>OY992885.1:36245609-36973511 GCA_963921405.1 Cepaea hortensis
ATAGGCATTCGGTAGACAGTCATCAAGAAAGGAGGCCGCTTCTATGGCCAGCTGTATAACTGACATCACGGGGAGACGGAGAATGTTCCAGAGCTAATGGTGTTGTTGTAGCTATCCTTTCACGGCCGTGTCCGCCAGCTGTAATCTATTCAATTCATATGGAATAATTAATAGAGTGATCTACGGTGGTGACATTGTTGTCCTGGGGACGAGAGGCCGTGTCTTTGATCAGCTGTATCAAGTTGTACTTTTGGGGATCCAGAGGGAACCTACAGCCCAGAGCTTGATGAATACCGGGTCGATGTCTGTTGCATAGTTGTTCCTAAACTTTAAAAGTAACACTCTTGTATACTTGGCGTCGCTTAACTATAGTTGGTATTTCAGTGGTGAGTCAATTCTTGACCAGGTCGGCCAGTTGCGCCGTATCCTGTGCTCTGACCGATATTTACACGTTGACCTAGCGTCAGCGGACACCAGCTGTTAGTTAAACAGGCATGCTAACTCTGTAGTAGACCTGTGTGTGTACTATGACCTAGATTAAATGTTCAACCGACATGGCAGAATGTATTGTGCGAGCCAGCTCAGTTGAGCAGTCTGGTTGAAGCAAATTAACAATGCATTCGATGCCCTATCTCAATAATGGAATACCTCAGGGAATTAGGATTCTGAAAGAAGAATTTCTCTTGAACAGAGCTTTAATTTGATTCCCTTAATGAATATGTTGACATTAGTATGTTTCAATCATCATCTGGTGGGGTTCCAAATTGCTGGATGTAGCCGGGGCGCAGTGTTGGGGTGAGCGCCCAACATTGCTTAAATACCCCAATGGCTCGTGAATACATAACCTCTGCAGAAAAAGTCCAACTCCTGGCCTTCACGTGGCGGAACTGTTTTAACTAACAGGAGAAGGGGCGACGGCGAGTATCTGGCGCCGGAAAATAACCAGTGTGCTCTAGATGTGTATACACATACATGCATGTGCAGACACGTTTGTGCGTGTGTACACATCTAAACTCGAGTGAGACCACAGTCTGCTCTAGCAAAGGAAAGGTGCTGAAGACGGAGACAACCAGCCAGGAGGCGCACCACAGAAATCAGGATGCCACGCAATTACGCAAAATGGAATATGTCGACTGCTGCTAAACGTTATGGTGCTCGCCCTGCTTTGGACCCCCAGGCAGGTGCAGTGCCGGGCCCTATGTCTCGAAAGGTCCAACCCCAACTACTGGAGGTCCTTCTCAGATGTCCTGTGGAGCCAGGGGACATGAGAATAGAACAGCTGACCATACTAAACAAAGACTTAAAATAATGCACTGGAATGCGGAGGGAGTCGGCAACAAAAATGTAGAATTAGAAAACATCCTGGACAAAGAAAAAGTAAGCATATGTTGCTTTCAAGAAACTCACCTCAACGAAAATATAGCCTTCAAAATCAGAGGCTACCAGTGTTACCGATCTGACCGAAAGGACAGGCGAAAAGGTGGGATACTTACCCTTGTAAAAAATAACATCACTGCTTCCTAAATCGAAGTCTATATGGAAGGGGCTGAGAATCAGACACTTAAACTTAAAACAGGCTATACAGACCTACATCTGATCAATTACTACTGCAAGTGACCGTCCACAGGCACTGGACACACTACCATTAACAGAAAAAATGATTGTGTGCGGCGATTTCAACAGCCACTCGCAGAGTTGGGGCTATGATCACATGGACCAGAGAGGAGAGAGACTGGAAGACTGGCAGGATGAGAATAGATTCATCTTGGTTAACAAGCCGTCCGACCCACATACTTTCTACTCGAGATCATGGCACTCTACAACTACACCTGACCTGGTTTGTCATTCACCAGACCTGGAGTGGAACATTACACGAATTGTTGGGAAACAACTAGGTGGCAGTGACCATCGACCAGTCTTTCTAACTGTAGAAAATGAGCTTTTAAGTGAAAGCAGCACCCTCTCGAGGTGGAACTACAAGAAAGCAGACTGGGCAGTGTACAAGCATCGCACCAGCATACTGGTTAGAAACCTGAACACTGAGAAAGACATAAATAAAGTAGTTGAAGAGTTTGGGAAATGCATACTACAGGCAGCGCGAGAAACAGTACCAAAAGGAGCCCGTAAACAATATAAACCCTACTGGAGTAGTGAACTGGAACAGTTGCATAATGATGTGGAAGTATGTAGAAAGCAAGCAGAGGCCACACCCAGCCAAGAGCACCACAATAAATTCCAGCATGCAAAAGCCAAATTTCAAAGGGCCAAGCTGCAGGCTAGACGGAAAAGCTGGCAGGAAAATAACAGAGTCTCTGAACTTTGAAAGAGACACAAGGAAATTGTGGAAGCTAATAAAACAACTTAACGATGAGGGCACAGGGAGAAACTCAAAAATTGCACTACATAAAGATGGAAACATCTTAACAAGAAAGCAAGCAGCTGACCATTTCGCGGACTCATTCGCACAAGATAACAATATCAAAATCAGTCCAGAGAAACAACAAGAGATTCAAGAGAAACGGCAACATACAGGACAGAAGGAAATAGTACATGAGGTTCTGGAGGCACCCATCACAATCAGCGAACTGGAGCTAGCCATATCAAAACTGAAAATGAGAAAGTCACCAGGAGCTGATGGTATCTCCAATGAAATTATCAGGAACCTAGGAACAGAGGCCAAAGCAACGCTGATGCAGATCTTCAATAACAGTTGGACCTTAGGCAGTGTTCCACAAGCCTGGAGAGAAGGAATCATGATACCTCTCCTAAAATCAGGGAAAGATAGTTCCATTGCCTCTAGCTACAGACCAATTACCCTCATCAGCTGTCTCTGCAAAACACTGGAGCGCATCATCAATCATCAGGAGTCTTAACGTCCTAAGAAACCCCCGGGAAGGTTAACCCGGTCAACAAATGCCCGCAGAAGTCGGATGTGTCGGCCTGGCGGCGCAAGATCGCAGCTCTGCTGTAAACAGGCACAACGCAATCACGTACGAAAAAAAAAATTCTGGATGAACGAAGAAGAAGAAGTACATAGGTGATTGGTCCGAGTTACGTCGTATAAAGCGGATAATGTCGGCGTGTAATGGCGGCAAACCAAACGAATCGAAATATTCAAACTGACCTAGGCCATCGAAATATAGGGCGATCCAATGTGACCCAGAGTAAGAACTGGTGTCGGTGTTGACGATAAAAGCGGCTGGTTGTGTTCTATCAATGTGTCTAGGCAATTGATCTCTAGCACATACGTTGACTAGCGAAAGTCGTCGAACAAACGGGTCAGACATGAGTAACTGCCTTAGGTGTTGGGTATCCATTATGCTACGTAATCGGTTAGCACTTGCCTCGTCTTGGAAATTTCTAGAACCGAGTCGAGTTCCGCGTATACGATGACTTGCAGAGGTGCATCCGTTATAACGGCAAACTTAAGTTCCAGTGACAGTGGACCGGATTTTGCCAGTTCAAACTGCTCCCCGTCTAATATACTGGGAGTCAGATCAAAAGCGTAGAGGGCGAACCCTTGACTGAAACTTTCAAAATTGATACCATTCCCGACATCCTTACCGGTCAGACCGAGGGCCAAATTGGTACCATGGAAAGCTCTCGCATACTGACCTGTGGTATAATTCATGGTTAAGGGTTTGCCTGTGACACTACGCCCATCTACCATCAAACTCAAATAGTTTAACTGATAATGATTGAATATGAAGGGGTTCGTGTTTAGCTCGCCGTTGAAACACGACGCATTCACTAAGCCGATCACCACCCGGGTCGGCGTCTGGCTGAGGAAGAGGTTATCTTGCGTGTGGGAAAACATACCTTTCGGGATAGAAAAGGTTTTTACCACTACCCTTTTAATGGGATACTTGGCATTGGCTCTCAATAAGGCTTTTTCATGAGCCAGAGAGATAGCTGGATTTAACTTAGCTTTCCTCACCAAGAGGGTGGCATGAGTAATGACACTTTTGTAACCACCGTTTACATCCGTGGCAATCAAATTAAAGACAGATTTTGAGGGGGTTAGTTTGATTTTGATATCGACCTCATTCAGCATGTACCTGTCCTGATTGAAAATATCGGAATGTAGACGGCCCATCATATCCATCGCCACACTATAGCTGGCTAAAGATCGTCTTTTGGCTAGACCTTTATTGGTTTCACCCTTCGTGTCTGTCATAAACAAAGGAGTATCTGGGTAGTATAGTGCTGACGTCAGATGACTCTCTTTGGCCTCTTCACCATAATTCAGAAGAGCTTCCAAGTAGGCCCGGTACGGATACGAATTTTCACTCGGTGAAATAAGAGTGTCATTCAAAGACACGTCTACTTGAGAAAACAAACTATGCAAATAATAATTTATGGGACCGACTTCGGCTGTGTTAGGTAGGTCGTCGCCATTGGGAAGTGTAACTTTGGCCCTCACGTGCAGAAAAGTATTAAACAAATCTATATAATCCTCTCCCACGCCAGAGATGGAGAACTCGATGGGTGTCCCATAGGCTAACGTGGCCAACAGATGAATCTCCACAAACTGTCCTTCTTCCACGGCCGTCTGGGTAGGTGGCACGCTAAACAAATCCAGATCAGAATGTAGGCACTCAAACGACTTGGGATTTATTAACGCCATTACGAGAAAATATCCGAATGTCCCCGCTGGTGTTGGTGGTTCTTATGAGCCGATCGCTTCCTGCCGGCTGGTTTTATTCTTTTATTGGGCTGACCGGGCGGGGCGGCTCGTTTTCGTTTCCTGACGCCACTACCTGATTGGCTGATATGTTGAGCAGCGCCCTGGAGCAGTCGTTGACCGGCGTCCCTGTCGTGTTCTTTGAAGGACTCGCCGACATTCCGACCGGCTAGGGCGTCTTGAGCCACCTGCAAACCCGTACCCAACCCTTCCCGCAAAAGGGCTTTGCCACCAGTCTTCAACCAAGGGAGAATTGTTCGACCAAGACCACTAAATAAACTACCAATTCCATGACCTCGCTGACTCCGACCACCCACAAAAACGGGTAGACCGCTGCCGGCTTGATTACAGAAATATTCCTCGTATAGTTTGGGATTGCGTCGGATTGGCACGTGTCTTACCATGGTTAAACCACCTCAAAACGTTTGTTGGTTCGAAAATGCAGCGTCACTACCGATGTCCCACCTGTGAATGGGATAGGTTTCCCCCGTTCGTCGGTTATAAGAAGCTCAATCGTGTCAAAGGAGAACCGACAGAGTGGAACGTAATGTGGTTTATCGTACATCCTAAATACAGAGGTGGTGGATCTGTCTAGGACAGGTAGAGTCCGTAGTAATGGTACCATCACATCGCCGACCACACGCGAGGTGACAATGTCGGAATAGACGAAGATATTTTGCGTACCCTGGTCCAAATCTACTTCACCCACGGTGGAAAGAACGGACTCAGTCTCGCTGACGCGGGTCGAGGGGAATTGTAAAATATCCGCCAACTAAGTATAATTTCAGCACCCTGTTCGTATAGTTGGAAACGAGCCTTATTCGATGGGCACATAACAACTCATTTTAGTCTAATCGAGCGAGGTCTGAGAGTTTCCGGGCTCGAAAATGTAATGTTAGCACTGAAGTCCCATCGTTGAGTGGTATCGTTTTTCCCGTCTCGGTAGTTAAAGTATTTCCACCGTGTCGAAGGAGAATCGACTTAACTGGACGTAGTGTGGTTTGTCGTAGACACGATACACTGGCGACAACAACCGATCCAATATAGGGACAGTCCTTAGTAAAGGAACCATGGCGTCCCCGACTGGTCTGGCAGCTACGAGATCAGAATAGACGTAGATATTTTTAACGACGCTATCCATCTCCAACATGTTTTTCAACCTCTCACTAATTTTAACGTGGGCGCCTTTTTCAAATAGTTTCATTCCGACTTTTTTCCAAGGTGTACCTAGCACGAATTTAATGTTTACTTTCTCGTCTACTTGGGTTTCGACACACAACTTATTCAGCTCCCCGATGAAAGCTTCTTGGGTGCTGAACGGACCCGGTGTACATTCAAGGGTTATAGGTTCCATAACACTACCTTTGGGCGGAAAATACTGGATCCAAATTCCCCCGGCAAGCCGTTAAAATACGTATTGGGGAATTGAATTTCGGCCAGGCCCACTTCGTATTGTTGACTCACCTCAATAGTCTGCGGCAACTTGACGAAAAAGTGACCTGGGTGGTTGTTCGGGAACACTTCCGGCGCCGCATTACTCGGTAAAACCACATAGAATCTCATTGTTTATCTAGCTTAGGGTTAGGTAGCATATAACCCAAACAACTACTCATTAAAGCGACCCACAGCTTGCCTTCTGGTGCGTCTGCGCTGCCTTGAGTCGGATTGAACAGTGACACGCCAATTACGCAATATATAACGAGGGTTTGGCAGATGAATACAATCTCTGGGCGCGGCACTCGTCCAAAAAACGACCAGAACGTAGTTCTTTCCCCGTCCCTAGTCTGTGGACGCAACACCATAGTTTCCAGGTTGTCTTTGGTCATACCACTAGTCTCCATAGCTGGCTAGTTGCGTGTCGGCTATCCAACTGTTGAATGAATTGGGATAACCAAACCACTTGACTAAATACTCTTTACCACTACCTTTCCTCCACCTTTCTTGTAAGATTGTTTCGATACGATAAATTTCTTTATCACCCACCAACTGTATTTCTTCTCGGTAGAATGACCCTTTAAGTTCCTCCCCTGAATCGTCTTTTAGCACATACGTCACCGGACTAGTCTGGTTTATACGACTAACGGTAAACAGTTCTTCTGTCCACCCCGACATATAACCTTTTTTAAAAGGTTGTTGGCTTTGAGCCAGTCTGACACGGTCGCCGGCTTTAAAATAATTCTGTTTGACGGTACAAGTTATTCCACACTTCTTCTTGATTAGTGTTGTTAACTTGCACGGGTGCCATGCGAATGCTCCGGTGATACCAACCATTATAGTTTTGGATCAATTTATCTATCACGTCGACGTAGCGCAGTGTATTGGTCTTGGTGAAATAACGCCACATTTTTTCTTTAAGAGTTCGGTTGAATCTTTCTACCACGGCGGCTTTCACATCTTCGTTCTCGGTGGTAAAGAAATGCACGCCTCGGTCAGTCAGAAATGTTAAGAAAGTTCGATTGACGAAATCTGAACCTTTGTCAGTCTGAAAGTTTATCGGTTGGCCCTCCTCAAATATTTTACTCACGACCGCCACTAGCTCTTTCCCCGTTTTCTTCTGGATCGGGATGGCCCAGGCATATTTACTAAACACATCAATACACGTCACTAGGTAGGCCATACCGTCATTGTACATTCGTAATTTTTGCATATCTATCAAGTCGGCTTGAAACTGTTGATTTATACCCCCGGTTATGGTCTGACGTCTCTGGAACCAACGACGAATCGGTTTATGTAGAGTATAGTTATCCTGATGACGTAACCATTTCTGAATGGTTTTAGCTGGAAGTTTGTTATTTCGATGTAAAGCGACAGCACCACCATAGGCCCCCGGTTTCTCTGGGTCATAGTAATATTTTCTTAATTTCGCGGCCATTTTTCCCATCGGGGTGTAGGTATCTTCTTCTTCTTCTTCTTCCGAAGATTATAACCCGGTGTAGCCACAGGTGTCTCTGCTGGGACTTTGGGTACGTCTACCTTCGGTGTTAGCTGAGCAGGCGGTGTCTCGACTACTGGTACCGGTAAGGCGCTGACTTCGGGTTTTTGTTCCTTGATATCCACCAGACCTAATGGTTTGTGCCTATGCTGCTCGAGGCGATTCAGATACCGCTGCAAGGTTTGTTGATATAGTCTGGCTTTGTCACGAGGTGGTAGATCGTCTGTTGCATCTGATTATCCAAGTCTTGTAGACTATCGGTTAGTGTGTCGGGTGGTACGTAGGGTTTTTCCAACATCCGAATGATCGACCAGGATCATTTTCTTCATTATAAACCCACAATACCTTTCAATACGTTAAGGATGGGTCCGAGCAGGGCGCCGATGAATCCACCCTTTTGCAAGATCTGTTTCCGTTTCTTGAGCGATAGTTTCTTACGAGTGAGCGCTCTCAGACTGTTTTTGTGTCGTTGCAACCGTCGCTTCTGAGCGGGTGTGAGGGGGACATTACCTTTTAATACATTGTGACAGCACTCACATATTGATTGGACGAGGTCTGGGGAAGCTGTTTTAATAACAGCTTTTACGGCAGGTGGCTTGGCTTCACCCAAGTAGCGCAACATGGATTCGATGCGTTTAAGTTGACTAGACATGTTATTTAGGCACGTAGACGACTTGTCTTTGGTCGGGAAATATATGACTTCGTAGACGGAGTTGATCCGGTGTTTCCTGGCGAAGGTCGAATAACAAATACCCGTGTGGGGCCGATGTAGCGTCCTTAAAACTCTCTTGGACATACGACACCCCCCCTGGAAAAATGTGTTTTCCCAAATTATTAACTTGTGCACCGTCTCGAGGGTTCTTAAATACTACTAGGTAATGTGAATTCAGACTGATGGTTCTTTGTTCTTTATTCTTACCAAAAAGGTTCTGTACAATATACATGACGCTGAGGTTGCGATGATGACTACCCTTAGTAAATAGTTTAGTCACCGTATCATCTGTCTCGGACATTAGGTCATCTATTACCACTAACCGACGTCTATCGCCTGTCCACTGTTCCATATCAGGTAGACCTTCGATAAACTGCACCCCCTTCATGTTCTCGTACATATTTTGCCATTCTCCGTAACACCATATAACCTCCTCTGGAATCGGGTAGACCAAGGCTGGCAGCTGGGTCAGGAACCGCTGTACAAATACGCTTTTCCCACTCCCTGTCGGCCCCGCAATCAAACAAGTAAAAGGATGTTTCCAGCGAGGATCCATGGCCACTAAATGTCACGTTATGACTCGGAAAGTATATCTATATATTCCAACGATTAGTGACCCGACAACTCTTGATGATAATGTTTAGCCAGGGCGTCACCTGATAGTGATTACCTACGCCGTGGTACATACCGATGTTTAAAGAATTACTCCCCTACGGCTCTGCAAGATATAACCGCTTATCGGCACGGCACACGATGATACCGTTGGTATAACAGATGTCTATGCCATATACACACAGCGGCCGCTTATTGCACATAATGTGCACTTGGTTAAAACGTCTTAGATTTGGTATATACAAAGATTCGAACACAATTGTGTTAACCCACTCGACTTTGATGTAAATTCTGTGACGCTATTACATTTCCCGTTACTGTCTTAACTCGCTAGGCAAAAAAGTACCAACACACAGACAAATCAATACGAAGTGATTCATTCTTGGGTGTAATGTAATTTCAATCGATGGGAACAGGGCGTTGGCGTTGCTAGCATTATACAGACCCATCTTGTGTCAGTTGCGTTGTTCGGTTCTGAGAAACAACTGACATCTGTGTATGAAAAAGAATGTGGGTCAATTATTGAACATAGTATAGGTATTCGTGTTTGTTGACAGTTGTAATGTTGACGTTTGGTAAAACCAGGTGATGGTTTAAAAAAAAAAACCTCGCGTCTTTTTGTAGTAATGTCTTTGTACATTTGTATGTTTTGTTTTATTAAATAATGTCTTTCCGTATAATGTATTTTGTGTTTGTAGCAATGTTTTTGTCTGCGGCAAACAGGCGGGTGGGTTTTTTCTGTTAAACAAAGATATGTGACTCACGCAAACTGACACTAATCTGAAGACGTTAAATTATCGTGCAGCGGGTACACAATTATGATTCTAGGAAATTGTCATTATGTTTCGAGAGAGACATTTTTTTAAATAATTTCTGTGACAGAGACACGGAAGAAAATTAACATCTTACCACCCAATTATGCTTGAAGCAAAAACTGTTTGAAGTAAGGGCAGAATACTTACAGAACTGACAGTGATTATCTATGTTTAGGTGCACTACCGTCAAAACCAATTATCTTTTCCTCCCTGAGATAGAAAACGTACGAAAGAGATGCCACTACGATTTGACACAAAGTACCTAGGTGCGTAATTATTGTGGCAGATAATGTATAGTCGATGAAAAGCCGTGGTTCTTTCTAAGTGATTACGAATCTATACTCGAGTGAAATGTGCCAGCCACAACCCGCCTTTTGACAGTTCGCCCGCCCCCGTGTGACAGTGGCAGTGTCGGTCGAGCGATGTGACATTGGTTACTTATTTACCCGACATCTGATTGGCTGATTCAAATGACACTTCTCTCGCAACTTGGTCATTTCAAATATACGACAAACACTCTCGACAAGTCATTTCTCAGATTCACCGTCAACGAGGAAAGATGTATTTTTATTCAGAGGAAAATAAATTCAACATGTTTTCTAATTCCTCGGACTTTAACAGCTGTGTCTTCTGAAATATATATTTAGCGGCTGAATGGGTGAAACTGGTGACAATTTTCTCGACATCAACGTCAGAATTGTACAACGAAGCAACGAGTTTCTTATTCACATGTCTAGCTAAAGACATTAAAATTATTATCCGCCCGGCGTTTATGCGGGCATCAGAAAATAAGTCGACTCCGATATTCTCAAAGACAGGATATGCTTGATCACTTGGTATATTGGTTACAACAGAGTCAAACAACGTTGCATGTTTACGAATCAACACATCGAGTAATTGCGTCATCTTACAAACTGATTTTTCATCCGGCTGAATAACATTCACAAATACTTCAGCCATTTTATCAGAAAATGTCAGCTACGCAGAGGCACGGATGTACTCTGTGTAATAAAACCTTCACATTTGCTACTAATCTACGTCGACATGTTGTGACTACTCATTCTACACAACAGTTCAATTGTGATTTTTGCGATTACAGTTACAATAGATATGATAATTTACGGAGACATATAAAGACCGAACATGAACTACTATCCAGTGATGTGTCGACCATTCAACTATCATCTAGTGCTGCTAATAATCTCCAATCCACAAGTCGCAAGCGGGGACGACAGCCGAATACAGACGAACAATCTACTGGTAAACGCCGGAAGTCAACCACACAACAAACATCGAATGACAGAGTGTCGTCGGTTACAGAAACTGATATACCGCCAACTACCACATCAACAGAAGCAGCAGCATCCTCCGGTGCTGGTGTCAGCCGTAGCAGGCAGGAGTTATCAACAGCCGGTGTCTTGTCGGGCGATCATGTTTCGCCGACCACAGATGAACAGTTACTAATAAGACGTACCTTGTCGGCCGATAACGTGTCGCCGACCAACAATAAGCAACAATCATCTAGTACCACAGTGAGTGACGCAGAACAAACAACTTCTATTTTTAACGCATCATCACGTACCACGCCGAGTGATGCAGCATCAATATATATTAACACGGTGAGTGGCGCTTCATCAGATACCTTGTCGGGTGGCGCAGATGATCATGTTTCGCCGACCACAGATGAACAGTTACTAACACCAGGTGCCCTGTCGGGTGGCGCGGGCGTTAACGTGTCGCCTACTAATAATAAGCAACAATCATCTGGTGCCTTACCGAGTGACGCAGCATCATCAACAACAAGCCAACAGAAGAGCAACTATCACCTAGTACCACGGCGAGTGACAGATCAACAGGTACCTTGTCGGGTGGCGCGGGCGATAACGTATCGCCTACTAATAATACTCAACTATCATCACGTGTCACGCTTGCCAACGAATCGGCGGATACCTCTGGTGTTAACACAACTACTGAATATCTTTCATTACAAAAATTACCCCCGGATGTTCGAGCTGTGTATAATGATCACTGGAATACGATTAGATCACACATACGACACGGTCGGTATCTGTGTGAATGGACATTTTTTAATCGACCAGATACTGACATGCCGACAGATTGGAGTTCTCGTTTATTCCGGCTTTTTAATGTTCAAATCTCCCGCTTCAAAATAATCGCCAGTCTGCACATAGTCTTGAGACATCGAGAGACACAAGCCCTACGGCTCTACCATGCCAGTCCCAATAACTCTTCCTTGTTCAATTTACCATTTTTAGTGAACCATAGATCTGATTTCGAGGCCTTTGTGACCAAGGTGAATGCTGTTGATTTGGTCAATTCAGCGACACTAACCCGGCCAGATACGAAATACTACATAGAAACAATTCCAAGTATAACTTTTTATGTTTACAAGTTGGTGGAGTTCCCTGTTGGTTGTTGTTTAGAAACAATTCCCGACTTTATCAAACACAATAATTTCATTAATACCCTTCAAAGCGACAAAGACAGTAGAGTTTATAATGATAATAGGTGTTTGTTCCGTGCGTTGGCTGTTTTCAGAACAGGGTCTGTAAGAAATATACGAAAAGATACACGGAAACTGTTCAAAGAATGGGTGCGCTATAAAGGTTTGAAATCAATCAAAATCTTTCCGGGTGTTAGTTTAGTTGATTTACCTGCCCTGGAAGAATGTTTTAAAATACAAATAAATGTGTTTGCATTTACAGAGGAGGAACATCTAGTTCCGAAAATCAGAAGCACTAGTACACATCCAGATATACTGAATCTTGTTCTATACGAACACCATTTCATGTATATCGTTGATATTAACAAGGCCGCCCGATGTTTTTCTTGTGGGAAATGCGGTATGCTATTTAAAGTGTACTGGCGATTGACACCCCACGAACTTAGGTGCAAAGGTGTAGCCACTATCGAAACGTATAAAGGTGGGGTTTATCGGCCGACCGAGTCGATCTTGGAATTGCTCCGTGACCACGGATTTGATGTAGAAGACAATTTTATTTTCCCCTTTAGAGCGTGCTACGATATGGAATCTTACTTCTCCAATGAAAATTTACCGGCTGACTCAAAGTCGACGACCTTCATGGCCAGACACGTCCCCCTCTCGTGTGCGGTCGCCTCTAATGTCCCTGAGTTCGACACCCCTAAATGTTTCATTACCACCGTTGATCCACAGGTCCCCGTAAATGAAATGTTGGACTATCTCCATGAAATAGCTGCTAAATCATATGAGTTGTTACTAAACAAGTTCGAGTCAGTCTTTGCTAAATTAGGTGACCACCCAAAATTAAGTGAAAGGCTCGAATCCTATTTGTTGGAAATCCCTCTGTTTGGGTTGAATAGCGGAAAATATGACATTAACTTGCTGAAACCTTATTTGATACGGTATTTCCTTGATCGGGAGGCTAACCCATTCAAGTTTATAGTCAAGAGAAATAATAATTTTATGTGTATAGCGACAGAAAGACTGAAATTCCTCGACGTCTCCAACTTTCTGGTTCCAGGAGTAAGCTACGCGCAATATCTGGCCTCGTTTGGTATTGAAGAGACAAAAGGCTTTTTTTCATACGAATATCTGACCGACCTGGGAAAGCTAAATGAGACAACCCTACCACCGCATGCAGCCTTTTTCTCAAATCTTAAAAACCGTAACATTTCCGAAGCAGAATACGCCGTTTGTCAGAAAGCGTGGACCGACAATAAAATGACTACCTTGGGGACTTTTTAATTTGGTACAACATCAAAGACGTGTCTCCCTTTCTAAAAGCCCTGGAAAAACAAGTAGCCTTTTATGCCGATTTAAATATAGACATGTGCAAGCAGGCCATCTCCGTCCTCGGCATTACTCTACAGTACTTATTCAACACCATGAATAAAGATGTTTCTTTTGTTTTGTTTTCGAAGAAGGAGGAGAAGGTGCACAAGTTGTTACGAGATAACGTGGTGGGTGGGCCGAGTATAATTTTTCATCGTTATCATGAGGCCAATCAGACCCGTATCAGGGGTAATAAGCCGGTAAAAACTATTAACGGGTTTGATGCGATTGCATTATACCTTTGGTCTCTTATGAAAGATATGCCATCAGATTTCCCCATATATAGAAGCCGCGACGATGGTTTTAGAGCACATAGATTACACAAATACACACGTCAGAGTCTAGAGTGGTTAACCTGGGTGTCACACAACAACAACATAGATTTAAAAACCCAATTCAATAGTCACGAGATGCAACTCGGCGACCGACATATTCGCGTAGATGGGTGGGATAAAAAGAATACAACAGCTTACCAGTTCCACGGGCACACCTCTTGCCGTCTAACTGCTGGGAAAACGATTAATCTCGTCAATAAAAAACCACTAGCAGAACTATACCAGAACACGTGTGACATCCACACGTATCTAGAAAAAACTGTTGGGGTGACAGTTAAGGTTATTTGGGAATGTGAGTGGCAGAGATTAAAGAGGTTAAACACAACCATCAAGTGTTTCTTGCGGGAAACGTTTCCACCATCAGAACTTCCTTGGGGTTCTTTGAGTGAAAACCAGATCATCGAGGCTGTAAAAAGTGATACATTTTTCGGGTTGGTTGAGTGCGATATAGAGACCCCGGTTGATTTACAAGAGGCCTTTGCCGAAATGCCCCCTATTTTCAAGAACACGGAAGTGTCGAGAGACGATATTGGGGAGTTTATGAAAGAATACGCCATAAAAAATAAACTATTGAGTACCCCACGACGGACATTGATCGGTAGTTATTTCGGGAAGAAAATATTACTAGCCACCCCTCTTTTAAAGTGGTATCTAGCTCATGGGTTGGTCGTTACACACATCTACCAGACAATAGAATATCGACCGGTTAGTTGTTTTAAACAATTCGGGGAAGCAGTCTCTAATGCCCGTCGCCAAGGGGACAAAAATCCGTCCGAGTCTATTACAGCCGACACTATGAAGTTGTTAGGTAACGCCGCTTACGGCAAGACGTTAACCAATAAAGCCAAACATACCGATGTCTCCTACTGCCAGGGAAAAGACACTACCAAACTAATCAATAACCCCAGGTTCAAAACCATGACTGGTATTACAGACGATCTCTTCGAAGTAGAAATGTTAAAGAAGAAAACTGTCTGGGATCTACCTCTACAGATTGGATTCTTTGTCTACCAGTATGCCAAGTTGCGCATGCTAGCTTTCTATTATGACTTTCTCGACAAATTTATCGCTAAAGAAGACTATCAACTCACTGAAATGGACACTGACTCTCTCTACTTGGCCCTTAGCGCCAACTCACTCTCTGAAGTGGTTAGACCACACCTACGAGAAGAATATGACAGAGTCTACAATCAGTGGTTCTTGTCTGAAACCTGTCCTGTTCATAGAACTACTACCTGTCAGGACTGTGTGGATATCAAAGCCTATGAAAAGAGAACCCCCGGGCTTTTCAAACTAGAGTACGAAGGGAAGGGGATGGTCTCATTGTGTAGTAAGACGTATATTTGTGTTGGAGATTATGATAAAATCAGTACCAAAGATCTGACCAAAAACCACAACACTCATCTAAACAAGGACACCTTTTTGGAAGTACTCAACACCCAAACACCGAGTGGGGGAACCAATATAGGCTTCAAAACACAAGACTCTGCAGTGTATACATACACACAACATCGTAATTCACTGTCATATCTCTATATAAAAAGGCAGGTACACGATGATAATATCTCGACTTCACCACTACGTATTTAATATGCATTGTATTGTCTATACATGGTTTAATTTTAAAAAAAAACATTATATACCTTACTTGACTCGTTTTTGTTTTCTTTAATGTTGTTTTATGTCGTATCCTACAATTTAAGGGGGTCACTTGAACACCACCTCTGACCACCACACCTACTCTGATGAGTCACTAGACCACACCCCTGACCACTTAAAAAAAAAACCTGAAGAGTTATCGCCCTTTGAGGATCAGGATCGATAAATGGTTGATTTATATAAGATCCTCAAAAAAAACGGGCGGCTTTCCTCCTTCTACACTACTGGCGCTCCTGTCTGGGAAATTGCCAGTACTAAGGACACTACTTTCTGAACTTAGCAGTCAGCATAAGGTCACCATACAGTGGATACCATCCCATTGTGGAGTACCCGGGAACGACAGAGCTGATCAATTGGCTAAGGAAGGAGCCAAAGAAGAACAGCCTGATGTGCCTGCAACATACCACCAAAAGAAAAGAATGATCAAATCAGTCAGAAAGCCACCAAAATCTGCTCAAGATGACTACCATGTTAAGGATAGACCAGAACAAGTCATTATTCTGCGCCTCAGAACAGGGCACAATAGATTACGCAACCACATGTATACAAAATTCAAGATTGGTGAAACAGCCATGTGTACATGTGGATTGGCGTCGCAGACAGCAGAGCACATACTCCAAGACTGCCCAAAATATAACATATTTAGGCAAACCTTCTGGCCTAGAGAGACGACAGTGGAAGATAAACTCTATAGGCCGCTGTGTGAACTGAAAAAGACAGTTCAATTCATACAAGAGACAGCATTGCAGTTATAGACATATTTCAATCGAACGAAAGAAGAAGAAGAAGAAGAAGAAGAAGAAGAAGAAGAAGAAGAAGAAGAAGAAGAAGAAGAAGAAGAAGAAGAAGAAGAAGAAGAAGAAGAAGATCATCTGGTAGCGTGGTTGAAACCAGTACTTGTCAAGCACTCTTGTGACGAGCGTCAACCACATACGTTTCTCATTACGGTGAAACCCAAATATGTAGGAGGCTATAAGCTAAGTTATTATCGCCCATAGGCCTGTTGTTATTTAACTGGGCTTAGTCAGATAGGGGAAAGATATCTTCACACCTACCAGGGATTGAACCGTGGGCCAGTATAGCGGTGGCGAAACACCCACTCACGTATCCCGTGGATATTTCATCAGTGTTGTGTGACTCTACAGTTCCCTTACTGAGAGGGGAATACCTTGTCATGCGGGTCTATCTTTCTATTGTCTCTATACTTTCATCAGAACCAGATTGTTGGGATGTTTGATTCGACACAATTCTTAGGCAGATAAAGGAATTTATTCCGGTGATGTGTGTCTATATATTCATACACCCACACATAAAAGAAATCCAGTTATCCGATGCAGAAGGGTGGAAAGGGACAAACACAATAACACCAAACTCTTCTGTTGTTTGTCTGGTCTTTAATTCAGTATTTCAGGTTAGTTATCAATGTAGCTTGAGTATCTTCCATTAACCTTGGAGGTGTAATGGAGTACTGACCTGAGGTATCCTAATAGGCTTATCTACTCTCCTGAAGGGACAAAATGGTGATTAGGAAGGATGATCCAGACCATAACACTTGATGATCTCTATAGGAGGTATTGAACTTTGCCATCCTTATGAATGGACCTGTCACTATATCTATTATCCATTAGATCTTAGATGGTAGGGAATGTGTCATCCTATTTACTATTTATTAGGGATGAGTAGGGATTAGTAGATGCGGTTGTTACACACAGTGAACAACGGGTTAGAATTAAATTGTAAAAAGACACATATTATGGTCGTCACTAGGAAGAACGAAATACCACAGTGTAATATACAAGTAAATGGGAATATTCTTCAACAAGTGAATAGGTACAATTATCTCGGAACAGTAATAACACCTGATGGGAGATGCCTTGAAGAGATTAGAACAAGAATCGCCATGGCAAAAGTAGCCTTTAGCAAGATGAAAAACATACTGACCAATAAAAAGATGTCAATTGAAACGAGAAAAAGAGTGTTGAGATGCTACATAGAACCTGTACTTTTGTATGGATGTGAAGCTTGGACAATGAGCAGCCAGGCTGAAAAACATCTGATGGCTGTAGAGATGTGGTTTCTGAGGAAAATGCAAAAAATACCATGGACAGCCAGAAAGACCAATGAACAAGTCCTTCAAGAAACAAATGAAGATCGTAAACTGATCAGAGACATTAGACGTAGACAGTCACAATTTTTTGGGCATGTTATGAGAAGAAATGATTTGGAGAACTTGGTTACAACTGGTAAGATCGAGGGGAACAGACCAAGAGGAAGACCTAGAAACAAGTATCTGGATGGCTTGGCCTTGTGGCATGGTCGAGACGGAAACACGGAACTGATCCACGACTCTGTTGATCGAGTGAGATGGCAGAACATGACCGCCCACGCTTACCGGCATGGCACATGATGGATGGATGGATGGAGACGCGTGGCTGAAAAGCTCTGGACTTAAGTTAGGATTACAAGGAGCTGTAACCTAATCCGTCGGTGAGACATGTCTGGAAAGTCAGACATAATACTACTGTGGTCTGAGCTGGAGGAACTGACCATAGGTAAATGGAATGTTAGTGTGGTGGCATGTTGATATAGTGTGTATTGTGCAAGGGTGTGATGGATGGGTACACCTGGCCTGTTCTTGCTTTACAGAAACCCTTTGGATGTTGCTGTGGGCGAGTGCCCTTTATTGTTACTGGTTGATGTTCCTGTGGCTAAGTGCCTGTTTGCAGATTTATGATTCATGAGTGCCTGTTTGCTGTGGCGGTGTGCAGTGACTTTCGATTGAGCTAAAAGTCAAGTGACTAGTGGCTTTTGAACTTGAATTGGACACATTACGAAGCTCCAGGAGGCATCATACAGGATCAGGTGAATGTGTCTTACCACCCAGCTCTACACACTGACAATCAATACTACACTGACATACCTATGTGGGATGATGAGAAGTTCAAGTAGACTACTCTCACCCAATTGACTGTTCATTGCTATATGTCTGTCCGTCTGTTTGTTCATTTGTGTGTTAAAGTCAGAATCTCCAATAAAGATTCTAGATTTGCCTTTTATAAGGTTGTTCTATTATAGTCAGTTAGGTGTCTTCTTGTGTCCACAGTTGTCATAGGGGTAGTGTCATCCGTGAACCGTCCTGGGGACGATCTAGTAAAAGGGAAGGCAGAAAGTAATTCGAACCCAAATAAATATATGGGCAACCACCGAGAACCAGGCCGGTGTTGCACACGTGACAGTGGGTTGTGCTAAATATTTAAATGAACAATAAGCATTAAAACGCATGAAAAGTAACTCGTTGCGGCAATGTTTAACATAGGCATTATAAATAACCAACGTACGTGTAACGCGCCATACACATAAAAATGTTTAAAAAAATTAAATGTGCTTTTTGAAGAAGATGAGTTAGATAATTTTAACTATTTAAATAGAAGCATTATTTTTATGAAAACTTTGAAAATGCCTTAAAGATTTTATCATATATTATAACGCATATGCCTGTAGATAACTGTAGAGACAAGGTCCACCTATTTTAAAAATATGCAACAATTATTTTAATTACATATATAGCAATGCTATTAAAAGTTATGTCACGTGATATAACTTTTTCTTAAGTTAAGTCCCCTCGCTATATATAAATTATAATGTAATTAAAAAAAATTAAATTTTGTTACGTAAATAACTGTTTGTAAACTAACAAACTATGCCATTTGGCAGCACGGGAATGAAAAGAACACGTGTAGAAAATGTTATCTCAATCGGAGTACGCATAAATTACAGACATACATTGTATTATATATATATATATATATATATATATATATATATATATATATATATATATATATATATATATATACACACACACACACACACATGCAGACAAAACTGCAGCGGGGAGCCAAGGCTTGCCCGCTTGCCCGGCGGTCATGGGTTCGAGACATTCTCGCCGAGACATATATATATATATATATATATATATATATATATATATATATATATATATATATATATATATATATATATATATATCCGTCTCGGCGAGAATGTCTGGAACCCATTATATATATCCGTCTCGGCGAGAATGTCTGGAACCCATTACATATATCCGTCTCGGCGAGAATGTCTGGAACCCATTTTATATATATATATATATATATATATATATATATATATATATATATATATATATATATATATATCTCGGCGAAAATGTCTCGAACCCATGACCGCCGGGTCGGCGGACAAGCCTTGGCTCCCCGCTGCAGTAGTGTCCGCACGTAATTAAAAGCGCGCATCTAGCTTACACCAGGTCAATTTGAGGACAAACTCTATGTAGATGAAAACAACCTCAAGTTGACTGCTGCTGTCGTTTCTTTTACACTAATTCAGGATGACCCCAGAAGGTGTACAAATAACAACAAAAAGAAGGAATGTTTGTTCTGATGACCAAAGTAAGCAACACATATGAAAGCGACAATAGTGTCCTCATAAAATCTCTGCGGGACAAAAACAGCCCCGTTTGTTTAGCCATTCTTCTTCACAAAAAACCTGGTTACACACTGCAGCAGAAGTGTCCGTGACCTTGTTAAAGCACGATCATAACATCTTCCTCAACATGGCGGACAAAAGTGGGGCTCAAGTGAAAATAGGCCACTACATTTTGGGTGATACGTTGGGTGTGGGCACATTTGGGAAAGTGAAAAGTAAGATACACGAATGCGTTTAATCTTATACCTTCAAAATGTTTCTCTAAATGTTGCTTTCAATATACATTAGTGCACTGAAAATGAAAATGGCGTGAAGCCTTTGCATTTTTTATTTTTCATTTGCAATTGAAGTATATGAAGTCAACAACTAAGGAGGATGCATCAAAAATGCTAAGTTAAATTTCATAATTTTCTGTCATTACAGTAAACGTTATGATTAATACACTGAACATAGTTTATGTTCATTGAAATGCACATACATATTTATTATTTGTACTATCATATCATCATCATCATCATCATCTTCCACTTCTGCCGTCAAGCGTCGTGGGGAAAAATAATTTGCGTTCCAGCGCCCGGTGGGCGGCACTGGATAGTGTCATTCCGTGTGGTTATACAATGTCTTTGATATCATCAATCCATTTTCTTCTTGGGCGTTCTCTTGGTCTCGTCGCAGATGATCTTTGATGTAAGGCCAATGATGGTAGTTGCTGGTGTTGCATGATTCTAATGACATGGCCAAACCACTTGATCTTCTGTCTTTCAACAAATGTGGCACAAGGTGTTTATCCCACTGTCTGTCTGATAATAGTATTAGGTTGTCCCATCCACGATCATAAGCATACTTTAACCGGAAGCCATTTTCCGCGCTTGCGCAGACGGCTTCCACCGTGTCAACGAGTCATTGCCGATAAACATAGTTGTGGTGTTTCTGATTGGATACATTTCAAATAACGCATAACAACCACGGGCGCCATCTTGGCTTCATGACCAAAGGTCAGTCTGCCATTTTGAAATCGCAGAGAGAGGGTAAGATTCCCTTCAGTCTTTGAAAAATTGAATTTCTTGTGATATAAGTTAGTAATTGTATATTTTTAGCTTGATCGGTTAATATCTTAATGTTTTTATATAGATTTTCGGATTCTGCATGCAATTTTACATTTATATGGTAAGTTTCATCGCTCGAGTCACTTCCTAAGTGGTACAAAAGCATTGTTTTTTCGCACAGGTTTTTGCCATTGAAAATCAATGGGCTGAATGGCGACGATGCACCACTCATATCTATCGGTTATTTTAAGCTTGATCGGTTAATATCTTAATATTTTTATATGCATTTTCGGATTCTACATGCAATTTTACATTTATTTGGTGAGTTTCATCACTCGAGTTCCTAAGTGGTACAAAAAAATTTTTTTTGCCCACAGGTGTTTGCCATTGAAAATCAATGGGCTGAATGGCGACGACGCACCACTCATATCTATCGGTTATTTTAAGCTTGATCGGTTAATATCTTAATATTTTTATATGCATTTTCGGATTCTGCATGCAATTTTACATTTATTTGGTGAGTTTCATCGCTTGAGTCGCTTCCTAAGTGGTACAAAATATTTTTCTTTGCCCACAGGTTTTTGCCATTGAAAATCAATGGGCTGAATGGCGACGACGCACCACTCATATCTATCGGTTATTTTAAGCTTGATCGGTTAATATCTTAATATTTTTATATGCATTTTCGGATTCTGCATGCAATTTTACATTTATTTGGTGAGTTTCATCACTCGAGTCACTTCCTAAGTGGTACAAAAAAATTTTTTTTGCCCGCTGGTTTTTGCCATTGAAATCAATGGGCTGAATGGCGACGACGCACCACTCATATCTATCGGTTATTTTAAGCTTGATCGGTTAATATCTTAATATTTTTATATGCATTTTCGGATTCTGCATGCAATTTTACATTTATTTGGTGAGTTTCATCGCTTGAGTCGCTTCCTAAGTGGTACAAAATATTTTTTTTTGCCCACAGGTTTTTGCCATTGAAAATCAATGGGCTGAATGGCGACGACGCACCACTCATATCTATCGGTTATTTTAAGCTTGATCGGTTAATATCTTAATATTTTTATATGCATTTTCGGATTCTGCATGCAATTTTACATTTATTTGGTGAGTTTCATCGCTCGAGTCGCTTCCTAAGTGGTACAAAAAAATTTTTTTGCCCACAGGTTTTTGCCATTGAAAATCAATGGGCTGAATGGCGACGACGCACCACTCATATCTATCGGTTATTTTAAGCTTGATCGGTTAATATCTTAATATTTTTATATGCATTTTCGGATTCTGCATGCACATTTGCATGCAAATCTTTTTCATATCGTGGCCAATCTTCTTCTTCTCTTCTTCTTCTTCAGCGTTCCGAGCCATTGAGGTTCTTTGCTGCAGATACAATTCATTTCCATTCGTCTCTCTGGTTGACTTCCTCTTGCCAGTCGTTGATTGCAAGTGCTTGTAGGTCTGTACATATATTCTCTCTCCACCGTCTTCTTGGTCTACCTCGGGGTTTACGGCCAATCTGCAAAAAGAACAAGTTTTTATTTGTTAAAAATCTAATTTAGCAAGAACCATCAGATTTTCAATGTGAGTTTTTACTAATGAGACCACCACCAAAAGATAGGCCTTGAGAAACCGGATCTAATGGTACCAAGATGATGCATGTATGTCAATTAGAAGCGAAGATATGCAACTTTGAGTGTCGTGATCGTAAACACAGAAATTAATTAATATAATAGCTAATGGCGGCCATTTTTATATGCTAATTAGATAACATTGCACACTATCTAAACATGACGTAACCCATTGTGTGCGTAGCATCATTCCGCAGAATACAAGATACAACTTGCCAGGGTTTAAAGCTAATATAAAGAATGCTCGTGGTAATTAATTAATATAACTACTAATTAGTGGCCATTTTTATATGCTAATTAGGTAACATTGCATACTATCTAAACAAGATATAACACATATCGTGCGTTGCACAATTCCGCAGAATGCAAGATACAACTTGCCAGCGTTTAAAGCTAATATAAAGAATGCTCGTGGTAATTAATTAATATAACTACTAATTAGCGGCCATTTTTATATGCTAATTAGGTAACATTGCATACTATCTAAACAAGATATAACACATATCGTGCGTTGCACAATTCTGCATGATACAAGATACAACTTGCCAGCGTTTAAAGCTAATGTAAAGAATGCTCGTGGTAATTAATTAATATAACTACTAATTAGCGGCCATTTTTATATGCTAATTAGGTAACATTGCATACTATCTAAACAAGATATAACACATATCGTGCGTTGCACAATTCCGCAGAATACAAGATACAACTTGCCAGCGTTTAAAGCTAATATAAAGAATGCTCGTGGTAATTAATTAATATAACAACTAATTAGCGGCCATTTTTATATGCTAATTAGGTAACATTGCATACTATCTAAACAGGATATAACACATATCGTGTGTTGCACAATTTCGCAGAATACAAGATAATACAACTTGCCAGCGTTTAAAGCTAATATAAAGAATGCTCGTGGTAATTAATTAATATAACTACTAATTAGCGGCCATTTTTATATGCTAATTATATGTAAAAATAGATGACATGAGCAATTAGGCTTCGCTACACCGATCGCAATGATGTATGGTTGCTAGGATGTTCGTGTATGGTTGCTAGGATGTTCATTTAAAAATAAACAAGCTACACTAGTAAGAACATAAATTTTGATAACTTCTGCTATGACCTTGGTTCGGATACGAAAAAAAGATGTGCAGAGGAGATCTTTTGTGTCAATTTCTGCATTAATGATCTTGACACTCAAAGTTGCATAACTTCGCTTCTAATTGACATACATGCATCATCTTGGTACCATTAGATTCGGTTTCTCAAGGCCTATCTTTTCCCATTAGAAAATACTCAAATTTAAAAATCTGATGGTTCATGCTAAAATAGCATTTCTTACTGTCTCCGATTGTTAAGTTGGCAGCTTTCCTCAGGCGAGCATACCGATGTTTCTTTTTAATGTATTTTTCCCCTTAACCCTTTCGCGGCTATAGACGAGTTAAGTAGTATCGTGGTACGATGCTGTTGACGAGTTGACTCACCTCCCGTAATCTGTCCCCCCGGTGCTATGGACGAGCTAACCCGTTTATAACATCTATAGAAGAAGGCTATAGCCGTTTTCAAGCGTTTATAAATGGGGCACAAAGGTTACCTATTTTTAGATCCAAATGACCTATTTCACAGGCTCAACAGGCGTTAGTGTGCTGATAATGTGTTGTTTAGGCAGCTTCACCAGCAACAGGCCTGTTTTGTTCGTTTTAATCTCTACGGTGTACTGGTTTTATTATACCCCCGCGTTTGTGATAGAGTATTTGTGCGCGTTTGTGATAGAGTATTTGTGCTTTTCACATAATTGTTTTATAAAATGGCGAAGAAACCAGTTCGTATAGATGAAGAATTAATGGAGTTTCTTTCACGAAGTGACAGTGAAGATGAATTCCAAATGAGCGACGAAGATGACGAGATCATGCAACCATCTACATCGAAAGAAAAAACCGGCGTAACTGAAAAGAGGTTATTTGCCAGTCCTGCGTCCTCATCATCATCGGAAGCAGAGTCCAGTGAGAATGAGGAGATGCCCTCAAAACGGCAGAAAACCGACTCAATGGCATGGACTTCCAATGATTTGAGACCGGTTATACACGGTTTTGATGATTCCAGCTCTGGCTGTAAAGCTGCTGTCAATAAGGACAGTTCAGTGCTTGAGTTTTTTTTACTATTTTTCACTGAAACACTTGTTATAGGCATCGCTGATGAATGCAACAGGTTTTACAAGAACATTTTAGAGAATGCTCCTGACACTGTTAGCGCTCGTCTTTCCCGCTGGACAGATACTAATTATGACGAACTTTTTTGCTTTTTTGCTTTGTGCATGCTAATGCCAAGGGTAAAGAAACTTAAAATTGTTGAGTACTGGTCAAAGGACTTTTTGCTCCGTACTCCTGTGTTCAGCGAGGTAATGCCTCGGGATCGATTTTTACTACTTTTGCGAATGCTGCACTTCGCAGACAACAATGTTGACGCCGGCGGAGACAGACTTTACAAGATTAGAGGTGTGATTGACAGTTTGCGTACGTCGTTCAAGAGTGCATTTTCGCCGTATCAGAATGTTGTTATTGATGAATCGCTCCTTTTGTTCAAAGGACGATTATCATTCAAGCAATACATTCCATCAAAGAGAAGCAGATTTGGTGTGAAAACATTTGTTATGTGTGACTGCAGAACGAGTTATATTTTAGATTTTATTGTCTACACTGGTGTCAACAGTGACATTACTGTATCAGGTCTTGGGAAGGGGGCTGATATTGTTACTACTTTACTGGCACCATATCTTCAAAACGGGCATACCCTTTTTGTAGATAATTGGTACACCAGTCCTAATTTGTTTATGTGGCTTCACGATCATGCAACTAATGCATGTGGCACGGTCAGAAAGAATAGACAGAATTTGTCTAAAATGGAAGAAAAATTATTAAAAAAAGGAATTTGCTATAGGTCTACAAGCTGTTTATTAGCCCTGAAATGGTGCGACAAAAGAGAAGTTTGGATGCTGTCTACATGTCACAATTCAGACATTGTACCAACAGAGAAAAAAGATTGGAAAACCGGAGAAAATATACAAAAGCCAAAGTGCATTGTTGACTACAATAAAAATATGGGCGCGGATGATCGGACTGACATGCTTCTCGGTTCTATTGAGTCAATTAGGAAAATTGTAAAGTGGTACAAGAAACTTTTTTCATGTTCTAGATCTGTCTATTTTAAATGCATATTCCATGTACAAATTGGTAACGGGGAATAATATTCCTCTTGCTGATTTTCATTTATCTTTAATTCGTGAAATTCTACAAAAATATTCTACGGAGAGAAGAAAGAGTGGAGGGGGACGAAGGAGCGAAGATCTGCCACTACGATTGGTACATCGTCATTTCCCATCTACAATAGAGTCCACAACGTCACAGAAGAAGGGGCCAACAAGAAAGTGTGTGGTGTGCTCTAAAAATAAAAAACGACGGGAATCAAGATATATGTGCAAGGATTGTGATGTACCTCTCTGTGTCGTACCTTGCTTCGGGGTCTTCCACAAACAACTAAATTATTAACTTTCCTTTGGTCTTTTCTTGTCATTCCATTCCTTGTTTTGCGTATGTTCCGTTACACTATCAATCCATCTTGTTACTGGTCTTCCGATTGTCTGTGTCCTTTATATAGGCAGTTGTAGGCCAGAGTTGCTGGCTGATTGTGCTAAAATCCAATGTATATGTGTATGATTAAATCCCCATGACGTTTCTGATGATTGCATTTCTCACACAATCTCTTGTTTTACTTACACTTTTCTCAAACATAGCATCTCGCAGCCTTGTATCTTCCTGCCTTGGGCAACATTATATGTGTGTTTGACATAGGTAGTACAATGTTGACGCGAAATACTCTTAATTAGACGCAATTTATTGTTTAATTACACGTATGCGTGTTTGGGTATTGGTGATAGTTGGTATGAGATATTATTTGTGATTGAGAGCATTTATATGTTGTAAATTTTGTTTCAATTTATTAGAGTTTGGTCATCCGCAAACAATAATTCACGTAATGCTTATGATTCATGGTTTGCTGAGAATGTTATTTTATTCACAAGTCGGCATGTGTTGTTACAGCACTTTGCCAATTTGTATACATTGCTTTTATTTTTTTATATGAAATATAGGTTCATATATTATTATTCTTTTCATGCCAATCTATGCAATCAATCTTACCTTTATAACATGGTCTTTACCTACATTATCTTTTGAATTTTAAAATAATGTGAATAGTTTATTTTTCTCTGTTATTGCTTCTGTAACATCGTCATTCCACCATATTGTTACATTTTATTTTTTTAATTTTTCTATCTTTTACCTAATATCTTAATATTAATACATTATTATTTATATATAATTAAAATAACTTTAAACTAAACATTTTTAAAACATGAATAAGCTATTTTGTTGTTTTATCTCTTTGTAAAAGTGTTTGTTCAAACAATGGTGCCAACCTACCCAGTTTAGGAGTGCTTAAATTTTCCGGTGTTACAAAAATGGTCAACACCGCCGTGACATTTCCAGTTTCTTAGAGGTCAAGAAAGTATTTAGCACAGGCAGGGCAGTCGGCGGAGAAAGTATTTAGCACCGGGCGGGACGCTACTCAGAATTACGTAGCATTAAAAGGGTTAAGTGCAAATTGGGTTCAAAATTTCCACTTAATTTTTTTACTGTAGTAAATAAACAATTAATATTTATCATTAACAGTGTATTTTACATTATTTACAAAAGTTACTGGGTAAACGTTAACCTTATTGAGATGGAAGGCTTAAATATTTAAAAGGAGGTTGAACTTTATTGTCCTTAAACTTGGACAATTTAACTTTCTTCTAATATTTCTTCCTAAACAAATCTTAGGTTTAACTATTCTAAATTAATTGTACCGTATGCCTTGCATGTGGTTCTATGATTCTGACCTTGTTATTTGTAATGTATGATAACAGCTGTGAATCCTGGAGAATTAGTAAACAGGCGAAAAAATCCCTGGAGGCCTTGGAGATGTAGTTTTATAGAAGAATGCTGAAAATTAATTGCACAACCAAAATAAGCATTCATGACGTTTTGAGGGAAGCTGTCACAAAGACAACTTATCACAAACATGAGAAAGAAGCAGTCATTGTTTTTGGCCACATTATGAGAAGACAAAAACTGGAACATATTGTGATAATAAGACAGCATGAGAAGATTCTTGACTTGACAGTCTTGTGTCATGGCATGGAAGAAAGTCAACACACAGATTGATCTATGCCATTCGAGATCACAGTTTGTGGAGAGGCATGATCACCCACGCCAGCTGGCAAGGCCCTGAATGATATTAATGATAACCTCTTGTTCCATTCCAGGCAATGTGGGCAATCATATTCCTCCACAATCATCTGCCTTCCGTGTTTTTAATAAGCTTGACCATGCCTCTTTTTCAAGTTTCTCCCTCTGTCAACCTGTTTTAATGCCTTCAGTTTTATCCTTTGTCACGTTGTTCTCCAAACCCTCTTTCAAAAGGTGACTAAAAATGATGATTGTCTTGATCAGATGTGGGTTATCGGTTGTGAATATACCTCCTGCAATACTCTGATATTAGTCTTATTACTTGATCATGTGATTCTTAGAAATCTATGGAAAAACATCTCAGTGATCTCTAGTTTTTTTTTAAATCTTGGTATTCAGGATGCATGATTTACAGATATACAGTAGTGTAGGTATTATGTTAACATTTTAAAACTTTGTTTCTTATTTCCATGGACAGATCTATTACACAGAACATTGTAACACGAACTGTGTTACAGATAATATAGTTAAGTGTATAGAAAGTCCCGTTTCAGGTATAGATTTTTAAAAATGCATTGATAAATGCACACACACAAAACATTAATGACTACATGATAAACAGAACCTTTTCATATATACATTTTAATTAATATGTGTTAAAAACAATTTCTATGTTATGTTAGAGTATGTCGTCTACAGGATGCTGCATTCAACCCCAGATTTTTTTGGGTGTTGATGATTTACTAGGCAAGTTTACGTTCATTAGTTTACCATTATTTTCTGATTTACCATTGCTCATATCACTGTTAAAAATCAACACTTCACAGTTTGCTTCCGAATGCCTGAAGCTGATTTTGATCGTGAATGCTAGATTGTGAGTTGCGTTTGCTGCCCATTCGCCACACATTCGATTATTATCAATAAAATTATTACTTAACTATGTATAACATATGACAATCAGTTTAAAAATTCACAGCTAAATAAGACAGAACTTCATTCAACATGCTTTGTAAATTAATACAACATGTTGAAAAATTATAATCAATGTTATATACACAATGAATACTTAACGACATACAATATATAATAATCACTGTAAACACTTTCTATATGATAGACAGAAAATCACTACACATACATTATACATTAATATAATATGTTGACAAGCGATATCTATGAAAAATTATATACAAAAAGAATGCTAAACTATGCATAATATATATATATATATATTACAACCCATGATGTGTTGAACAGGATCTTGGTTGGAAAAAATGTACATAAATAAATGTGAACTAATTTAGGATGTCAAATTTTAGAAGAAAAAAAAATTAGTACTCACACTGTTCTACCTGTAATTACATTCTGTTTAGCTCATGGTGGTAGGCTAGTATTTGAGGCCAATATTTCCAAATATTCATGATAGGAGGCTAGTATTCTTGACCATCATCACACCTGTTTATGGTTAGGTCTTCCCTTTATAATCATGTGTATTTAAATATAGTTTTGAAAAAAAATATTTGGGAAGAATTTACCATTTAACTTTCTTGGTGTATTAAGAGACTCAAATTGTGTACCAGATATGGGTAACACCCACACATCCTTGATGAGTTTTTGATTTTCAAGCCTTGTGCTTCATATTTTCCAGAGCATGGTGCCTAGTTGTACATAGACTTCTGCAAAACATCTAAGTGGAACTATGTTACCCTCCAGCAGACTTGGAACCAAAAGAATATTTCCTTCAAAATACTTAAACAGTGTTGTAACAGATCAATTAAATGCTCCTGCTTTCTTCTGTGAAATTTTTAATTTCATTGCAATCCTTTCATTTCTATTTACCCCGACATGTCCTTGACAGTCGAGCCATTTCAGCTCTTGTAATAATCCATTTCATTGCATGTCTGTTTTATGCTTGAATGTAAAATGTCTTTTCCTGCATATTATCTAACTTTGCAGAGAGAACTAACCATCTTTTTGCACTATCTTGACAGATGATAGTTTGTTATATTGTGCTTCTAACACGGCACAACTACTACTAGCAATTTTGGTCAATATTTAAAAATTGGGTTTTTACTTATGACATCATACCAGTTAGATAGAGCTTGACAAGACGAATCCAACGGTATCTCAACGAAGAGTGTGTGTTAATTCCAAGCGGAGTTATGAATTTTCTGGTGACGTAATTTAATACCAGGAAGTGCAATGATAAATTAACTGATAAGTCAGGATTTATCGCGGCCCTAAGATTGGAAGCTGAGAAATTCTGCCTTCTATTACCGTGGCTTGTTTATTTGTAAACGGACAACATTGTGCCATATATCATTGCGTCCGGGGCGGCGAGGCCTAACTTTACGTATTTTTAATTTTTTTTTATAGGATGCGCCGTGACCTAATTAACAATTTAAAATGGCCACCAATTGTTTATTATTTGCCTTCTATTACCGTGGCTTGTTTATTTGTAAACGGACAACATTGTGCCATATATCATTGCGTCCGGGGCGGCGAGGCCTAACTTGACGTATTTTTAATTTTTTTTTATAGGATGCGCCGTGACCTAATTAACAATTTAAAATGGCCGCAATCTTATTCTTACATGACGGCCATTGCGATGTCACTAATTTTTTCCCCCTGAACTTCAGCTGACAGCAGCTGTGTTGAAACTCTTCATATTTATGTAAAATTGGACGAGGCATTCAAAAATACAATAAAAAGTTTAGGCTTCTTTAAGCTACAAGAGTTATAAGACAGATTACCGTAATATTCGTGAATATAGTCAAATAAAATCTTGAGAAAACGGTTTTTTCGGCGCAATCACTTTCCCGCGAAGTAGACGATCCAATACTTAAAATATTAGAATAACTTCCCCTTTCATCGTACCACGTTTCTTTCATTTTTTTGGGATTTTTTAGAAGGACATGCTCAGACCGGAAGTGAAATCGTTGGTCGCGACTAAAAGTTCGCGAAATTACGAAAACGAAACAGGAAGTAAACGGGAAAACCCGGTGACTCTGACATTGCTACTACTACAACCCATGGCGGTAGTAAATATTATACCTCTACATAGCACAAAGCCTGGGCTGAATTGTAGAGACCATGTGTTGTCCATGCAGCATGATCCCTCTATTGGCCTGCCTATTTTACTCCAGAGGAAAGGTAACACCAATACATCTGGAAAAGACACACTGCAGAAGCTGCTGGATCAGCAAAGCAATGGTCTGCCTGCCTGTCAGAGCTTCGATCCTAGACCAGTTGCTGACCAAAGCTCTGGGCCTGGTCTACCTTGCTATGACTTTAGTATTTAGGTTGCATTTCCTAGCACTAGGATAAGACTTGCACACTCCCAGTTGCGTTCCTCCCACATTCCCAGTTGCGTTCCTCCACCCGAAGCCATTGGCACAATGTTCAATGTTGGGTGTCAGGTCGGCTGAGTGCCGCCCAACAATCGGTGCTTATAGAAAGCATGTAGTATTGTCTACTGTTATACGGTAGCTCAGTCATATCTGACTAAGATCTGACACTTTGTTTACAACTACCAGCAATTCTACTTACAAAGTGTGGTGTCTGTTACTGTATTTAAGCAATAGAAGTTGGTAAACACTAACTTAGGTCAAACATTTGAGACTTAATGTAACATGGTAACATGTCATGTATGATTGTTGAGTTCAAAGACTGGTAAGAAGTTTCTAAACAAGTCACTCCTACTTTCTAGATTTTTAACATGCAGATAAACTTCTTGTGAATGTAATGTGATCTTTAAAGCTCTGAAGGGAAAAGTACCACATTAAAAAAAGTTCTTAAGAGCTAAATTAAGCCAATCATGATGTATACATGTGAGGTGTGGTAGTGTAGCTGATAAGTTATTGTGTGCACCTCACATCTTAACGTTCCATGGTTTGAAACCTAGCAGGTCTATGGATTTTCACAAGAATGTTGGTTTCTAATGAACTCATGCATCTCTTGGGTGATTAGGGAGATTAGATATCTAACCTTCTCATATAAGAGAAAAACAGCAAGCGTTTGCAGCAGGATATAGGAATGAGTAGGCCATGAGGCCCTGACCCTGGTAACATTTTTAAGGGGGAAAAATATGCCCATGGGTAGATAGATATTTCATGCTTGAAATGAAATCTGTCTAGAATAAATCTTTCACAGATGCATGCTGAAGTCATGAGAGGTATATTACTAGATGTAATACACTCACCTTACAAGAAGAAAATGACTAGATATAATGTACTCGCCTCACTAAAGGAACAGAGGTGTCTTTGAAAGAAATTTCTTCTTATACTGTTTAGCTACCTTTGTTTTCTCAGTTCACTCACTTTGAATTCGAGCATATTCTACACTGGGCTGATTTGTGCATGTGGGCTAGCTTTACTTATTACAAGTCCCATCAGGCGAACCCACTCCGGCTTCTGAGGTACTTGTAATTTACACTCTCCAAGTCAAGGACGATAAGTAATATTTTAGTCTGACCGATCACATTTTAGTCCGACTGACCAATGCAGGAGTTGAGCCTGTAATCCATTCAGCCTAGCTAACCATCTAACTTATGATACATCTGATGTCTATCAGTTGCCACGCATCAGCTGACTGGACACAAAGTTGCAGTGAAAATTCTCAACAGGCAGAAGATAAAAAATCTGGATGTTGTCGGGAAAATTCGCCGGGAAATTCAGAATCTCAAATTGTTCAGACACCCACATATCATCAAGTTGTAAGTATATTTTTTTAGAGAGAGAGAGAGAGAGAGAGAGAGAGAGAGAGAGAGTTAGTTTTGCGGGTGCTGAGATGTTGTTTGAATTATCATCATCATCATCATGTGCCATACGGATAAGTGGGAAGTCCTGGTTCGCCATCTCATGCTATTGCTGGAGTCTTGAATTAAATCTGTAATCATGTCCCAATTATAACATATGGCAAAGCCATTCAGGTATCTATGTCTTTCCCTTCCCCTAGCTCTTTTCCCATCAGTATTGTCCGTTGTCACTAAGTTTTAAAATTTTATTATTTTTATTATTTGCCCCAAAACAATTTTGTCTAAGTTTTGTAGTTAACTAATAGTTAAACATTTTTTCTTGAAGAGCTCCGTCATTCATTTTTCTGTCAGTCCATGATATTCTTTGTATTTTCCCAAGAAATCACATTTCCACTGTCATTAGATGTTTCTCATCTTATCTGCTTATTGTTCACATTTCATGTGCATGCAAAAGTATACATATTATATAGCACTTCAAGACTCTTTTTCTTACAGCAGCTAACAACAATTTATCGGTATATCTTTCATCTTGCAAAGTGCTTCCTTTTCCATGGCGATTCTTGTTCTAATCTTTACAAGAATCTTCCATTACATTTTATAGCTTCTAAGATAGTTGTACTAATTCACCTATTTACAAATTTTCCAAATTTCTTGGGTGTTAAGGTAATTCTCTTTTACTTTGGATATGACTATATCTGTTTTCTTATAATTTCATTCTAACTCTAGTTAGTCACTATGTTTGAATGCATAATTTAAATTATATTTCCTTGAAAATGTATTGGTGTTGTGTATGTGAAAGTTGCAAGTTACATTTGCTTATTTATCTTCATGTGAAGGTACCAGGTCATTTCCACGCCCACTGATATTTTCATGGTGATGGAGCATGTGGCAGGAGGAGAGTTGTTTGACTATATTGTCAAGCATGGCCGAGTAAGTCATTATTCACATGCTAGTATTTCATTTTATATGATAAAGATTAGCCCAGTGGAAGAGCAGGCTTCCGCTGAGAACATGCGGGAGAGTGGCTCCACAAGCTGGGAACAGTACGAAAAAGGTAACATGGCAGCAATGATGCCTACTGACATCATTAGCTAGCCACCAAGGCAGAGGTGAAGACTGAGGCCAACTGCAGGGGGAAGAAGCTTTCCCACCGCCAGTTACGGTGCAGTGTCAACGCTGGTAGAAGCACTTGGTGCTCAGTGTTTGGCCTCCGAGGGTGGAATGGCTTTTGGACAGACACACTTAACAATTAGGCAGCACCTTAGTTCGAGTCTAGTGCTTCCAATCTGACGTGGACAAGTCCTTAGGTTCATACCTGAATACGATCAGCGTTACCAGTAGTGGGTTGTGCTCAATCTTTAAACCTCAAATCCCGTAACAACCAACTAAATTAACACTTAGCGATGTTGATAAAGGTAATGTACGATCATAAATGTCTCGAAGGTGTCTACCCACGACAAGAGAAAAACGTCCGGGAGTCATGACCCAGACAGGCCCATCCCCTAAGAGTGTCAAGAAGGTAAAGGGGCCTAAACATTAGGCAAGAGGGGACTCCTGATGATTAGAAGCCTCCTGTCGTGCTTGCTCCGCGGCAGTTTTAACCACTGATTCTATAATGTGGTAGTGTTTGCACAGTGCTATAGGTCATTGTCGGGTACCTAGCCAGAATCATTTGTTACGACATGGTTTAAAGGTTTAATAACATATAGTGGTACATTGGGAAGAAAGATAAGAGAGAGAATAGTTGATCTGTTAGATGTTGGTTGTCCCAATATCTGCAGTCTTAGACATTGACTGACAGGCAAGCCTTCTGGGTTTGAGAAGGTAGCTTTTGAGAAAAAATTCTGAACCAAAATTAATATTAATCACAAAGAAATGGCATCATACACTAAAATCACCAGTGAGACGTGTCAGGTAGAAAGTTTTCTAAGAGAACTTTCCTGATAGTATTTAGTGAGAGATAAATGAAGACAAATATATTGAAGCTATTCATCGTAATAAATTAAAGAGAAATAATTTCTTGATTGTTGAATATATTTAATTATATATTTTTTACAAGAGGTTAGTAATAACTTTTAGCTCTTTTTATCCCAAGTAATATACAAAGTTTGTTTGGCTGTTCTTCATGTATGCCAGTCATTGTAAAATACACGAATGCACTTCTCATATTTAGTCAAAGGACACTGAAGAAATATGACATACAGTAAAACTTTGATTAACCGTCACTCGTTTAACTGTCAGTTTCTGTTATCTGTCATTGTCTTTAAAAAAATCGCTTTAGTATCAACAAATAGACAGACATCTTTAAAATTGTCCACGGATTACTTGTGGACCCTACTGTATAAAGCTGAATGTGACTGTATTGTATTATGGGTAGAATAAACTCTTGCCTGAACCTACTGAAGGAACTGAGACTGTTAGTGTTGATGAAATTGTGCAACAATGTAGGACTAAACAGTGAAAACATTACGCCAGAAGAAGTAACAGATTGGTTGAGTGTTTCAAAATGGATGGAGGCTTTGAAATTTTGAACGATGATGAATTTGTTTCTGAAATTGATGACGATAAAGAATCAGTTCTTAACCAAAAACTACTACTATCCACTCAGAAGCAGAAACAATATTATCAAAGTGCATCGACTGGTTTGAAATGCAAGAGGAGGAAAATGCAACACAGATCCTATTTCTGCGTAAGATACGGAACATCACTGCGCAGAAAGCTCGAGCCTCAAAGACACAGAAAGAGATGACAGACAGATTATTTTAAAGTAACATAGGTTTATAGTATTACATTTCTGTACATTACTACTCTTATATTGAAGTTTATATTGATCGTTTTCTAAAATTAAATACAATACATATGCATTATTCACTTTTAAAGGATTTTATTTACATTGTCGTCCCAAGCCCGCAGTGAAATCTCGTTACTGTACATATGTATTAAGATATTTCTGTTAATCCGTTTGGTTATCTGTCACAGCCCTGGTCCAGAAGGTGACGGTTAATCAAAGTTTTACTGTATTTGTTGTTTTTTTTAACAAGTGAGTATATTTGCCCCAGTGAAAGTAATACACTTGTGACTGTTATTGTTATTTTCCCCATTGAAGAGCTTCTGGGACTGAAAAATATAATACATTTGTTCTATTCAACATTTATCAGCTGAAGGAACCAGAAGCACGGAGATTTTTCCAGCAGATAATTTCTGGTGTGGATTATTGTCACAGACACATGGTCGTGCACAGAGATCTGAAGCCAGAAAATCTTCTCTTGGATTCCAATAACAACGTTAAGATTGCTGATTTTGGTAAGTTTTGAAATGTCTGATAGTTTTGTTATTTTAAAAACCTGGTTAAGGTATTTGGAGTTTAACCCAGCTAACATGTTTGTAGTGCTATGGTATTATTATTTGTAGCATAATGTCTCTTATTTATAGAGTAGTTTAATATGTCCATGCACAATCTTGCCAAGTGTGATTGCTACTCAAGAAAGCAATGTATTGAATTGATTGGAAATACCAGACTACAATTTCCAGACTAAAAACAAGTCAATTTACACTTAATGATGACAGAAATAGAACATACCCCCAAACCATGGCTGGATCTAGGGACAGTCCATAACTGAGACACACATACTACAGTTTCTGTGTTAGTGAAAATGAGTAAGATTTTTTTCCCCCATAGTCGAAAGGATAAAAGCATTCTACCTCTTAAACTTATGGTGCGCTGATGGTGGCGTAGGGGATTCAACCTCCCACACTGAACATTTGAAAGTAGAAGTACTTTTCGTTCAGAAAGCTATGGCAAACTACTCAGCATAAAATTGCCTAGAATATCAACCTGGGGTTGATTGCAACATCCTGCAAAGGACATGAAGTTTAGTCCAACATTGTAACACTTATTCTATGGTATCCCAAAACTGTGGTTCGGAATTGCACAGTATCACTTAAATTATATGAAGGACACCAAGAGAGCTGATTCTCTGTGACAGAGTTCAAAAATAAGTATCCAGGCATCACTTAAAAATTAAAACAATAGCTAGTTAGTTGCATATACTTTACAGGACGTCACAGTCAACCCCAACATTTTTTGGCTGTTTGTATTTCTTGGCAAATTTACTTTCAGAAGTTTGACATTGCTTTATGAACAACTGGCACACATACCATTGTATGAAAACCAACACAAGGCTTGCTGCTGCCTAATCGTCTGCAGCTGTGTTTTGAACGTGGTATGCTGGGGCTATGAAACAATAGATAAATATTATATTCTTTTCATATATTGCTCATGTTGTCAGGCATTGAGATGAAAGAATCTTTGATGTAACAATGAGAGATATACTATCATAAATAAAGCAGGATCAATATCTAGCATAAACTCCACAGTGATCCAGAAAACTGTTTCATGTAATAATTAAATGGGAATGATGACCAGTTAGTTGTCATTGTGTGCATACAACAGAAGAATTTGGTTTTAGAGATAGAGATAGAATACATTACAGATATTTTATACAAACAGCAGTTTCATTATTCATTTGGTTGAACATTTGGTTCAAGAATGAAATTTCTACTCCCATTGGCAGATAGCAAGAGATGACAAAAAACAAAAAATGGAACCAGGGTTGCAATGATCCACCCATGGCATGATAAGACATGATTAGTCCTATTGGTTTGATGGAATTGAGAAAGCTAACAGACCAGTCTTACTGCACGCAACCTCAAAAACACCTAGTCTTGTATAGAGAAACCAAAATACTAATCAAATATAATAAATTACCAAATGCTACAACTCTTGCATTATGAACAAATTACCATCAAACTATGCACAGGATACTGAATTAAATCAAATCAAATCAACTTTATTTTAAAAGGGTCACAAATTGGGCATGCAGGCCCCTCTTACATTCAGCCCTTCCAATCACTCATCTTTCGTCCATCAGGAGCATTATACATTCACATAGGAAGAAAAGAAAACATTGTGAAATGTTGCCCATGATACTGCTGCCCATGAGCACATTTCTATCACCTCATCGTGTCACATCACTCTGATTGTACAACGTTTGGATGTTTTTCCTGTAATTAGATACTCAACATCAATTCTGACCACAAGGTGACATACTGAAAAAACCTCACAGGTACAAAGTAGAATTACCCATGTGCTACTGCAGCTCACCCGGAAAGACAAGATCAGTAACACTGTAACATACCTTGCATGTTGCCAGATTCTGCTAAGGAGGGTTGACTGAGGCTGGCGACCTCATTCCATAGAAAAGTTTTGCTGCAAAACTGAACCAACCATGAACAAGTCTACAGTGAGACACCTATGCTCCATTGGGAGATGAAAGGCAGAAGGCCAAGCGGTATCTCCAACAAACAGGATATTTTATCTGTAAAACAGATATTGCAGTCTGAGACTAGAAACCATGGAACCTAAAATAAGACACAGATGAGAACTGATTTGTTCAGTGAATTCTAGAAGACACAATTTTATACACCAGATAGCATGATAGAGATGTCAATAGCCGGCATTGTTAAGATAATGTTGATGTGGCTTATTGACAGATAGAAATAATAAGAACAGAAACGTAGACAGTTTGGAACTTTAGTTAGAATATTAACATTTGATCAGAAATACTCTATTTCATATCCATACAGATTTGTTGCATTCATATCAATATATGTAGTGAGGCACCTTGTGACATATCTTTCTTTTGTAGGTCTTTCCAACATGATGACTGATGGTGAATTTCTGCGAACAAGTTGTGGTTCTCCAAATTATGCTGCACCTGAAGTCATTTCAGGAAAGTGAGTAAATTAAGATTGGAAAATATTCTTTTTTTTTTCTTTTTAAATTTCATACCATGAGGCTTAGTTCATATATGGTGTTGGTGCCATATTTTTTGACAGATTAAAACGTTGCTCTGGTTCTTCACTTTTCTTAGTCATGGCCATCCATAACTTCTGTTTTTGTGTTGTTTAATTGTAGTTCTGTCTTTTCTCTTTCTGTTGTTACAATGTCTATCAATTCTAATAAAAGATCAGGTTTGTTAATGTAACATATCAAGGACAAAATGGAATGCACAAAACGAGTAAAGCAAAAGTAAAGTAATTATGTAAGGACAGTCAATTACAGAGCAGAAAATATGCTAATGTGACATAAAATACTCAAGTATTAAAGTGGGACCCATGGGATGAGTAAAGTAAATGTTAACCCTTTACAGGGTGGAACAGCCATTTCCGTCCGATACCGTAAACGGGTGAAACGTCCCAAAACGCCTGATCCTATAATCATTGTAAAAACGCGATCTCTCGGCTTTCCGACACTTCCGACGGCTACTTTCGCTTTCGTCGATAGCTTGAAAACGTAGCCGCCATTTAAAAGCGCCTACTATGAATTTGAACGGACTTTTACGGACTTTTTTTTGATAGTTTTTGGGGTTTTTACGCTGTTTTTCAAAACGGATTTCGGCGATTCTTCAAGTGATAGCCAAGATTTCGCTAGGTTCAATTGAAGTTGACTATTAATCGCAGCTAGATATCAGTGAAAAGCGTTACTTTGCATTAGCAGTCTAAGTCGGACTTTCTTCTTCTTCTTCTTCGTTCATCCGGATTTTTTTTTCCGGATGTGATTGCGTTGTGCCTGTTTACAGCAGAGCTGCGTTCTTGCGCCGTTAGGCCGACACATCCGACTTCTGCGGGCATTTGTTGACCGGGTTAACCTTCCCGGGGGAGTCGGACTTTAAAGAAAGTGATTATGATTCTGAAAATGTGTTTGTAAATTGCCGTATAGATAGACGGAAAATCACAAACAACATGCTGTATTTCGTAAATATTTGTGTTTATATATGGATTACCGACAACAATCACGTGAGCAACATATTCTGCATGCTTTTCCCTTCATTGTGTTGTTTATTTAACTAAAATTGGTTGACTAACACCTTATTTGTGATGGTTTTACTAAAGCGACCCGAAATTTTACCAAACCTGAAAAAATCTTGCCCGTTCAGGGCTAAAAAACGGACAAGCGTCTGCCCTGTAAAGGGTTAAAGAATTGTGAAAGAAGGATTTTTCACAGTATTAAATCAACTGAAGAGGATGTAAGTTATCCATGAAAACGACAGTGTCAAGGAGAGGGATATAGATCACTTGTCACTACAGCTTGTGTAGCATAAGCCATAAATCAATATTGAATACATTTATGTCATTTTATTTTTAGTTTGATTCATACCTGACCAGTTTGTGATACTATGCGTTTGAGATAGAAGAATCTACTTAAATGTTGCTTTGTGTTTGACTTTTTTTTAAAAGGTTGTATGCAGGACCAGAGGTGGATATTTGGAGTTGTGGAGTCATTCTTTATGCTCTCCTTTGTGGCACTGTAAGTTGGGTATTCGTTATTTAGTACTTAAGATGACATTTGTATCCAACTGGATATTAGCAGTATGAATATTTTTGTTTTATTGTTTGTGGTATTGAAATAAAAATTGTGTTTTTAACAATCATCATCAAGTATCTTGCTCTGATGATGAAACGTCTTAATCATTCTTGCCATAGTCTTGCGTTGCTCACTTTAATTTCATTTCTTTTATCCCCCCCAAGGGAGCATAGTATCTCAACCAACTCATATCAAATCCTCCTAGCTTTTGCCATCTCCTGTAGCTCCCTCCATGTTCTCCCCATATTATTTCTCTCGTTCTATACTCCCTGTAGTTAGGGGTCTCTTTCTCTATTTCTTTAGTCCTGTATTTTCTAGAGAAAAGACTTTCTAGTTATACTAGTAACTGGTTTTTCTCAACGTTTGTCCTATACAGCACCATAATCATTTCCTCACCTCTTGGTTTGCTGACATTTGTTTAGTTCTCTTTAAGAGTTTTACATTCATGATTCTGTCATACCAGTTTAGCCCCTCTATTCTGCACAGACACCAATTAATGAATGTTTATAGTTTATTTGGCAGCAGACCGCATTGCGTTGGTTTTTTTATGAAATGGTATGGGTGCCGGTCGTTCAGAAAGCAATGGCAAACTACTGAACGTAAACTTGCCAAAACATAACAGCAAAAAATGCTGGTGTTGCAACGTCCTGTAAAGGATATGCAACTAATTAACATTATGAAATGTACATATGTACCTGGTCTGCAGCTCAGAATGTTTAATTGTACCTTCTTCTGCTTACCTGTCTACTCTCCCCCCTCCCCCCTCCCCCAACCTCCATCCCAGCCCCTTCTGTTTATTTATGGATTGGTTATGAAATATTGGAAGGAAGATGGAGAACAAAGGTATAGAGTCACTGTCAAGTTATGCAATTTTAAAGTGTTGCCATTTATTTAGCTGGGGTCTGCCTAATTGAAATTATTAACATGCAGTCAGCTTGAAGTCAATTCAGCTTTACAGATGATTTCTTATTGCCCCTTTCACGGCATGACCACAGAGTAATATGTATTGTAATATTTGAAACTTTGTAATTTCAGCTCCCTTTCGATGACGAGCATGTTCCAACACTTTTCAGAAAAATAAAGTGTAAGTTGAGCAAACGTTTGAATTCTTATTTGTAGATCTGTCCACATTCGTTGTAAATAAGTTAACTTATGTATCAATGTTTATTTATTTTATTTTTTTTTTGGGGGGGGGGGGGGTGTTTCCTGTTTATCTTTCTTTTCCTCAACTTTTGTATTTTCCCTGTCTCCAACTTCCATTGTTTTATTATTCTTCATATACATTCAATCTGCTATCGTAATAGTAAAAAAAAATTATGTAATATTACAGTTAATCCTTTGCTAGTATTGTAGGAATTGCTCCTTAATACTTTTGTTTGCCCAGCCAGGCAGAATAAACACAACTTTATAGTAAGGTATACAATTAAAGGAATCAGTACTGGCTTTGGGAGAAAAAATAACAAATGAAAGTCTCATCATCATCAAGTGCCCTGCCAGCCGGCATAGGCATTCATGGCTCTCCACTGATCTGTCTTTAGTTTTCTGGATCAACTCTGCTGATGATATTCCTCCATGCCACCATCTCAATCCATCCAGCATTATTTCTCTTGGTCTGCCTCTGCCTCTCTTCACCTCAATTTTTCCAGTTGTCACGATGTTCTCCAATGTCTCTCTTCTCATCATGAAAGTCTACTCATAGAAATCTACTCTTTAAATATTCTAAGAAAGTTGTTAAGACCAAGTGAAATGGTGTTCGTATGTGTGGAGTGGCAGGCTGACTTTAAGTAAAAGTAGGAAATGTCTTGACGCATATTAGGTACAAAGTAAGTAAAAGTCAGAAAAGAACCCTTTTCCACCTCTGAGGTTTATTGGGCATATAGACCAATCGGCACTCAAGTGATGTGGTCAATATCATGCCATCTGTCTTTACCATACAGAAGATTTCCTGGCACTCAAATATACACTTGCAACTGCACTACCACAGCTCCCTCATGATGATGACTTTGGTATAAAATTAACTTGGCTCTTTCTTGCTTGTATTTTACATGAGAATATAACAAGTAAATTGTTGTGTGTGTATATATATATATATATATATATATATATATATATATATATATATATATATATATATATATATATATATATATGTGTGTGTGTGTGTTAGGAATTGATTTTCATAAGTAGGAAAGTAATATACGAGTGCAAAATGAAATTGTTTTAGAAGCAAAACTAGTGTGGTTTGTATAAGATCACCTTCATTGTACATTAATACTTCCAGTTTCCTATAGATCACACGAGAGAGTTATCAACACAGCGTACTAATTCCATTAACTGCCTAGCACTGGTGAGGATCCAAGTGATACCAAAACTACATATGCAATAAATATTCTTTTCTGTGGGTAAGCAACAGAGTAATCGGCGCTGCAGCTTATGGAATAGTGAGACTGTTTCGCAATGCCCTGTCATGCTGAGTCGAGGGTTTCAAATTAAGTATATAAAAAAAATAAAGGAACTTTTAATTGCCTTAAGGTGCATTACACATGTGGTGCTAGACCCACATAGACCAATCAACACTTCAGGGATAATGTCAGTATCACACCTGGCATCTTCACTTCCCAAGACATTTCCTAGAACCCATTTTGGTTGCTGTAGTTACTCGTGGTTTTAGGAATTGCATGGATCCTTGATTTTCGGCCTCATTTACATCAGATAAAAGTTGTAAACAATGTTAGATTGTAGTTATTCTTATTTAAAGGAAATTTGTGAACGATTCTAAACTGATAGCACACGTTAAATGTGTTTTTTTCCCCGGTTAAAATGTATTATTTATGAATGTAAACAAACTAACTCTTAGCCGCTAACCGTGAAGGTTTGTCATCATTTCGAATTAGCTGATGGGCCACACTTGTGCCCCTAAAGTTTGCTTTGCCTATCACAAAGTATTTAAGAAGTATTTAAATAATTAAATTAAAAGAATAATAATTATAACTAACTAAAAAATTGCGTACATTTTGTGTTTATCTGCAGAAAACGGTCAAAACATGTCTAGTGATTTTCCGACATTTTCCCTTTTATGTGACAATGATGCGCTTCAAAATAGGATGTTTTTATTGTAATTTATTGGTGTTATGGAGCCGTTCTAGTGATTTTTGTGTAGCAAAGTGGTGTAGCTATCATAATTCAGTAAGTTTCATTGGATTTTAAACACCGTCAGATCAATAGCGCCTTGGTAAGTGGAAATTTCACGTACTTGTCACCTCTGTCATCAATTTATTTTTTACAACATCTGCTAATATTATTATTATATTTCTAACTTTTAGCAACAGTAGCAATACCAATGTGTTCCTTGTACAATGTCCTTTAATTTGATATATAATACAATATATTTACTACCATTTTAACTATGTTTAGATCAATATTGTGGCATACCCCTACTTCCCATTTTCTGCCATCAATTTCTGCTTGGGCAAAACCCATGTTTTGTTTGGCACTCAATCAGTTAATTTATAAAAAGTAACAGTTTGATTCGTCCCTTGTCTGCTTGAGTCATAGGCAGATGCACCTATAAGAACACATGCATGCACACACAGAGACCTCTCTCCCACCCTCCCTGCAAAAGTAAAAAATTGTTACTTCTAGTGAAGTAAATATTAACTGGTGCATTTGGTCTTCTCAGCTGGTATTTTTGCCATTCCGGAATATCTGAACAAAGATGTTGTGAGTCTCCTGTGCCACACACTGCAGGTGGACCCTGTTAAACGTGCCACCATCAAAGATATCAGGTACAGTTTATAGTCTTTATTTCATTTTCACTAATACCATTGAGTCCATTAAGGTGTCCATTTGTCCATATATCTTTTTACTCACATCACATTAATTAAGGGACTGAAAATCTAGTAACGTGACCTATTTATTAGGCTGAAGATCATCATCATGTGCCATACCAACTTGTATTGCCACAGTTCTCAATCCTTTGTGTTCTGGGTCAGTTCTGTTGATATCTTCCATGCCACTGTCTTGGTCCAACCAGCATAATTTTTCTCAGTCTGCATCTCCTCTTCTACCGCTGATGTTTTCATTCATCATGTTTTCAATCTTCTCTTCTCATTTGACCAAAGAATGCTGTTTATCTTTTTCTTAGTTATTTATAATGTTCTACTTTTCATTAGCCTCTTCCAGGCATTCATTGTTAGTTACTTTGGCACTCCAAAGTATTCGTAACAAATGCCCTAGAAACCACATCTCCGGCGCCACTGTCACAGCGCTAGATCGCTACGACAATCGACAAGTCAGCCACACCTAGCGATGATATGTAATGTAGCATCACAGTTAATATTAGTACTACAAATAAGTATTATTAATTGTTTTTAAATATATTTGTACATTCATACATGCAGTGTTGTAATATAAATTGTTGCCATACAATTCTCATCTCTGTCCTCTGCCACATTATATTTTTTGTTAAAATCTGTAACTGGGAAAAATCCACCAGACAGGGATTTGGGGAAATGTGTATCTACTGCGAAACGTAATAATTGACATCACACGCTTACAAGCTTTCCTTCACTTTTCCACCATTGATCACAGAGAGCAGACCCAACTTGTTAGAATCCCAGTCAATCAACTCTTGTATCTATCTGTTGAGGCTTATGGAGCGTGGTATTCACACAAGTTACATGAGTGTTGGTGAACACTTAAATTTTGTGCAGAGAGTGAGCTACGAACCCGATGAATTAATCCGGTGACTGTTCAGATATCGAGATCCAGCAGTAATTCATAGCTGCTATCAATTGATTGTGCATTAGCTCTGGGTAGAGACTTCAGACCACTTTTATTGTGAAAATCTTGTCATCAACCAGTAAGCCTAGTACTTGCTGAACATTATCTATCTCAACAATGAAGATTAGTCTTGGATTTAAAAAACAATATCCTGACCATTATCAGTGTACGACTTAGTAATAAATTATCATCATTCACCTAGAGGTGCAGTGTACTGTAGAGCTAGAGCTTGTTATTGTCCAAGGTTTCTATAGGGCACCATTTATTTTGCATTTTTTTCATTCAGTGAAACAACTTCATTTTCTTTTCATTTTACTGTTCATTTACAAGTTCAGTATCTGAACAGAATAAATCTTTGTAACATTTGTCAAAGATTATACATTTGTTGTTGGTTACTCAGCTTACTAGGGGGACCACCCCTTTAGATATTCTTCTTTAACAAGCCAAAATTCATATAGATTGTCGGCTAACTCTTGGGTAGGGATTGTCTGCCTGTTATAGTTTAAAACTCCCAATGGCCAGTGACACCATCACACACTTCCTAATTTGATTGTCTGTGTTCCATAATTCACATCCCTTACAGAAGTACTCTCTTTCTGACATTCAGTGACAGTGATATGTTGCATAAGATCATTTTCATGTTCTAAAATGCATCTTATGCTTTACATATTCTGCTCTTAATCTTGTCACAGGCTGAACATTGGTGGCATAATTGCTATGACACACCAAGTTGAATGAATGTTTATCCGGCACTACTATGTGCTAGGCAAGGAAAAAGCAGCAATGAAATGCTGATAACCTGTTTTCATATAATATGTGAAGTTCACATCATTTCACACAGCTTTGGTAGTATTTAGAGCTTAACCCAGCCTGTTTAATTGGTGCCAGAAAATTCTCTGTGGAAGGAAACCCAGAGATAAAGGGAGTAGATCATCTCACTACATAATGCTGTGTATGTGGAGTTCTATTTTTTACATCCCATCAGCAGTAAGTGCAGTGAGGTTATATTGTGAAGTCCAGAATTGCTAGTAAGCTTTTTTAGATAAGCTTTCAGTAACAAATTTCTCATCTTTTGAGCTACATAATTAATTTTGTTTATTTGGTACTATCGTTTATATGATTCCAATTATTATTTGTTTTGTTTTGTTTGTAATTGAATGGCATGACTGCAACAGTTACTTGTTGGTGAATATAAAAAAATATCAGTGGAATATTCATAACAATAACTACAATATTTTTATCATTTCTGGATTTTAGAGATTATGAGTGGTTCAAGAAGGATTTGCCTGACTATCTGTTCCCATCGTCATCAGACCATGATGCTTCAATTGTGAACACAGAAATTGTTCGTGAGATTTGTGAGGTAAGCTTTCAATAGCAATTTTGTAATCTTTTGAATTTTATAAGAAATACTGAAAGATATTGTAACAGTTGGAAAGATTAATGAGAAAAGAGATAAAGTGAGCAGTAGAAGATTCCTGCCATTCTTTCATCATAGCATAGAAAAGTATGGACACATTAATTGATATATTAGGAGTTGGGGTAGTGAATTGGGTAGCATGCTTGTCTGCTAGGCCAGTAGTCTTGTGTTTGAATTCTTTTTGAGGCAGGGATTTCTGAAAATAGACCTGGATGCTGCTCCCAGGTCTACCCAGCCTAAAATGGGTACCGGGAAATGTTCTGGGATGAAAAGGCAGCAGCTGTGATATTTACCACTTCACCCATTAATTGCTGATTGGTCTATACCAAATACACCTCTAAGTTTGGGATAGAGGCCCATTTAAAAACTTAATTAATACATTCTCTTGGAGATGTGGAATAGCATAATTGCCCATACTAGTTTTTCTTTGCACAATGCTGCTTGTAAAAATTAACATTCTTTTATTCAGTTGTCATCTGCTCAGGGTTGTAAGGTGCAGTATAGTTTTATTTTCTTCATACAGGCATGTTTATATTTACACACACAGCAATTTGATATGAGGTAATACAGTATTTTGACTTGTATTTTCATTGTCCTATTGTTGCCTTTCTATCCCAGACGTAATGATATTTTATTCCACCTTTTTTGACTATTGATAGGCACATTGCCATTGTAAACAACAGTTTCTGTTTTATATAGTAGCCTGCCGTACACATCATCATCCAATAATATTCATAGTTCGGAGGAGTAGGTGGCTGAGGAGGAGGGAGGAATAGTTAAGGGATTAAGATATTATTTAGAGCTCACAGCTTATAATCCTTGGCATCACCAAGGATTTTTTTACCGATTGAAATAATAATCCTAACCTGTACACTGCTGACAACTGCTTGGTATATGTATTTTTATAACTCAATCTTTAAAAAAAAAAATCCTTTTGGTTTAAAGTGTTTAAAGTCAAGAGGGTTGATGTCATTGCACTGGGTATTATCAAATATGGTTATTTCCACAGAGCTGCATTCCGAATGTTTCATGGAGCATGCATTTTGTAGCTCCAGCAGTGACACCCAGGAGTCTCAGAAAAAATTGTGCTAGTGAACCAAAATACGGAGTTCAAATATGAATCCACAATCTTCAGAGCGGGAGGCAGGTGATTTGACCACTTTGCTATGGAGACCCCATTGTAGACACCACCAACAGCCAGTCAGTGTTGCCACTTTGACGCTTTTCGCACTAAATTTAGTGCTTTATCAAGTCATTTAGTGCCGAATTTTTGCATTTAGCGCGGCCGCGCTAATTTGGTGCTTCACAATTTTTTTGGGTGCTTTTTATTGTTTTTTTTTGGGTGGGTAAAAATTACTTTAAAAAATCATTTTGGGACACTAAAAAGCCAAATTTGAACTGAAGCGAGGGAGTAAAACAGTCTTACTACATTACCATGCAATATTCAAGTAATTTAACTCCCTTTAATACGATTTAGTTGAAGTGAGTGACTGCAACGCACAGGCAATATGCAATGCGTTAAAAGATTGTTTAAACAAGAGTGGACTTGAGTTGCAAAGACTAGTTGCACTCGCCACTGACAATGGCGTATATACAAAATTAAAATCCGTAGTTCCTCATCTGGTACTAGTTAGGTGTGTATGTCATTCCCTTCAGCTGGCAGTGTCACAGGCTGCAGCTGCTTGTCTGCCCAGGAACATAAGAGTTCATGATTAGAGAAACATATAACTGGTTTTCTCACTCAAGTCTTCGTCAAGCAAAGTACAGGGAGCTTTTTGCTTTATTAAATGATGGACAACATCCGCTGAAGGTTGTTCAATTAAGCCAGACACGATGGATGTCCATTCAGTCTGCCATTGTCAGAATATTGCAGCAGTGGGTCGAGCTCAGAACTCATTTTGATATAGCAAGACTCAACGAGCGCTGTTATACAGCAGACCTTCTACATTCTATGTTTAGCGACATGAAAAACTATGTCTATCTCATATTTCTCAAGCATATTCTTGTAGAAGTTCAAAGTGTGAATAAGAAATTTGAAGCAGATATACAGGATCCAACAAAAATAATACTCAGCGATCTTCTCCAACTCACTGATTCTATCAGTTCAAAGATTGCTATTCCTGTGAGAAAAAAAAAATAACTGAAAGTAATGCTATTCAAGATTATTTAGATCCTAAATCCCAATCTAGGTTATGAGTTTGAGAAAGAAATAGCAGACTACCAGTTTCCTGATGAGAAAAAATTTGTGGAAGGTGCATCCAGTTGTTAATAGAGCTGTTGACACAGCTGCGTTTACTTTCACCCGATAAAGTTCGAGTGTTGCAGTCCATGTCATGTCTTAGTGGAAGTGAATGTCTACTTTTACTGTGCTAATTTTACCTCATTCTAATGCGGACGTGGAGCGTATTTTCAGGCAGATGGGAATTATAAAATCAAAATTGCGGAACAGACTGAGCATCAAGAGTTTGACAGCTGTTTTGACTATTAGATATGGAATGAAGAGATATGGCAAATGCTGTCATGATTATAAACTACCTAAGGATATTCTACGAAAAATTGGATCACAGGAGGCACACACACGTTTCTTTCAATCATCACCATCATCATCGCAGGAGCAAACACATCAGGAAATAGCTACAGAAACTGAAGAGGAGTTGTCTGACTGGGATTTGGCAGATCTGGAATAAACTTCATTCTAATATTCAGTGATAATAATAAATTATAATGTGCTACTTTATAACATTTTGAATGAATACCGCCAGTGCTTGTTTTGGTGCTCCCCCCAAAAAATATTGCAATTTAGTGCTTTTTTGGCTCGAGAATAGTTCTGATTGGGATTTGGCGGATCTGGAATAAACTTCATTGTAATATGAAGTGATAATAATAAATTATACTGTGCTACCTTGTTACATTTGTAATAAAAACAGTTGGTGCTTTCCAAAAAATGTGGTGCTTTTTCGTGCTTTTTTGGGTCGATTTTGGTGCTTTTTCATCAAAGGGAGATGGCAACACTGCAGCCAGTATGATATAACAAATGTTGTTCTTCAAACTTTTAATAGTAATAATAAACCTTTCTTGTTCCATTTGTTAGTATGTATATTAATCAAGTCAATTCAAGTTTGTTTTGACCAATTTGAAATGTATATTGTGATATGTTTCTATATATTAATCAAGTCAATTCAAGTTTGTTTTTTTGGACTAGTTTGAAATGCATATTGTGTTGTTCTTCCATAGAAATTCAACGTGGAAGACTATGAAGTTCACAAAGCTTTGTTGGCCGACAATCCTCATGATCAGTTATACATTGCATACCATCTCATCTTGGACAACCAGCTAATGCATGAGAAAGGTGAGATTGTTTGTTGTCCAAGCCAAATCTGAGATGAAATTCTGGACTTTAGTTAATTTATGTTAATTATTAACTACCATCAGGTGCAGAGAACATGGAACTTCATTCACTTAGAACAGTAATTAAAAGTATGCCGTAACTCATCCAATATGTTCAAATAGTGTCAGGTCCTTTGCAGAATGTCACTCTCATCACAGCCCAGTATAATGTCTCTCAGTCTCCAACCTCAGTCACCCTCATGTCCAGGCTATCTGCTATATCATGTGTCCATCTTTGTGCTGGTCAGTCCCTACTACCTCTTCCAGGAACTATACCTTCCATTGCTGACATGTTTCATGTGACCAAAGTATTTCAGTTTCTGAAACATGATAATCCTTATGAGCCAGTTGTCTTTGATGTTCAGATGTTTTTATTGTCAGTATTTTTTGTTTTCCATGATATTCTAAGAACTTTTCTGTAACATTTAAATTAAAAACCATCAATTGTCTTATTTAGTGTTTGTGAAATAGTTTATGCCCAGTGTGTTGCCTCAGGAAAGATTAAATAAATATGCATGAAGGGTAATATGTTCAGAATTGTGCTGGCTGTTTTTGCTTTCCTTTAACTGTGGTTCCCATTTCATGGGGAATCGATTGACCCAGAACTGTACTGGTTGTGAAACAATGACACCCTGCCAAATTGAGAATGAAATCCCGAGCTATATGAATGATAGGCAATAACCACTACATCATTGCCATTACATCTGTGTTTAGAAACATTTGCTTTAGACGCAATTTTCTTTTCATAAGATAATGCAGTGTTCACTGTTCAGATCTGTTTTGTAAAGAAAATAGGATCAAATGGTCAGGTTCTGGGCTGATTCCATTGTCATTTGTGAAATGTAGATTCCAATTATAAATTTGTATAATTATATATTTGTGTAACTTTGTAATTTAAATACATACTATGTTTATGTTAAACGTCACCATTGGGATTTCTCACGCATGCTCATTTTCCCAAAACGGCAGCCATTCCAAAATATATTTTCTCACTGTTCCCATGAAGAGTTGGTTATTATGTCTCCTGTCTTGTGTTAATGAATACCTCTACTAGAGTGCAGGCATTGGTAAGCTATATTTTAAATAATGAATATAAAAAGCAATTATTATTGTGTGCTAAAAATTGTAGAAACATTCCATAGCAAGTATTCCTATATATACATATTTTATTTTGCATTCTTGTTTATTAGAATAGGCTTTTGACTTTGTTTTTTTTTTTTCTAGCAAAATTTATTTGTAAGAATTCATTAGACATTAATCTTCACCAGTTATGTATTTTGTGTCCAGCGAGCTGAAGTTATGCTTGATTTATAATTTTATCAAAGAGCAGTTTATATCCCTAATCACATTTATGATGTTTGTTTTTTGGTGGTTTATAGTTAGCAGCGAGTACCAAGACTTCTATTTGGCCTCCAGTCCGCCACCAGAGTCTTTCACCTTGGTTAGTATTGTTTGTTGATTGAGTTCCTTATCTTCTTTTATTGCATGTATATAACTTCAAAAGTTGGGAAAAGGCTTCCAAATAATACAGTAGCTGAAAATGAGAAATTATTATTCTTTGTTCATCCTGAAATGAAAGGCACAGTGGTTGCTTTGGCCCATTTATAGCACAGCTAAAATATTTTCACTTCTTAGCTGCTGCATCTAGTTTTTACATAATAGTTTTTAGCACTTGGTTAGTCTTCTCTTCTCAACACTTACAATGAATATTCTGTTGTGGGTGGGTTTTTTAAATTTGAAATTTCATGTATGATGGGAAATCAATAAGTATAGTATACATGGATATCACTTCTTCTTCTGCGTTCATCCTGATTTTTTTTTCCGGATGTGACTGCGTTGTGCCTGTTTACAGCAGAGTTGCGTTCCTGCGCCATCAGGCCGACACATCCAACTTCTGCGGGCATTTGTTGACCGGGTTAACCTTCCCGGGTACACATGGATATTTTAAAAAAAATAGAGCAATGACAGCTTGAATACTATTTATTATTGCAATTATATTTTTCCTATATTTTTCAAAATAACCTCCACAAACATCAATACATTTATCCTGTTGCTGTATCCGTGTTTCAAAACCTGTAGCAAAGAAGTAGATGCTCAGCTGTTGCTGTATCCGTGTTTCAAAACCTGTAGCAAAGAAGTAGATGCTCAGCTGTTGCTGTATCCGTGTTTCAAAACCTGTAGCAAAGAAGTAGATGCTCAGCTGTTGCTGTATCCGTGTTTCAAAACCTGTAGCAAAGAAGTAGATGCTCAGCTGTTGCTGTATCCGTGTTTCAAAACCTGTAGCAAAGAAGTAGATGCTCAGCTGTTGCTGTATCCGTGTTTCAAAACCTGTAGCAAAGAAGTAGATGCTCAGCTGTTGCTGTATCCGTGTTTCAAAACCTGTAGCAAAGAAGTAGATGCTCAGCTGTTGCTGTATCCGTGTTTCAAAACCTGTAGCAAAGAAGTAGATGCTCAGCTGTTGCTGTATCCGTGTTTCAAAACCTGTAGCAAAGAAGTAGATGCTCAGCTGTTGCTGTATCCGTGTTTCAAAACCTGTAGCAAAGAAGTACATGCTCAGCTGTTGCTGTATCCGTGTTTCAAAACCTGTAGCAAAGAAGTACATGCTCAGCTGCGTCCGCCACATTCTCAGCTCACTTTCATTGGCATCATCATTGTCACACATCGCTAAGATGTGATTTTAGGGAAAAATTTGGGGACTTATAAAAAAACTACATGTCAACAGAAGAGACACATAGACAAATTATCCTGTATGGAAAAGGCAAGGCAAGTGAGGCAGAGGAAGACAAAGAAAGAATATGTGGAAAGATTAAGCAGCTGGGCAAGAAATCTTAATACAGGGTGTATTTTTAATGACTTTGGGATTTTTTGAAAATATTGCCGTTCCAAGTTTTGCATTTACTTTTTATGCGCATGAACTTCACAGAGGTTGAATGCAAAACTTGGAACAGCAATATTTTCAAAAACCCCACAATCGTTAAAAATACACCCTGTATAAGCGACACTGCCTTCATTGAAAGTTGGTGTCTGTAGCTTTGAGGTAGTGAAAGCAGTTTCACAATCCCGACACACCGGGTTCAAAGTTAGCCACAGGCAGTTTGGGAGTAGCAGGTGTACATTGATTTTTACAGTGGTGTAGGTGTTTACCATAAGAAACAAGTGGAAAACCGTTGAACATAAAATTGCCTGGAAAATCACAAACAGCTAATAAAAGCTGGGGTTGACTGTGACGTCATGTAAAGGACACGCAATTAACTTCCTTCATTAAATTATCAGATAACAGAGAGAATAGGAGAGTCATGATCTATGATAGCCACTTCAGACCAGAAGAAAACCATATTTTCATTGTTCACTTTTGCCTAAATTATAAGTGACTGTGATGTTCATAAATGTGTAAATACACCAGAATTTTTGTTTGTTATAATTGATGGTTTTTAGTAATTTGTAGCAAAATGTAATTAGACTTTCTTATGTTTAGGCCTCCAGTCCCATGAGGCCACACCCTGAACGCATGCCAGGTATGTATTACACTTGATTAGACAAAGTTCTTGAATGTCAAAGTTCTTTATGATTTGCGCATGTAATTTTTCATGCATTTCTTAACACTTGTTATAATGTGCTTCACTTAAAGTGGCTTAAAATATAGCCTGAATGTAAGCAAAGTCAGCTTAGAGTGGCTCCAGTGGTTGAGATTCAGATCCAGATTAGATAAAATTTATTATTCATTTTACATTCCAATATTTATGCAAGTCACTTCTAGTAATCTGTGTTAACATCTGGTGGAATGATCAATTATAAGTTGATCTGAAGCTGTGAGCTTCAAATTACATTTACCAGTCATGACTTGCAATTTAACCCAAAAATGAGCTTGTCAGAAGGCGATTTTTGAGATCACACACAAAGTCATTGTCAAGCTAGAAATAGTTTGTCTTGTGAACTCACAAAAAGATATTTCATCAACAGTTTTAGTGTTTTATTTTGTCTTGTTTATAATCCAGTTATATTGTTTCATATATTGTATATTATAATTTATTATACATTTTATTAATAATTTTTTTAGTTGCTGTTGGCAAACCCTTTATAACTGAAAAGCTGGACATGTGTGGCACATTTTAACGCATTTATTGTTACTGTGTTTAGTTGTCATGGTATTATTTATATTATTTTAATTCTTTTTACCCACTGTGATTTCTATTATTAAGCCTGCAGTTCATGTAAGATATGTACGTTTTTGTGCATGTTGCTTCTCTGCAGGATCTTTAACATACCTTTTTGTTTAATTTTGTGTTGTCATATTCTGCTGCAGTAAAGATCTTTCTCATTTCTTTTAATGTTGTTGTGTGCTTGAATCTGTTAATAATACAGGTTTAACTGGGACATGTTCAGAGAAGAGAAATATAATTTAATTTAACAAGTCTATTAAAAACACAAGAAATGAACAACAGATTGAAATTAATACTAGAAAATCAGACTTGCTGGCATAGAAAAAAAATGTCATGATTCTAACTTGAAGACAGCATTAAACCTTGGGTTGTGAATAAACCAGACTACAATACTTAACAGGGAAAAAATTTACAGCCATGAAATGTGCAGTATTTCTTTACAAGACTAGTGAATTTTTAATGTTAGTGTCATGTTTTATATTTCCTCGTCCTCTTATTTCTTGTGTATACACGGATGTCCACATTAATGTCTGTAATAAAAGTAATAGTTAGTTTCAGATTCATGACATTCGTATACAGTTTTTGGTGGAATGGCGTTGGTTGATGCAATTTTTGTTTACATTCATTACTGTAATTTGACAGGACTGTAGAAGGTAACTGGCTCACACTTGGCTTTTGCCACACTTGCACAAAGATCCGGCGATCCTGTTATGAACTTGAAATGAAGATATATTTTAATCAGTTTGTTGTATCCTGTTCAGTCTAAACAAGATGATTTGACCTTGTCTTGAAAGTTGATGATAAGCATCATTTTTATATCCCCAGGCAGGTCTTTTGTCCATTTTGTCTTGTAAGAAACCCTTCATAAGTTATGCTTAAATCATCTTGTTGTAGAGTTCTGTCCAGCTTTGCAAGTCAGTCTGCTTCCTCATTGCACGATTGATTGAAGTGGGCTGGTGTCCATGGAGTCTTAACTTGTAAAAACTTTTAGTCATGTTTTCAAAGAAAAGAATAATATCATGTAGTTCTCTGGCTCTAGTTGTTTGCAGGAAGGTTATTTTTGAGAGCGCATTAGTAAAAATAACTATTTGTTACAATTTGTTTTGTGCTGAATAAGTTTGTTTGCTGCACATTTCAAAGCTTCTGCTTCAAGCGTGGGTGCTATTACAAAATTTGCCAAGGACAGTTTATGCAGAAAGGATAACATTATTTAATATGAATCACGAGTCCCACCATTTTCAGTTGTAATGTTCAAGTCATCAGTGTAGGTATAAGAGTCTTGAGTTTGAGTAAACATGTTCTTTTCCATGAAGGAACAGTTGTGCTCAGCTTGCCAGTGGAGAAGTTACTTTTGTGTTTTTAATTGCCTATGTGATAAATGTTATTTGTTTGAGTCTGACAACTCGCAGGTTGTGCATTCTTTGATACATGGTGTCGTTCATCAGTTTCATGTGCTTTTCAACTTGCTGCAATACTTGTGTCTAGTCTGTTCTCAGTTGATTCCAGTTCTGTAATTTTTTCAATGTTTTGTATAAATGTTAACACCATGTCATGTTTTTTTTAGCAGTTTAATTCTTTTAATTCAGAAATGAAGAACACTTCCCACACTTTGGACCCAATCATAGTAAACAAGAATAGCACATCTGTGAAAAAGGCAAAATGGCACTTGGGTAAGCTATTTCATTTGCCTTAATCTGTTTTATCAGTGAAATTTGAAAACAAATCATTTACAGTTTATTTGTTTCCTTTCTGCTATCATATAACATTTGAATCCTTAGATATTACTGCTCTCATCATACCTTTTCAATAGCTTTGGAACATATGGCAGCAACATTTCCTTTCTGTTTATTGTTATTGATAAACTTTGTTATTCCAGGTTGTCTATAGCAGCCATTGGCCTATATTGACTGACTTTCATTGTTTTTCTGTGTTGTAAATCCTTCCTAAGTGTTATTTCTGTCTAAAGTTGCTTTTATCATAAGTTCTGACACCTCTGTGATTTGCTTTATTATTTAGGAGGAGGGTTGCTAATCTATTTTACCCTAACTAGTCTGTTTTATTGTAAATAATCTAGTTTACTTATTTTTGTCTATTTTACCCTAACCATCCTTGTCTTGATATGGCACCATCCCCATGATACTGTGAACAAAGACACACTTGGCTGTGTAATTTTAGTGGTAATATGGAGACAATAGCACTTTCATCTGTATGAGGGTGTAGAATATAGAGTTTGTCTTCATTGTCCGGGTCTCAACCTCCCCTTTTTTAAATATATTTTATATTGAATTTGCAGCAAGTCAAATGGTTTGGCCATGCAAGTAGGTTACCAGTCAACAGCATACCACAACAAGCAATGATGTACAGACCGGATGGAAACAGAGGAAGAGGCCGACCACGTAAACGTTGGACGGAGGGAATAGCAGAGTCCATGGGAATATCGATGTATGAAGCCCATAATTGGGCACTCTCACGATGTTTATACTTCACCTCGACACCGCAAGGTACAAGAGGAACATGATGAAATGAGTTTGAATTTGTTGAGTCAAGACACATTGAAATAAATCATTAAAACCCCGGGATGGTTAACCCGGTCAACAAATGCCCGCAGAAGTCGGATGTGTCGGCCTAACGGCGCAAGAACGCAGCTTTGCTGTAAACAGGCACAACGCAATCGCATCCGGGAAAAAAAAAACTGGATGAACGAAGAAGAAGAATCATTAAAAATCAGCTAACTAAATTCTCTGTAAGACAACAGGTCAGATATCAGATTAGGGACCTCATCAGCAATTGGAAGAACAGATTTGCTTATTCATCTCAGACCAAAACTAATGTTTATCACAATTTTGTATTAAATTTATCACAGTATAATGACATTTTTGAGACTACATCTTTCCTATGGCAACATGAGTGACATGGACCATTTCACAACCACTTACCTTAGACAATTTCACAATCACTCAAGAAGACAATTGATGGGTTTTTAATTTAAATGTTACAGGAAAGTTCTCAGAATATCGTGGAAACAGAAAAATACTATTATTCCACTAGATCTGAACATCAAAGAAAACTGGCTCATAAACACATCATCTTGGAAGCTGAAATAATTTGGCCATATTAAATGTTACAGTGGCTGGGTAAGAATTGATGGATGAGAGCAACATTCTGCAAATGTGACTTGCTACATGGAGATGATAGAACATAGTGGTGCTGAAATCATCATCCGGCAGCCTTGCAGCATTAGAAGTCGGCTGTATTGAGTCTTTAATATTTTCTGTCCCACACTTGTATAGTACACTCAGACACACTTGATGCCAGTTTATTTCTTGCTTTCTTCTGTGATTTCCAAAGCCACTGACAGCTTCTCTATGTGTCGAACCAGATTTTTGGCTATTGGTAAATGGTTAATACCGAGTTAAGACAGCACTCAGGACAAGCCCTTAGATATTCTCTCAGCAAATGTCATAAGGAATATTTATTTATTATTTAATATTTCATTTTAAAAAATTATGTGCATGTCCTTTACATGACCTTTCAATCAACCCCAGCATTTATTGGTCGTTTGTGATTTACTAGGCAATTTTACGTTCAGTAGTTTGTTATTGTTTTCTGAAAGGCTGATGCTCATACCATTGGAAAGCAGTCTGCTTCTAAATTGCCTGTTGCTGATTTTGAATTGTGAAACTGCATTCACTAACCCCTGAACCATACATTTATTGAGATTTATTTTCTGTGCTTTTTTTATTTCCATTATCACTGACAAATGAAGACTTTTACAAGTATTACTTATGCATTTTGGTAAACAGGAATTCGTTCTCAGAGCAAACCTCAAGACATCATGCATGAAGTTTATCGTGCCATGAAATCCTTGGATTATGTGAGTATGCATGAGAGACATTTTACAAACTCTTGTGTGGATATACATCACTGAAGTTCTTGTGACTTTGTATTTTCTGAATAGTTTATTTCATTAGCTGTACTGACATGCCCTAGGTTACGCAGTTTGAATTATGTCACTTTGCACTTGATAACACTGCAACTATCCCTAAAAGTTTGGGTGTTTGCTTGGTAATAATCACAGCTTCTTTAGTGGCAGGGCAGACATTGAGAAAATCTGATAATAATGTAATAAGAAGGTCCTTTGTCTATAACTCACAGGACAATTGAAATAGAGGAAGACCTAAAAGACATGGAGATAAGAATTAGAGACAGATGAATAATATGACAAGGACATGAAGGAAGCTAGAGGAGATAGCAAGGGATAGGACAGCTGTGTGTGAATTGGTGCCTAAGGCAGCAGTGGAGGATAAAGGTCAGAAGAATAAAAAGTGGCATGGTGCTACTACTAGGTTGGCTTTCAGCTGCTGGTGTCATTGCTGTATGTCTGTTTTCATACAGCTCACTGTATATCTTTTTGTGTTAGCGTGTTATGCTCTGTGATTGGCCTAGAGCCAAAGTAAACATTAAACTGTTATATAGCTTTCATTTTATAAGTTTTGTTGTTGTCATTTCAAAGCCCACTCTGGCTGCCTCATGAAGTCTTTCAAATATTCAGCCATTAAATATATTTTTTTCTGGTCTTTTGTTTTTAAGTTTTTGATGATAGAGTTTATGGTCTAGAAGGTATACTCGCTCCTTCAGACTTCCTTTACAAAATGTGTGCATTTCCATTTTACATCTGGAAAATTAATTTTTAAAAAGGAGACTATGTTAAAAGTATGTACAGTGGATATATTTTATTTCAACTACATAATATATTTGCATAGCACCATAATGTGATGTGTACTAATTATAATCTCTTAGTTTTAGAAATAGACATGTAATTAGCTTGTTCTTTATTATGTCTTTTTTTCTTAATTCCTACATTTTATTTGCAAATTCTTCATTTACGTCTGTCAAGCAAACATGTTATAGAATTCAGTTGATTAGATTTGTTCACTCTTCGCATACATCTTGAAGAATTGGGATTGATTGTGATTTGGTTCTACCATGGACAAACCATGCAATGCACACATTATGAATATACTTGAAAACTCTCGAGAGGTGAGTGCAAAACGTGGGTGCTGATTATCTATCATCATCATGAGGTATTGCTGTGACTCTTGTAGCATTCAACATCTGCTCCTTGGCAAGCTTCATCACAAAGGAAACCATGGTGAATCCTTCCTTTGTTAAGCAGACTAGTGTCTGCCCACGAAGCCCCACATGAGACATCAGTGTCTGTAGTCCCATGCTGGTATATAACAACATCACAGTGTAATACAATATAACAACATCACAGTGTAATACAATATAACAACATCACAGTGTAATACAATATAACAACACCACAGTGTAATACACGTGTTGGCAGGTTGGTAAATTCTCTGGAGGACTGAGTTTTAATTCTAAGTCTGATGTATTACCATTCAAATTGTCTGAGCATAGAAAGGGACTTTGGTCTATTGGAGTAAGGTTAGTCTATAGACTTCTCTCCTCACCTTGTAGTAGTAGTAGTAGGAGGCCTCTTTCAGTCCTGAAGGACTATAGAGTTGTGCCACTGGAGAAGTACCTGACAGCACCACTAGTGACTGTATAGTCCAATGCGAGTGTGACATTCTCTGTCACAGTTTCCACATCTGTCTGAATTTGTCCCTAAGCTCCACACACCCTCGGGAGCAGATAAACCGTGGCGAGACAGAACCTTATTGACCGGGGGATGCCCAGCTTAGGCGGGCAGTAGCTGTCTAGTAAGATATGATGATCTCTCCCACCATCGGAAGCAAGCCCTGGTGCCTTGCTCAATGCCAGTTGAGCATTAAGACTTATAACCGGTAACTGCTGCTACCCATGTTGTGTCACCGCTGTTACGCGGTGCTGAAGTGACCTCTCCAGGGCCTGGGCAATGGAATTCGGAGAACCAGCTGTTGCCCAGTAGCAAGTTCCCCCTCTCCACGTCGCAGATGTTAACCTCACCTTGTACGAAAGTGCTATTTCCACGGGAACTGTGTTACAGATCTCTCCTTCCCCTCTCAAAGCTCACAAACCATCGGGATATGCAAGTCCAGTTCTGGAACTTCTTATCTGCAGAGAGATATATTTGGATGTAATCAGCTCATGATTCATCATAACATATATGTTGCTTGTTGGGATTAGGCACAGGTTTTTAGATATTTCATTGTCAACAGACCGCAACCCATCATGCCTTAGTAAGGAAAAAAAAAGACAGTACGTTGACTTAGGTCAGTAGTTAGTTGCTTGTCAGTCTGGAACCTGAGTTGGTGCAAATCCGGGGTGCGTCTGAATAGATTTATTATTTGACTGTCTGTAAACATAATATGCATTTTCTTAAATGATAAATTTTATCTATCCTGCAAGTGATTATTATAAATTCCATTTGTGTATTTTTGTGTCATGCACAGGAATGGAAAATTATTAACCAGTGGCACGTCAGAGTAAGAAAGAAGAATCCTGTGACACAAAGATTTGTAAGTCCTATCACTACTTTCTTGTCTTTATAACAAACAAACAACATATTGGTCTGCGTTTTGGTCAGTGTACAGTGCTTATGAAACTATTTTTAATTTTGACAAAGCAGCATTTAGTGCCTTCTTGTACTTGTACCTGCCTTTAACATTTTGTTTGAATCTCGGTTTCTAGTGTCCTCTGAATTAGGGATTCATCTTCTTCTGCTGCGTTCATCCGGAGTTTTTTTTTCCGGACGTGATTGCGTTGTGCCTGTTTACAGCAGAGCTGTTCTTGCGCTGTTAGGTCGACACATCTGACTTCTGCTGGCATTTGTTGACCGGGTTAACCTTCCCGGAATGTAGGGATTCTATACTGGTCACAATCCTGTTGTATTTGTTGCAGGAGATAGCAAAAGATGGAACCGCTTGGCATGATTTGGTTAGCAGCCTATAACCCAGTGAGGGATACAGGACAGAAGAAGAGTCAATGATAACAAATGAGAAATAACACAGAGATAATATGCAAAATAATGCAAACAATGGTATCAAGGTGGATATTCTGTGCAACTTATCCCTGATCATAGATGTCAGAGCACTTATTCTGGAGTGATGTATCCTGCTAATACTACTATATGCCAGTGAATTGTCGACATAGTATTAAGAGAATAGAAAGTTAACTGGAGGCCACAGAGGTTTTTTTTTCCCCCTAGAATTCCATGGAAGGCTTAAAAGGCAGGTATCAAAGTCCTGCAAGAGGCCAATTCTCAAAGATATTTGACAAGAATATCATTATTATTTAGTCATGTAATGAGATAACAGTTTCAGAAGGTTGTGACAACCAAGAAAATCAAGGGTATTAGAGACAGAGGGACAATATGCTGGATGTGCTTAGTACAGTGGCATGGAAGACAATCAGCCATTGAACTGATCATGTCAACATAGAAGAGATGTTTGTGGAGGAATATGATCGCCTGCTCTGTTCAGCAAGGCACAACTGTCTGATGGTTTGGTGGTCACTACTTTTCTCAAGAACAAAACAAAGATAGATATAAGAATATTAATATGAAATTAAAACAAAAGCTAAAGGAATATTTACAAAAGGGGAGCTGAGGGATGAGTGCATGACATCCGTGGATAGCAATAATGGGTGAAGTATATGTGTGAAATCAGGAATAATAGAACTAAACATGGGTAATGTCAGACCGATGAAGAAGTTAAAGGTTAACTATTTTATGGACTTGACAAAAGAAGGGATGGTGGCCAAAGATCTCCGTAGCAAAGTGGTCAAGCCATCTGACTTGGACTCCGAAGGTTGTGGGTTTGATTCCGGGCCAAGTCCTTCGGTTCACGAGTGCATTTTAAAAAAAAAACAACCTGGGGTCATCGCTGGAGCTACAGAGTTCGTGCTTTGTGCGGCACTTATGGCAGTTTGCTGCGGAACGAGACAGTCATATGGGATAAAATCCCGGTTTAAGCTATTTAAAAAAAAAACAACAACAACACGACAAGGGGACCTAAATTAAACCATGGCATCTGTAACAGAATTGATGATCTCTTGATGGGCACACCCCATAGTTGAAATTAACTGGCTGTCAATCTTCATTCTGTGAGATATGTTTAATCTGTTTGTAGAAAGCAGATTCTGTGTCAGCCTTTAGCCTTACTTATTGGTATCATTGATAATGTAGTAAGCCAGTCTGTGACAGCCTCTTACTGATATCTATGATAGTGTAGGCATGATGTCGTCTGTGACCGCCTTTACTCTTACTGATATCTATGATAATGTAGGCATGAAGTCGTCTGTGACAGCCTTTACTCTTATTGATATCTGTGATAATGTAGGCATGATGTCGTCTGTGACAGCCTTTACTCTTATTGATATCTGTGATAATGTAGGCATGATGTCGTCTGTGACCGCCTTTACTCTTATTGATATCTGTGATAATGTAGGCATGATGTCGTCTGTGACAGCCTTTACTCTTACTGATATCTATGATAATGTAGGCATGATGTCGTCTGTGACAGCCTTTACTCTTATTGATATCTGTGATAATGTAGGCATGTTTTAGTCTGTGACAGCCTGTACTCTTATTAATATCTGTGATGATGTAGACATGATTTAGTCTGTGACAGCCTGTAACCTTACTTTGATTTTGTAGGCAAGGCTTAGCCTGCAGCTGTACCAGGTTGATCAGAAAAGTTACCTCTTGGACTTCAAGAGTCTTAACAACAGCACTGATCCCTTGGAGACGAGCCCCTCCAACACATCAATCAACCCAACGAGTCCTTCTCACTCAAGCTCCCAGCTTTCCATTGATGAACGCATGGACACTGATGATAGCCAGGACAGTCTGGGACAGCCGCATCAGACTCTTGAGTTCTTCGAGATGTGTGCCAGCCTTATCTGTGCTTTGGCTCGATAGAAGCTATGTATTCATTAAGCATATTCAAGAATAAAATCTCTGGATGTATTGTTAAAATATAGCTATAGTTAAAGATTGTTAAGTTTAACTGTCATTGAAATTAATCAGTAAAGATGTAATTAATATGTAGCTGATGTAAATTGGTTTTAAGAAAAAACAAAAAACGTATGTTTAGTTTGTTATTGATAGTTTTGTGTTTTCTTTATACAATTTGTTGATTAAAGTATTGCCTGATAATTAATATTTGAAGGTGTGAAAGTTGAGTAATAGTCATTGGAAGGTACAGGATGAAAAAACTGAACATAACATTTCTTACAGTAATATGGTTAAGCTTGTAGTTGCAATAAATGTTAAGTATGGACATCGGGAGGTGAGTAGTTTGCTAAGACTTTATCTTCCACCCATCATGTAGAAGGTCATTTTCAGAGCATTGTTCCCATCACGGCCCGCTGACCAGATACTTGATGCTTGGCCAGTTCCCCCACCTCATGTGTCTCCATGCTCATGTGTCTTCAGTGTCCTGTCCATGCTTGTGCTAGTCAACCCATGTCTCTTCTTCTGGGAACCATGTCCTCCAATCACTGTTCATTTCAGATCATTGTGGCTTTTAATACAGTCCAGATTTCTCTTTCCCAGATGTGATGGTGTTTGTCAGCCAGTGTTTCTTCCATGTTCAGATATAGCTTGTCTGTTTACGGTTGAATTCATACAAGAGACAACATTGCAGATACAGACAAATTTCAAACAAACGATAGAAGAAGAAGAATCTTGTCTGTTTTTTTTGTTGTTTTTTTTACAATATTGCTTGTCCTTTGCAAGACGCTGCAATCAACCCTGAGTTGGTTTTCTAGGCATTTTTACATTAGTTTACCATTGCTTTCTGAATGAGAAGTCTAACTGACCAGTGTAGGGAATGAACCCAATACCCTGCCATCAGCATACAGGAAGTTTAAGAGCGAGTGCTCATATCCATTTGGTCATGGTAACCACTTTGAGATCTTGTAGAATGTTATTATTTGTGTTTGTCCTTGTCTCTGGTATTTTAAGATGTTTCTGTAACATTCGGAATTAAAAAGCCCAGATTTTCATTTTTCTTTAGTGATTAAGACATGATCTAAACTCAGATTATATTGTTCCACAGGAAAGATGCACGTTCTCAAAAAACTTTACTGTAATTTACTTATATTGTGCCATTAATAAGCTCTTAATTCTATTTAAATTCTACATTTATATGGTAAGTCTCCGACTTCTATTAAACAGTCCCTATGATTGCTGATTATGAAGCCAAGATATTCAAAGTGTGTGACATTTTCAATTTCTTTATTCTTGATTGTGATGTTTCATTGATATGTAGTTTTGCCTGTGGAAATTTTTGTTTAAATGATTAGAAAAATATTATGATCTTCGTTGTCTTTTGACAAACAAGATTACCTCTTCTAATTCCTTAGCACTATTTGAGAGAAGGGCTTTCATCATAGTCAGAGATAAAATTTGTGAAGGGTTACTGCTATGACAGTGAAAAAGAAATAGGTTTTGTGTAAGATGTAAGTACTGTGACAGAAATATAGAGATTGAACATTCATGTGATTAACGACTGTGGTATTGTTGGGGGAATTACTAAACAGGTTTGCATTTTTTATTTTGCTTTGTGACCTACCAATGTTTGTTAATTTAACAGTGTCATGTAGGGAACTGAATGTTGATTTTGTTTCTTTACTACAAGATGGGAAAATATTAATTTGTTTGTCTTTACAGAAGTCTGTAACATTGGGCGTCATGGCAGTGCACTGGCTACCTTGCCTGCCTGCCTGCCGACCCAGTGGCCATCTGTTTGAATGCCCCTTGGGGCAGTGATTTTTGACAACTTGACTTGGGCTTCCAGGTCAACCCAGCTTAACATGAAATGTTCTGTGAAATAAAGATGGCGGGCGTGTTATTGACCACATCACCCATCAAGTCTTACAATAGATGGGTCTTGCACCATATGTACAGTCTGCCTCAAAGCATGGGAAGGGATCCTTTTCTTTAACTAGCACTTGTGAATGAAATTATTATGCTCACTGCTAGAGTTTTCAGTCAGCGGTGTCTGTGAGCAATAATAATGTGATATCTATTACTTATGTGAACTGACCACAGTATAACCATATAGAAGAATGACTCTATAGTAGAAAACAAGCACAACCCAGCCTGCTGCCTTGGCAGTCTAGAGTTCCTCACTCATCCATACCTGACTAGCTTTGCTTTAGCACACTGAGACAGTGTGTACAATTAAGTCCAAGTTACAAGGCAGTACAGTACATCTGCATCCCAGGGTATGTTAAGACCAAGCTTTCAATTATTGGGTTCTCAGTTCTGCTTCACCATGTTGTGATCCATTAGTGCTCTTATCTGACCTTTCAGATCACACTAAGAGAACTTCTGCTCAGTGCACAGACTTCATGTGTGTATAACAGAATTCACACAAGCTTTAAATACACATTTATTGACAGCCTTTGAAATTGTGCCACGACACTGGCCATAAAGCCTCATCTTGAAAGGTTGAAGCCTTTGATTGGTTATTAATGCATGCAATATGCACATGGAATGTCTTTTTTGTCATGGTCGGAGGATTGATATAGAATCCTACCACCTATAGAACGGAGGAGAGAGTGACACTATTGCTTTCCTTTGAAACAAATTGCCTCCTCTGGGTTCAAACTTTTACTTTTTTGTGTTAGAGACAATTGTCATTTCTCTAAGGCACTCTGACAGACTCGGAATATTATAAGAAACCTTTAAAATATTGAGTTATGTATGTTTTTGTCTGTGAAATTGCTTTAATAACAAGAGTTTCATCATTGTTATGTGTTTCAGTAGTCATTATAACGAGAAGAAATAATTTCTCTGTATTACACATAGTTTCAATCACTGTGTGTTACAGGAATGCACTGATTTATCTGAAGAGACTATGTGAGAGATTGTCTCATTTCTTATCTATTTGACAATAATGATAGTCATTTTTTTTTAAATTTTTTTATTGTTCTTGTAATGTGTCTAATGTTTGCTTCTGGTTTCTTTTTTTTTAATTTTAAAACAATTGTTAATCTTTAGTAAAATTTTCACTGGACTTAACATAAAATGTGCATATAATTTAATGTTCATGTACTTTGGTGACTTACTTAAAGTCACTTAATTTCTAATTTTCATCATCATTACTCATTAAGCTCGCATTCAGCTCTCTCTCTCTCTCTCTCTGTCTCTCTCTCTCTCTCTCTCTCTCTCTCTCGCTAGCCATATGGGATAAACCCCAGTGCTATGAAGTTGATCGTCTCTTTAAACCTTTCTTTGACCAAAACAATTGATCCAAATACTTTCATTTGGGTTTTATTAGTTGGTAAAGTTTGGTTGTATATCCTCTGGAAATACTGACTTCTTGCTCTTAAGTTTGATGTGTTGACATTCATATCATCGGAGCCCTGAAAAGAATCTGCATCTATTGTAGTGAGGTTAGGGTAGAAACAGAGCATCATTTTCACAAGAACTATGTTGCAGGGCTCTTCTTCACCTGTCCAAACTGATAAATCAGCAATATGTACTTTACTAGTATAGAACTTTCCAGCTGTGGAGAGGCATGACGATTCTTGGAATTGTAGCCAGACTAGGGACCTGGTCTGTAGATGGGCACACCATGTAGAGATGCTCCAGTATCTTGGTCCATGACCTGTGGCTCTTGAGTTTTGTTAAGAAAAGTATATGATATGGAGAAATAAATGCACACATGTTGATCAGCTTGGTAAAAAATCATTGCAGGAATTCAAAAATAAAGTGTTTGGTGGTTTCAATGTTCAGTTTATGCTGCGTTGCTTGGTAGAGAGAGGTTTAAGATTGTGGCATACAAAAGAACTCGTGCTATGAAGATTTCTGTAGCAGTTTGTATTCTACGATAGCATCAGCAGCAATGTTATCAAAGAACTGTCAGAATGTGTAATATTGATTGTACAGTGCTTATCCTTTAAAGTCTGTGGAAGTATAGGTGGTCTGTGTGCTGTTGACCTCATCACCCCTGACGTATCAGTCTAAAAATATATGGGGCTAGCAACAACATATGCCCATTGTACCTCAGGATATGTAAAAAAGGGTTATGTTGTTACCTATGTATTCCTTGATAAATTAACCTCTGTACACAGTCATTGCCAATCAAAAAGCATTAAATAGAATAAGTATAGTTTTGATGCAGGATCTGATTGACTTTTTCAATTCTTTGTGATTTGTAACTTCAGCTTATGCATTAAGAAAGTATGTAACCTGCACATGTAACATGAATGTGGAATTGTGTGCAATTAATGCACAGTCTTGCATGAAATGTTAATTTAACATTCAATCAAGTTCTGTCTCCGCAATGAAGGTTGGCTGCAATGGATCTACAACATTGTCTGTCTCTCACCTTGACTGTCGTTTCTGTCAGGCTGATGTTTGTCCATCTCTTGATGTTATCCTCCCACTTGTATCGTTGTCTACCTCTTGCTCGCTTGCCCTCAACCTTGCCTTCCAGTATAGTATTTATGAGTATTATGTCTTTTAACGTGGCCAAAATATTTCGCTTGTCTCTTTATTTCTTTCATCAACTCTCTCTTCATTCCCATTTTTTCTAGGACCTCTGCATTTGATTGTTTTTGGTTCCATGAAAAACAATCTATTCGTCTGCATATCCACATCTCAGGGCTTCTATGCGACTTTCTAGTTGCTTGTTCAATGTCCAGGCTTCCGCGCCATACAGCAGCAGTGAATATACGTAGCATTTGACAATTCTCATTTTTAATGTGTTGTTAATCTCTCTAGATGTTAATACTGATTTCATGCCGTTGAAAGCATGTTTGGCCATTCCTATTCTCTTTTTAATTTCCATTTCACTTCTACCATCATCTGTTATTATATGTCCAAGATAAGAGAAACTTGTTACTTGTTCTAGTATCTGCCCGTTTACTGTGATGTTCATTGACCTTTCCTTTTCACTGCTAATTATCATAGTTTTTTGGGGTTTTTTTAATGTTAATATCTAAGCCACATTCTGCACTGTGCCTGTTTACTTCTTCCACTGAGTCTTGCAACTCTTGCTCACTTTCTGCTAGTAACACGGTATCGTCAGCATATCTAAGATTGTTTATGATTCTTCCATTGATGTTGAGTCCAGGCATTTCAACTTGTTTAAAAATTCTTTCTGTGTATAGGTTGAAGAGGCTTGGGGACAGTACACATCCCTGCCATACTTCTCTTTTTATCTCTATAGGCGACGAATAGTTAATACTGCATCTAATAGACACCACTTGTTCCCAGTACAAGTTACTAATAAGTCTGATGTCCTTTCCGTCAACTCCTGTATCTTGAATGCACGTAATTAGTCGTTCATGTTGTACTCTATCAAAAGCTTTCTTGTAGTCTATCAAAAGCTTTCTTGTAGTCTATAAAACAAACATATATACTCTTTTAAACTTCTATATATTTTTCAATTAACATCCTCAAACAGATAATTTAACACAAGTTTGTAATTGGAGAAAAGGATTGTTATTAATCAGGGATTGTCATCCTGACGTCTATAGATTAAAGTTTTTTTTTTCTCTATTAGATACATGAAAGAAAACATAAATTGCTAAGAACTACTTGCAGTGTGGTGTTATTTTTTTTAAATTAGGTGTCAGAGAAAGATTGTGACATTAATATTAAAGAAATCATTGCATCATTATTTAAGAAATCATTGCATCATTGTTTAATTTTGATTTCTGGTCAATAAGATGGTGACTACAGCAATTGATTCTACTTCATGTGAAGTATTGCTAGTACTTACAGAAGTTAACAGTCAAATAAAACTGCTCTTATTAACATTCAACAGTGTCTGGCCTCTACAGTACTGTGGTTCTCACTCGATAGCTGCCTTACAGGGAAAGCTAGATAATTGTAATGGAAGGCTAGGGTAAGTAGATCCCAAAAAATGCTTTACAAGGAAATCTAGATAATTGTAATGAAAGGCTAGGATAAGTAGATCCCAACAAATGCTTTACAAGGAAATCTAGATAATTGTAATGAAAGGCTAGGATAAGTAGATCCCAACAAATGCTTTACAAGGAAATCTAGATAATTGTAATGAAAGGCTAGGATAAGTAGATCCCAACAAATGTTTTACAAGGAAATCTAGATAATTGTAATGAAAGGCTAGGGTAAATAGACTCGATCATATGCTTTACAAGGAAATCTAGATAATTGTAATGAAAGGCTAGGGTAAGTAGGTCCCAACAAATGCTGCCTTACAGGGAAATCTAGATAATTGTAATGAAAGACTAGGGTAAGTATACCCCAACAAATGCTTTACAAGGAAATCTAGATCATTGTAATGAAAGACTAGGGTAAGTAGACCCCAACAAATGCTTTACAAGGAAATCTAGATAATTGTAATGAAAGGCCAGGGTAAATAGACCTGATCATATGCTTTACAAGGAAATCTAGATAATTGAATGAAAGGCTAGGGTAAGTAGATCCCAACAAATGCTGCCGTACAAGGAAATCTAGATAATTGTAATGAAAGGCTAGGGTATGTAGACCCCAATAAATGCTGCCTTATAGGGAAATCTAGATAATTGTAATGAAAGACTAGAGTAACTGTACCCCAACAAATGCTTTACAAGGAAATCTAGATAATTGTAATGAAAGACTAGGGTAAGTAGACCCCAACAAATGCTTTACAAGGAAATCTAGATAATTGTAATGAAAGACTAGGGTAAGGAGACCCAAACAAATGCTTTACAAAGAAATTTAAATAAGTGTGATGAAAGGCTAGAGTAAGTAGATCCCAACAAATGCTGCCTTACATGGAAATCTAGATCATTCCAATGAAAGGCTAGATCCCAACAAATGCTGCCTGACATGGAAATCTAGATCATTCCAATGAAAGGCCAGATCCCAATTAATGCTGCCTTAACAGGGAAATTTATATAATTGTAATGAAAGGCTACGGAAGCAGACAAAATCTAGCTGGTATCAGATGTCCATAGGTGCATAAAACACGGCAACATACTGCTTAACCAGATGAACACATGTTTCATCAGGTGAAAATAGTTCCAAAGTACACAATAGGTTAGATTTTCAGATCATATACAGTTCTACCGAGCTTACAACAATCAATGTAAAGCCACTTCAATTCCACCAAAGGCTATGGGAATAGTGCAGACCTGAAACTAACTGCTTTTATTACAGACATGAACATGGAAGTATCGTTGTGAACAAGGAAGAAGTAGCAGTAGTTTAATTGTAAATCATTTTATTCAGTTGTTCTTGGTACTATACTATACTATTATTTTTGTTATTATCTGTGATACGTTTAGTGTCCCACTTTTTACCTATAGCACATAATGTGCTTATTTTTGTCTTGTTTTTATATTAGGTGCCATGGCAGGTAGTGGTTAGGACTCTCCTGGACATGGGTGATCAAAGTTCAATCCTTAATAGTCACAAGATTGGGTTTCATTCCTGATGAGTATCATTCTGGGGTCAGTTGAGCCTCATAGAATGGTTACCGGAGAATGTTCAGCCGAGGAAAGGCTGTGAGGAATGGTGCTCCATTGGTGCATAAAGCTTGATCTAATATATGTGACAGGCTAACACTTTACATTATCTGCCTGGATTATCATGTGTTTATTGTTTAGTGTATTGTTTGTAAATCTTTCATTTTTTTATGTAAAGGCCTTCAAACAGAATTATGTTTTGTTTATTTTTATTTTATTATTTTGTAAATTGCATTGCCACTTGGCAAAGAGTTTGATTATAAAGGGGCAGGAGCAACAAAATAGTGAATTTGTTTGTTTTTTTGGGGTTATGTATTTTTAATCTTTGGTGCTTTATAAAAAATGAAACTAGACACCATGTGTTAATTTATATTGAATTAATAATGGTACATAAATTAAGAAATATTTCTTTCTGAAAGTGATTTGAAATTGATGTCTAGTATTTTTTTTTTCTTATACTGCAAGGCTGCTGTTCAATACATATGCTGAAAACAGGATATTGACTGCAGCAAGATATGGTAACACAGAATTAGAGACAAAATATGTATGCTAAGATCCTGCAGAGAAACAAAACAATCTCATTATATGTCTCACAAAGACGCCAGACAGGCATCTGAACATATCTTTTCTTTTGCCTCAATTTGACTATATATATATATATATATATATATATATGTCATAGGAGGTTGAATAACAAGGGACAGGAAGATGTAATTTCCTATACTTAAGTGCTCAAAGATAAAGCGCAACACTGACTTTTAATGGGCCAGAGAAGAAAAGGACAATAAGGAGAAATAGAGAAAGAGCACTGTGTATATCCTCCTCTGTTAACAAGAAAAGGGGTAGAATTAAGACAGAAGATTCCAGGAGTTCTTAGGGCGGGGGATGTACTGTTGTACACCCCAGACTGAAGATTACACCGCTGGACTGTAACAGGATCAATGAGTTTACACAACAAACTACAGACTAAACAAAACAAATTAAGAACAGCAAAATTAGGTTTTTATTGACAGAACTGCATGGTTTAGGGACAAACAGGCATCTTGACATGTCACATAATTGACATATACAGAAATGGGAACCTATGTTCCCACAGTAATCACTGCTGCCTAACATCGCTACGCACATGACTAGGTACCCATCTTCACAAACCAACAAGGACATGGCAACAACAGAGCCTCAACGTAAACAACAATGGTAACAGCAGGTATGGACTCTCTATTGTAATCATCTCAGGACTCATGGACAGTTGGTACATACAGAAATGGGAATCTGAAATCCCACAGAGATAACTGCTGCCTAGTACTAACTACAGGGGCGGTCTCTAAATGACAGTGAGACCTCAATCATGCTCAGTTGAGTCGAAGGGCACCCTCAATACCCACACAAGACACCCGCACCACATAAGTCGACTGGGACCAGATACAGCGAAAAACCATAACATAACGAATAACAAAACTATAACCCTAACAGCAGAGATATAGTGGCATAAACACGCATAAACAGGTATACGAAGGGGTATATAAAAAAAAGGGGGATGTGAGCGGCCTACGACATTAACCAGAGCCGGGGCTCAAGTTTGCTCTACAAACCACAAACATGGCCAGGGGTCATTACCTGCAATGCATGACAAGGTACAACATCTAATTAATAATCATCAAAGCATCATTATTTGCATCAACACATGGACTTCACAGGACAACAACTACAGCAACGGTGTATGCAAACAGTGTCCTTGTGGCACAAACATAGACATGGACTGTGTAAGTTCACACCAACCACATGATACTTCAACTGGACAACAATGACATGGATAGGTTATAGGATATACTCCACATAAAATATAAACAGAGCACACACGCTCTACAGCATCCTTCGGAGTGATTGGGCCCACAATTAATGCAACAGCCACCACCATATCATGGGACAATCTTAATGTGAGGGTGGATCATCCCTCGTCACAATGCTCGCAGCCTTTCCTGGCTTCTCATCTAACTCTGTATTTACAGTTCAGGGAGGTCATTACCTACAGATCTCTGACACAACACAACTTCCCATCCCCAACACCACAGGCTGACAACACCACTCATAAATGCCAATGTTACACAGCAACACTCATCAACTAGTCAAAATCAACACCGAACACAACTCAGCTACACCGGTGTACCACGACTCTAACAGGACAACACCATTTGAGCATGTACAATACAGGACATAAATACAGTCAAATGCATCAACAGCAATCAAGCAGATAGGATATGCAATTCAACTTGACATCACCAACTAGATGTGTCATTGTACTGATGACAACTAGACAACATCACTATACCAGAAGTACAGTTCTACACATAACACCAGCAACAATCAGGACACAGGCTATAACATAAGTCACTGCCAACAACTCAGACATATAACACCACATAAAACCATCACAATCATCAAATGATCGCTCTCACCATAGCCATCACCACAATCACAATCATCTTAGCTGACATCACTACATGGTCACCCTCACCATGACAAAGCTCTCAATAATACCCCAGATTCATTATGGGTGCTTTATTCAGCACCTCTTGCTTGTCAGGAGACTATTCTTACTAAGTTCACATGTGTCCAACCTGAGCAACACAGATCATTATCCCCATGAACACTATTATAATCATAAACCACCCTATCATGTGTAGTGTTCAACCTGGCACCTTCATCACTACACCCAGTCATGAATAATTACTACCATAGCTCCATTTATCTAGAAGAACATAACATACATTGTCATCAAGCACCATATATCTATTACTTTCACCGTGCCACTCTACACCTTCGTACGCCAGCAATCACTATAGGTTTGGTGTTCTTGAGTCGTGATAAGTCATCTGACTTCAAACACACAATATAACATAATGGAGGTGTCTCTCATCCCCTGGCACCCTTTACTTTCCATTACACATGAGGCATCTCACTACCTCAATATATTATAATATAAAGACACCGGCCTTCCCCTTTCTTGTGGGAAGTTAAATCATAAACACATCTGTACCATGTTTCCAGCTCAACTTTATGTTCCTCATTATAGACCAGACTGGTATAACCACCCAATGATGTACTTTGCCTCCCTCTTGCTGACTGTAGTCCACCTGGAACAGCCCTAGTTACCCCAGGCCATTCAATCTACTGTTATTTTCAACCTCACCATGCTACTATAATAATGGCATATTATATTATATATATCCTGCACACCTAATCTGGCCACCTCCATACAGGAATATCACCTAAATAAAATTAACATTACCTAATATTTTATACTACAGTGCTCCATATTTTCCTCTTCACTGTTGTAAACAGCCACAACCATTATTTCATTATTTCCTCATATTTTATTCTAGTGCTCTGTATTTTCCTCTTGTCAGAACACAGACTTTACAGAACAATACATCCTCCTCTACTCTGGACTATGATACTACATATTTTTAATACTGTATTGAATCGTGGCTATATCAAATTCTATAGAACTACCAAACACAGTACAGTATCGATATTTGATTACTTCCAATCCGTACTGCAGTCTGCTACCTTAAATCTAAAAGCCTACAAATATACACACCATCGTATGAGAACAACCTTTCTCCTGCATCGTCACTGAATACACCTGGTACTAGTTTTCTTACTACTTCCCTGCCAGTCTGCAGAGTAGCACTTTTACAATCATTAATTGAAGCAAACCCATGTTGTTGTCATTCTGCCGGTCATCGCCATTTTACTTGTGAAAATAAATACTAATTTTAGTCACTCAGGAACAGAAGAGTTCCTCATTCTAGGTAACACTATAAACCGAACTACACCGAATCGTACCTCAAACCTGTGGATGTTAAGTTTGGAGCTTCCAGTTGGAAACTAGCAAAGGCACCACTATCCTATCTTTAATTAAGCTATCTAAATAAATTTAACTCACCAAGAGTGGGCTTACAAATTGCCAGTTATTTTGATGGATTTCCTCGGTCCTCGTGTGTGGGCCACACAAGCCAGTCATGGTTAAATCTAGAGGCATTTGTGACTCCCTGCTCTGGTCCAGTGACTGGGCCTCCCCATTCTATACTCCAGCGATCTACATCATCGCTCCTTCGGCCACGGTTGTCTGGTTTGGAGAGACCGGGAAACTGACACGCGCCTCTATTTATCCTCACTTCCAGGGCGGCTTCCCATCGTACCCCAGGGCACTGCAAGGGATGCTGGTATTGGTAACATTATCATCATCATGTATCGCGCCAGACTATTACACATCACACCCCCAATTTTTCGACGGTCCCCGTCGAATACTCTAGACCCTTAGGGTTTAGACAAAACACTAGGGCTATTTAAGTAAACAATCAATTAAGGGGGTTTCATCACGGGACTTAAACCTCTCAGCATAAAATTGTTACCAGTTATATTTTCTGAACCTGCCTTAAAAACATACATCAGTGACAATTTTTTAAAAAATCAGTCTCTGACAAAAGATAATACCATATCTTATGAGTGGCCATGAGGAATATGCAGTCTGCATACAAAATAAACTAGCAACCCTGACATCAACATCAACACTTAGCTCCATGGATGAATTACGTACGGGCACAAAAAACAAAATTCACACAGGCATCCCCTTAAATTTACAATCCCTACTTGTAACCCAAAAACAACAATGACCGGAATAACATGCATGCTATCCACTAGATCACCTGCAAACCAAGATGTAGACATCCCTGCCACTGAAAAAAAAATATAATTCCCATGACTATGCAGGCAAACCCAGTTTTTGTTTTCCCGGTCTGATTCTGGTAGCCCCGCTTCAGCCAGCCGCATCCACCAGTTCCATGGGATGAGTCAGTAATTTCTCAGTTGTCACCATGGTACCCAAATGAAGCGGGGTAGGAAAATACCTGTACATGGGAAACAAAACAAAGCAAAACAAACATGCTGGAAGACATGGCGTCTTAGACTCACTTTCTGTGCGTGGGGATTCCCAATTCGAATTAATATTGCATGACACAAAATAATTAACTAGTAATTAATTATTTGTCCATAAAGTGTGTCGCAGAAATATATAACGAATGTTTCTGTCTGATGATGCTCACTGGATATCGTTTCCTCCCACTATTATGTGTCTCTTTTGAATTGTCTTATGCACAGGGGAAATATAGGAAATCAGTTCATTCACTGCTCGATGATTCTCGCTGGATGCTATTTCTTCTCACTGAATGTCTATTATGTGTCGCTTCTAAATTTTCTATGCACGGGGGAAATATAGGAAATCACTGTTCACTCGACCCGCAACACTCAATATGTCCACCCATGACATCATGAACATGGACGAACACGCTAGTATTATTAACTCCTCTGCTTGCGCCTATAAGGAAAGGATTTTCTTATCACCACAGGTAACATTGTCCTGTCACTTCAAACGAACATGGTGGACTGATGTACAATAAGGGAAACATCCCCCTCGATGATCTCAGGTGATGGTGCCACCATTGGGGATTGAATATGGATGTCCAGCGCTCTGCTGCTGGTGGGACACACTGGTGGGACGGATTTCTGATGTCCCCTCTTCCAGACAAACAAGGAAAAGGTACTTCTATGGATGGCCCCAGATGTTGGCACTGCTGAAATCAGTCGCACGAACAGTCCACAACTGTTCTCCCAAAAGAATCAACAGAATTTTTCTCTTGGACAAGCACAGCCTCAATTGAATGTGGGAGCATTCTGCTCTCATGGAGTCGTCAACCACCTCTGTAGCTTTCTGAGTAAAGCTTGATGGTTTCAGTAGGAATATACATGCATATTCCAAAAGACTTTATAGCTAAAGTTTGGTGACCTTCGTTGGAGTGTTCGCACTCTTAATTTATACCAGTGGACTCAGACTGAGTGCCGGCTGGGTGGGAAACTTCGGTTCCCTAAACATGGAATAAGGTCACCTTTAATTTCGACGACTTGAGATGTGGTGTAGATCTGGAGGCTCTTCTCTCAATGCTGTGCTTCTTGGAGACTTGGGGAACAAACCTGAACCCAGTTAATGTCTTTGGCCAGGGACCTCTCACACCCCAAAAAGGCAAAAAACAAACAAACATGGAACTACCACCTAAAAGAATCATTGAAGACTGGAACAGACACCAACAAGATAATCTAAAGGCCGCCAAACAATCCAGGCCGAGGCTCGCCACTTGTCATAGGAGGTTGAATAACAAGGGACAGGAAGATGTAATTTCCTATACTTAAGTGCTCAAAGATAAAGAAGCGCAACACTGACTTTTAATGGGCCAGAGAAGAAAAGGACAATAAGGAGAAATAGAGAAAGAGCACTGTGTATATCCTCCTCTGTTAACAAGAAAAGGGGTAGAATTAAGACAGAAGATTCCAGGAGTTCTTAGGGCGGGGGATGTACTGTTGTACACCCCAGACTGAAGATTACACCGCTGGACTGTAACAGGATCAATGAGTTTACACAACAAACTACAGACTAAACAAAACAAATTAAGAACAGCAAAATTAGGTTTTTATTGACAGAACTGCATGGTTTAGGGACAAACAGGCATCTTGACATGTCACATAATTGACATATACAGAAATGGGAACCTATGTTCCCACAGTAATCACTGCTGCCTAACATCGCTACGCACATGACTAGGTACCCATCTTCACAAACCAACAAGGACATGGCAACAACAGAGCCTCAACGTAAACAACAATGGTAACAGCAGGTATGGACTCTCTATTGTAATCATCTCAGGACTCATGGACAGTTGGTACATACAGAAATGGGAATCTGAAATCCCACAGAGATAACTGCTGCCTAGTACTAACTACAGGGGTGGTCTCTAAATGACAGTGAGACCTCAATCATGCTCAGTTGAGTCGAAGGGCACCCTCAATACCCACACAAGACACCCGCACCACATAAGTCGACTGGGACCAGATACAGCGAAAAACCATAACATAACGAATAACAAAACTATAACCCTAACAGCAGAGATATAGTGGCATAAACACGCATAAACAGGTATACGAAGGGGTATATAAAAAAAAGGGGGATGTGAGCGGCCTACGACATTAACCAGAGCCGGGGCTCAAGTTTGCTCTACAAACCACAAACATGGCCAGGGGTCATTACCTGCAATGCATGACAAGGTACAACATCTAATTAATAATCATCAAAGCATCATTATATGCATCAACACATGGACTTCACAGGACAACAACTACAGCAACGGTGTATGCAAACAGTGTCCTTGTGGCACAAACATAGACATGGACTGTGTAAGCTCACACCAACCACATGATACTTCAACTGGACAACAATGACATGGATAGGTTATAGGATATACTCCACATAAAATATAAACAGAGCACACACGCTCTACAGCATCCTTCGGAGTGATTGGGCCCACAATTAATGCAACAGCCACCACCATATCATGGGACAATCTTAATGTGAGGGTGGATCATCCCTCGTCACAATGCTCGCAGCCTTTCCTGGCTTCTCATCTAACTCTGTATTTACAGTTCAGGGAGGTCATTACCTACAGATCTCTGACACAACACAACTTCCCATCCCCAACACCACAGGCTGACAACACCACTCATAAATGCCAATGTTACACAGCAACACTCATCAACTAGTCAAAATCAACACCGAACACAACTCAGCTACACCGGTGTACCACGACTCTAACAGGACAACACCATTTGAGCATGTACAATACAGGACATAAATACAGTCAAATGCATCAACAGCAATCAAGCAGATAGGATATGCAATTCAACTTGACATCACCAACTAGATGTGTCATTGTACTGATGACAACTAGACAACATCACTATACCAGAAGTACAGTTCTACACATAACACCAGCAACAATCAGGACACAGGCTATAACATAAGTCACTGCCAACAACTCAGACATATAACACCACATAAAACCATCACAATCATCAAATGATCGCTCTCACCATAGCCATCACCACAATCACAATCATCTTAGCTGACATCACTACATGGTCACCCTCACCATGACAAAGCTCTCAATAATACCCCAGATTCATTATGGGTGCTTTATTCAGCACCTCTTGCTTGTCAGGAGACTATTCTTACTAAGTTCACATGTGTCCAACCTGAGCAACACAGATCATTATCCCCATGAACACTATTATAATCATAAACCACCCTATCATGTGTAGTGTTCAACCTGGCACCTTCATCACTACACCCAGTCATGAATAATTACTACCATAGCTCCATTTATCTAGAAGAACATAACATACATTGTCATCAAGCACCATATATCTATTACTTTCACCGTGCCACTCTACACCTTCGTACGCCAGCAATCACTATAGGTTTGGTGTTCTTGAGTCGTGATAAGTCATCTGACTTCAAACACACAATATAACATAATGGAGGTGTCTCTCATCCCCTGGCACCCTTTACTTTCCATTACACATGAGGCATCTCACTACCTCAATATATTATAATATAAAGACACCGGCCTTCCCCTTTCTTGTGGGAAGTTAAATCATAAACACATCTGTACCATGTTTCCAGCTCAACTTTATGTTCCTCATTATAGACCAGACTGGTATAACCACCCAATGATGTACTTTGCCTCCCTCTTGCTGACTGTAGTCCACCTGGAACAGCCCTAGTTACCCCAGGCCATTCAATCTACTGTTATTTTCAACCTCACCATGCTACTATAATAATGGCATATTATATTATATATATCCTGCACACCTAATCTGGCCACCTCCATACAGGAATATCACCTAAATAAAATTAACATTACCTAATATTTTATACTACAGTGCTCCATATTTTCCTCTTCACTGTTGTAAACAGCCACAACCATTATTTCATTATTTCCTCATATTTTATTCTAGTGCTCTGTATTTTCCTCTTGTCAGAACACAGACTTTACAGAACAATACATCCTCCTCTACTCTGGACTATGATACTACATATTTTTAATACTGTATTGAATCGTGGCTATATCAAATTCTATAGAACTACCAAACACAGTACAGTATCGATATTTGATTACTTCCAATCCGTACTGCAGTCTGCTACCTTAAATCTAAAAGCCTACAAATATACACACCATCGTATGAGAACAACCTTTCTCCTGCATCGTCATTGAATACACCTGGTACTAGTTTTCTTACTACTTCCCTGCCAGTCTGCAGAGTAGCACTTTTACAATCATTAATTGAAGCAAACCCATGTTGTTGAGATTCTGCCGGTCATCGCCATTTTACTTGTGAAAATAAATACTAATTTTAGTCACTCAGGAACAGAAGAGTTCCTCATTCTAGGTAACACTATAAACCGAACTACACCGAATCGTACCTCAAACCTGTGGATGTTAAGTTTGGAGCTTCCAGTTGGAAACTAGCAAAGGCACCACTATCCTATCTTTAATTAAGCTATCTAAATAAATTTAACTCACCAAGAGTGGGCTTACAAATTGCCAGTTATTTTGATGGATTTCCTCGGTCCTCGTGTGTGGGCCACACAAGCCAGTCATGGTTAAATCTAGAGGCATTTGTGACTCCCTGCTCTGGTCCAGTGACTGGGCCTCCCCATTCTATACTCCAGCGATCTACATCATCGCTCCTTCGGCCACGGTTGTCTGGTTTGGAGAGACCGGGAAACTTCCGATTCCGATTCCGATTTGTCGAAAAAAAAAGAAACTTTCCACCTCGTTCAACCCGTCTCAATGACGTTGGTTATAGTTGTGGTGGTTCATAGTGCGGTATAGGTTTTATGGTCTTTTGTGCGTTAGACAGCTTCTATTACTGCCTGTCTGGCCGAGTCCCTCTTTTTTGCCATCCTTTTTGCTTTTGATGTTGTTGCTGGTGTGTCTGCTATCATTATCGGTTTGCCCATCCCTCTCGTTTGATGTCTTCTTTTCCGGAGCTGACCTTGGGGGGTGGGGAGGGGCTGTCTTTTTTCATCTGTTTTCTTGGGCTTGTCCTGGGGAGGGGGGGGGGGGCGCCTGTTATCGTCTGGGCTTGTTTTCTTGGGTCTTGGTTCAACGGTTTTTTGTCAAGCATAGGGGTCGGATTGTATCGTCTCTCTTGTCCATCGTTGGGGAGGTTTCCTACGGTCTCATCTTGTCCCGCGCCGGAGGGGTTTCTTGCACGTCCCTCTTATCCATCGTCAGGGGGGTTTCCCATCGTCTTCTCCATCGTTGGGGCAATTTCCATCCTTCTCCTTGTCTCCCGCGTCGAAGAGGGTCGTTTCGTCTCTCTATTGTTTGCCATTTGAGAGTTTTAACGCCCCCCCCCCTATATATTTCCTATTGTCTGGTTTTCGTGTGGTCGAGTTTTTCCTCACTGTATTTTTATTTTGCTGTTGGCTTTATTTTATGTTGGTTATATTTCTTTCCCTGTTCTTGCAATGAATTGTTTTGTAAGCTTTTGTACTTCTTTGTCGCCTTCCACCTGTAGGCATTCCTTCATCGTCATCGTCGTGTTTCTTGTTTGGAAGTATTCTACTAGGTCCCTGCGTTCCTGGGCATAGGCTGTGCACGATAGTAGGTAGTGTTCTATAGTGTTTTCCTCCAGGCAGTCAATGCAAAGTGGTCGGGTGATTTTATCTTTCCAGTTCCCGATTCTCAATCTCCATAGTTTCTTGTACGTTGGTATTTTTGTGTTGTCATTCACTTGACTTTTCAAACTTGGTTCTCTGAGCATGTGGTAGGCGTGTCGTCCTTTATTGCTGTCTCTCCATTGTTGTTTCCATTTGTCGATTACTTGTTGTTTGATAATGCTTTTTGCCTCCAGAATGCCGAGTCCTGTGTCTACTATATTCTGGCTGCTTGTCCCGCGTTTTGCGGCCCTGTCTGCCCTCTCATTGCCAGTTATCCCTCTGTGTGCTGGTATCCATACAATTGTGACCTGGCATCCCATACTTCTTAGTTTTGTTGTTAGTGTTAGTATTTTCTCTTTCAGGTCTTGTCTGTTCACTTTAGAATGGTTGCCTAGCGCTTGTACTGCAGATAGTGAGTCCGTCAGTATAGTTAGTTTTATAGGGGGGTTCTCTGTTGCTATTTCTAGTCCTTTCATAATACCTACTAGTTCTGCCGTGTATACCGATGTATTGTCTGTTATTTTGTACTCCTTTTGGATGTTCCGGTATGGTACTACTACTCCTGCCCCTACCTCCCACAAAGAAACCAAACAAACAGCAATATTCCAACAATAAAAATACCAACACTAGCAGTAACAGACAAAGAAAAAGCAGACGCGTTCGGCAAATACTTCTACGAAGTCTGCTCCAACATGTCACTAGGAGAGCAGGAAAAACAAAGACGAGAAAAATACGCTGAAGAGATGGAAGAACTGCAACAAGAAATAGAGGACTTCTACATGGACGCAGACATAACGACTGACGAAGTAATATCAGCAATCAAGGAAAAGGACGACACAGCAGCAGGGTCAGACATCCTAAACTATACAATACTGAAAAGGATACCAAGAAAAACAATAGAGACAATAACAGCTCTATACAACAAAGTGTGGCACACGGGACAAATACCAGCACAATGGAAGAAGGCGACAGTTATACCAGTCAAAAAGCAGTTCAAGAACTCACAAAGAATCGACTCATACAGACCAATATCCCTGACATCACACCTCGGAAAAATTATGGAAACAGTCATCAATAAAAGAATCACACACCACCTGGAGAAAAACGGACTAATTAGCGACACACAGTCAGGGTTTAGAGCCAACCGAAGCGCAATTGACCAAATAATTAAGCTAGAAAACCACGTAAAGAGGGCATTCAAAAAAGGAGAGAAAACGATAGCAGTATTTTTAGATCTGGCTAAAGCATATGACCAATGCTGGAGACAAGCAGCTCTGATCAAAATCAACAAAATAGGGATAATAGGCAGGACATATCGATATATCGAAAACTTCCTACAGAACAGAAGCTTCACCGTACGAATAAAAAACGAGGAATCCAGAACCTATGAGCAAGAAAACGGAATACCACAGGGATCGGTAATATCACCAACAATATTCACAATATTAGTAAATGACCTAGATGAAGAGAAACTAGAAGACAGGATAGGGATATCGCAATTCGCCGACGACTGTGCAATATGGAGAAGCGGAAGACACATAAAAACCACAAGAGACCGACTACAACGGCAACTAAACAGAATTGCCAAATGGATGGAAAAATGGGGCTTCCAGATCAACACAGACAAAACGGTCAGTATGATATTCAACGCGAAAAGAAAACGAAACTACACGGACGGGGACATCAAGATCCAAGGGAAGAATATAAAGAGAACAAAAAACACAAGATTCCTCGGGATGACACTAGACGAACAACTAAGTTGGAGAAAACATATAGACCAGACAGTCGAAAAAGGCAAAAAGACAATAAATATTCTAAGAGTAATTAAAGGCAGTGGATGGGGAGCCCATACAAAAACGATGCTAATGCTATACAAATCTCTGATCAGAGGAAGAATAGAATACGGAAGCATAGTATACGACGCTGCACCGGAACACAACAAACGAAGACTGGACTCAATACAGAACCAAGCGCTGGGCATTATCCTAGGAACAGGCAAGCAAACACCAAGGGAAGCCCTAGAGGTAGCACTAGGAGTACTTCCACTACAACTGAGAAGAAAGCAATTAGTGTACAACTACTGGATGAAGGCTGCGAAGGATACAAGACACCCTGCGTTCAGTGCATTCGAAGAAAACAGAAGCAAATGGGGAGGAATACCCATACAAAAGACACAAACACCAGCAGGATGGACAGCGGCACAAGAGATGAACGCGGACGAGAAACTAGCGAGGGCACTGGCACGAACGAAAGTTCACAGACAAACAACACCCCAATGGGAGCTAGAACTACCATTGACGGATACGACACTCGCGAGCATAATTAGTAAATCAACAGAGGACAGGGAAGCCAAAGACATAGCGGAGGAATACATAGGACAAATAAGCACGGACAACCTCACTATCTACACAGACGGGTCAAAGAACGAGAATGGGGAGGTAGGGGCAGGAGTAGTAGTACCATACCGGGAAACTGACACGCGCCTCTATTTATCCTCACTTCCAGGGCGGCTTCCCATCGTACCCCAGGGCACTGCAAGGGATGCTGGTATTGGTAACATTATCATCATCATGTATCGCGCCAGACTATTACATATATATATATATATATATATATATATATATATATATATATATATATATATATATATATATATATATATATATATATATATTCAGACTGTGTCACTTGAAGCAGATGATCAACACACCATTTCTGAACTATTGTAACTAAGCTATAAAAGCAAAGTCTTACAGGGAACAGCTAGTTCTAAATTACATAACCTGAAATATTTAACTTCATCAGCAGAGTTGCGGAACTCCAAGATCTGTGGAGAGACATGAATGCCTACATCAGTTGGCAGGGCACATGATGATGATGATGATATGTCATAGCCTGTATTATTATGATATAAAGATGAGATTACAGATTTGGCCTACATTTATTCAGTAGATTGATAGAGTGACATTTTAGTACACCAGCTGTCACAGAGAGGATGTTTGGTAAGAAGAGGGTAAATGGATTTAAGTTTTCAGAAAACCTACCAGACTAAAGAAGAACCAAATGAAACTTGTAGAAAACGCAACTCTTCCAGGATTGGAGGTTAATATTTGGGAGCAATATGTCCTAGTGTTTGTGATATCACAGAACTAACTTACTAAATTGTTTCATATTGTTCTAGTTACAGATTCAAAATAATCTGTAGACATGCATTAAAATATTGTAGTAAAAACTGATAGGTAACACACCTTTACATAATATGTTAAAAAAATCAAAGGCACATAAAAATCACCCACCAAACACGGGACAGTGTTGGCATCCTTTCATCGTTAAAAACCATTTGTACAATTTCTTGGTCCAAAAATATGTGAACCAAATAGCAGTATTTAATTAAAATGAGGGGATAATGCCACATAGTTAGAGATAAACACACACAAAAAACGCAAACTATGATTACTTCATGGTTCACCATTAGTAGTGTCATGCTGTGAGAGTTTACTAACAGAACGAGGTATAAAGACCTCTTGTCAAGGCTTTGCTGTGTTCTGGGTTGGTTTTCATTATTTACCCTTATAGATAAAGACCCTTTGCCTTAGTGAGGATTATAAATGTTTCCTGAAGTGAATGACATTTTAATAACTTGACCACCGGTTCCTCCATCATATCCCAACTTCAAATCAGAAACAAGAAACTGTGTGCTCAGAAACACCATTGTAGTAAACAAACAGGTAAGTTTTTCCTGTTGTCTATATTGTCATGAATCCAATGAGGAAGTAGGTACTAAAGTTTTCTTAGAAGGTATGTTGGTCAATCACAAAAGTTGCCACGTACTCATGCACATAATATCTTTACTGTAAGCATGGGCAATAAAAATAATGTTCCCACTTGACATTTTTCTACGTTTTGTATATTTATATGTTGTTTGTGAAACTGATTTATATTCTTCAGATGACTGGCCTGGGTTTATTGGGTGGAAAAGTAGACAAATAAGGATGTTCTAGAAATACTCACTAAACATGAACCTAACTGAAGGATATTTTTACAATTTTGAACAAAACTTTGGTCACATTGAATTATATAAATCTACTAAAACCATATAATGGAGGGAAGAGAGTAAGGCAAGAAGGCATCAGTGATATTAGTGCTCGTAAACTTCTGGTGTGCTGATGGGGAGCTACATTGGCAGTAAGTTGAACTTAAACGTTGATTTCTTGTTCAGAAAGCAGTGGCAAAGTACTTAATATACAGTTGCCTCGAAAATCAGCTTGGGGTTGATGGTAACATCCTGTAAAGGACATGCAACAATATTGAGAGAAAGTACAGTACTGGTGACATCACATTCAACACTTGATATCAGTACAATATTGCTGATGTCATGTACAACTAGTGATATTAAGTACAATACTGGAAACATTTCAAACAACATTGCTGATATCACAATACTGGTGGGATACTGGTGTTTCCAAGGCACCAGGGCTGGGTTCTATACTGGCCAAGACCTATTGACGTGTCCTCGTCGAGCGTCCTGGGCAACAGGTCCCTTCGGGGTCCTGGCTAAAGTCAGTAGGATCGTTGATTCCTCAGAAGTAATTGATTGTCTGCCTGCACGGCGAGGTACCACCAGTCTGCACACCAATAAGCTAGACATGGGACAACGGATACTCATGCAAACCTCAGGTCCTGTATGATATCACATTGATGTTGGACAACAGGATGTCTTCATCCAACATACAGGACTTCGCGCTGGAGATCACAGCCAGCGAACACAAGCAAGCACAATACTGGTGACATTACATACAATACTGGTGACACCACAACACTAGTGATATCAGGCACATACTGGTGACATCACCTACAACACTGGTGATATGCATAATACTGGTGACATCACCTACAACACTGGTGATATGCATAATACTGGTGACATCATGTACAACACTGGTGATATGCATAATACTGGTGACATCATGTACAACACTGGTGATATGCATAATAATGGTATCACGTACAACACCGGTGATATGCATAATACTGGTGACATCATGTACAACACTGGTGATATGCATAATAATGGTGACATCACGTACAACACCGGTGATATGCGTAATACTGGTGACATCATGTACAACACTGGTGATATGCATAATACTGGTGACATCATGTACAACACTGGTGATATGCATAATAATGGTATCACGTACAACACCGGTGATATGCATAATACTGGTGACATCACGTACAACACTGGTGATATGCATAATAATGGTGACATCACGTACAATACTGGTGATATGCATAATACTGGTGACATCACGTACAACACTGGTGATATGCATAATAATGGTGACATCACGTACAATACTGGTGATATGCATAATACTGGTGACATCACGTACAACACTGGTGATATCACGTGCATACTGCTGATATCATGTACAACACTGGTGATATGCATAATACTGGTATCACGTACAACACTAGTGATATCACGTGCATGCTGCTGACATCACATACAACACTAGTATATCATGCACAATACTGCTGGTATAGCTTACAACACTGGTGGTACGCACAATACTTGTGATACTACAACATTGCAGATATTTAGAGCACTCCTAAGACTATGTACAACACTAGTGACGTCATGTATAGTACTGGCAACATAATATTCAGCACTGCTGATATCACAAATAAAACAGCGATATTATTTATGTACATTACTGGCGACAACTGGTACAATACTAGTGGTATCATGTACGGTACTAACTTGCATCATAACACAACACTGCTGACATTTTTGGTGCTCATTCGCTTTGAACTCAGGCGTAGTCCATACACACTATTTATAGTAGTGATGGACTGAATCTTGCGTGTGGGTTAGCTTTCCCTATTAACAGTGTCCGTCGGCATCAGGCGAACCCACTCCGACTTCAGAGGTACGTGTAATTTACGTCCCCAAGTCAAGGACGACAGGTCAACATTTTAGTCCAGCTGTCCGGTTTAGGGGTTTTGCTGCTTACTTCTGTATCAGCACAACGGATGTTTAAGAACACGCGTTCTTACCCATTCGACCATGCTGACCTGCGACCATTCATGTAATCCAGTAAGTCGGATGAAGAATGACTTTCGCGATGCATTGCATTATAGTGAGGAAGCGTTGCGCAAATTCGTCGACCTCACTCTCTCGCCTGAGTCCATCTGAATCCAGTAGCAAGACAAGTCAAGACGACTGGAGACGAACACAGGTGAAGTGGACATTTGACTGCCACAAGCCAGTTATCCCATTATTTCGGTGTACAAATGGCATTCTTAGTTGTTAACAACAGATGGTAGCCTTTGCTAATTCAGGAGAGACTTAAACATTCTCAATCGCCATTAAGATCTATCGGCCAGATGGAATATTCACGCACACACAGGCCAAGAGTAGTAATCGCTCAGCGCACTCCCTCGGTACCCGGTGATAAATCACAAACCACTGGACGCCTACCGACAACACTATGGTGTCATGGACAGTACTAGCAACATAACATACAACACTGCTGATATACAACACTAGTAACATGACTTACAACACAGCTGATATAATTTACAACAATGACGGTATCTCGTGCCTCTGTTTAGACTGATGGGCATTGAAACCAACCACAGAAGAAGCTGAATAAACAGAAGACTATTTTCAGCACTCTGATGATGGAATAGACAACAGACAGATAAAATTGCACATATTAAGAGGTTTTGACAGAAATTTAAAGGCAAAATGATCGATTTTATTGCACCTAGTTTTATCCCATGTGGCTCAGTAATTTCCCGCAAAGTGGTTTCACTGTTAACATTTAGGTGTAACCTCAGTTTTAATACATATTCTTAGCACGGATGTGTTGAGTTAAGAACCGACATCACTGCATTCAGGACATTCCCATACGTGCTCCACCCCCTCGTTCAACAGCCAGCTAAGAGTCATACTACTAATCGTTCCCATCGCTATCTGATTTAAAGTTCTCCTGGTCTTCCCTCTCAGTTTTGAGATTCTTCCAGAACCCCTGCCGATCCCCGTAGTCTCATTCTTTCTACATACGGGTTCTCAATCTGTTCCCCCGCCTTTTCCATCTGGTCCCATAAACGCACCGCCACCTCCCCCTTGTCCATAGGCAATCTACTACCAAGAGATGCATTCCCTGCTAGCCTATCAGCCTGTTCATTCCCCCCCCCCCCACCCCGCATGGCCAGGGCAAAATATCCACTCAATTCTCACAATCTGTGACCTCTGAAGCGACGAATGCCATTCCACGCGAAGCATTCCTTCCTCCACCTTCCTAAGCATACTCTTTTAATCCGTAATGAATACAATGTCTGTTGCAGTAGTCTCCTCTAACCAACGGAATGCCGCTGTTACTGCTTCCACCTCCATTATTACGCTGGATGTCGTAGTCTCATATGCCAGACTATTCTTTTTCAAGACTCGTCCATTATTAGCCTTTGCATTAAAACCCCAATCACTACGTCTGTTTCTCACCACTGACCCATCGGTCTAGATGACTACGTCACCTTGATATGTGCGCGGATAATTGGGAGATGACTGTGGGTCTGAAGGGCCATGGTGCGTACCCTGAAGTGATCCAACAGTTTCATTTCCACCTGACATTGTTCTTAACTCCTCGTTGGCCAAACAGATAACACTGATTGAGCTGACCGTTACATATGAGTCGAATATCGATGAGCAGCACGTGTACACGATGGAGAAGTATAGTGACATGGTCGCAAGTCTGAGACAGGAAGGGTACACTGTCAGACTATTCGCCGTAGATGTAGCCGCCTGAGGTCTAATCTCCTACTCCGTGTATGACGTGCTAAAACAGTTAGGCATCAAATGACAAGCAAGAACTTGGGCACAAAAACAACTCAGTGAGGCAGCCGAAAAGGCCTCGTGTTGGCTGTGGAACGACCGGAACACAGAGTGGGACAAGTTTCGGAAGTAAAATGCTTAACCTTTCTGTCTGTAACTGCAGGGTAACTAACATCGGAATCAATCTCTCAACTAAGAGCTAGAAGCTAGAACTTGTACTGTCTGGTGTCGACTCTATAATACTAATAGCCTTACCTCCGAGCGAGGGCAGTGTATTTGAATTTGAGGCATTCTGAGGACGGGACTATTCAGTGGGACAAATCGCCACACGGTAGCAGTCGCCAAGTCAGGTGCCAAAGTGTGGAACAGGACATAACAGGACAAGAAACAGAAATAGGGGAAGGACAGAGACAGGACATAGATAAGGACCTTTACAAGGGAATAGATAGAGAGGGACAGTACAAGAAGGTATACCTTAGAACAGGTATAGGACAGGAGTTAGACTAGGACACGGACGTATCATATCTAGGACACAGTAGGGACCAACCCCGAGGATAGGACAGGGGACATTAGTTCACGGGAGAACTCCCGTAAACAGACTGAACAGTAGTACAACCCCAGGTTAGCGAGTACTGGACTACGTGACAGGTGACCAGCACGTAGTTCTGCTGACCGCACGGGACTCTAGGGCGAGCAAGCCAGCGAGCCGTGTAAACTTGGGACAGACGGGACTCGACAGTCAGCCAGACAGGACTATGTGATCTTCCTAGCCATTGTGTAGTTTATGAGGACGCATGTTAGAAATAGCGAGAGTGAAGACTGTATTGGTTTATGTGTGGGTTTTGAGAGGCGAGCAGTGTATAAGTGAATAGGCCATTACCGCCTGATTGTGTATGTACGAGGGGATTCGCCTGTAATAAACGTAGAATGATTTCCATCCATACAACTGTTTTCTGTGAGGTATGGATGAAATAGCCAGCATACCTGTGTATAATCTAGGTTGTTGACATCAGGCAAATGTAAACCGAAGCCAAACCTCCATGCCATGGTGGTAGTCTTACGAGAGCCGCACTCCTCAGCAGAGACCAAGACAGGGGTCGAGGAACTCAGAGGAACAGCCGGCTTCCCAGAGTGCGGCGCCGTGAAAGGGACACGAAGAAGGAACATGGTAACGAAGAGGAACGGAGACGACAGAGGCAGTGCTTGGATGTATGTTAGGGCACGAAGCACTGGGTTTACAAGGCTCTCTTCTCCAAGGGAGCAGATATGTTAGCAGGTATGGGACAAACAAACACGGAACAACGGACAACGCAAACGACCGAACGTCTCACACGGCAGGGGAAAAACGCCCGGAGACATGATCCGGGTGGGCACGCCTCCAGCTCCAGAGAGTGTCAAATCAAGAAGGTAAAAGGGCCGAGGCATTCGGGGAAGGGGGAACTGCGTCTGACGATCAAAATCCCCCTGTCGTTCTTGCTCCGCAGCGGAGATTTTATCACTTCAGGTCAATAGCCATAAATTTATTTCTCGTAATACTCATTAACCGGAATAATCATTATATTACTGGTACAGCATTATCACCCTTACATCTGCCAGAGTGATATCCCGTGATTGTTGTTTCCCAATGAAAACATTCGTCTTCAGGCTCATTAAACAATGATCGACTTCGCCACCATGTAGTTGTGTATTGTAAGTAACTGAGCACACTAAATTAGTGATAGTAGAGACTTAATCTAGAGTACATTAAGTTTTGTCACTCAGTGAGTTTCCAGAATATTGCGCGATCTGATATTTGTTAGAAGCAGGACAGCTGTTGGTTGTATTAACCCTTTTAGGACGGAACAACATTGGGCCAAATTTAGGTTTCCCTCTGAAGAAGACGGAGCCATTTTTTTTGGAGTACAGAAATGACTGAAGTGACAATTTTATAAATTCAAAAAAAAATATTAGAAACCTATATAGGTATATACAAGTATATATATTCTTAAAGAGGATATAGTAAAGTTTATTTCTGTGTATGATTGAAGTTGTTTTGTTCATGTTTACGCAAATTTGATAACCTCATTTGTATTTTGTGAAAAATAAAATATTTCATACCACAATGTATGAATTGGTACTAAATATTTTTAAAAAAATGGTACTCACCTAAAATTTCCTCATTGAATACCTACACCACTTTAGAATAATTTTAAACACTTATGGTTAAATAAACAACACCTATGAAGTCCCTATTGACATTTGTAATAGGTTGGCTATCAACTGGTGACATGTTTTTTGGTCCGGCCATTGCCATGAAAGGGTATAGATAAAACGATCTTCTTATTCCCAACACACAAAACTACGGGGACACGAGGTTGAAATCCTCATGGGCACTTTCTGTATCACTAAAGTCATTATCTGACAGTCCTGAACTAACAAAATCGCTACTATCAGAGCTAGTCAATGCTAGTACGTCTTCAGGTTCAAAGCTGGCCATTTTAGAACTCAAAAATCCACGAAAAAATGGGTTACTTCGGAAAAAACTGCACAAAATCATGTCCACTTGTCTGAATCACGCTAGAAACGGAAATGTGGCGGCTAAAATGGCTGACGATTGCAAGGAAGCAGCATTTGATTGGTCTGTACTATTAAAAGCAAACCAATCAAAGCAGTTCTTACAACAGGATCGGCCCAACTGGCCCAACCGGGTTTTTCACTATGACCGTGTGGTGACGTCACGGCCACTATATCGGCCCCGTCGTCTTTAAAGGGTTAAATTAATACAGACTAGAATAATTCATTTATATATTATTTATGAAATTATGCTATTTATTAATTTTAAGACTCCGTTCACTGCGGAGATGGGAATTGATAATCATGGTAATTTTTTTTTTTTTGGGGGGGGGGGGGGCACTCGCTCGCTTTGGACTCAAGCATAGTCCATACACATATTTATAGTGGCGCTGGACTGAATTTTGCGTGTGGATTAGCTTTAACTATTAACACAACACACATTAATTTAAGTTTTAACAGTTTCCCTGGTTCCAAATGTTGCTGTGGTGTAACAGTCTGCAGTGTTGGGGTGAGCTCCCAACACTGCTTAAATACCCCAATGGCTCATGAATACATAATCTCTGCAGCAAAAGTCCAACTCCTGGCCTTCACGTGACGGAACTGTTTTAACTAACAGGAGAAGGGGCGATGGCGAGTTTCTAGTGCCGAAAAATAACCAGTTTGCTCTAGACATGCATGCACGTACATGTATGCGCAGACACATGTGTGCGCACGTACACATCTAAACTCGAGTGAGACCACAGTCTGCTCTAGCAAAGGAAAGGTGCTGAAGACCAGCCAGGAGGTGCACCACAGAAATCAGGATGCCACGCAATTACGCAAAATGGAATAACAGTTTCACTCACCATCAGGCGAACCCACTTGGACTTCAGAGGTACTTGTAATTTACGTCCCCAAGTACAATAGATCAGCATTTTAATCAAGCTGTCTGGTGTAGGGGTTGAACTGCTTACCTCAGCATTAGCACAATGGATGGGACGCAAAGGTGTTTCCAAGGCACCGGGACCAGGTTTTATACTAGCCAAGACCTACTAACACGTCCTGATCATGCGTCCTGGGCAACAGGTCCCTTTGGGGTCCTGGCTAACGTAGTAGGATCGCTGATTCTTCTGAAGTGGAGAGTATCTGCCTGCACGGCGAGGAACCACCATTCTACACACCAATAAGCCAGACATGGGACAACGGGTACTCATGCAAACCTCAGTCCGGTATGACATCACACTACTGATGTACAACAGGATGTCTTCATCCGACATACAGGACTTCACGCTGGAATTCACAGCCAGTGAACGCAAGCAAGCACAATGGATCTTTAAGAACATGCATTCTTACCCATTCGGCCATGCAGACCTGCAATCATGATAATGATACTTGTGTTTATTTCTGCATTCACTCGCTTTGAAGCTAGGCCATACACGTGCTGCTACTTCAAGTGCACGGGAGTGATTTTTCCTTTCTAATGCTTTCTACATATCTGTATAACCCGTGTCCCTTGCAATCCGGCGAACCCACTTCATATTCTGTTGTGGGGAGGGGGAGAAAGGGGTCAGTTTTGAGCTCTGAAGTCACCAAAGTTGAGTCAAGAACCAACATCTTGTATATCTCCGTCCCGATCTTCAACCAGTGAAGAGTCCTAGTACTAGTAGTACCAGTTGCAGCCTGATTGCATTATATGTCTGTCTGACTGGCCTTTCCTTGGAGTTCTGAGTATTTCCTTATGTGAAAAAGAGTGGGTAAAAGTACCGGGACTGGCACAAGGTAATAAGTACATTGTGTTGTGAGTGCAGAGAATGTGCAGCAGGCCACACAGAGTTTGAGGTTCAACAACTGATCCAGAGCAACACACATCAAGGTGACATAGTGATTTACACCGATGGATCAATGGTGAGAAACAAACATAGTGTCTGGGTTTTTATTGTGAAGGCTAATGGACGATGCTTGAAAAGGTGAATCTATCATATGAGACTACAACCTCCATCATGAGGATGGAGGTGGAAGCAGTAACAGTAGCTTTCCGATGGTTGGAGGAGACCATTGCAATACACACTGTATTCATTACAGACTCACAGAGTATGCCTAGTAAGGTGGAGAAAGGAATGTTTCATATAGAATGGCTATCTTCACTTCAGAGGTCACAGATTGTGAGAATTGTATGGATTTTCTGCTCAGGTCATGTGGGAGTTTGGGGGAATGAACAGGTGGGTAGGCTGGCAGGGAAGGCACCTCTCAGTGGCAGATTACCTATGGATAAGGGAGAGGTGGTCAGGCGCCTATGGGACCAGGTGGAGAAAGCAGTGGAACAGACTGAGCACCTGTATGTTGAAAGAATGATATGATAGGGGATCGGCAAGGGCTCTGGACAAATCTCTAAACTGATATGGAAGACCAGGAGAATTTTCAACCAGATGGCAGTTGCAACCATTAGCAATATGACTCTTCGCTGGCTGTTGAATGAGGGGAGGGAGTGCATAAGGAAATGGCCTGAGTGCAGTGATGTCATTTCTTAGCTCAACTCTTCTCATCAACTCTGAGTATTGGTCAGATACTCTGGTCACTCCCTGTCACATCATTCTTTCCTGACCATACTGATTTATCTGTTCTTCCACACCAAACACCCTTCACAAAGGGTCCTGACCACATCTGTCTGATTGCACACCAGTATCCAACCCAGAGGTATGCACCCAGACAGTTTGTCTACTTGTTCAGTTTGCAATACTCTACTAGCATGCCTTTGGGGAAAGATTCAATGGATGCTTTCTGTCTCTCTATCTTTGATTTTTTAATTGATGCCTGCCACTTTGTACAAAGCATGCCTATCTTCATCCTTCTCAGCACACTCTGAGTCCATTATAGTTACACATATGTGTACAGTTTGTCCCCCAGCCAGTGGAACGCCATAATGAATCAATTTACCTCCACTCTCAAGCTAGATGATGTGATATCATATGCCAGGCTGCAATAAGAATAAAATTTGGTGGAACTGCTGTAAAGCTGTGGAAATGTAAACAGTATAAAATAACAGAAAGTAATGCAGAAACAGAATTATGACACATACAGGACGTTGCACCGACTAGTCTTCATCAGCAAATACATACACAAAACACAACATATAGTCACATAGAAGACCCTCCTGTGACTACATTAAAGCATAACGACGGGATGAGTAGAATAAAAAGATGAAAAAATGAAAGCAATGAAGAGAAAATTAAAATTTGAAAAAAATGTTCCTACTTTGTTCGGAATCCCAAGTTGTGTATTGCCTGGCTGTGTATTGCCAGATTGCAATAACCACCACCCATTAACCAAGTCATCAAAGAGAGGTGCATTTGCAGTGTATATCAGGAGTCAGGTAGTCATTGTGGCATTGGTCAGTTTGGGCAGCTTTAATGTTGTAGAGATAGGTTTATAGCCTATAGCGTCCTGTGTTCTGTACTGGCACCTTGCAGTCTTGACAGATGATAGTTTGTTACATTGTGCTTCAAAAAAAAGCATAATATAGCACAAAGCCTGGGCTGAAATGTAGAGACTGTGTTGCCTATGCAGTATGATCCCTCTCTCGGCCTGCCTAGTTTATTCCAGAGGAAAGGTAACACCAACAAGAATAAGATAGAACAAGACAAGCTGCAGAAGCTGCTGGATCAGCAAAACAGTGCTCTAACTGTCCGCCATTGCCAACCAAGGCGTAGGGCCTGGTCTGCCCTGCTATAACATTTAGTCCTTAGGTTGCATTTCCTCACCCTAGGGTAAGGCTTGTACTCTCTCAATTGCGCTCCTCCGTCTGAAGCCATTGGTACAATGTTGGGTGTCATGTTTGGTTAGCACCGCCCAACATTCTGCGCTAACAGAAAGCAGATAATACCATCTACTATCATATGGCAGCTCTGTCATATCTGACTTAGACCTGACATATAGCATCCTGTGTGAAGTCTTATATAATAATAGTTTGTTGTGTTGTGTCAAATATTAGAATGGGATTATATGGCTAATTACTGACTGTTTTTTTAACCCCATGCAGTTGTATATTTTCTCATGATAAGTATCTTAGCTTCTTTTAGTAAGACTAGCGGTATTGTTCCTTTGGGATACCTGCTTTTGCCAGTCTGTCAGCTGCCCCATTCCCTGCAAAACAGCAGTGTGCAAGAATCTACCAGCTGTTAGAGATGTTCTATATTTGTTTTTGTTGTCCTGGGTTTTATTTTAAATGGTCTGAAGAATTGACATGCAATCACTTAGGGTGGCCATTTTGAGTTTGTGTCCCTCCGGTATCATTGTAGCTTTCAGAAACTTGAAGCTGTGTCCAGTATTTGTTGAGTTTTCCATTAGTAACTAACTGTTTATTGCAATAGGACTTTTGCCACAAAACTTCAATCCCCCCTACTTAATTATGCTGTTTACATAATTAACACACTGCAACTACACAAAGATAACAGAACTTGCTGCTAGGGTACCACAAACAGAAAATATATTGTTGATAATTAAACCATTTTAGGATGGTGACAGATATTATGATTGCTATATTAAAATACATTAATCATTACCTATATTCATGAGAGCTTTACAACTTGCGCAGATTCTTAAAGCACAACTTATCCCTAGTTTTAAGATGCTCTCCAATAATCTAATATGCTTTTTGCTGTCGGTGCCTGCCTGCCTGCCTGCCTGCCTGCCTGCCTGCCTGCCTGCCTGCCTGCCTGCCTGCCTGCCTGTCTGTCTGTCTGTCTGTCTGTCTGTCTGTCTGTCTGTCTGTCTGTCTGTCTGTCTGTCCTTTTGATTTTATTCTTCAGTTTTAATTTAATCTTTCGTATTACTGGAGCGAGGTCAATATAACAGGCTGTTCCTGGTCTTATTGCTAAACTGCTTATAAATCTTTTTGGAATCAATATGTAGTCAATTTTATTGCAAACATTATTTTCCTCACTTTTCCAATGTTTTAATCGTCGATGATGGTGTCAGCTTGCTAATTTCTTCCACCTAGACCTTTGCCACCTGTTTCACCTTGGATCAGATACCATCTTCACATCAAAGGTTGTCTGCAGTAGATCACCAGCATTGTCTGTCCCTTAACATTGCAGGTACATTTTAACATACTCTTTCTATCCCATCTTTTGATGTTATCCTCTTTAAATAAATGTCCCTTTTTCCTGTTATTTTCTGGCTTTGAAATTGGGCATAGGCCACACACATGCTATTGTTACTAGTAATTGCTAATACTAGGGACTGCACTGGAGCGATTTTTGTGTGTGGGATAGCTTTCCATATTACCAGTGTTACCCGCTATCACATGAACCCACTTCAACCTCTGAGGTATTTGTAATTAACATCCTCAAGTCAAGGATAAGTCAACATGACCAGCATACAAAACGAAATCCCTACTGTGGTCACAGAGAAAGTTGAAGTACAAGCCTGTTAAACCCTTTGGCTATTTCAACTTCCAATAAATGTCTTCACCTTGTAATGTTCTCAACTGTTTCCTCCAGCAAGTTTTTCAGCAGGGGATTATATCTTTCTTTGTGTCAGACATATTTTATTTATTGAACATTGTTTAGTAGTTCTATTTTCAGGTGTTTCTTGGGATGTTTCTAAATTTATAATTTTGCTTTATTTTAATGTGCAGCCATATTTTGATAAAATTACTGCTTTTCTTCCGACTGCTTGTTCATAGCCCATGTCTCCACACCGTGTAAAGAGTATATATTACTTGAATAATAACAATATAATGATAGTAATAGAGTATATAATTATTATGGGAGTTGGGGGGGGGGGGGGCTGAGTAGTCTCGAGGTATGTTGTCCACCTTGGATGCTGGAGGTCCCAGGTTCAAGCTCCGGTGAGAGCCAGGATTTTTTCACGTGGACTTCTAGTAATAAAATTTCTCATGGTCTCTGGATAGTGAGATCGGACACCCATATGTATTTTTGTGCACATAAACAATCCCTTGACAGTTGGAAATCGAAACAGATTAGGCTAATGGCGCTGCCCAGGCAAAACTTCGAGTTAAAAATCTACCCAAAGTATTTAAGGATCCTCACTGGTGCTGCGGAGTTTGTGCAATGAGCTGAGATTCTCTGGACTGAGGTTTGAGTTAAGAATAGAACGGAGCACTTATGGGTTACATCCGTGTGCCATGATGTTGATCTGTCGACTAAACTAAACATTATAGGAGTAACTTACATGGTTGTTTGCTTGCATGCTTGTCAAGTGCTTGAAAAAAAAACATGCACGCATGCACACACGCATACGCATGCATGTACACGCGCATGCACGTGCACCTGCACGCACGCAAGTGCATGCACACGCACACCACACACACACCACTCCCCCCACACCACACCCCCCCCACCCCCAATTGAGGCAGGGATTTTAAAAACGTTGATCTTGGCTCCCTGGCCAACCCAGCAATGTCCTGGGAAGGAAAGGCAGCCAGCATGATATTGATCTCACCTCCCATTGAATATTGAGTGGACTATACAAATATAGGGCTGGCACCATATACCCAGCGAGCCTGGTAGGGCAGTGCCTAGCACAGGTGTTCTCAACCTTTTTTTGGCCCATGCCTCCCTTTACCATATGTTCAGAACGTCATTCTCCCTCCCCCCTTTCGAATTTCCTCCCTATAAATCCCCTTCCCCTCCCCACCCTTACACAGTATACATAAAAATTGAAGCTTAATTTAATAAGACATATAACAAGTCTAGACATCTACAAAAAACATGATTTGCAGGTCTACTTATGTTATAAAATGAATTTCATTAGGGGGAGAAGTACAGAACCGTAAAATTTAGAGGGAAAAACAATATCAACTAACTGGTTCTTGTATTAACGTGATCTTGAAATAATTTTAATTCTCCCCCTGGAAACCCTAAAAATCCCCCCACCCCCCCTCCCCCACTCCACTGATTCCCAACTGGTTGAGAACCACTGGCCTAGCACACTTGCCTGCCAGAGCGGGTGTCATCAGTTCAAGTTCACATAGAAGAGGCATTTAAAAATGATCTTGCCTTCCAAGGCCAACTCACCCTACATGGGTACTAGAAAGTGTCTTGACAAGTAGAGATGGCTGGTGCGATATTGACAACATTAATCCCCAAGTGCCGATTGGTCTATAAAAATATGGGGCTAGAGTCACTTGGCCAATAAATCTCAAGGTGTCTAATAAGGGTCGTTTAAGTTTTTACCATATACCCAAGGCACAGGAAAGGGTCATTGAAACACAGAAGCCAGAAACAATATGTTGCATGATTTATGACCTGGCGTATTTCACTGCATTTTATCAGGTGCATACTGTAGTGTTATTTATCATACGAAATGATTAATTGACCAATACTTTAGCTGAAATAGAAAGAGTTCATGGTCAATTTGAAATTATAGTGGGGATAACACATGCTTCACATTCGAATAATACCTGTAACTATGTGTTTTAATTGTTTCAGCTAAAGTATTCATTTATTCACTTCATATGATATAAATCTCAGTATACACCTGACAATATATATCAAATGATGCCAGGCAATAAATCATGCAACACATTGTATGTGGCTTCTGTGTGTACGGAGTTTACTGAAGGGCCCTTTATTGTTTTTTACTTTATAGTTATTCTATATACATAATTTAAAAAAGACAAATTATCTCAGACAAATATATATATTTCTCAGATGTCTGAGAATACACTTTCTTCTGTCTTTACATAACTTTTGTCTTTCACAATAGTCACTCCTGTTGTCTACATATCCAGATACAGCATTAACTCTGTCTTCCACCTGCTTGTTTATAGTCCATTTTCCTACACAGTATCTTAAGTGATGTATACATAACACTTTATGACTCTCTGTTTTAAAATTACATTCTGAAATTTGATCCGATCTAGTGTGTAGAAAAGGTATTCATGACACGTTCAACTGTCAGCCTGACCTGTTATAATTGAGGTCATTGTGGTGTTTCTTTTCCGCTTCTGCTTTCGGAAATAAATTTATGTGTTTTGCTTCCTATTTTTCTGTGCATTTCTAGGCTTGATATGGTTTACTATATTTTTGCTGCTTGTCATGTCTGGTCAGGTTCGTGTGCTTCTAAAGCTTGGTGTTTTCTGAAATAATCTAAAGTGGGAATTTAACCCATTTCCACTAGACTAGTGGCTAACACACTTCTCTGTAGCCCCATGGTCGTGAATTTTAATCCACATTGAGGTGAGGAGTTTTAAAAAATGTACCTGGGCTCCCAGGCCGATCCAGCCTTAAATGGGTACCAGGACATTCTCTGGGAAATAAAGCGTGATAGTCACAACATCATTACCTGTCCGTTACCAATTGGTCTGTTAACATCTGGGACTAACTCAGTATACACAATACACACATCAAGACCTGGAAACAAGTCCAGGTAGGTAGGTCGGCCACAAGAGTGGACAGACCTGAGTGCCGACCCTTAAACTGTTTGTCTGCCCTGACTTTAAAAAAATGTTGCATGGCCTTTGCAGGATGTTGCAATCAACCCCAATGTCAAGTTGATTTACTGCACAATTTTACATTCAGTAGTTTCCTACTCCTTTCTTAACAAGAAGTCGTTTAAATCCAATTGACTGGTGTAGGGAACGCCCCCCACTATCCCACCATCAGTGCACCGGAAGTTTGAATTCAAGTCCTCTTATACATTTAGCCACGTTGACCTCTATCTGTCCTGTCTACCAGTCTTTAAATTATCCATTAATTTGAAAACAATTAGGAAAGCTTTTGTTTTCTGTAAACTAAATATCATACCATGAACCTTCTTTAAAATTGCTTTCTCTGTATTTTTGCTTTTAATCAACAGATGGGAAAAGCCGGTGTTGTTCCTAAGAGAGGAAACAATGGGAAAAGCCGTCGTTGTTTCTAAGAGAGAAAACAAAGGGGCATGAATAAAATACCCATGCAACGAGAAAGAGCACAGAAAGTGGTTAATTAATCAAGTACCACAGTCAACACAACAGTATGTCTCTTATGGAAGGAGTATCTTCAGCTCTCCTGTACTTGAAAACCATTGACATTGACTACTTATCATGGCTGCTGTGGGTCATCTACCCCATCTTGATCACTTTCCTGCTGCCTGGGTTTATTTTACTCTTCCTCTACTTGACATCATTAGGACTGTTTATTTACAAGCACAGAGTGAAACTGAAAGCTGCATATGATCACAACTTATGGGATGGTGCCCTCAAGACCCTGGGAACTATGTGGTGGGCTCAAGCAAGAATATGGCACGGTAATGTTTGATATTGTTTTTGTAATGGTATTGTAGTGTTTTATATTCTTTGTGTAATGGTATGGTAATGTTTTGTATTGTTTGTGTAATGGTATAGTGATGTTTTGTATTGTTTGTGTAATGTTATGGTAATGTTTTATATTGTTTGCGTAATGTTTTATATTGTTTGTGTAATGATATTGTAATATTTTCTATTGTTTGTGTAATGGTGTGGTAATGTTTTATATTGTTTGTGTAATGGTAATATTTTATATTGTTTGATATATATGTGTGCACGTGCATTATATAATAATATTGTAATGTCATCAGATTGTTCGCATACAATTTTCCATGCCATCATATTGGAGTTGTCATATTTTGTTGACCAAACGACACTCATCGGCCAATGTTGTGTTGTTGTTTGTTTGCGCTCGATCACTTTGAACGCAAGCGTAGTCCAAACACACTACTTCTAGTAGTGCTGGACTGAATTCTGCGTGTGGATTAGCTTTCCCTATTAACAGTGTCCCTCGCCATCAGGTGAAACCACTTCAACTTCAGAGGTACTTGTAATTTATGTCCCAAAGTCCAGGACAGGACAATAGGTCAACATTTTAGTCCAACTGTCCTGTGTAGGGGTTGAACCCCTTACCTCGGCATCAGCACTCCGGATATTTAAGAACATGCGCTCTTATCCATTCGGCCATGCTGATCTACATAGGCTAATATAATCATTATGATGTCACTTACTTTATGATGTCACTTACTTTATCTCCCAGGCAATTTCTGGTACCTATTTTATGTGGGAAGTCATGTGTAAACTGGCTATAGCAGTGCAGAGTGTAAACTATATGAAGAGCGTTTGGTACAACACCAGCAAACAGGTTAAAGTAATATATTTTAGAATATACATCGTTCCTGTACCAACATATGGATGTAAGTTATGGACCAGGTTGCAATTACTACAGAATAAACATTGGGGTTTTTGAACTAATATACAACAGAAAAGATACCAGAATAGTGTGGATCAAAAGGAAGAAAATACTGATATTTTAGAAGATTTGAACATGGAAGAAAACTGGCTCATAAATAAACAGCATCGTGTCTCGGAAAATGAAATATTTGGGCCATTTTAAATGTCATAATTTCTTGGAATGATGGAAGGCATGGTACCTGAAAGTAGAGGCAAAGATCGACCGGTGTGAAGATGGACATAGGAGACTGCAGACTCATTGCGCATAAGAATATATGAGAACTGGCAGGGGATCAAGAAACTTATTTTTGAGCTGTGAGAGATATGCATTTGCCATATGATGATGATTTTATGAGACTGGTGCAATAGTGGAGACTTCTAGTCGTCACAAAATATCCTGTGTCAAGGAGCCCAGGACCACACGAAGAAGTAGTTTAAAAAACAGATATTATTTATTATGGAACAGATTAAAACCCTTTTCTTTTGTATCCTTTTGTAATTTTTTGAAGATTTTGTTAATGATTATATCCTATCACATTTAGGTTATGAGGTTGAGGGGATAGACAACATTCCTGCCACTGGTCCTGGGTTGATCATATACTACCACGGTGTCATACCTGTTGATTTCTACTATGTTGTCACTGCAGTTCTCCTTGAGAAGGGCAGACGCGTACACATGGTTGGGGACAAATTCCTGTTTCACATTCCAGGTTTGGGTGTTTGATTTCAGAACATTGTTAGCAAGTTTCCAATTATAGTCACGGTTTATTTATGTCATGTGTGTTTATGCTCAAAGAAATCATAAGAAGCATATTCAGAAGATTCCATGGGAATCTTGATGCATGAAGCCCATAAACGGACACTCCTGCTGTTTATCCTTCACCTCGACACCGCAAGGTACAAGAGGAACGAGGAACAAAATGAGATGAGATGTGTTTATGCTTTGATGAGAGTGACATTCTGCAAGGGACTTTCTACAGTGTATTTGGTTTAGTTTGATTGCTTCATATATGTCTGCCTGTGTATTTCTCTCATTGACATCATGCATACATGGTTATGTATTTTTGCTATTTACATCATGTTATTTTTAAATTTTATTTGTCTGATTTTATGTTATTTGCTTTTGTATCGGTCCCATTCATGCCAGGTGTATGTGATTATGTATTTGTCTCATTTAAAACTAGGACCCCTTTTTTAATGGATATATGGTGCTGGCCCAACAATAATTGTCTGTTACTTTGTAATATTAAGTCAAGTATCTATTACAACAAAAATACTTGAAGTTGTTTGTCTAACTTAATGCATACAGTGTTATCAGAAAGCAATAATTACATTCACTGAGAAATAAATTAATCAGACTTAGGTAATAATAATCTAGAGTTAAAGGATTTTTGAAAAACCAGACTGTCTAAAAGTGCCTGAAGAAGATCAGTTGTTGCTAACAGTGACCAAAGACATACCTGGCCATATTCTGCTAATGCCAGGCCATGTTAGGGTATTCACTCCAAAGACTCATATTAGGTTTCTGAGCATGTAATTCCTTCATTTGAGATTGATGACATGCTCATAAAATGATTCTTGGAAGATAACGTGGTGGTATTCTCTTGACTTCTACACATGGGTGGCTTGTGACCTCCCACCTTTACAAGCAAATTCCCTTGTCACAACAAGCGAGGTGTCTGTTTTTTTTTTTTAATGTTGCATAACCCTTACAGGACGTTGCGGTAAACACCAGCATTTTTCATCTGCTGTTGATGTACTAGGCAAGTTTTTACGTTCAGTAGTTTGCCATTTCTTTCTGAATGACCGGCTCACATACCCACCGTTAAGTTGCCAGTACGGTGCGAACCGCTGCCAATTCTTGTATCTGCTGTTTTCCCCATGTGGATATATGGGATTACGAACAATGTCGCTAACTCCTTGGCCAGGGAGACCGGCTATGACCGTCTGTATTCCCGGCCCTCATAATGAAAGCAAGGAATAGTAACACGGTAACCTGCCAGTCATGTCGTAAGAGGCAGTTAAACAGGTTTGGCATAAGACTGGTTACCTCGATCCAAAGGAAATTTAGCTGCGAAATCCAACCAGCCAGTAACAAGCCCATAAAAGTATTGGTGTGAGTTGGCTGAGAGCCCATGCTCCATTGGGATACAAAAAGCAGAAGAAGAAGAGGACAAGTGAGTACCTGGCTCTGCTCAAGTGCAGAGTTGTCCAATTATTTAGGTGAATACTCGGTTCCCTGAACTGCATTTACCACATCTTGTGCTTTACCAACCTCTACCATAAATAGATGCAATTGGGAGTTTCCTTGTGCTTTGCCAGGTACTTCATTATAAATTCATTGCAAACAAAGGAATCCCTGAAGTTCCCGGGAAATCACGTGACATCAGGTGATTCCATAGTGGGTGTAGGAATATGTTGATATACTTCCGGTTGAGTGTGTGGTGGACTGCTAGACTGATTGATGGATGCAATAAATGTTTCTGGGCCTGGAGGGCCCTCACTGTCGTCAGAGTGTCTATACATATCTTGTGCTACTCGTCTTATCCTGTAAGAGATATGCACCATAAAAAAAACAAAAAACAGACACCTCGCTTGTTGTGACAAGGGAATTTGCTTTTAAAGGTGGGAGGTCACAAGCTACCCATGTGTAGAAGTCAAGAGAATACCACCACGTTATCTTCCAATGTCCTATCTGTCTAATATATATGTATATAGACATATATATATATATATATCTGTCTAATAATAACTATGCAGTTTGTTTGTGGTGAATTAAAAAATGAAGTACCCTTTGCCATCTTCTAAATAGATGCAGTTGGGAGTTTCTTTTCTTGAAGCTGAGACCATGGCTTGTCAAGCCGAGGACATTCTTCAACAGGTGTGTTCACTTGAGGACTTAGAACCTGGCGAGGAGTGGGTGCAAGTGCCAACAGACTTCTGCACATCCTTTTCAGTTTGCATCCAACTAGATAGAAAATGCAGACAAGAAAATCCGGCTGCTGTTGAGGCTGAAGTACAAGCGTTGATTTTCGAGAATTCGCTAGACAGTGACGCGGTCATCTACACAGATGGGTCGGTCGTCCGACATGTGAGAAGCTCATGGGCCTTTACAGCTCGGGCCGGAGGGAGAATTGTGAAGGAGGACTCTGGTGCTTTCACTGAAACCACAAGTAGCCTGACCATGGAAGTCATGGCAGTAAGTAAAGCAATAACATGGCTCGAGACACAGACATTCACTAGGGCTTGTTTCCTTAGCGACTCAATGAACATGATCAAGAGGATAGAGGAGGGGTCGATCCGAAGAGAATGGTTGCTGCCTCTGAAGCGGTCTCGGCTGGCAAAGATTAGTTTCATCTTCGTGCCAGGGCATGCGGGAGTACAAGGAAATGAGCGGGCTGACAAGCTCGCAGGTGAGGCTACTGTTGAGGGCGGACGCGCCATGGACCAGGCTGACATTCTGAATGCTCTACGAGAAGTGAGACTTTTGCAAGAACCAAGTGATGACTGTGAATCTACAACAATGGCCAGACTGCGAGAGCAGCAAATTAAAAGAGGGGTGGCCAAACAAGAACACTACGCAGGAAGCCAAAGAAGATTGATAAACCAACACAGAACTGGCGTCGTTAGCCGCTACACGCTGCGGGATTTGCTGAGGAGGGGATCCGAGCACTTATGGACTGAATGGTCCGATGTGCAACGAGGATGATCTGTCGACTAACTAACTAACTAACTAACTAACCATGGTATCTTTTCTGATTGCTCCAGCACTTTAACAGACTCAGAGAATGTATAGATAAGGAATACAAGACATTTATTGATCTTAATTAATTTAAACACAAGCCACAAACAGAGATTACTATCTGGCTTATTTCACTGCATCACGTGCATACTGCAAAGTTATATAACATATGAAATGAATAGATGATTAATGTTTTTGATGACATATGAAACACACATAGTAACTGATACAGTTTGAACCTGGAGCATTTATCCCCACAGTGATCACAGTCACAATAAAATATTTCTGTCTGCTTAACCCAGGTTTCACAGATCTAATCGCTGAGCCTGAGGTGTATTTGAGTATTCATTTATTGTTCCTCGAATACAGTATACAAAACACCTATACTTTTTAACTTTAAGGTCGCAATTTAGAAGGTATATTTATAAATTCTGGTGTGAGTGCCAAGCAACATACAAAGGTAGAACAGAATGACAATTAGCAAATCAAAGTAACCGAACATATATCAGTTTGTGTGAAAAAGAAAGTTAATCAGTTTTCAGGAAACCCCATGCAGGCTATAGAAGTCCAACCTTGGCTGTCTCTCACCCTGTGCCAAACTGCAGCAAAAAAGTAAATAAAGCAAATGCATTTTGTATATTGTATTTGACAAACAAATTCCATGACCTGTTTTAAGTTTAAACTAACTGGTAGTTAGTGGTACATTGAAAAACATTGTATTGTCACAAGAGTTTTGCTGAAAAGAAATTATAGTCCTTTGTGCGGCATTCTTAGAATATAAGTCATAAACAATGACAGTAGCATCTATCCTTCAGATATTATTGTAATGTTAGACTAAAAGAATATAGAGGTGATTTTGAACTATTTCTATTAAATTCCTTCTCCAACTCCATAATTTTGCATTCCATTCTAGCTTAACTCTTATGTTCTTTTGTCAATGAAGCATTGATCAAAGGGGGATCTGTAACAGCACAGTTGTTAGCACACTTACCAGCAAGCCCAGTGGTCGTGTGTTTGAATTCCCTTCGAGGCAGGGATTTTTGTTCATTGACCTTGGCTCCCATGGGCACTTTGTGCAGCAGGAAATTTCCTGGGAAGCAAAGGTGACTGACAGGACCTGGCATCATCATCTATGGAGTGCCATTTGGTCTAAAATATGATGCTAGTACCAAATACCACGCATGCATCATGGCATGAAATGAGGTGCTTTTCTTTTATTGATCGAAGCCTCATTTACAGAATGTGTGCTTCATTTTGGTAAAGGGGTGGTGAGGGGGAGCAGGTAGAAATTAAGTGACATTTAGTGAAAGAAACATTTCATAGATCGGTGTGATTGTGGACTCAAGGAGTCCTCCTTCTTTCTCCTCCTCTTCCTTCTGCCTTCTTATGCCTTTAACACTCCTAGTGGGTTTCATGGCTACCACAACACATGTCAAGCACTTTGTTGGCAATTCATGATTGGCTGAATGTTGGCTGATTTTTTTCTGCAATGTGAGATAGCCATTTTCAAACCAACCCTATTTATCTGCCTTTTATGACATACACAGGCCTACAGTTTTACTACTTTGTACTTCCCTCTTGGAACCCTATTAACACATGTATGTCAAGGAGTGGGTAGAAGATCAAACTTAAACTGGTCTGTATGTGGCAGATAGACAAATATTTGGATAAGATTATGAAATTCTAGAGGAGCTTCTGGCCAAGTGGCTAGAACATCAGGTTCCCATTTGAGAAACCCGGGTTTGTATGTGGCAGATAGACAAATATTTGGATAAGATTATGAAATTCTAGAGGAGCTTCTGGCCAAGTGGCTAGAACATCAGGTTCCCATTTGAGAAACCCGGGTTTGAATCCTCGGTAAGGTGATGGATTTTTTTATGTCGAGGGCAAAAAGAAAATCCTAACCTGCACAGTTCGCGGCGACTGCCCAAGCAAGACAACCTTAATTCTCAGTCTCAAGACCCCTCTGTCCAACACCACAAGGTACTATAGGCAGAATTAAAGGTTTACAGTTTTATGGAATGTTTGAGTGAATCTCATGCTTCTGTCATTCTTGAGTGTAAACTATAATGTCAGTGTCATTACAGGCTTTCAGACTTTGATGGAGGTGCTTCATGTAGCTCCAGGAACAGTATCCAGTTGTCTTGATGTCTTAAAAAATGGACACTTGTTGGCTATATCACCAGGCATGTATGTCTTTTATGTTTTGTTGCCGCTTTCCCCTTTCAGAATATACATAACTGTTAAATAAGAAAGTACACAATTACTGAATAGATTTCCTGCATGTTTAAATTATTATATGTTAAAGAAAACATAAAAAAGGCTCATGGCATGATTGGCTGTCCACTTGCAGAAGGCTCAAACCTATGGAAACTTGTATGGGTCTAGTGTCTGCGCCATGCAGTCAACATAACCACCTTTGACTTCTCTTCTGAAAGACTAAGCACATATGGGGTTCCTTATCGTAATCTTAATTTGTGGTTTAATTTTTTTTTCATCCAGAGGTGTGTCGATAATTCAGACATAGTTTCTTAATTTTCAGCAGGGTTTTATAAATCGTCTTCACAATTTGCAAAGGTAATTTTCTGTGGTATTTAAAAACAAAGGACTTGTGAATAACAGAAATAATGGTAATTACAAAGAAATGATGTCTTCCTAAATGCAGATCAAAGTGAGTGGAACCAGTTTTTAGTTGTGTTGAGTAAGCTGGAACCAGTCTGAAAGAAGTCAATGTATTTAAGTATTTTGGTACTTTAAATTTCAGCCTTGGTGCTTTAAATTTCATGGCAAAGTAGTCAAGCCGTCTGCCTCAGACTCCAAAGGTTGTAGGTTTGATTCCAGGCCGCATCCTTCGGTTCACGAGTGCATTTTTCTGAGACTCCTGAGGGTCGTTGCTGGAGCTACGAAGTTCTGCTTTGTGTGAAGCTTTCCACGCTGCTGAAAGAGACTGAGCCATGTGGGATAAAAACATGGTGCAATGAAGTCGACCCTGTCGACTTTTAAGTGACTTTAAAAAAATTTCAGCAGCAGATGAAAGACGTATTGAGGAAGTTAGATATAAAAGCAGCATTTTACCAGATGAAAATTTTGTGCCATTTTATCTTTGTCAATCAAGGTGATGAAATGTGTTCTTAAGAGCTGTATTGAACCGATCCTGATGTACAGAAGCAAATTAAGAACATTTATGTGGAAGCTGCGGAGACATGGTAACACCATGGACAGGTAGAAAGAGTAATGAAGGTATCTTGAAAGATGTTAACTCACAAAGAGAACTAGTTCATCAGAAAAAATACAGCTGACATTCTTTGGACAGGTCACGAGAGGGTGAAAGCTGGAGTATGTCATGATGACATGAAAGTTGCAGGGGAGAAGAGAGGGGGGAAATAGAGAAGATGCTAAACAGTTTTACATCATGTGATGGAGGAACATCAGTATCAGTATTGATTGGCAGTAGAAGAGACAGAAGGCTTTGCACAGACGTGATCCAAAACAGGATGAGTTATGGCTTAGTTGCCCTAATTCCTTTTCTAATTAATTGTTTGCGGTTATAGTTATAATCTATTTTCTTCCTCAGGTGGTGTTAGAGAAGCATTGTTTAGTGATGAAAACTACACACTGATTTGGAATAATAGAGTGGGTTTTGCCAAAGTGGCCATGCAAGCTAATGTGGTAAGTTGATATATTAATAACGACCTGTGTTTTCACAAATTTTGTGACTTCAACACACTAAAACATAAGTTAGGAAATAGTGCAGAGTGAGGTCCTGCAGAGAAAAATGAATAAATATTTTGCAGTCATTCACAAAGAAGATACCATATCCAGAAGGACTTCTCTGTGGGCAGGCAAATGCATGTAAAAGAAATAAAGGACCCTTTTCTATGCCTTAAGGTGTATTAGGTAATTGGGTATATGATGCTAGACCCAGATTTTTATAGACATAGACCAATCAGCACTTTATATATATATATATATGGCCACTATAATATTAATCAATCGCGCCCCGAGTACCGATTCATCTTCTTTTTCAGCATTCCGAGCCATTGATTGGTCTATAAAAATATGGGGCTTACACTGTATGCCCAATAAGCCTCTAGGCATGTAGAAAAGATTCCTTAATTAGTGACTTAACTTAATATGTATAATAGAAACAAATAATGGGAAAGTAGTGAGAGAAAGGGAAGAAAAATATGATAGTGAGAGATCTATACATCCAACATTTATGTCTAAAACCTTTATTAAAGATAACAACAAAAGATCAGTGCATAATTACGAAAAGACCGGCAAAACTATACAGCGCAAGATGTGTTACTTATCATATTTTATTTTAGTAATGCATTTGTTTGTTTCTGTCCTTGATAAATGCTTACAACCTCTTAGTTTATTCTATATGTCTTTTGTGTTCCCCTTTTCCCCTCTCATTTTATACACAATGTTAGATTTTATTATTGATCCGTCATGTACATAAAGCTATCTTCTTTGTCATGTAGATCGTGTATTGTGGTTATGTCTCTGCAGAATCCTAATCTATCCTATTATATATATTTTATGTTTCCACTGTAGGTCAGCATGGCCAAATGGATAAGAACATGTGTTCTTAAACATCTGGTGTGCTGATGCCGAGGTAAGGGGTTCAACTCCTACACCGGACAGTTGGACTGAAATGTTGACCTATTGTCCTTGACTTGGGGATGTAAATTACAAGTACCTCTGAAGTCGGAATGGATTCGCCTGATAGGGAGGGACACTGTTATTAGGGAAAGCTAATCCACACGCAAAATTCAGTCCAGCTACTACTAGAAGTAATGTGTATGGACTATGCTTGAGTTTAAAGCGAGTGGGCACAAACAAAAAAAATATTTCCTCATACTGTTGAAGTCATTGCCTTTTAAATGTATTCAAATGTTTTTTTTTGTTTAAACAGGGAAGTAGCATTTGAATTTGCTTTGAATAATTTTAATATTTAAAGTAATAGTGTATACCTGGATGTTATAATAAATGTATAAATATTTACTAATCCTTATTATCTACCATGCATCTAATCAAGATTTAGTAACAACATATTTCAGAAATGGGCTGGGCACTTGTATACATTTTTCCTTTTCTGGCTTTCTATTGTACAGTTTCTGTGGAACAGAGCACCACCTAAGACAAAGCTAAAGAGATAATGCAGTCAGTCATTCATAGCTTGATTGTTTGCATAAGAATAGGAAAACCAGTTTTGACCAAGGTCTTACTTTTACTCCAAGTAGTGATTCAGCCATCCATGTGTTACCGCAGCCCATAGAGGAAGCAAAGAATAGTAACACTGTAGCCTACATTGCATGTCACAAGAGGCACATAAGGAGGGTTGGCATGGGTTGGCAACCTCATCACGTAGAACACTTTAGCTGTACACTGCAACAACTTTTGAGCAAGTTTATGTAGAGGCTAGCATGAGCTGGTCAAGGGCTTGTGCTACATTTGGAGATGAAAGACAGAAGAAAAAGAAGTGATCCCGCGTCACTACAATTTATTGAGCATAAAATTGTCTAGAAAATTAACCTAGGAGGAGGTAACCCAGCCTGGAGAAGTTGGATGTGTCGGCCAATAGGTGCAAATATCACAGCTCTGCTGCAAACAGGCTCAATGCAATTATGTCTAAACAACATTCTGGATGAACGTAGAAGAAGAACCTAGGGGAGATCACAACATCCTGCATGCAACAAGAGAGACATAGTTTCAAAAGATGCTGTACTAAAGTTGGACCTGTCAGCTGGAAGGCACAAATATGCAGGATGTATTTTTAATGACCGTGCCGTGTTTTAAAATATTGTCGGTCCAAGTTTTATATTTACCTATTATGTTGCATGAACTTTACAGAGGGTAAATACACAACTTGGACGGGTAATATTTTCAAACACTGCACAGTCATTAAAAATACACTATAGCTTCATCACTGTAAATAGAAGCAATGCAATTGATGACCTTTTCAGAAAAATGAAGACTAAGAATTGTGGAACAAACCAACTAGCAAGCTGCTGTAATACAGCGTCTAGATGCTGACCCATTGTGCATGGGTTTGAATCCTTAAAAGTCGACAGGGTCGACTTCATTGCACCGGGTTTTATCCCATATGGCTTGGTCTCTTCCCGCATGGCGGAAAGCGTCACACAAAACATGAACTCCGTAGCTCTAGCGATGACCCACAGGAGTCTCCGAAAAATTTCATCGAACCCACAACTTTCGGAGCCCGAGTCAAACGGCTTGACCACTTCGCCACAATAGGTACCTGGAAATGTCTTGGGGTGTAAAGGTGATCGGCTTGATACCGACCACATCACCCATGAGTGCCTATCGATTTAGAAAAATATGCGTCTAGTGCCTTATGCCCAATGCTCTTTAAATCATTTTAACTTTACTTAACTTCCTTAATAAATCAAAAAGTAGTAAACACTTGCAAGGTCTGTTCCCAAATGCCACATCAATTATAGCCCAAAGCATTACAAAATTATCGACACACTAATTTGATATTATCTTCATAATCATTTGCATGCTAATAAGCCCGGGAGGTCACTCCTTGCCATCTCACACGATCACCAGAGTCTGGATCAAGTAATTTTTCTTGTCTTGATTGTGCTATGTGACCAAACTATCCAGGTATTTATCACTTTGTCTTCCCCTTGCTCTTTTACCATCAATTGTGCCAGTAATCACTAAATTTTCAAGTTGATTTCTCATAATGTGCTGCAGTGATCTGGCTGAAACTCAAAACTCTGAGGAAAGGCCAGATGGTCATATAATCAGACTGGTACTGGTACCACTAGTATTGGGACTCTTCTCTGGCTGTTGCAGATGAGAACAGCATCTCCCGAGTGCTGTGTTGTCGGTTCTTGACTCAACTCAACTCATAATGTGCCTAAACATTCTTGATTGTCTAGATCTAATTTCTCATGAATGCACGGTTTAGTATAAACAATTTTTTTTTGTCAGTGTGTGCCAAATTGTTTTCCTATTTTTGTCATTTCATTTGGTGTCCTTCATATATCCGCAGCCAATTATTCCCATGTTCACGGTAAACATTAGAGAAGCTTTCAGAACTCCAGGCTGGGCCAGAGGTATTTCATTTGTAAATGCTGAATGTTACTGCTTTATTTCTTTCTATCCTAGACTGTTACTTGAAACCAGTCTATACTTTAAAATATATCCCATGCAGTTAATTATTTTGTCACATGTTGTGTGTGTTTGTGGTTGAGTGAAACCAATCTATACCTTAACATCTGTCCTATACTGTTAATTATTTTGTCACATGTTGTGTGTGTTTGTGGTTGAGTGGAACCAATCTATACCTTAACATCTGTCCTATACAGTTAATTATTTTGTCACATGTTGTGTGTGTTTGTGGTTGAGTGAAACCAATCTATACCTTAACATCTGTCCTATACAGTTAATTATTTTGTCACATGTTGTGTGTGTTTGTGGTTGAGTGAAACCAATCTATACCTTAACATCTGTCCTATACAGTTAATTATTTGATCACATGTTGTATGTATTTGTGGTTGAGTGAAACCAATCTATACCTTAACATCTGTCCTATACAGTTAATTATTTTGTCACATGTGGTGTGTGTTTGTGGTTGAGTGAAACCAATCTATACCTTAACATATGTCCTATACAGTTAATTTTTTGATCACATGTTGTGTGTGTTTGTGGTTGAGTGAAACCAATCTATACCTTAACATCTGTCATATACAGTTAATTATTTTGTCACATGTTGTGTGTGTTTATGGTTGAGTAAAACCAGTCTGTACTTTAAAATATGTCCCATACAATTAATTATGTTGTTACATGTTGTATATGTTTGTGGTTGAGGGAAACCAATCTGTACTGTAAATTATGTCCCATACAGTTAATTATGTTGTCACATGTTGTATATGTTTGTGGTTGAGGGAAACCAATCTGTACTGTAAATTATGTCCCATACAATTAATTATGTTGTTACATGTTGTATATGTTTGTGGTTGAGTAAAACCAACCTGTACTGTAAAATATGTCCCATACAATTAATTATGTTGTTACATGTTGTATATGTTTGTGGTTGAGTGAAACCAACCTGTACTGTAAAATATGTCCCATAGAGTTAATTATATTCTCACATGTTGTATATGTTTGTGGTTGAGAGGATGGCACATAAGTTTATTACTATGAATGTAGATGTTCAGCTCCCCCAGGAGCAGCTACACAATTGTACCAGGGCAACAGCCTTACAACTTACTCTTTGCACTTTCCTACTGCTGTGGGATTTGTAACATGCATAACTTATACACATGACCTCAAGTTTTTCACCCTTATCCAATAAGGCAAGATATCGTGAGAAATCAAGAGGATGTGTAATACAATTAGATACCAATGGTTTGTGGGAAAATTCCCAGCTCTATACAAGGATATAACCAGCTACCTTCTATGCCTACAGATTAAGTCAGTGGATTTTCATTTTTTGGAGTTGAAATCAAATGTGTAGTCTGTGTTGTGATGTTTGGGCAAGTGGCATTTATTCCTCATCCTCAACAAAACCTGCCAGTCAGATACTAGCAATAAAACAAAATGCCATCTTGGTAGTCCTATTTTATTGTTGGTAGTCTGATTAGAATATTTACTAGTCACAGGATTGAAACCTTAGGATAGAATAGGAATAGCAATGAAGGAAAGCTATGATTGATTTGTGAAGGAATAGCAAAGAAGGAAAACTATGATTGATTTGTGAAGACATTTTCCTCTTCTTCTTTTTCTCCTCATCCCCCCTTTTCACCTGCTCCTTACGTTTAGTCATCTTATTGATTTTCTGTCAAGTAAATATATACATCTCTCTTTTAAGTTGATGCTCTGTCTTCAATTTTTATGAAAAAGAATAAGCGTGTCGTTTATTATATTCTATGAGCAGTTAACAATTGCTAAAATATAGTGAGGTGTAAGCAATGGGTGGTTCTAATCATTTTTATACAAACAGAAAGAATTGTGTTAAATTTAAATTACCATGGGGATAACCACAGCTCCATATTCGAAAAATACCCGTGACTGTGTTTTAATTGTTTCAGCTTAAGTATTATTCATTTATTCACATCATATGATATATAACTCTGCCATAATCACCTGATGAGATGCAGTGAAATATACCAGGCATAAATTTTGCATCATATTTTTTGTTGTTTCTGTGCTTAATTTCACTAAGGGAATACATTCTTTTCAATTTTCTATTCCAGTGCTCAATTTTAATTGAATTTCCTTTGAACTCAAACACAGCCCATACATGTGCTACTGCTTCTAATAGTTTTGTAATAGATTTTGTGTGTAGATTAGCTTTTCCTATTACCAGGCCCCTCACCATCAGGCAAATTCTCCCTGACTTTTGAGGTACCAGTCAAGGATGAGAAGTCAATATAGTAGTCCAACTGACCGGTGTAGGGGTTGAACCCGCTACCTAAGCATCAGCACATCAGAAGTTTAACAGTGTGCACTCTTTACTCTTATCCATTCGGCCATGTTTACCTCCTTGATTATATTTGATTATTGAATTTATCTCTCCATCATTTGTTGATTGGTTCATTGTCAATCCTTTGGTCGTTCAATGCGTGAGAAGTTTGTGGGCTTTTATTGCTCAGACTGGAAGGAGAATTGTGAAGGAAGATTGTGGTGCTTTTGCCTTGACCACAAGTAGTCTGACTACGGAAGTCATGGCAGTAAGCAAAGCAATAACATGGCTCGAGACACAGATCTTCACTTAGGCATGCTTCATTAGTGACTCAATGAGAATGCTAAGGAAGATAGAGATGGGTTGGGTCCAAAGACAGTGGTTGATGTCTCTGGGCAGTCACTGCAGGCAAAGATTAGTTTCATTTTCATGCCAGGGCTTGCGGGTGTACAAGGAAATGAGCGGGCTGACGGGCTTGCAGGTAAAGTTACTGTGGAGGAAGGATGAGCCATGGACCAGGCTGATATACTGAATGCTCTATGAGAAGTAAGATATTTGCGAGAACGAAGTGATGACTGTGATTCTACAACCATGGTCAGACTGTGAGGACAGCAAGTTAAAAGAGGAAGACAAGAGCACTACGCAGGAAGCCAAAACCGATACAAAAACTGTCACGTCTGTGAAGTGATTTTAGAATGTAACCAGGTCATCATTTAGCATGGCGCATTTGGAGTATTTGGAATTAAACCTAGGTTGGTTGGCTAATTGTGAATCCTTTGGAAGACTGAGATTTCACTTTGAAATCAATGCCGTGGCATTCAGTTGGTGTACTAAGCCCTGAGAATGACCTGCATTTATTGGAATGAGGTTGATGTAGGCATGTTTCTTTGGACTCAGTTCCAAAGTACCATTTCCATCAGCCATGTTGCAGAGCTCGCCCGTCTCCAGACTCAGAAACATTGGCATGTGTGAGACCCGTACTAGAACTTCTGAAGAGAGGCATATTTTAGTGTAACCAGCTTGTGATTCAGCACAGCATGTATGGACTTGCTGAGATTAGGCCTAGGTTTGAAGCCGTTCTTCCATAGCTTGTAAGTTTTTCATTATCAACAGACTCCACTCAATTTTCAGAGGAAATCTCTCATATTTAGCTGTCTTCTGTATGTCAATGATAAATATTAATGTTTTCTTTTAGTTTAACTAAAGTATCACTTACTAAAGTGTTTATAAATACATATATAAATAATATTATTCTATTTTTGTTGTGAATTTCAGCTTGGCTACGAGATTTTTATGAAAAAACTAGGTTACCTATCATGCCTATTTATGGATTTTTTCCAGTAAAACTGAGGTATGACAATTCTATATTGCTTAGTGACTTTTCTACCTCTATCTCTTTTAGTGATGCTTATGTTCATGTATAGTAGAGATTAAATGTGACAATTTCTTCATAAATATCAATAAGTAGCAGAGCTAAGTAATTGGCTAGATGCTTGCCTGCTAGCCTGGAGATCATAGGTTTGAATCTGCAGCGAGACAAATTTGAAAAATTGACCTGGGCATCCAGACCTAAAATGGGTACATGGGTAGCACATCATCCATGGAGTGCCGATTGGTCTATTAAACTATTGATCTAGCACCACATGCTTGATTTGACCCAAGTACAGTGACGTTGATACTTCATCATAAAATCATGCCATTTGGGTGTATCCCTGGCAGAGTGATCAAGCCACCTGTCTCGTGCTCTGAAGCTCCTCTCCTCATTTTCAGACTCTGTCATTTGGCTTACAGGTAAAAAAAAATGTCTGTGACCCCCTGTGGTTTGTGACTGCCAGACATCGTGGTTTTCCAGGTCAGTCACGATGTTTTAATAAAATTATTCAGTCCCAACATATGCTTTCAGGACACCCAATAGTACCGGTTTATTTCCTGTCAAATGAAAGGTTTAATTAATTCAGACTGCTTCTCGGTTTTCAATTGGTAGAATTGTATAACAAAGTTCATTATTAACACCAGGAACAGAAGTCTGTGAAGAGACACAAATGCCTACACCAATTGTCATGGCACATGATGATGATGAATGACAGTATTATTTTGTGTAACATTTGCCATTCTAAGAGAAATTTCCCGGTTTCTCAGTTAGAAAATCGGGCAACCCTAGAAAGGTTACTAGATGATGAAGATCAAAATAAATAGTTTTGCCAAATCAGATGGTATTGACTTCTGGAATGGCATACCTTGATGTGTTTATTTTTTTTAGAAATGAAGTAAATGATTTCTTTTTAAACATTGTGCAGAAAGATTTTTATGTTTCAGAACTGTTTTTGGTGAACCCATTTACCCTAGCCATCAAATGTCTGCGGAAGAGTTAGCGGCAAAGGTAAGTGTTTTGTCTGCCCTTTATATGGTAAGATGCAATTTCATTCGTTTATTAAATTAGAATGTTTGTTAGTCACTGTATCTTCCTGCTGTATTATGACATGTAAATCAATTGTTATATTAGAATGTTTGCTTGCCACTTTATCTAATTGTGATGTAGTTTAATCAGCTGTTATTCTAGAAAGTTTGCTAGTCATTGTATCTACTTTCTGTATTATTACATGTAGTTTAATCAGTTGTTATATTAGAATGTTGTGCTGATCAATTTACCTACCTGCTGTAATGTGACATGTGAATCAGTTCTTAAATTATAACGTTTGCTAGTCACTGTATCTACTTTCTGTATTGTGACATTTAGTTTAATCAGCTGTATTGTGACATCTATTTTAATCACTTATTAATTTTAACAGTTGCTATTTACTTTACTTGTTGCCTGATAACATAGTTTCAATCAGTTATTAATTTATGATGTTTGCTGACATTATATTCATGTTGCATGACATAGTTTAATATTTGAGAATGTATATTTTTAATTCTATTAATATGAGAGAAGCTACATATTTAATTCAACTGATATAATTTACACATTTAACTCAACTGACATAAGGGAATCTACACGTTTAATTTAACTAATCTAGGAAAATTTACACATTTAATTGAACTGATATATGATAATTTACACATTTAATTGAACTGGTACAGAAGAATTTATACTAGTCACATGTTTCCTGTTGTATGAGGATATCTATCCTGCAGAGAAAACAAAATGAATACAATCTTAACACACTATACCTCGCAAAGAAGATAGAAGAACAGCACATTTTTGGTCATTTTAACACTACTTTCGTGGAAGTAGATATTCTTTTAATTTCTGCTCAGCTTTGATATAGTCATAATTGAGTATTAAGATGTAAAGCAGTTTCTTCTTTTAAAATTAAAATATTGATGTGGTCAGCATGACCAAATGGATAAGAGCGTCCATTCTTAAACATCTTGTATGCTGATGCTGATGTAGGGGTTTCAAACCCCATACACTGATCAATTGGACTAAAATGTTGACTTCTCATCCTTGACTTGGGGATGTAAATTACAAGTACCTCTGAAGTCAGAGTAGGGTCACCTGATGGCAAGGGACACTGGTAATAGGGAACGCTAATAATACACATGCAAAATTCAGTCCAGTGTTACCAGAAGTAGTGTGTATGGAATACACTTGAGTTCAAATGTGACCGAACACCCAAAACTAAACAAAAAATATTGATGCCATTAAAGCTGTATACTCATAACATGACATTTTTGTTTTTTTAAAGGTGCAAAACAGCATTCAGGATCTCATTGCCAAAAATCAGAAGGTCCCTGGTAGTATACTGCGGTCTCTTTTAGAACGAGTTCCATTCTTCAGATGAGATTCATGTTTTTAATGCATTTGTGTATGTGATATTAGACAGTTGTTTTGAAAATGAAAAACCAGATGCTTCCTGGGAGTATCTTGTGATCTCTTTTTGAATGAATTTCATTCTTTAAATAGGTTTTGCATTGCATTTATATACATTTAACAACTATTTTGAAAAATATAAAATTGTGAAGTTGGGATCTTCACTGAATAATTTATTATTTGTCCTATTGTAATCTGTTAAAAGATTTTGTATCTAAAAAGACTAATGTTGACAAAAAAATTGTCTGGCCAAACAAGCCATATGAGTTTCAGAATGAGTGTATAATGAAAATAAGATTAATGTTCATGTAAAGCATTCTTTTAAATCTGTGGAATGCAGAATGTCACAATAGTCTGATGTTTAGTTCACTTGCCTACCATACAGGTTCTGGGTTCCAGCCCCGAGTAGTGGCAGGATTATTGTCTGACCAGCGAGGCACTGGGTGGAAGCAAGCTCTAGAGGGTTGTCCCAGAGGTTTATGTGGTAGAAGTAAAGTTGGTGTGATATAACTGATATAGTGCAGACCGCTTAAGGCAATCTCGGATGTGATGAATTTCCGTTTTGAAGAACAATTTGTTTACCCCCAGCAATTTTTCTTCTTTTATCTTTGTAAAAAATTTGCAGTTAAGCGGAATCCGTTTATCACGAATTTTCGGATATGCCGAACAGTTAAACATGTTCAGACTATATAATTTGATCTGCTTAAGGTGAACTTTTTTCAAACACCTGGTCATTTGTACATCTTTTCGGCTGTTTTCGGAAATTCGCGTGCTTCGTGGTGTTAGAATGTTATTTAATTCCCCTCTAAAAATGGTTGGAAAGTTAAAATCCACATAGCTTTGGAAAGAAAGATTTAGCTATTTCAAGATGTGGAAAATGGTGGCATAAAGAACATAAAATAACAAAGGAATTTGACATTCCAAAATCAATGCTTTCAGGAATAATAATAAATAGGGATCGGTACAGAAAAATGTTTTATGGTGGACAAATTGATTGTCACAGAATGAAGAACCGAAAAGCAGTGTTGAATTTAAGGATGTCGTGGAAAGACATTTTTATTAACTCAAATACGGTCATTAAGATACGGAGGAAAATTGCAGCTTTTTCATCTCAAAGTGTAAAAAGTGCTGTTATTCTCTAGATGTTTGTGCCAGCTTTGTACATTAACACTTTTGGTGATTTACATATTTTCTGTGTCATACATCTGTTGTATTCAATGCTAATTCATTGTTGTATTGTACCTTGTAAATGCATTACCATATGCTTGAACTCTTATCTGGATAAGAGAAATTTCTGATAAGAACTATTTCTTGGGTTCCTGGTGAGTTCTCCTTATCAGGTCTGCACTGTATAGTCAATACAGTATGGACTTGGCTGACGAATACTGATGACCTGGGAATGAAGCTTGGCCAGGCACGTCAATGCTGTCTTTGAGTTCAAGAAAGAAGATGTCATAACCAAATTCTCATGGCAACAGTGAGCAGATATACTTTGGTACGACCGCTGCATCAGAGGACTGAGTATCCATGAGAATGCCCAGAGTGCAGCGATGTCGTTTATAATAACATACTTGTCATACAAACCACATTACCTCTTTGTGTAGTGTTTGGCCACAGAAAATATGGGTCCATCCCATATCATCAAGCTACTTTAATGGCATATTAGTTGGTAGGTAGGTGAGTGCTCTGGAAAACTGAAGTTCAACTATTGAGTTCAAGACATTGGCATCCAGTTCATCATCTGAGTCCTGAAAAGGGCTTGCATCTGTCAGAGAAAGGTTGGTGTAGAGACTTTTCTCCTGACCCAGTATTGAGACTCCAGGCTCAGAATCCAACAGGGTGTGCTGGACTGGTACTACACCATCACATCATATTAGAATGTAAACAAGGTCAAGATTTAGCACAGCACATACAGACTGGCTGAGGTCAGGCCAAGGGTGGTACTGTTTCCTCCACAGGTAGGCGCTCACTCACTTTGAACTCAAGTGTAGTCTACACATAAGCTATTTTACTTCTAGTGCACTGGACTGATTTTTGCATGCGTATTAGCTTTCCCTATTACTAGTGTACTTTGCCGTCAGGCAAACTCACTCTGACTTCAGAGGTACTTGTAATTTACACCCCCAAGTCAAGGATGAGAAGTCAACAGTTTAGTTCAACTGATAGGTGAAGGGGTTGAAACTGATACCTTGGCCACAGGTGTTTGGCATCTCATTATCAGCAGACTCCAACCTTGTAACCAGAGAAAAGAAATAGCAACAAAAGAGGATATGTAAATCATTTTGTACTGGTCATTTACTTCTTACACATCTTGAACAAAACTCATTTAGTTGTCTTAAGAAAGGTACGTGATGAATGCAAAAGCCAATAAAGATCTGATAAATTGTTTGATAGAAATCAAGAAAATGTAAGGCATTTGATGTGTGTGCAGGGTATGTATGATGAGTTGCATAGTCCAGACAGTGAACTGTTTTACATAATTGTTTTTACGCTATAATGTATTAGTTAAAATGTTTGTCTCTGTAATACACAGTAACACACAGCAATTTCAGTTGTTAAGGAACCCTTGAGGGCATAGAAACAGCACACAAAGAAAATTCACAGATATTGATTAGTGTTCATAGATGAAAGAAATAGGCACTGTCCTCTAATCTGAAAAAAAAAATTCACAGGTGTTGATTTATGTTCATTGAAGAAAGAAATAGACACTGTCCTCTAATCTAAAAAAAATCGCAGATATTGATTGGCATTCATAAAAGAAAGAAATAGAGACTATATTCTAATCTTTAAAAACTCACAGATATTAATTGGCATTCATAAAAGATATAAATAACGACTACCCTCTAATTTAAAAAAAACTAATAGATATTGATTGGCACTCATAAAAAAAGAAATAAAGACTCTCCTCTAATCATAAAAGAAAGCATTCATAAAAGAAAGAAATAGAGACTATCCTCTCATTTAAAAAATACACAGATATTGATTGGCGTTCATAACAGAAAGAAATAGAGACTGTCCTCTAATTAAAAAAAAACACTCACAGATATTGAATGGCATTCATAAAAGAAAGAAATAGAGACTATCCTCTCATTTAAAAAAATTCACAGATATAGACTGTCCTCTAATTTAAAAAAAAACAAAACAGATATTGATTGGCATTCATAAAAGAAAGAGATAGAGACTATCCTCTCATTTCAAAAAATTCAGATATTGATTGGCATTTATGAAAGAAAGAAATAGAGACTATCCTCTAATTAAAAAAAAAAATTCACAGATATTGAATGGCATTCATAAAAGAAAGAAATATAGACTATTCTCTATTCTCAAAAAATTCACAGATATTGATTGGCATTCATAAGAGAACAAAATAGAGACTATCCTCTAATTTAAAAAAAATTCACAGATATTGATTGGCATTCATAAAAGAAAGAAATAAAGACTATCCTCTAATTTGAAAAAAAAATTCACTGGTATTGGTTGGTGTTCATAATAGAAAGAAATAGAGATTGTCCTATTATCTCTACTTCTTTTTTGTAGTTCTGTGAATGCCAATCAATTCTTCTGAGTATATTTTTCTTTGCTATGAAAGTTTAAAAGTCTTTTGAGGAAATAGATATTTTAGAAAGGTTATGAAAGACATGTCAGTAAATACAGATGAGATAAAGAAACAGAAACAATGTAGAAAGAAATTTGAAAGAAAAGGAAACAATATCACAGACTGTGAATGTAATGAGATGTTTTAGAACTGTATTGTTTGTAACAAAAATGTGATCAGTGTTGCTGTGCTGAAGGTCAAGGTAGTCCCATAGCCAGATACTGCCATTGGGGTGAGAGGTAATAGATCTTCACATATTCTAGGTCGTGACATATGAAACGGGGTAGATATTCCCCGTCTGTGTCAGCTTTCCTTCCCTGAAAATTGTCTGATAACGATTTTTATGAGGCTGAGTTGACCCCAGAGCCATACTGGTCAGAAAAATTAATCCTGCCTCTGTTGGGGACTGAACCAGGACAACTGCTTTGGCAGGTAAGCAGACTAACCACTGTGCCACCACAGCTGCTGTGTAGATGGGGTATCTGCATTATTAAAGTGTATAAAATGAAAGTGTTTGAAGACCATGGTTCTTGGAGGACACATGTATGGGAGCATTATAATATGGGAGTAAAGCAAAAATAAAGAAAACTGTTCTTGTGATGGGTAACTGCTTTTGTTGGAATCTACTGAAAAATTATGTTAGGGTTAATGCCTAAAATCCTCTTGCCTTGATTAATTTTGCACATTTCGTCGTCTTCTTTTGCTAGGCGTCTATTCCAGCATAGGTCACAAATAGGATGGTTCACCTCAGGTCTTCATTGGTTCCCCCAGATTTCTCAAAGGGTCTTTCCAGTTGGCCATATTTCCTTCCTCATTTCAACAAGGTCAGGGCATGTTTGTAGGGAATGCTTTGGGGTTTGCTTGAGTGCTCCATATTTAGAAGTGGCAGTCAGTGAGACCCATTTAATGGAGGTGTGCTCTGAGTCTACGAGGTCCTGTTTTGAGTCTAAAGATGATTTTGCGCATGATTTGAATTTTCACTCTGTCTTCATTGAAAATCCATGCCTCCTGATTTGTGAGTAAATTTCTTAAACTATTGGTCCCACTTCTGCTTGATTAGAGTGTGTGATTTACAGCAGTAAATGTGAGTAAATAAAGAATATCTGATAATGTACTGTGGCGTGAGACTTGCAAGGGAACAATTGTGGAACATGTTAAATTCTGTAAGAGTGCTTTACTATCAAAGTAAATCTTCACATGATTGTTGTGGTAAGTTTTTTTTTCCACTTCCAACAGACTTTGTGAAATATTTATAATGATTTTTCTGTATAAATATCCAGGATATGTCTTAATGATGTACAAATGAATGACATGAAAGAATATTTTTCTGTGTTGTGTATTATATAAAAAGTTTTGTCTCCATTTCAGTTAATATTTAGTGAAAACAAATAGCTGCAGTTGAAATGGGAACTAAAGTGGGCAGTTAAGAACAGATAAAGCAAAGAGTTAGACAGATGTGTTGTGTCATTGGATGTCTTTATCTAAATAGTGAAATAATAATGAGAGATCAAAGATATTTAAACAAAGATGCATAAATGAAGTATTGCGGGATTTCTAGCCTGTCATATTACGCTGCATCTCGCCAGGTGCAAACTGTAGTTATATATCAAGTAATGTGAAAACATATGCCAGGCAACAAATCGTGGAATATTTTATTTATGATGACTTTGTTTAAATTCATTAAGGGAATGCATTGTTTAGAAGATCAAAGATAGACCAGGAATACGAATTGGAGGTTACTCATCATCTCATCATGTTCCTCTTGTACCTTGCGGTGTTGAGGTGAAGTATAAACAGCAGGAGAGTGCCTGCTTATGGGCTTCATGTATCGATATTCCCATCCATGGACTCTGTTATACCCTCTGTCCATCGTTTACATGGTCGGCCTCTTCCTCTGCTTCCATCTGGTCTGTACATCATTGCTTGTTGTGGTATACTGTTAGTTGGTAACCTACTTGCATTGGCCAAACCATTTGACTTGCTGCCTGGAGGTTACAATACACAAAATCTACGTTATGCAGATGACACAGTATTGACAGCTGAAAATGCAAGAGATCCACAACTATTGAGCATTGTAGAAATAGGGAGTGCAAAAAAAAAAATGACTTTCCTTGATCCTTGAATATTGAGAAAACAGAAGCAATGATTTATATAAAAGTAAAAAGAAATAAAACAAAAATCTGATATGACAAATGCTTAACCATGTCAATGAATTCATAAATTTGGGGGCAGTCATAACATCAGATAGAAGATGCAGGACAGAGATTAAGAACATAATAGGTCAGTCTGCATTTCAGAAGATGAAAAGTACTTTATGTAATATATCACTGCTACTGAATGTCAGAAAGAGAGTAATACAGTGTCATACTGGACACTTTCTGCGGTACGGCAGTGAATCTTGGTTCAAGATCTGTAGGGAGACATGACCATTAATGCCTACACCACCTTCAAGGGCAGATGATGATGATGTTTTCAGTGATCTGCACTGTCTGCCACCTGATAGTTGAACACTGATAAACTTCTTGCTCTGGCTCATTTGTCCTGAAAAGCAAGTTCATTGCAGTTTGTCTGTTTGCAACATTGCTGCAGTATTTACAGCTTTTGAAGCATCACCTGACCAGTTTATGATAGTTTCCTGTCTTCTCCGTTACATGTGTATAATGTGATGCTGATGTATGCAGTCATTTGACACAGTTAAATGCAGTAATGTTTCAAAAAATTTTCTGGTTCTCTCATACACACAATCATTATCATCAAGTGCCCTGCCAGCTGGCGTAAGCGTTCATGGCTTTCCACAGATCTCAGTCTTTGGTTTTCTGGATCAACTCTGCTGATGATATTCCTCCATGCCACCGTCTCAATCCATCCAGCATCATTTTTCTTGGTCTGCCTCTGCCTCTCTTCCTCTCGATCTTTCCAGTTGTCATGATGTTCTCCAATGCCTCTCTTCTCATCACATGACCAAAGAAAGCTGTTTGTCTCTATCTTATTGTTGTAAATAGTGTTCTAGTTTCATTAGCCTCCATCAGGCAATCATTGTTAGTTACTCTGGCAGTCCAAGGAATTCACATCTTTCGTCTCAAAAACATCTCTGTTGCTTCTAAGCTCTTCCTAATTTGTTCATTTACATTCCAAGATTCATTGCCATACAACAAAATAAGTTCTATATAGCATTTCAATACTCTCTTTCTTACATTAATTGATGGTGACATATTGCATAAGATACTCTTCACTTTCTGAAATGCGGCTTTTGTCTGCCCTATCCTGCTCTTAATCTCTGTTGTACATCTTCCATCTGATGTTATAAATACCCCTGGGTATTTAAAATTATCCACTTGGTTAAGAATTTTCCCTTCTATTTCTATGTCACATTTTAGTGTCACCATTTTCTTTGATATCACCATTGTTACTGTTTTCTTGACATTCAAGGAGAGTCCATTATTATACACACAATAACATAAAACAATTAAATATAGCAACAACAACAAATGCCTGTTTTTGTTTCACTCTCGCTTTATGACTCTCTCTGTCTGTCTCACACAAACATGCATGGCAAACTACTGAAATTAAACTTGCCAAGAAATCACAAACAGCCAAGAAATTACAAACAGCCAAGAAATCACAAACAGCCATAAAATGCTGGGGTTATCAGCGACATCCTGTAAAAGGATATGCAACTAACTTTTTCACTGCAAGACATAGCACGGTAAAGATACTTGCAGATCTATACATTGATGGGAATGATCTTGGGCACGTAAAAAGCATATATTGAAAACAAACAGCGGTTATAACAATTGGTAATTAGGTGGCAGCCAATCAAGAGAGGTGTGCGACAGAAGTGTGTAATGTCTCCAGCTCTTTTTCCTTATATGGTGAAAATATAGAAATGTAGAAGATGAATCGCTGTAGGAGAACATAACAGCAACAATATAAGATATGCTGGTGGTACAGTTTTGATTGCAGACGTGAACAAGATCTTCAGCACTTAGTGGTTGCGGTTGTGCTTTAGAATGAGCAACTAGGGTTAGCATTAATTTGTAAGGTGACAGAGAATATCATAATCTCCAAGATATCAATTAGTGAGAAAAAAAAGTGGTAACGTGTAAAATACAACCCATACTTTTATATGTACGTGAAATATGGACAATAAACAGACATGCTGAAAAACATCTAATGTCGGTGAAAATGTGGTTTAAATGGAAAATGCAAAGAATACAGTAGACCCATAAAAACAAAAAACAGCGAGGCAGTTCTTCAAGAAACAAATTAAAACTGTAAACTATTTAGAGAAATTAGACGCTGAGAGTTAAATATGTTGGGGCAACTTTATGAGGAGAAATTAACTTGAAAACTGTGACAACTAGCACAATTGACGGGAAAAGAGTGTGGGGAAGACAAACGGATAAATATCTGGATAACTTGCCCACATGACATAATCCAAGACATTGGTAATTGTGTGCGATGACAGAACGTCTAGCGTCATATCACATGGTGATAATATACTGATAATATGTTGTAGCCTACCACGCATGTCGTAAGAGGCGACTAAGGAGGCTTGATGGTTCCGTCGCCCTGCTACTGAGTGAGTGCGTGGCGCGACGCTGTGAGTTTCGTGTGAAATGCTTTTGAATCTGCCCGAGGTTTTTTGGAACGTGACTACATGTTCGGAGCGATGGTAGATGGCTATGTCCCAGATTGACCGGTTTTTGCCTTATGCAGAAATGCATGGCTGCTGGGCTTCTGGTTGACTGCCACTGCCATCGACAATGAACTGTATTTTCGTGGACTGTGTGGGTGAACATCTAGGAAACATCCAGATGGGAAAATGACTGCCGATTCCATCAGAGATGAACTGGGTGTTTCGTGGGGGACTATTGTGTTGACATTCTGGCAGCGGCATTATGCACAGTGTATCTGTGCGGGCTGTTGTTTGTCGAGACTCCTGTCTTTTCCACTTTTCACATTGGGCAGTGGGGAGCATTTTGTGCGATATTCACTGGCACAGGAACGGAGCATAATGGGGACGACCCGTTGCTGTGAGGTTGGAACTATGACTAACTAACTAACTAACTAACTAACTAACTAACTAACTAATATACTGATATTTATTATTATGTCGTCTTTTAGTCATTTGTTGGCATATATATATATATATATATATATATATATATATATATATATATATATATATATATATATATATATATATATATATCATTTGCGAATAGTGCTTAACGGTTGTGACGGTGCGCTGACTGCTCCCGGTTACAGAACCTTACTTGCTTTTTCTTCTTACTTGCTAGAACACAGGCCGAGTCTTGCTAGATCATCAAACTCATGATTTGGGAGTGGACTGATGAGTGACAGCCAGCGAGCATATATCATATGCCAATGGGTTCTGCTCGTATCTTCTCTGGGCTCCATCCGATCCGAGCTTGTCTGCCGTGTCTGTTTAGGTTCGACGAGAGGCCGTATATGCATGTGCATGAAGTGGACGTGGGGCAGAAGTTTTGCATGACATTCTGTAGAGTCAGCAAATGTCGTTTTACAGGCTGCCATTTCTTGCATCTTCCGGTTAGCTAGCGTCCACAGTGACCTGCATGAATTACCCACCTTAACTTTCCCTCAAGCGCGTGAGTTAGGTCCACCATACCACAGTCACGTTTCCAAGTGTCAACTTTCTGACATATAGTCCATCCATCCATCATGTGCCATGCCGGTAAGCCTGGTTGGTCATGATTCGCCATTTCACTCGATCACTAGATTCGTGGATCAGTTCAGTGTTCTTGTCTCGACCATGCCACGTGGTCAAGTCATCCAGGTATTTACTTCTCTGCTTTCCCTTGTTCTCATCCCCTCGATCTTGCCAGTTGTCACCAAGTTCTCTAATTTATTTCTTCTCATAACATAGCCAACAATTGTGACTGTCTACATCTAATCTCTCTAATCAATTTACGATGTTCATTTGTTTCTTTTAGTACTTGGTCATTGCTTTTTCTGTCTGTCCATGGTATTCTTTGCATTCTCCTCAGAAACGACATTTCCACAGCCATCATATGTTGTTCAACTTGATTGCTCATTGTCCAAGCTTCACATCCATACAAAAGTACAGGCTTTATGTAGCATCTCGACACTCTTTTTCTCGTTTAAGTTCACAAAATTTATGGCCCGTGATCGCAGGCACAACCGAAAGTCTTCACTTCGAATACGGAAAAATAGAATGGAAATGATCCCAAAATGATTTAAAAAAATATTTACTGGAAACAAGTTGCAACACTTAAAAGGAAACCAAAGAGTGCAGTTAAGAATGAATAGAGCAAGGAGTACAAACATGACATGCGAGGTATATGCAAAGAAGGCGGTTTCCAATTGTTTTCCTTCCTGGCAGTGACGATACTGGTCGGTTTCCATATCCATTGTCTCCATATAGAGATCATTAGCCTAGAGTAGTTAAACTTGAAACGATAACCAACAACTAACTGTTGGCTGCTCTCAGCTCCAACAACCACATGGTTCTATGGTTTTACATTACCCTTATGGGGAGTCTTATGGTGAGTAAAATAAGACGTGACAAGCGCAGAAAGCTTCAGGGCAGGAAAAAAAGCTGGGAGCAACCACCGTGGTGGAATTTCGAGGTGGAGAAGGTTTGGGTGGATAAGCGTAGTGCTGTAAGGAGAAGGCAAAATGCCAAGAAGAACAGAGCTGGCCATCCTAGTCCCTGCATGCACTTAGAAAGAGAGATGCACACAAAAGTAAGCTATTTAAAAAAAAAAAAAACTGGTAAAGGTGGTTAAAAGTGAAAAATGGGCATAGGTGTGTCAAAGAGTAAGCACAGACAAGTCACTGAAATTGTTGTGGCGACTACATAAAAGCATGAGTGGGCTAGTCAAGAATAGGAGTATTCCTGACTTCCAAGATGCTGACCTCATCTGGCAGAGGACTGACGAGGACAAGGGCAAAGCCCTCTTTGAACGCTATCTAGAGCAGAGCAACCAGACAGACATGGGAGGCCGAAATCTTGCCAAGGAGGTCACCTCAGACAGGTGCAAGGGCCATAACACTTCGGAAGAAGACACAGTTACAGTGAAAGAAATCAAGGCTGTGCTTCGACGATCAAAAAGCAGCGCTCCAGGGCCTGATGGCATAAGATACGACGACTCAATGAACATGATCAAGAGGATAGAGGTGGGGTGGATCCGAAGAGAATGGTTGCTGTCTCTGGAGTGGTCTCGGCTGGCAAAGATTAGTTTCATCTTCGTGCCAGGGCACGCGGGAGTACAAGGAAATGAGCGGGCTGACAAGCTCGCAGGTGAGGCTACGGTGGAGGGTGGACGCGCCATGGACCAGGCTGACATTCTGAATGCTCTACGAGAAGTAAGATTTTTGCGTGAACCAAGTGATGACTGTGAATCTACAACCATGGCCAGACTGCGAGAACAGCAAATTAAAAGAGGGGTGGCCAAACAAGAACACTACGCAGGAAGCCAAAGAAGACTGATAAACCAACACAGAACTGGTGTCGTTAGCCGCTACACGCTGCGGGATTTGCTGAGGAGGGGATCCGAGCACTTATGGACTGAATGGTTCGATGTGCAATGTCGACTAACTAACTAACTAACTAACTAACTAACTAACTAACTATGGGGAGTCTAAACGGGTATTCCACCTTGGCCAAGGGTATCCCATAGGCTAGCGGAGGGAAGACGGCACCTGTCTTCTCCTTTGATAGGGGATACCCCACTTCCGCCACTCGAAATGAACCAGCCGGAAATAAATTAGTATATTTAAGTACAGTTTTATTTTTTAATGGCTGTGAGGTATTTGAAAAAAAAAATTGCCGTTCCAAGTTTTGTATTTACCCTCTGTGAACTCGGCAACAAAAAAGACAAAATACAAAACTTGGAACGGCAATATTTTCAAAAACACCAGTCATAAAAAATACACCCTGTATTTGGGTACTTTAATAATAGCAGATGGAAGATGTATATAAGGAAGTTAAATGTAGGATAAGAAATCAGCGTTGCCGAAAAGTTAAAAGCGCTGGCTCTTAAACTTCCTGTATGCTGAGAATGCGGGTTAGTGGATTTATTCTACACATCGGCTGGTTGGGTTTAAACGCTGACTTCTTGTTCAGGAAGCAATGGCAAGCTAATGAATGTAACATTGCCTAGAAAATCAATATGGGATTGATCTCATCGTTCTGGAAAAGATGTACAACAAAGAGAAACGTAGGGTAGCCCAAACAAAAAGTGGCCTCAAGGTATGGTGTCCGCCTCGAATGCTGGAGATCCCGGGTTCAAGCCCCGTTGAGGGCCGGGATATTTTCAAGCGGACTTCTAGTAACAAAATTTCCCCTGGTGTCTTGATAGTGAGATCGGACGCCCGTGTGTATTGTTGGGCACGTAAAAAATCCCTTGGCAGTTGAAAATCGAAAAAGAATAGCCTAACGGCGCTGCCCAGGCAAAATTTCGAGTTTAAAATCTACCCAAAGTATTTCAGGATCCTCGTCAGTGCTACGGAGTTCGTACTTTGAGCTATGATTCTTCGGACTCAGGATTGAGTTAGGAGTAGAACGGAGCACTTATGGATTACACCCGTTTGCCGTGATGTTGATCCGTCGACTAAATTAAACTAAGATGATGAATATTCTCTGCAATTTATCTGTATCAATAAGATTTAAAAATAAAGTTCTTTAGAGCTCTATTCGGCCAATCCTGATGAACGGACATAAATCATAGACAATTAGAAAATTAAGGAATTGTGTGGAAGCTGCGGAGATGTAGTTTTTAAAAACCGTTATATAAAAGAATGACGAGAGCATAATGGGCGGATAGAAAAAGTAATGAAGATATCTGTAAAGAAGTATACTCACAAAGTAATGAAGATATCTGTAAAGAAGTATACTCACAAAGTAATGAAGATATCTGTAAAGAAGTATACTCACAAAGTAATGAAGATATCTGTAAAGAAGTATACTCACAAAGTAATGAAGATATCTGTAAAGAAGTATACTCACAAAGTAATGAAGATATCTGTAAAGAAGTATACTCACAAAGTAATGAAGATATCTGTAAAGAAGTATACTCACAAAGTAATGAAGATATCTGTAAAGAAGTATACTCACAAAGTAATGAAGATATCTGTAAAGAAGTATACTCACAAAGTAATGAAGATATCTGTAAAGAAGTATACTCACAAAGTAATGAAGATATCTGTAAAGAAGTATACTCACAAAGTAATGAAGATATCTGTAAAGAAGTATACTCACAAAGTAATGAAGATATCTGTAAAGAAGTATACTCACAAAGTAATGAAGATATCTGTAAAGAAGTATACTCACAAAGTAATGAAGATATCTGTAAAGAAGTATACTCACAAAGTAATGAAGATATCTGTAAAGAAGTATACTCACAAAGTAATGAAGATATCTGTAAAGAAGTATACTCACAAAGTAATGAAGATATCTGTAAAGAAGTATACTCACAAAGTAATGAAGATATCTGTAAAGAAGTATACTCACAAAGTAATGAAGATATCTGTAAAGAAGTATACTCACAAAGTAATGAAGATATCTGTAAAGAAGTATACTCACAAAGTAATGAAGATATCTGTAAAGAAGTATACTCACAAAGTAATGAAGATATCTGTAAAGAAGTATACTCACAAAGTAATGAAGATATCTGTAAAGAAGTATACTCACAAAGTAATGAAGATATCTGTAAAGAAGTATACTCACAAAGTAATGAAGATATCTGTAAAGAAGTATACTCACAAAGTAATGAAGATATCTGTAAAGAAGTATACTCACAAAGTAATGAAGATATCTGTAAAGAAGTATACTCACAAAGTAATGAAGATATCTGTAAAGAAGTATACTCACAAAGAGAACTGGTTATTCGCATCAGACGAAGACAGTCCACATTCATTGACAATGTCATGGGAAAGTGAAAGCTAGAGAACCTCTTGAGAGGGTTTAGGAACCAAGAGGGAAGATGCTGGAAAGTTTAACATTAAGGGATACATGAACATTAGTATCAGAAATAATTGACAGTACATGGGGCAGACAGCCGTAGATTACTAGATAGACACGACCACCAACAACACACGACAATTACTATAAGAAGAAAATCGAAGTTAAACTAATTTAATTTATAATGACTGGCGCCTCGCCGTCTTGACAGACGATAGTTTGTAAAATGGAGTTATACCTCTCCGAAACAGAAAGCCTGGGCTGAATTTCTTCTTCTGCGTTCATCCGAAATATTTTTTGGACATAAATGCGCTGTGCCTGTTTACAGCAGAGCTGCGATATTATTTGCACCCTTTGGCCGACACATCCGACTTCTGCAGGCATTTGTTGACCGGGTTAACTTTTCTGGGTGGGCTGAATTTAATTTGTGTTGCCCATGCAGCATGATCCCTCTCTCGTCCTACCTAGTTTACTCCAGAGGAAAGGTAACACCAATACGCCTGGAACCATACAAGCTGCAGAAGCTGCCGGATCAGCAGAGCAAAGCTCTAACTTTCCGCCTATTGGAGCTTCCATCCTAGACTAGTTGCTGACCAAGGCTTAGGGCCTGGTCTGCCCTGCCATGACATTTAGTCTTTAGGTTGCCTTTCCTTGCACTAGGGTAAGGCTTGTACCCTCCCAATTGCACTCCTCTGCCCGAGGCCGTTGGCACAATGTGGGGTCTCGGGTTTGGTGAGCGCCGCCCAACATTCGGCGCTAAAAGAAAGCAGGTCTGAGGTAGTACCGTCTACTGTCATACGGTAGCTCAGTCATATCTAAGACCTGACATTATTTATAATTTATTATAATTATTAATTAAAACAATGTTTTCCCGTAGTGAATTTGAATATATATGGTTTGTGTCTTCGTTATTCAAATTATTAATTAATAATATAATTTATATGATGGAAGATGACAACAGTAGCTGTCGGAATTTATATACTAACATCACCTTGACATTGCTTCATTCATATATATGAAGCTTTCAATATCGTATCAGTATGTGTAATTTAAGATATTGCATGCTATATAGTAGTGTGCATTCGTTTAGTAAGTAAATATAATTCCCGGGTTAAGTAAAGTTTTCTGGATTACTAATTGACCCAGAGCCGTCGCTATAAACAATATGGCGGACACAAGTAAATCAATAGAGTAGTTTTGTAGCAACCGAGAAGTAAAGTCGTCTGTTTGCATGTAAGGAACACACACTGAAATATCAGCATATTTATACTATAAATAATATTCTTTTTTATAAATTGCATTTCTTTCGTCTTATATATTTTATTGCCATGACTAACACTAGTTAAAACTTAAAATATCTATGATAATTAATAAATTGACAGTTCAAATTAGTTAGTCGACAGTCAACAGAATCACAGATTTTTCACAGATCATCCTCATTCATTGATCATTGTACAATAAATACATCGAACCATTCTGTCCACAATAAGTTCTCGGGACACCCCCCCCCCCCCAGTAAATCCCGCAGCGTGTAGCGGCTAACGACACCAGTTCTGTGTTGGTTTAGTAGTAATCTTCTTTGGTTTACTGCATAATGATCTTGTCTAGCCACACTGCCACACCTCTTTTAACTCCCTGTTCTCTCAATCTGACCATGGTTGTAGATTCACAGTCATCACTTGGTTCTCGCTAAAGTCTTGCTTCTCGTATATCAGCCTGGTCCATGGCTTGTCTGTCATTCACAGTAGCCTTACCTGCAAGCCTATCAGCCTGCTCATTTTTTGGTACACCCGCATGCCCTGGAACGAAAATGAAATTAATCTTTGCCAGCCTGCTCCGGAGACACCAACCACTGTCTTCGATTCCAATCCATCTCTATCTTCCTGAGCATACTCATTGAGTCGCTAAGGAAACATGGCCGAGTGACTGTGTCTCGTGCCATGTTATTACTTTTCTTACTGCCATGACTTCCATAGTCAGGCTACTTGTGGTCAACGCAAAAGCACCAGAATCTTCCTTCACAACGCTCCCTCTGATCTAAGCCATAAAAGCCCACAAACTTCTCACGCGTCGAACGACCGACTCATCTGTGTAAAGACAGCATCAACCTCTACAGAATTCTTGAAGATCAAAGCCTGTACTTCCACCTCCACAGCAGTCGGTCTTTCTTGTCTGAATTTTCTGTCTAGTTCACTATGCAGTGGATGTTGTTTGTTTGCGTTGACTCTGAGATAGGCACGTGCTTGGCAGATTTGTATTCTGTCCCCCATAGTTTGAAATCACGAATCAAGCATTCTGCACTATGCCTGTTTACTTGTTCCACTAGGTTTTGTAACTCTTGCTCACTTTCTGTCACTAACACGGTATCGTCAGCATACATAAGATTGTTTATGATTCTTCCATTGATATTAACTCCAGGTAGTTTGACTTGTTTACAAATTATTTCTGTGTATAGGTTGAAGAGGTTGAGGACAACACACATTCATGCAGTGCTTTTCTTTGTATCTCTGTTGGCGACAAATAATTATTTCCGCATCTAATAGACACCACTTGTTCCCAGTAAAAGTTACTAATAAGTCAGATGTCATTTCCGTCTACTCCTATATCTTGAAAGCATGTAACTAGTCATTTATGTTGTACTCTATCAAAAGCTTTCTTGTAGTCTATAAAATAAACATATATATTTTTCTAAACTTCTATATACTTGTATTTCTTAATTAACATCCTCAAACAGATAATTGCTTCCCTGGTGCCTCTGTTGTTGAGGAACACAAATTGTTCTTCAGCTACTTCCTCATCTATTTTAGTTTGAATTCTTTCTTGTATGACCTTGATTAGTATCTTAGTTATATGGCTCATTGAGCTAATAGTTCTGTAATCCTCACAATCAACAGCTCTTGGCTTCTTGGGTTGTGTGATGAAAATGGATGTTTTCAAATCCTTGGGGATGTACCCAGTATTATATAAATCAATACATAATTCTGTGATAGTATCAATGCTAAAGCTGGATAAGGATTTTATCATCTCTATTGTTATCTTGTCAGGACCTGCAGCCTTTCCTTCTTTCATCTTTTTAATAGCTTTTTCTACTTTGGCCTTTAATATTTTTGGTCCATCTTGAGTATTATACAATGTTGGTTTATTGACCCTGCTGTCCCAGAATAAATCTTCTGTGTACTCTGTCAATCTTTTTACTATGTCAGTGCTTTTAATTATAATTTCTTCATTCTTTCCTCTGATACAACTATTTCCTGTTGTATTATTTTTATACTTTCTTAATCTTTTTTAAATTTTCTATTTATGTAATTCTTTCAAGTTGTGTTTTATTTCTAGATCCTCTATTTCTTTGCTTTTTTCTGCAACCACTTTTCTTTGATAACTCTGCACATGTGACATATTTCTCTGTCTATTAATATATACTCAGGAGTGTTCTTTGCTTTCTTCCTTTGAATAATTTTGCTCAAGATTTTATCGGTTATTCATAATTGCTTTTTCTTATTTATCTTCACTGGCAAGGTGATATTTGCAATCTGTATACTGTCCACATTCCCATTTTGTATTAATTTTATCCTCAGTATTTTCACATCTATATTGTTCTATACTTTCAACGATTAGCCTATCATATTTGTTTTTTTTACTTCAACCAGGATAGTTGACTTATGTTTGGTTGTTTAAATGCTGATATATCCATGTGAGGTGTCTTTCATGTTCTTATTCCTGTGTTTTTAAGTTTTATTTGTAATTTTAAGACTATAGGATTGTGTCAGAGTTGATACCAGGGTATGGTTTGGCATTTTTAACATTGTTTTTAAATCTATTTCTAACCATAATGTAGTCAATTAGGTTTCACGTTCTATATCCAGGGCTTTTCCACGTATACAGTTTCCTAGGGCTACAATGTGTTACAAACAATAAGATTGTTTTCTTCACAGAACTGTATCAGCCGGTCACATCTGTTGTTTCTGTTTCCCATACCATATTGCCCTACTATCAGCTATTTCCAGCTTTTGTGTTTGTGTCTCCCATAACAATTAGGACCTCTGATTTTACAACTTTCAGTGTTTGTTGTAGGTCTTCATAATATTCTTCTAGCTGTTCATCACAATAATCAGTTGTTGGAGCATATGTATGAAGAATTACTGGAGCTTACATCTGAAGAATTACTGTGTCGAAAGATCTTGCCTTAATTTTGAGTAGTATCATCTATCTTTATGAGCCCAGAATCCAGTAATATTTTTCTTTAAATTTCATTTTACTAAAATTCCTACTCCTCTCTTGTGATGATCTCCTCCCGAGTTAATGAATATGTAATCTTCTCTCCTTATATAACTAGCATTTGTCCATCTTGTTTCGGATACACTTAAAATATCTAAATTAATGTTATTTGCTTCTGAAATCAGGTTGTCAAATTTCCCTGCTTGATACAGAGTGTGTATGTTCCACATACCAATTCTTAGACTTCTCCTTCTACTCTTCAGGTAGGTATTTTCAGAATGCACCTTTTCAAAAGAATTTGAGATGTATTCAGCATTATTCACTTCCTTACTCACTATAGGAGTTATCTGTTCCCTGAGAATATTTACAACAGGCTCATCTCCAGGGGACCAAGAATTACCCGTATCACAGTTTTCTTTTTGTTGTGATCGCATTCCTGTCTTTGGGATACTACGTGGTGATATCCTAATCTCTTCCACGATGGCCAGCCATGTTCACTATTGTGTCCTGAACAAGCCTCATGTCTGCCACACACTCTGCTGTTTTGCTTTCGAAGCTGTTGATCTATTTAGATTCATTTGAATTTGAGATGTATTCAGCATTATTCACTTCCTTACTCCTATAGGAGTTATCTCTTCCCTGAGAATATTTACAACAGGCTCATCTCCAGGGGACCAAGAATTACCCGTATCACAGTTTTCTTTTTGTTGTGATCGCATTCCTGTCTTTGGGATACTACGTGGTGATATCCCAATCTCTTCCACGATGGCCAGCCATGTTCACTATTGTGTCCTGAACAAGCCTCATGTCTGCCACACACTCTGCTGTTTTGCTTTCGAAGCTGTTGATCTATTTAGATTCATTTGCCTTGTTCACCGTCCCAGTCTTTTGTGTACTAAGGATAGACATTCCCTTAGTATGATATTACCCCTACTTCACTCATGTAGTTTAGCCAGTCAACCAAGACTGTTGCCCGTGGTGTAGCCACCGCCATACACACGCGGTATTCGTGGAGCCATACATGAGCAGGATAAAGAGATGGGAACCTAATAGGATCCTGGTCTATATATATTAGGGTTGTGGAAATAATCAATTAATTAATAGATTAATTGTTAATTTTTATTAACGATTACATTGTTTTAAACGATTAATTGAAAACTTTTCTCCCATCACTTATATGAACAGGAAGTCTAAAAGTAACAACATGGCAGTGGAGAAATATAAACAAATTTCCAGATGATTACGTGAACATTTTGGTTTTAAAGTATTGACTGATGGAAATATTGAAAATGCTGAAAAGGTGTATTGTGTTCATTGTGATAAATCGTTTGCCTACCATGGTTCTAACACCTCGCTTACATACCACCTCCAAAACAAACATTCTCTACAGTATCAGAAACTTCAGCTGAGACGGTCTATTGCAGCATCATCACCTACTTCAAAGCAGGCTACTTTGAGTCACTATTGTCGTTCGTCTGATCATCCAGTGAGTGCTGCATTACAACATGATATTCAAGTATCACTTGCAAACTGGATTGCTAGTAGTGGCAGACCAATATCAATAGTAGAGGACGATGGCCTTCAACAAGTATTAAGCACAGCATTGCAAAACGCTGAATATAAGCTACCTTCCTGCCACACTATTGAGAAACTGTTGACTGCTAAGTATAACAGCAAGATTCAAAGTGTTAAAGAATCTGTGAAAAACGCAGAAGGAATTACGCTAACATCTGATTTTTGGACATCTCTAGGTAACGAAAGCTATTGTGGAATTACTGGCCATTGGATTACCGATGACTAGCAATTGAAAAATGTTGTTCTTGAATGCGTGAATGTTGTTGAACGTCATTATTTTGACAGTGTTGCCACATTATATAAACAGTTTGCAATAGACTGGGATATAAAGAATAGAATTCAGGCTCTAGTTACTGACAATGCAAGAAATATTGTTTCAGCTGTTGATAAAATCGGTTTTGCACAGATTCCTTGTTTGGTTCATAGCTTACAATTGAGCATATTACATGGATTTGAAGCCGTTGATACCGAAACATTGTTTGGCAAATGTCGAAAAATTGTCTGACATTTTAAACATAGTGCTGCAAACACAACCAAGTTGCAAAATTGTACGGAGTCACCATTGTGTAAGCTGCAGCAAGATGTACCAACAAGATGGAACAGTATTTTATTATGATACAGAGTCTTCTACACGCCAGAGAAGCATTAACTGTCTACATGTCAGATGAAAAGAAGCAATACAAAGGTCCAAAACTGTCAGATTCGGATTGGGAGAAGATTTTGAAATATGTAAAAGTTTTGGATTTATTCTGCCAGACCACTGTCCTGCTTGGCGGTCAAGATTGTGTTTCATGTAGCTGTGTATTGCCACTGCTATCATCGTTGAAAAAGCATATGACTGTACACGATGATGATCCGGGCTACATAAGCTAAATTTAAGGCAGCATCTATTAATGACTTCAGTGAACGTGTAGCTAATATGACAAGTATTTAAATACTACAGATTGCAATAGCACTTGATCTATGCTACAAATACCTGAAGTGTTTGTCAAAAGATGCAAAAGAACTAACGTGGTCACATATTGAACAACAAATAGCAGTTGATATTCATGATGAGCAGATGGAGACTGCTGCAACGAATGATACTGACATTGACAATGAAACTATATGTGAACCAAATGAAAAGCACATTAAGCTAATGGAGTCTGAATCAGACACGGAAGATCACGTTGAGAGCTCTTCTGATGAATTGCTGCGTTATAAAATAGAGAAAAAAGTTGCAGAATCGGTTGACCCTCTGCAATGGTAGAAACTTAATGAACATCCAAATTTGGCATTCCTTGCCAAGACCATCCTGTGCATATCGGCTACCTCAGTTCCATGTGAACAATTGTTCAGCTCTGCTGGTTATATTGTTAATAAGATGCGCTCGTCACTTGAACCAAATACTGTCAACATACTTGTCTGTTTGCATAGATGGTTATTAGATGACATATGAACAAGACAATCCAGTGTTATTTCCATTTTTGACAAATACGACTATAATGTAGTTTCAAAAGTTAACTATTAAATTTAAATTAACTGTTACCAGCCCTATTATATATATATATATATATGTGTGTGTGTGTGTGTGCATGCGTGCGTGCGTGCGTGCGTGCGTGCATTGGTTCGTTCATTGATTCGTTCATTATCATGTACTTTGCAGAACCTAGCTACCATAACAACCTTCCAGAAAACTTCTCGATCACAAGCAAGATGTCTCGCGTCTGATACGCCCATCTGGAGATCATCTGCCACATCATGCACCCATCATCTCTTTGGTCTTCCTCTTCCTCTCTTCCCAGGCATATGCCCCTCCATTATTGTTCTCTCCAAACTTTCATGACGTTTGAAGTGACCAAAATATATCAATTTTCTTTGTTGTATCGTTTTTAATCGCCAACCATAATCGCAGTTTTGAGCTTTGAACATGCTGTTTAAGTCATCATTTTAAACATATCATGCAATACATTGCTACCGTAATGCGTTCTACAAATGGTGTAATATGACAAGTTTTGATGACGTTATTAAAATAACATACTCATTTGAAATGCGATTACATTTAAACTGGTGGACGATTACAATGTATACATTTTTCTGGTACACTACGTATATATATATATATATATATATATATATATATATATATATATATATATATATATATATATATATATATATATATATATATATATATTTGCTTAATCTTGCTTATTCTTATGACACATTGATTCAGTGCACACAAATTGAACCAAATCTGTGTTATCCCATGATCTCTTCAAAACATCAGTGGCTTCTTTAATATGTGTCAATAACTCATTAGTATGGAATTATATAACATCTAAATACTTATTTTCAGACTTCAAGGAACAACATTCTATCAATGTTGGTGTGTCGTCATGCTTATTTTCACCTTATATTATTGATGTCTAATTTTCTTTATTATCACCATGATTTTGATTTTTATGTTATATAGTCATAACATCTTCTTTTCATTTGTTTTATTTTGTGAATAGGTTGCACAGACTTTGACATTATTCTGTTATTTGATATGAAAGCTTACACACCGCCTTTGTCTTTGTGGCGTCTGGTTGAACAGCATGTACCACAACATGAACACGAGGAGATCAAATCTATGCTGGGGGCATCTCTTGTTGAACAGAGCCAAGAACTGCATGAGGAGGTGATGATAAAAACATGTAGATTAAATATCTTGATGTGTTTGTATGTATGTGTATATGTGAGAGAGAGAGAGAGAGAGAGAGAGAGAGAGAGAGAGAGAGAGAGAGAGAGAGAGAGAGAGAGAGAGAGAGAGAGAGAGAGAGAGAGAGAGAGCACCCAAACAAACTTTATTTTTATAGTGTCACAAATTGGGCACGCAGCTCATCTTACATTCAGCCCTTAGAGAGAGAGAGAGAGAGAGAGAGAGAGAGAGAGAGAGAGAGAGAGAGAGAGAGAGAGAGAGAGAGAGAGAGAGAGAGAGAGAGAGAGAGAGAGAGAGAGAGAGAGAGAGAGAGAGAGAGGAGTTAGTTATTTCAGTCACAGTTAGCAGTCACATGACTCTGTCTTTCTCATGTTTCTTAACCTGAATAACTCTTGTCTGCAGCCAGTTTCCATTGAAGCCTTTCCTCAGTGGCCTTACTAATGAATGGTTTCATAGCCACGCTTCTTAAGGTTTCACTCTATTTTGATTGACTGTGACAATTCTAAGGTGGTTTTAACATGTGTAGAATTCTAATTGTTTCTGTCTAGTTGACCATGTTTATGTCTAGTTAAGTATGTTTCCATACAGTTAACTATACTTCTGTCTTGTTAACCATTTGTATATCTAGATAACTGTTTCTGTCTAGTTAACTGTGTTTCTTTCAAGTTGCTGTGTTTCTATCATGTTATGTGACAGTTGGACTAAAATATTCACCTTTCGTCCTTGACTTGGGGATGTAAAATACAAGTACCTCTGAATTTGGAATGGGTTCACCTGATGGCGAGGGACACTGTTAATAGGGAAAGCTAATGCACATACAAAATTCAGTCCAGCACTACTAAAAGTTGTGTGTATGTACTACGCTTGAGTTCAAAGTGAGCGATTGCAAAAAAAATATACATAATGTTTGCTGTATCTCAGTTACATTTTAATGCATTTCTGTTATACATTGTCATGTTTCTACCATGCTGTGTCTCAGTGACATTTTAATGCATCTCTGTTATACATTGTCATGTTTCTACCATGCTGTGTCTTCTAATGCTAGCTGTTTTTCAGCAATGTGAACCATGTTTCTCACATGCTATGTATTACCAAAATTAGCTGTTTTTTCTCTAATGTTGTTCTCCTGATGCATATTGTTCTAATGTTTACTGCCAAGTCATGTTTCTCTGATGCCATGTTGATTTAACGCTAACTATGTTTCCAGTGTGCTCAACCGTTAATATAAAGGAGTAACAAAATAATAACACGGTAATCTATCATGTTTGTCGTAAGAGGCCACTAAGAAGGGTTGGTGTGAGACTGCCTATCTCATCCAGCTGAAAACTTTAACTGCAGAATCCAACTAATCATAAACAAGTTTACAAAGGGCTTGGCATGAACTAGCTGATTGGGAGATGAAAGGCAGAGAAGGAGGAGGAGGAGGAGGAGGAGGAGGAGGAGGAGGAGGAGGAGGAGGAGGAGGAGGCGAGAACTGATTGATTGGGAGATGAAAGGCAGAGAAGAAGAAGAAGAAGAAGAAGAAGAAGAAGAAGAAGAAGAAGAAGAAGAAGAGGAAGAAGAAGAAGAAGAAGAAGAACAGGAGGAACATTTATTTTTCTAATGCCATTTGTTTCTCTAATGTTGTGTTTCATTAACAGCATCTACATTAATCTCCTGTTGTGTTTCTCTAATGCCAATTGTTGTTCCTCCTATTAACTGCTTCTCTCCTGTTAATGGCATTTCTCTTTGTAGATTGAGATGCTACTGGATATATGGAGAGAGATGAGAGACGAGAACACTGATAGTGTCTCACCACAAAGCACTTTGCCAGAACCACCAGACCAGAGGGACAGGCTCGTTCAGGAGATCTGCTTCTTTGTGAACAGTGTTAAGGAAAAGGCAAAGGAGAAAGGAATGTAAGAATGATAGCAAACCATCGTTATCATCAGTTGCCTTGTCTACTGGCATAGTCTATCATGCTTATTTACATCTTGCGATCATCAACAGAGTGTATCAGTTCCTTTGCTGATATTTTTCCATACCATGATGAATGATTGTCAAGAATCATGTCACATAACATTGCAGTATGTTATAGTTTTTCTCTTTTCATAATGTGGGCACATTAGAGTCAGGTCTTAGTCAGATATGACTGAGCTACCGTATGACAGTAGACGGTACTACCTGCTTTCTGTCAGCGCCGAATGTTGGGTGGCGCTGACCAAACCCGACACCCCACATTGTGCCAACGGCTTCGGGCGGAAGAGCGCAATTGGGAGGGTACTAGCCTTATCCTGGTGCGAGGAAATGCAACCCAAAGACAAAATACGTCATGGCAGGGCAGACCAGGCCCTAAGCCTTGGTTGGCAGCTGGTCTAGGATCGAAGCTCCGACAGGCGTTCAGTTAGAGCATTGCTTTGCTGATCCGGCAGCTTCTGCAGCTTGTCTTGTTCCAGATTATAGGTGTCAACTTTCCTCTGGAGTGAACTAGGCAGGCCAAGAGAGGGATCATGCTGCATGGGCAACACATGGTTTCTTTATTTTAGCCCAGGCTTTGTGCTATGGAGAGGCAATAACTCCATCCCTGACTGTGGGCAAACATTTGCAGCAAGAATTGGCCTTACCAGCCACACTCGCCACCGCCATGGATCGTAGTTATTAAGCCTTTTTGAAGCACAATGTACCAAACTATCGTCTGTCAAGACGGAAAGGTGCCAATGTAAATGTGGGTATAACATGTCGACCGTCTCATTCTAATATTTGTGATTAGCAAACCATACAAATAATAAGAAATAGTATTTCAGTATTAAACAATAACCACACCATATAAATAAAAACCAATAGTATTTCATTACTATACAATGTGGTATATATTATTTTTGATTGATATTTTCAGAACTGTATTTAATCATTTGAAATTGAACATTTTTGCCAGTAAGGATAACATCCCCCATGTGTGACTGAGTCCCACAAGGGAAGCAAAGATGACACTGTAACCCACCATGCATGTCGTAAGAGGTGACTAAGGAGGGTTGGCATTGGACTGGCTACCTCAGCCCATAGAAAACTTTAGCTGTAAACTGCAGCCAATCATGAGCAAGTCTACAAAGGGCTTGGCATGATTTGGTTCAGGACTTAGGCTCCATTGTTGAGATGAAAGCCACCAGTAGCAGAAGGGTAAAGATAATATTTATGCAAGGTGAATTGGATAAGATTGTTTGCTCTTAAACTTCCGGTGTGCTGATGCCGAGGCAACGGGTTCAACTACTACACCGGCCAGTTGAACCAAAATGTTGACTTCCCGTCTTTGACTTTGGGAAGTAAATTACAAGTACCTCAGAAGTCTGAGTGGTTTCACCTGATGGCGAGGGACACTAGTAATAGGGAAACTATCCCACATGCAAAAAACAGTCCAGTATGGGCTACATTCAATTTCAAAGCAAGCGGACAGAAAAACAAATTACTGTTGCATGTAATATTACTGGTAGGAAAACAAACCTTGCAACAGCTGAGGAATGAATCCAGACCACTGTCCTGGTACTAACCACTCTGCCACTGTGGCTGACTGCTTTTTAGCCAGTGCATAAGCCATGTTAATACCTTGTATTTATTTCATGCAATATGGCAGAGCTGGTCTCCCTGGCGAAGGAGTTAGGGATGCTGTTCGTAATCCCGTATATTCTCGTGGGAAACACAGCTGCGCGAGATTCGGCAGCGGATTGTGTCGCATTGGTTTCTTACGGAGGGTATGTGAGCCGGTTGTTCAGAAAGCAATGGCAAACTACTGAACGTAAAACTTGCCAAGCATAAATAGCAGCTGAAAAATGCTGGTGTTGACTGCAATGTCCTGTGAAGAATATGCAAAAGAAAAAAAATGGCAGAAATGCAAATCTGTTAAAAGTAAGTTTTTCTTGTTGTCATAGTTACTGATCTATATTCTCACAGAGACCCCCAGTTTATTCTCAAGAGACATAACTCACTTGTCTTGGATTATGCAGCTGAACTTACAAGTAAGAGTTACCTATACAATAAATAGTAACCAATAATAAGCAAGTAAGCAATAATTATTTTTAAAAAAAAAGCAGTAAATGTTTAACTGTCATTTAATAGTTCCGTAATTACATTCATCACTAGCTCTATCTTTAGTTTATTAAACATGTTGTATCTCAGCCTGTGTCCTGTACAGTCTGAGTATTGTTCTCTTCACCTGAGTTGGTGTTTATCAACTTTCTGGTGGCTTGGATGTTCTTATTCCCACTTGGTTCTATAATTACTTCTTATAAACCTCTTCACGTCATCATAGGTAAATTTCAATATCAGACTGGGGTAGTTTTCCACCACCCTTTGGTAGTTTGTCAGTATTTTCATTTCCAGGTCTGTTGCAGTGTAAATTGATCCATTAAATCACAACCTTGTTAGATTTCTGACATAGTCCATGGAGTGATGCTCTTAGGTTTACTAAGTCTTCACTGTTTCTGCTCTTTAATATTAAGACTACTGACTTCGCATCGGTGATGTGATCTATGCATTTTTCTGTATCAGTCTCTGTTATCAGTATTTTCAAGGCCTCCACCTCTGCTCTGAAGTTACTTCAGAATTTTCCATTTGTCACTGACTGTATTCTTAGCTCCATGTTTTAGTTTCAGGAGAATCCCTTCACCTCCATTTTCTAGGATTTTTGCTGCTTGGTTAATGTTCTTCTGTTTAGTTTATGGTTGTGTTTCTTCTTTTCGTTTATCTCAGTACTAGGAATGTCTTCTATCAGCTCAGGCTGACATTTTCTCCAAGCTGGGAGTTTGTGTGCATTGTTAATGGGTTTGGCTGTTGATCATCATCATCTAATACCTTGCCAGCTGGAACTGGCTTGGGCGATCATGCTTCTCCACAAATTGCGATCTCCGACGGCATGGTTCAATTCATGTGTTGACTCCCTTCCATGCCATAACACAAGACTGTCAAGAATTTTCTCATGCTGTCTTCTTCTATTTCTCTTTCCACAAATCTTTCCAGTTGTCACAACATGTTCCAGTTTTTGTCTTCTCATAATGTGGCCAACAAATTATAGCTGCTACTTTCTGATGATTGTGATAAATTGTCTTTGCCACTTAGCTTCCCTCAAAATGTCAAAATTTCACATTTTGGCTGTGCAATTAATTTTCAGCATTTTTCTATAAAACCACATCTCTAAGGCTTTCAGGGATTTTTTCGCCTGTTTACTAATTGTCCAGGATTCACACAACCATTTGTTAAAAGTGGTTTTATGTAAAATGCAAGAACTCTTTTTGTTGATATGTTAAGTATAAAGTCTTTCCTAATCTCTCTTTTTGCAGACAAAGTCATTTTGCTTTTAGTCTTCCTGTTTTGAAGCTATTAAATCTCTGATCATGGGGTTGTCGGATAGTCTTTAAAATTTTTTACTTTCATTGGTTGTAGGCATGGGATCTTTTCCAGTTTGCTAAAACTTTCTTTTATTTTGGACTCTACTTAGTTTGTTGAAGTGTGACTTAGCTTAGCTGCTGTTGCCTATCATGCAGTACTGTATTTGGAGACTGGCCTTATGCATCCAGTTTATAGTTGTTTGAGACCTTTCTCATCTGCTCCTGGTGTGCTAGTACAAGTTTTTTTAAACAGATTCAGTGCCAGGCAAAAAGTAGGTTTGGACCAAACAAAAATGGATGGCAGAAAATGGAATGTAGGGAAGTGTCACAGTTATGACCTAAAAGTTGATATAGTAGCAGACCATGTTGTATTATATATCAAATTAAAGCAGGTTGCTTAGGGAAAACTACTGTATTGATATTTTAATAGGGACAACATTTCGCAATGACAATATTTTGGCATTATATAAGTCTGTGGCAGATATGGGAAGTCACTTAAGATGACTAATCATCCCATGGCACTTAATCAGTTAATGATTGTTATTATTTGTCTTGCTCGTGTTCAGTTTTTTTAGTTTGTGTTTTTCATGTCAAACAATGATCATAGGGTTAAATAGGTATTTTGGATTTTATTTATGATGTGGCATTCTACCAATCAACACTAGCTTAGTGTTATGTATTTTGTTTGAGACGGAGAATATTGTTCATGTCGTTTTTTCATCACTTATCTTCTCTAGCCATGTTTTTTAAAAACCAATTTCCTGACTCCAATAAGACTTCCTGCATCCTCTTGTTAGCTGTTTAATAAATTATTCAGATGTCTGTATGGTTATGTTATCTGCATAGAGTGTCCAACTTATTCATAACAGAGAAAGTTATTCTGACATATACCCATAACATTTGAGGGAGAATTCTATGGAGATGTCAACAAGCAGAAGTTCACTGCTGCTGTCTTTAAATTTATTCAGGCAGACGTCTGAAGGTGTATGAAGAAGAAAAAGAAGAAGAAGAAGGATTGCAAAGAAAATCATTAACTTTAAAAGGGCAACATATAAAGACATAAAATACAGATTTTCTTCATGGGGGAAAACTAATAGTTATATCTGAAATAAGAACAGGAGTGCAATAGGAATCCCTTTTGTCACCTTTACAATTATTACTGACTCTAGACCAGTTTATGAAGACAATAATATCTATCATCGGAAATTAACTAGGTCTTAAATTCCATAGAGGAAACACAACAATAATGAGAATAAATCTAAGCAAATGATTACCCAGTCTCCAATGGTGAAACCTCACTTCAAGAGGTGGAATCATACACCCATTTAGGTAGCAATGTAGACACATAAGGGGGAACAAATAGAGATCTTAAAATAAGAATACAAAAGGCAAATTGAGTTTTCATAGCACTAGAAACTTGTGGAAGTCAGAAGAAATTAAACCTAGTACCAAAGGTAGAATATTAACTCTAATGTTAAATCACTGCTACTGTGTGGATCAGAAACATAATGAATGACAAAAACAATTACTAATAAACTACAAATATTAATTAACTTATGCCTATACAGAATAAAAGAACTTATAGTATGACAAAATCACTAATGCGGAGCTTAGAGATAGAACTAGACATATACAAGAAAATGGTGCTAAATATGCCACACATTGAGAAAATCTGTTAATAGTTTAACAAGAAAGTCCCTTTTGTGGAACCCACAGGGCAAAAGAAATGGAAAGAGACATAAAATACACACAGAGAAGAGAATTAGAGACAGAGATGAATAAAATGAAGACATGGAGGAAGCTGTAGGAGATGGCAAAAGATAGAAGTGTTTGATGTGAGTTGGTTGATGGCCTAGACTCCATTGGGAGATAAAAAGCAGCAGCAGTTGGAGAAGAAGAAAAATGTAATAAGATAAATACACATGTCTGGAATGTTAGATGGAATAATTTTGCCTGAATATTAGCAATTTTTTTTATAGTTGTCCTTTTGTGTAGTTCATGTTTTTCATTGTGTGTAATTAACCAAGATTAGATTATTACAAATATTGGTTGTTTCACAATCTATTTCCATTTACAAAAAAAAAAAAAAAGAAAAAAAAAAGAAAAAGCTAGCGTTTAAAACAAATGATTTCAACATCATCAGGGCCAGAATCTGCAGCACAGAGGGCATCATCATCATCATCATCATTAGATGGCAGAGAAACTCCTTTATTGTCTTCAACTGATAACAGGTTAGTGTAGATAATCAACATCATCAAGTGCCCTGCCAGCTGGTGTAGATATTCATGTCTCTCCACAGATCTCGGTCTTTGGTGTTCTGGGTCAACTCTGATGATGATGTTCCTCCATGCCACCATCTCAATCGATCCAGCATCATTTCTCTTGATCTGCCTCTGCCTCTCTTCCCCTTGATCTTTTCAGATGTCATAATGTTCCCCAATGCCTCTCTTCTCATCACATTACCAAAGAAAGGCACTCAGCACTCTCTTTCTTACATTCAGTGATAGTGACTTATTACATAAGATACTGTTCATTTTCTGAAATTCAGCTTTTGCTTGCCCTATTCTGTTCTTAATCTCTTTTGTGCATCTTCCATCTAATGTTATAATTGCCCAGAGGTATTTAAAATTATCCACTTGGTTAAGCATTTTCGACTCAATTTATTTGTAAACCTGGCATGGAGATAAATGTGCACACAATGTGCGCAAAAGGCTGTCACCATTTTGAAATCTCTCACACTCTCTGTCCTTCTCCTCCCTCATGCCTTCCCATTCTACCTCAGACACTATGTCATTTCATTAAATACTTCTGATTTTTCTGTCCATTTGAATAACAAAGACAAAAACAATAGATTTCATGATTTATTGTCTGGCATATTTCGCTGCATTTCGTCAGGTACATACTGCAGAATTCACACAACATACAGTAAATTAACTAGATAAATCCTTCAAGCTGAAATATACACATGTTCACACAGTCATGTCAATTGTTTACCATGGTAATTTTAAGCTGACTAACATGTCTTTCTGTTTGTACAAATCTGGCTTGCGTTGTTTGATCATTATTGCTTCTGCAAACTTTAACAAGCGAGTATTTTGTGTGTTAAACAACACGCGAAAGGCAATGTTTTTGTCAATTGTATGGCCGCTTTCGAGAATGTGCCTACCAATTGAAGATGCGGGGAGCTTCCGGTGTGTCGGCCCCACTAGGCTCGCATCGCCTGTGTGTCGTATCTTGTCGACCCATTGAGGTATGTTTTCTGACACTCTTTTGTTCAGCGGTCTCTCTGTTCTGCCGATGTAGAAAGCCTGGCATCTACATGTGAATTGGTAAATACAATTGGTTTTGGCGTACAGAGGAACAGGCTCTTTGACTGCTGGTGTAGGAATCGGTACGGTTTTATATCTAATGACTGGAGTTGCAGCACAGAATGTTCGGCCTACTGCTGTAGTAAGCCGGTCTTGTAGATGTTGCATTACGTCATCCCCTCGAAAGGTTAGCTGGATGAATACCTTGAGTTTAGGGACTGTAGTTTCATCCGGTTTTGGTTTGGGCTGTTGGCAGAGGCACTTTATAAATCCTGTGGAGTACCATTCAGGTGTAAGACATTCTTCAGAGTGTCAAATTCCTCTGTCAGTGTGTCCTGGGTGCATATCTTTCTAGCACGGTCAAACAGGGTCCACACTAGGCAATAAATCACGCAATCTATTGTTTGTGTTTTTGTTATTCAAATTCACTACAGGAAAACATTGTTTTGAATTTTCTGTCCATATTAAAATATGCTTGTTTGACTGAGAAAACCTTTAATAATATGTTTATTTATTTATTTGGAAGTGTTTGGACATTAATCTCATACATCATGGAACATGGGCTGAAATCCCCAGTTTGAGTTTTGATTTTAGCCTTTTAATGATCGTGTTCCATAGACACCGAGAATCTAATATTTAACTATATTAGTGATGGCCCAAGTATTACAAGGATACAGCAGGGAAGCAATGAATAATAATGCAGTGTTGTAAGAGACAATTAAGGTTTGGCACATGCAGGCGATCACTATCTCAAAAGGCTGCTTACAGTGTTTCAGTGATCAATAGTAGGGTAGAACATCCTTTGAATGTCCTATTAGCTGTCACATTGCATTGGGTTGAGGTGACTCTCCTCTCTTCCTCGAGGTTCATGATCTCAAAATGTTGCTTGCAGTTTCTCAGGGATCAGTAGTGGTGTAGAGCATCTTTGGAATGTTCTATTAGCTGTCAAATTGTGTTGGGTTAAGGTGACTCTTCTCTCTTCCCCGAGGTTCACAATCTGTTCTGTGATGAAATCTGCTGAAGACGACAGAGTTTGCTTGAGACAAAGAATCATAATAAATCCCAACAATGATGGTAGACCTTCATCGCCCAAGCCCTGCATACATGCTTGGAGATTTCACATGCATGATCCCAAAGAGTATGCTTTTTGCCAACGAGGGTGGAAACAAAGTCACAACCCAGATTCTATACTTAGTATAAGAGTGAAAAACTAAAACTATGGATTGCATGCAACAACAATCTCTATCATCTTTCAGTGCCGTGCAAACTGACATAGATGATCATACTTTTCCACATCAGCTGCAGCAGTTTGCTGGAGTAAACTGGGCAGGCCGAGCGAGGGATCATTCTGCATAGGCAACACATGGTCTCTAGAATACAGCTTACGTTTTGTGCTATGTAGAGGTGTAACATTCACTACCGCCATGGGTTGTAGTTATTATGCCTTGTTAGAAACACAATGTAACAAACTATCATCTGTTAAGACAGCAAGGTGCCAATGATATTCGTTGAGCAAGTTTATCTCAATAAATTTGTCACATGAACTAGACTCTTTCTTGATCACTGTACACAGGAAACATACAATGCAATTAAATTAAGTAAATGATGTATTTTCTCCCTGTTTTTCTAAGTATTAACTTAGTCTTGTTTATGGTGCCCCCAATGACTGCACCATTAGATTTGTGTTGTACAATACATGCCTTTGCAGTCACATTGAAATAAGTAAATATAGTTAATCTTGGTAAAGTACCAATTCCCGTGTTTAGGCTATTTTGCACACATATACACATTGTCATCTTCATCATCATCATGTGCCTTGAAAAAGTGGCATAGGCGATCATGCCTCTCCACTGATCTCTGCCTTTGGTGTTCTGGATCAATTCTATAGGTGACATTTCTCAATGCGTCATCATAGACCATCAGCAATAATTCTCTCATGTCTACCTCTCCCACTTCTACCGCTGATCTTTCTAGTTTTAACCATGTTCTCCAATGGCTCTCTTCTCATTATACGACAAAAAATACAGTTTGTCTCTTTCTTATAGCTGTGTATAATGTTCTGCTTTCATTAGCCTCTTCCAGACATTTGTAGTTAGTTACTCTGGCCATCCAGTGCATTCGCAACATTCATCTTAGAAACTACATCTTTGCTGCTCCAACTTCTTCCTAGTTTGTTGATGCACATTTCAAGTTCCACTGCCATTTAACATATTAAATTTGTCACTTCAATACTCTCTGACATGCAGTGAAAGTGATTTATTACATAAGATACTTTTCATCTTCTAAAATGTTTTAGTTTTAGTTTTTAGTTTTAGTCGATGGATCAACATCACGGCACACGGGTGTAACCCATAAGTGCTCCGTTCTCCTCCTAACTCACACCTGAGTTTTGAGAAACTCAGCTCAGTGCACGAACTCCGTAGCACCGGCGAGGATCCTGAAATACTTGAAATCTGAAATGTTGCTTTTGCTGGCCTAGTCTGCTATTACCTTCACATATGCACACATTATGAACACATTATTCTTACTGCAAGCATTTGAACACGTTTCCATCTTTGTTTCAACTGGAACACTGCCCGATCCATGACATCATACCTTGTGATCATCATCATGTGCCACACAGGGAGGCACCGGTGATGGTGTGTTCTACAATCACCTATTTTCTGTGTTCTTAACAAGTCACTTGTTTTCATCCTAACTTCTGAAAGTGTTCTTTGCATCAACTTGCTCAAGAGGGGCGAATATCAGCTACAGCATTCATTTCTATCTTTTAATTTCTTAAAGTAGTCTGCTTTATTAGGTCTCTTTTATGTGACAGAGTTCTGGGCCAGAAAGAGTTAAATAATTTCATCACTTTAATTTTTCATTCCCAGAGAGACCCTAGCAGTAGAAATCACTGATGAAGTTGAAGCGGCCAATAAAAAATTAAACTACCTGGATTTTGCTGAAGTTTGTGACAATTTAAGGTTTGCTAGTACTATTTGTAGATACCATTTCATGTATAATTGTACTGTGATGTCAGTTTAAGTAAATTTAACATCATCATCATTACCACCAGCACCACTTATTCTTCTTCTTTACCTCATTGAAGTGTTGGGGGAAGACGTACAGATCTGTTATGCTCTCTTTCTAATGGTCTTGGCAAGTTGGTGTTCATTTCTCTAAGGTTATTCTTGATACCATCCCTTCTTCTTTTATGTGGTCTTCCCTTTGCTCTGTATCCAGTATATTTCATAATGTGGCTCTTTATGGCAGATGATATCAGAGCATTCTTGTGAGGTGGATAAATCATTCAATCTGTTGTTCTTTAATGAAGTGCATGACTGGTTTCAGACCTAGTCGTCTTCTAATTTCCTAATTCCTAATTCTATCTCTCATGGTTACTCCCACAGCTATTTTAAGGCACCTCATGTCTGTTATGAATTTACGCTCATTAGTTGCATTAAGTGTCCATGTTTCACATTGGTTGCATAATGTCAGTCAAAAAATAGCTCTTAAGAGATTTGCTTTAGTATTTATGGGTATCTGTCTATGCGAAAGAAGTGGTGCTAGTTGTCTTAGTACCTGATTTGCCTTTCTGTCCATTCTCTCTCTCTCTCTCTCTCTCTCTCTCTCTCTCTCTCTCTCTCTCTCTCTCTCTCTCTCTCTCTCTCTCTCTCTCTCTCTCTCTCTCTCCCCCCCCCCCCCCCCCCCCCCCCCCCTTCCTTTCCTGAAATGGAAATTGACCCTAAATATTTAAATTCAATAGTTTGTTTTATTTCTGAGTTCTTGAATTTTTATTGACATCGTTTCTGACTGTCTATAACCATTGTCTCTGTGTTCTTTTCAATGCTTATTTTCATTTTATATTTCTCACAATTGGAATTTATTTGATTTATATGGTTAAGATGGCACCCTTCATCTTCTGCTATTAACACTTGGTCATCTGCAAATAATAACTACTACTGTAATTAACATCATTGTTGAATAAAAAGATTATTAAGTCTCAAACTTTTACAAAAAGGAATAATTTCAGGCTATCACAAAGTTACAGAATTAACCTGGTAACAACTACCTCACTCTTGACTGGTAGGATGGATCATTATCTTCACCTCAGAATGGGACATAACAGACTGACTAGAATGGGACATAACAGGCTGACTAGAATGGGACATAACAGACTGACTAGAATGGGACATAACAGGCTGACTAGAATGGGACATAACAGGCTGACTAGAATGGGACATAACAGGCTGACTAGAATGGGACATAACAGGCTGACTAGAATGGGACATAACAGGCTGACTAGAATGGGACATAACAGGCTGACTAGAATGGGACATAACGGTCTACACATGCATAGGATTAATGTTTCTGCATCACCACCATGTACTAAGCGGACTAAGCAGACAAACTGCTGAACATGTTTTGACAGGATTGTCCTTCTTTTAGCAACCTCTAAACATATATATATATATATATATATATATATATATATATATATATATATATATATATATATATATATATATATATATATATATATATATATATATATATATGTTTTTTTTAAAGTTGCATATCACTTACAGGATGGTGCAGTCAACACCAGCTTTTTACTGCCGTTGTTGATGTCTTGGCAAGTTTTTATGTTCAGTAGTTTGACATTGCTTACTGAACAGCTGGCTCCCACACCAACACGTTAAAACCTGCGCGATATGGTCTGCTGCTAAATCGGTCACCGCTGTGTTTTGAACGTGGGTAAGCGGCATTACGAATCGCATCTGCAGCGCCATCGCCACAGAGACCGAAACATATATTGGCCCACTTAAAAAAAACACGTCTTGTAACAGGAACCTGTTGTGGGTATGTGAAGTGTTGGAATGATCACATTTTGTAGGCCTGAGAACTTGCTGTGGGTATGTGAAGTGTTGGAATGATCACATTTTGTAGGCCTGAGAACCTGCTATGCATATATGAAGTGTTGGAATGATCACATTTTGTAGGCCTGAGAACCTGCTGTGGGTATGTGAAGTGTTATAATTATCACATTTTGTTGGCCTGAGAACCTGTTGCGGGTATGTGAAGTGTTAGAATGATCACATTTTGTAGGCCTGAGAACCTGCTGTGGGTATGTGAAGTGTTGGAATGATCACATTTTGTAGGCCTGAGTGCACAGAGGAATAGGTAGTCATTCTTTCTCTCCCATAGTGAACAATGAGAGCTGGTATTGAATCCCATGACATTATCAGTGCAGTGCTGTAGCCATTGCACGAATGAGCCCACTACAGGCCGACTGAGTTAACACTCAACTCCAAGCTGTAAGGAATATATCAGACCTCCAAAAAATAAGAATTCTTTATGAGACCTGGCCTGAGAGTGTAAACATAGATACAGGGGGTCTCCATGGTGAAGTGGATTAGCCACTTGCCTCGTGCTCTGAAGGTCGTGGGGTTGATTCCAGACTGCGTCATTATGTTCAATAGTCTAATTTTCTTGGGGACTCCTGGGGATTGTTGCTGGAGCTACAGAGTTTGTGTGATGTTTTCTGTATTCTACTTTACAGTCCCCAACATGGATGATAGGCGGTTAAGCTGTTAAGACCTCTGAAGTGTTTATGCTTGTGGCTACAGTTTGCTTGCACATTTTCCTGATGTTGGATTTGTAGTGCATGATTCCATCACCCTGCTACCTAGTTGAGTGATTGGAGTGACACTGTGGTGTCAAGTGGAGTGCTTTTACATCTGTCCGCGGTTGTTTGTAGCATGAACTGCATGTTAAAAAAAAATGGCGGCCATTAGCTGGTCGCTGAACTAACTGGGTTGCCTTATGCAGTAATGTGTGGCTGCTGGTTTTCTAGTGACTGCCGCTTCCTTCGACGATGAACAGTATTTTTTTGTGGCGGACTTTTGTATTGGCATTCTGGCAGCGGCATTATGCATAGTATACCTGTGCAGGCTGTTGGTTTTTCAAGACTCATGCTTTTGACATGGGGCAGTGAGGAGCATTTTGTGTAATATTCACTGGCACAGGAACGGAGCATTGTCATAAGTCGGGGTGCCTCACCGGCTAGATGAAAATATTATTCACTGGCGAGCAACCCTATATAGTCAGAAACTGACTAGGGACAAAATCTATATGGCTGAAGTACAGATTAAGCCCATGAATATCCAACGAACAGCTCCAAGTGGCTCATTACAAAATGAAATGAACTGTGCTGAATATTCGCCAAGGAATGGGAAAGAGAAGGTTAGCTAAGATAGATGTTCAAGTCTAAATATATTAGTATAGACGACTATCTCAGTACAGGTTTTTCTCCCTGACTGCTCCCTTCCTTGGTGTCTAAGTGAACCCCTACCAATGTACACAACAACACGTATGCACAATTGGAATTAAAATATAACGAGAGAACTATGAGTTACAATATTACAACATTTATTTACTAATCATAGACATCTGATGGTTTTTAATATGAGGATGATGAAATCATATAACATATTGTGATGAGAAACATTACGTAACTTTACTTGTTACTTCATCTATCTGGAACTGTGGTCCAGATCCCCACTCTCAAGTAGACTCAACAAAAGAAACAGCTTGCCGGTATTCTGACGATCCTGTCAGTCCTGACACTCCTAGTCTTCACTCGTCCTTGAGATCTACAACATAGGTGCTCCTTGTGAGAGCTTGAAAGAAAGTCAAGAATGTGTTATATCAGTTCTACATCAGCGCAATCCTAATTAAAACATATCATAACACAAATATATACAATGACCAGTCTGGCCAAGTTTATCTTTCAGCTCTACTGCGTTCTCCATCCTCATTCTCCCTACTCTCTTTAGTCTGGGACGGGCTTTTCAATTGTCTCACACGCCTGTAATGATTACATTTCTGCCGCCCCATGTCCATGTCGCTAATACAGAAATTCTGTGTCATACAGCCGCTCTGTCCAAAGTTGGGTTAGCAGCTCACAGGGTCGGTAAGGGTATTATAACAATGCCTGATCATCCGGGCTTGCAAGCCGTGACCAGTAGCTGTGCCAGGTTTCCATGAATTACCGTGGACGCACGCCCACAATACACTGAGAAAGTTTAGCACCATATACCCTATACCAATTGTGGGTAATGACTGTACCATTACACCTCTGCTTCCAACACAATCATTGGCCAATGTGCCAATGCGCAGACAATAGCATAACACTTCATATTGGTAGGTTTGCATATGACAAATCTATATCAAACATCCAATACACATAACCATATTGATTAAATTAGACATATTATGATACTTTAACATCATAGCATAATGCACTAGTTAGTTTATGAAATTACACATACATACATCCAACATATCCGTAAACATTATATTACTTCAAGATGGACATCTAATGATACTCAACATAATAGCATCAGGCATTATTAATGAGTACTAATATTGTATAGCTACAAAATGAGATATACAACAAGTCTAATTGAAGTTACCACTTAGTTACTGCTGTTGTAAGAATTAAATAAATAGTCAGTTGACTACATTCTGTACAACAAATGCACACACCAAAAAGAGACTAGTCTAGTTTAGAAAGAGATGGCAAGCATCTGCTACGACACCTCAAGTATATCTAGACAAGACCTGCCTTCCATAAGTTTTTACTTCTCAGAAGAGTAATACATGAAGCACAATGATATTGAACACAGAACTTAGAAAGAACACTCAAGTAACCTACGAAAATGATAGTTCTTGAAATAACCTAGATCAAATATAGACTGAAAATCGGTCCATCCATCTAAGAGACTAAGAGACTTACTAAGGGACTAGTTACTAAGAAATCCTTCCTAGAAGCCAACATAATAATCATGCATATGACTACAAACATTGAGCTGGCTGCCTACCTGTTCTGAAGTCAGACTTAATCTAACATAAAACAGGCTAGGGACCCTTATTTAAGCTGAGTCAAGCAGACAGTATTATCTCCTTGGCATTCCCGTCATAAATTCTTCTTATCTCCTCCTGACAGTAATTGCAATTGTGCAGGCTGTTGGTTTTTCAAGACTCCTGCTGTTGACATGGGGCAGTGAGGAGCATTTTGTGTAATATTCACTGGCACAGGAGCGGAGCATAATGGGGCACCCTTTGCCATGAAGTTGGAACCATGACTAACCAATAACTGCTTTAAAGAAAGTGATCCAGCCATGTAGGGTAAAACTTGGTGCAAGGATGCCAATCTTCTCGCCATTAAACCTCTTTTAGACATAGAAACAATTGCAAGAAGAAGAAGATACCATTATCATCACATTTTGTAATACTGATGTGGATGACCATGCCACTCCTCAACTCCCATTCTCTAGAGCTGTGTTTCAATTTATATGCTATCTTTCATATTTCTAGAGTATCCACATTTACTTTCTTAGCCTTCTTCTATTTTTCCATTAAACTTAGCAGCTGCTGCTGTATGTTAAAGTTTTTCTTTTCTTGGAATATGGCCAAAAATGTTGACTATTTCTATAGATAGTTAAGATAATTAATTTCTGGAACATTCAATAAAATTATAGTAAAGATTTAATACATTGTGTCTAGTAAACAAGATTACAAACTGGAAAGTGATTGCAGCAGGATGTAGCTAAATAAAATTTAAAAAAATAAGATAGGTTTAGATTCTGCAGAGAAACAATGAATACAAACTATATATATATATATCAATATCAATCAGGTGCTGTCTCCGCAATGAAGGTTGGCTGCAATGTATCTCCAACACTGTCTGTCTCTTGCCTTGACTGTACATTCTGTCAGGTTGATTTTCGTCCATCTCTTGCTGTTATCCTCCCTCTTGTATCATTGTCTACCTCTTGCTCGCTTGCCCTCAACCTTGCCTTCCAATATGGTTTTTATAAGAGTATCATGTCTTTTAACGTGGCCAAAATATTTAAGTTGTCTCCTCTTTATTTCTTTCATCAACTCTCTCTTCATTCCCAGTTTTTCTAGGACCTCTGCATTTGATTGTTTTTGTTTCCATGAAATACAACCTATTCGTCTGTATATCCACATCTCCAGGGCTTCTATGAGACTTTCTAGTTGATTGTTCAGTGTCCAGGATTCCGCGCCATACAGTAGCGTTAAATATACGTAGCATTTGACAATTCTCATTTTTAATGCATTGTTAATCAACGACTGGCAAGAGAAGGTCAACCAGAGAGATGAATGGAGACGGATTGTATCTGCAGCAAAGAACCTCAATGGCTTGGAACGCTGAAGAAGAAGAAGATTAATCTCTTTAGATTTTAATACTGATTTCATGCCGTTGAAAGCATTTTTGGCCTTTCCTAAAAATATATATAGGAGTTATACTATATATATATATATATATATATAGCTACTTTTTTGTGAGATATAATATGCTATAGTTTTATAGGCAGTCATCATAACTGATTACTCTTCTTCATCTACTGAGGAAGATATAGCAATTATAGGTATGCCAAGAGTGTAGTGATGTTGACAATGGATGTCAGTGTCTGACTCTATAATGTGTATTTGTTATTTCCCTGTTGGATCTCAACCTACTTTATATATTACATTTTAACCAGTCTATAGTATTTAAACACAAAAGCCACAAACAATATGCTGCACAATTTATTGCCTGGCATATTTCGCTGCATCTCATCAGTTGCAGAGTTATATACCATATGAAGTGAATAAATGAGTAGTACTTAACTGAAACAATTAAAACACATAGTCACAGGTATTGTTACAATCTGTTATCCCCATAGTAATTTCAAATTTAACACAGACTCTTTCTATTCGCACAAAACCGGCTAATGCCTCACTATATTTGAGCAATCATTTATTTTTTGTCCAATACAGTATTTGAAACGCCTTTTCTTTGTTCACATTATGGCCATAGCTTATGAGGTGTTGAGAAATCCATGGGGTGGGTGTTTTATGTAGTTTATTTATTCACTTAATATGATATATAACTCTTGCAGAATGCACCTGATGAGATGCAGCAAAATATGCCAGGCAATAAATTGTGCAGTATATTGTTTGTGGCTTCTGTGTTTAGATTCACTAAGGACATACATTGTTTTGAGTCTATGGTAATTAATTATTAGATCAACTCTGGAGAGAGAAGTGGATCAGTTGATGAACGACATCCAGTTTCTACAGAGCTGTCTGGATAGTGAGGCTGACTTCAGAGATAGTCCCGCCTCTAACCTCAGCAGAGAACCAACACTTTCAGGTATGAAACAGCCGCATGTTTTTCGTGGATCATCAGTTTCACAGATAAGACAACATGGTTACACAGACAATAATTTGTTACATTGTGCTTACAATAAAAGGCGTAATAACTACAATCCATGGAGGTAAGACCAGGGATGGAGTTATATTGATGTATTGGTATTACCTTAACTCTGGAGTAAACTAGTCAGGCCGAGAGAGGGATCATGCTGCATGGGTAATACATGGTCTCTAAATTCAGCCCAGGCTCTGCTGTGATATAACTCTATTTTACAAACTATCACCTGTCAAGACAGCATGGTGCTAGTCATAACCTAGAAGGGTTGAACAGGCTATTATTTTATAATGCTGATGAGCTGAAGGCTCCTGGGATTGAGTGGACATTGCAGTAAAACACAAAAAGGAGGGACTAATTAAGCAGGGGTTTAGCAGAGGGTTTTAGCACAGTTAATGTGTAGAGTAAAATGCAGGCTGACATTGAATCAGGCTGCCACAGATGCTACTAGCATGGGAACTTTTTATTGGCTGCTGAAGAAAGGGACTGGGCATGTGAAGGAATGTTCTTAGGGCAATGATGTTGATTTCCGATGTCTTATTCATTACTTGTATAATTAAAAAACAAATAAAAACATATACCATACATTTGTTAAGACCATAATTTACTGTCATGAAGGAGATGCAGCTGTTATGGGGTATTCAGCGTTATCCCAGGAGCCTTCAGCTCATCAGCATTATAAAGTAATAGCCTTTTCAACCCTTCTAGATTATTCTAGCACCATGCTGTCTTGACAGGTGATAGTTTGTAAAATAGAGTTATATCATAGCAGAGCCTGGGCTGAAAGCAGCAGAGAAGTGCATGGGCATTTACAGCCCGTTCAGTGGGCTCAACCATTCAAGAATCCAGTGGTGCCCACTCTGTGACCACGAGCAGCATGACGATGGAGGTGATGGCAGTTACACAGGCTTTCATATGGCTGGAATCGCAGCATTATACCAACGTGTGTGTACTAAGTGATTCAATGAGCATGATTCAGAAGGTCGAAGCTGGAACTGAGTTGCTGCAGAAGTGTGTTGTCCGTAAAGTCACCTTCATCTTCGTCCCGGGACATGCAGGAGTCGAGGGAAATGAACGAGCTGATAAACTAGCTGGCTCTGCACCCCCTGTAGATGGCCAACCCATGGATCGTGCCGATGCTATTAATGTCCTTAAAGATATGGCTAGAACAGAGGACTTTGACGTCAGTGCATCCACATCGCTGACCAGGATGAAAGACTTGGGAGTAAGAATCGGCATGGCCAGACGCGAGAGGTACATCGGGAAAATAAGGTGCCTTGTCAACCAACACAGAACTGGCACTATTAGCCACCGGACACTGATGCATATGCTGGGGGGAGGATCTGAGCACCTATGGACCTGTCTGGAGTGCAATGAAAATACCCCAACTGACAACTTATAACTGATCAACGTTATGTTTTTGTATTACTTGAACAGGATTTGAAACCGTGGTAGAATAATGGTTAGAACACTAGCTTATAGCACAAAGATTTTGGGTTCAATCTCCACTGGTAGTAGAAGCTTTTTTCTTCTAACCAGCAAGACCTGAATTGATGCCATCACATAAAATTAATACTTGCCAGCATTTGTTGTGAAGGGCTAGTGAACACGATTTGCAAACTCACATACCTTGTTTAAAATCAGCTGCAGATTATTTGGAAGAAGACTGCCTTGTGTTGATTTTTAACTTTGGTATGAGCGTCGATTGTTCAAGAAAGCAATGATAAACTACTGAATGTAAAACTGCCTTGTAAATTACAAACAGCCAAAAAAATGCTGGGGTTGATTGCAACATCCTTGAAGGACACGCAACTAACTCTTTACTCTTGAAGAGCAATGGGGGTAAATGTAATATTGATTACATTACTCCTTAGGATGTTTAATACACATGGGGAATTTGCTTGTCTTGACTGAAATCTGGTATACATGTAAAATGCTCACTGTGGATATTTGTGTGAGCTTTGCCAGAGTGATCTAAATTATAGCGTAGGATTGTTCAATACGTACAGTATTATGCGTGCATAATCTTGTATAAATGAATGTTAAGACAAGAAAGTTAAGGTAAATGGGAAATATGTTTTGGAGATTTAAGCTAGAACAGTAAGAATAATAGTCATCCAAACCAGAACTGGTGTCATCAATTGCTACACGTTGAGGGAGATAATGAGGAGAGGATTTGAGCACTTGTTATCTATTATTAGTTAAGATGTGCAGTGAAGATGATATGTTGACTAACAAACCAAGCAATCAACCAACCACTCAGCCAACCAGCCAAACAAACAGCTAGCCAGCCAGTTAACCAACCAGCCAGCCAACCAACCAACCAACCAACCAGCCAACCAAATATCAATCAACTAGTCAGCCAACCAGCCTACCAATTTATCATTCAATCAACCAACCAACCATTCAACTGATCAACCAACCAAGCAAGCAATTGACTAATAGACTAAAAGGATAATTAATAACAGATGAAAGAAGGTGTCAGGCATAAATAAGAAAGAAACTATTACTCTTCACTGTTTGTTGAAGATGAAGATTAAGAATATATGGAATTGTCCTGAGTGCAGTGAAGTCAGTTCTGGACTCAACTCAACTCAACTATTAATATTACTATTAGATAAAGACATGGGAATGTTTAATTTATTTTGTGACTATGCATGTTGTATTTTTTAAAATATAGAACTCAGAGAGGAAAGATCACAACTGGAGAAAGACCTTGTAGCAACAAACAGAATTACAGCAACTCCACATGTAACTAAACCTAGCTTTAATTTCAGCAACATGTAAGTATATTTTATTACGTGTAAGTATTTTGGCACGTGCATATGTCTTTGTGTAGAAATTTTTGTGTGTTAAAAGTTCTTCTAAGGACAGTTGAGATTAGATGCTTCAGTCACATCCTTGGAACAACATGGAGGTCACACATCAAATGTCAGTGTGTAGAATATCAACACAAAAGATGTAAACCTCGTGTTTTAAATATCAAATTTTCCTGCTGAAGAAACCTAGTGTGTTATGTAATGTTTGATGTTTGGGTCCTAGGATTAAGAAATCTCCAGGACTGTAGCTAAGTGACTTTTATATAGTGTTTATGTTATTGTCTTTTTGTGTTTATGTGCTGATGAAGGAGTTTGATCTGCAACATCCATTCTGTCACTTGTGATTGTATTTTTGTAAAGCTGACCAATTCCACTTTCTGTTGTTGTTGACTTGCTCAGTGTACGGTGCATCAGAAATATTTGGTGGCCCCAGTTATTGCCACAATATAAGTCTCAAGTGAAAGTAAGTAGAGAATACAGGGTGTATTTTTAATGACTGTGCAGTGTTTGAAAATATTGCCTGTCCAAGTTTTGTATTCACCCTCTGTAAAGTTCATGCAACATAATAAGCAAATACAAAAATTGGACCGGCAATATTTTCAAACACTGCACAGTCATTAAAAATACACCTTGTACTTGTACATGCCTTCAGTTTGTCTGGGCACATGAAGCTAGACCCATATTTGTCTAGACCAACCGGTTGATGTGGCCAGTATCCTTCCGCCCACCTTCACTTGCCAAGACATTTCCTGGTGGTAGTTTTAGGCAGAGTTTACGTGGGAGCCCAGGTTAATTTTAAAAATCTGCCTTATGTAAGAAAGAGAATACTGAAGTACTATACAGAACCTTTTTTTGCTGTATGTCAGTGAATGATAATTAGCAGTGAAAAGGAAAGATCATCAATGAACATCACAGTAAACGGGGAGATACTAGAACAAATAACAAGTTTCTCCTATCTTGGACATATAATAACAGATGATGGCAGAAGTGAAATAGAAATAAAAAAGAGAATAGGAATGACCAAAAATGCATTCATCGGCATGAAATCAGTATTAACATCTAAAGAGATTAATAATGCATTAAAAATGAGAATTGTCAAATGCTATGTATATTCAACGCTATTGTATGGTGCGAAAGCTTAGACGCTGAACAAGCAACTAGAAAGTTGCATAGAGGCCCTGGCGATGTGAATATACAGACGAATATGTCATATTTCATGGAAACAAAAACAATTAAATGCAGAGGTTCTAGAAAAACTGGGAATGAAGAGAGAGTTGATGAAAGAAATAAAGAGGAGGCAAGTGAAATATTTCGGCCACATTAAAAGACATGATACTTTTATAAAAACCATACTGGAAGGCAAGGATGAGGGCAAGCTAGCAAAAGGTAGACAACGATACAAGTGGGAAGATAACATCAAGAGATGGACAAACATCAGCCTGACAGAATGTACAGTCAAGGCGAGAGACAGACAGTGTTGGAATTCCATTGCAGCCAATCTTCATTGTGGAGATGGCACCTGATTGATTTATTGAGTGAATCTTGGAATGTAAAGGAACAAATTAAAAAGAAATTGGAAGCAACAGAGATGTGGTTCCTGCGATGAATGTTACAAATTCCTTGGACTGTCAGAGTAAGTAACGAAAATTGCCTGAAAGAGGCTAATGAAACTAGAACATTATATACAACAATAAGAAAGAGATGAGAAGAGAGGCTTTGCAAAAAATTGTGATGACTAGAAAGATCAAGGGGAAGAGAGGCAGAGGCTGACTAAGATAAATGATGCTGGATGGACTGATGGCATGGAGGAATATCAGCAGAGTTGCTCCAGAACACCAAAGACCGAGATCTGTGGAGAGACATGAACACCTATGCCAGCTGGCAGGGCATGATGATGATGTCTTATACCGGCACTCAAACCATTCTATGAGGACCAACGCAATGGCGGTCTGCATCCAGATCGCCTGTAGCTGTGTTTCGAGCACGGAATGAGGACTTGCGAACTTTGTTCGTGACACCTTTGTCGCAGAGAGCCAATTTCAATTTTTACCTTTCTCTCACATGGGCACCTCTCCACCCCCACCCCATCCCCTTCCTGCCTGTCCTCTCGCCCGCCGGGTGGCTTAGCCAATACTTGAGCTTCTGACAGTATTGACCTTTGATCAATTGACCATACATCCAGTTCATACAATCCACTGATAGTCGTCTAACGCGTCAGTCACTCCAAACAAGGATCCAGATTCAGATAAGTAACCTTAATATTGTCATGTAGTGTGTTTCATATAGTTGTGTGTAGGGTTGTGTTTGTTTGTTCTGTGCTGATGAAGGCTTTGGCCGCAACGTCCAATTTGTTTCTTATAATCGTGTTTTAGTAAAGCTCACAATCTACTTCCAGTTTTTTGTGATTAAAGAATTTTACCACCGCTGGAGGACTTGCATTGAATGCAATGGTGACTACATTGAAAAATGATATATTTAGTTGTTACTTTTTCAGAATATATTCACCCAAAAATATTTAAGGTTTATAAATTAAGTCTCCTCATATTTCAAAGATACGATAATAGTTATTAAAAAAAATATCTAAAACTATTCTTTTCATTTCTAGGGCTCTTTTGTCAACGCAACCTGATTTGTCAGCAAGTTCTTTACAGACATCCAGGTCATCGCCTCTAAGGGCAGATCACAATCTGATGGGTGCAGTGAGAGGTGAACCTGAAACTGTATCTGCCCCTGGCACAAGCGTGGCATTAAACTGCCAAATCAAAGATGTCCACATTTTGAAGACTCCCTTTCAAACACATCAGAAAAATAGTGCGTCAGCTGTAGAAGATGATACTTCTTTCGACAGAAACACAAAACTCTCAAAGTCCAGTTCTAGTCGAACTCAACATACATCAAGTCTTTCTTTAAAGGAAACATCACCATCAAGTTCACCATCAACAAATAAAAATGATGTTCAGAAAAATCTCCGACGGTTGCCAGGTACCAAAATTTCCCAGAGTATTGAAGGACATAAGCAGTCACATCTGTCGCCAACCATCTCGGTGAAGAAACAAGATAGTTCAAAAGTGACTGTGGGGGTTGTGAGGAGAACAGGAAGTCCAGGTCGTGTGAGAGTTGTGGAACTTAACGCTGTAGTCAGCTCACTGTCTAAAAAAGACAATAACACAACAGAGTTCTCCCCTTCGCCCACATCACCTTCTGATATTAGCCCCTCTGCTACCTCTCCATTAGTAAGTATAGACTCTCCAATGAGACCACACAGTGCCCACGCAGACAGATTCAGGAAGATGGTGCTCAGATGCCGAGATGGAGACTAACAATTGTCTTTGTTGTCAAATGTTTCTTCTGCTAACCTTGTATCTGCTAATTGTGTACATTTGTCAGTTAAACTTACATCTCAGTAAAATGGAACTGTATTGAACATTGATAATTAACTGGTTAAAACATTGCAAATAACATCAGCCAATCAATTAGTTAGATTAAAAAAATTTCCATAGCCAAAAACAAAACAAGAGTTATGGTAAATTTAACTTTATAATAAAAATTAGAGTGAAAAGAAAACCAGTTAGGAAAAGTGAATATAAATGGAGTAGAAATATGCCAATTATAAACATACTGACGTAATAAAATTTTTCCCACAGAAGTCGGATGTGTCGGCCGAAAGGTGCAAATATCGCAGCTCTGCTGTAAACAGGCATAATGCAATTACATCCAAAACATATTCCAAATGAACGTAGAAGAAGATAAAATTGTTCATCCACTGTTTATTTTCAACCAAATTTTGATTTTGTTCTTCAATTCTTTTGTCACTCCTAGTTGCCCAGATGTTGTTTTTCATTTGTTTTCACTTGAGAAAGAATTTTGACAGAACAACTAGTAGTTAACGTGCATATTTTGGTCAAGCTTTTGATTTCCACTAATTTTAAACGTTATTACTTGATTTTTAGTTAAGTATAGCCAGCCCTTAACATGTAAATAAATCTAATATCTATATAAAGTCAAGAAGAGATTACATCTACGTGCCTATTCAACAGTTAAATATTTTTGTTTGGCTGAGTACACAAATATATTCATTAAATTATTTCTGAAAGTTGACAGTGCCATAATTTTTGTGCTAGATGGTAGGCATTTTATGTGCAAATTAGCATTAAAAAACAAAATCAAAACCACACACACATATGCACACGCACAGAGAGAGAGAGAGACAGAGAGAGAGAGAGACAGACACACACTCGCTCGCTTGCTTGGTCTCTCCTCTCTCTCTCTCTCTCTCTCTCTATTCCATTGTCTTTATATCTTACTGAAATCTTTCACCTCGCTTCTCACTAAAGTAGCCAAGATTCTCGGGAAAGAAATGTAAATCAACAAGGTCAAGAAACAGAGGGTGTTGCCATTTCTAAAATAATAAAAACAAACCACTTTTACAATCTATTTTTCTCTAAGAAATGATTACTCAAAGCGTCTTCTCTGATATTGTTCAAAAGGCACATCCTTTCTATGTGCAAAGTTTTATTTATCAGGCAACAAAAATTGCGGAAAATAACAGAAATGAAACAAATAACTCACTGTCAATGCTAAGCTGATTTATTGGCATTTGGCAGGCTAGAATAGTTCCATTGAGCCATTTAATCAGGTCTTGGCAGTGAATCAGTTAAGTTGAAAACCATTTGAGACATAACGAGTTAAAGTAACAGTTGGGAAAGATTGTCAATGTAACAATTATCTGTGACAAAAGGAATTAAAGTAACAGTTGGGAAAGAGTGTAAATGTAACAATTATCTGTGACAAAAAGAGTTAAAGTAACAGTTGGGAAAGAGTATGAATGTAACAATTATCTGTAACAAAAAGAGTTAAAGTAACAGTTGGGAAAGTGTGTAAATGTAACAATTATGTGTGACAAAAGGAGTTAAAGTAACAACTGCAACAGAGTGGGTTAATGTAACAATTGTCTGGTACAGAAGGAGGTAAAGTGACAACTGGCGCAGAGCAGGTAAATGCAGCAATCATCTGGTACAGAAAAAGTTAAAACAACTATTTGAATAAAGTAGGTACAGTTAAAGTAACAACCATCTGGAACAGAAGGAGTTAAAGGAACAAGTGGAATAGAGTAGGTTAATATAAGAACCATCTGGGAGAGTGTTAGAGTAATAGTTGGAATTGAAGGGGTTAATGTAACAACTATCTGGGACAAAGTTAATTAAAGTGTATCATGCATGGATTAACCAGTAAATGTCTGAGTAGTAGATTTAGTTCATTCATTCAGTAGCATGTCCTTTGCAGAACCTTGCTCCCATAACAACCTTCCAGAAAACCTCTCAATCATAAGCAAGATGTCCTGTGTCTGATACCCCCATCTGCAGATCATCTGCCACATCCTGCACCCATCTTCTCTTTGACTTCCTCTTCCTCCCTCCATTATTGTTCTCTCCAAACTTTCGTGACGTTTCAAGTGATAAAAATATTTCAATTTTCTTTCTTTATCGTCTTTAATAGCCAACCCTCTTCAATATTCAGCTCTTGAAGTATGGATGCATTTGTTCTTTTCTTTATCCAAGATATTCTTAGAACTCGTCTATAACATTTGTATTCAAAGGCATTTATATGCTGTTCAACTTGTTTAGTAAGTGTCCAGATCTCACAAGCATATGTTGCAATGGGAAAGATGCATACTCTTAAACATATAATTTTTGTAGTTCTATCTGTCCCTCTCCACAATGTATTCAGTTGTTTTAGTCTTTGAAGAGCAATAGATAATCGTCTTTTAACTTCTTTCATTGTGTCATCATTGTTGGTAATCAATGACCCAAGATATTCGAAATTGTCCACCACCTCCAATTTTTCCTCATTAACATATATTTCTTTCTCCATAGTAGTTTTATCTGTATGCATTATCTTTGTTTTTGCTATGTTAAGATATAAGCTACAGTAGATTTAGTTATAGTCAGGAAATACATACGTGCCGATCTGGCCTTTTATTACCCACTGTTACATTAATTGTTATATTATCACAAATTTAAATTTGTAAATGGTGTATATTTTGCCTGCTGATCTTATACAAATGTGTACTGCTGATCTTATATGCTGATTCATTTTTAACTTTACTGCTGAAAAAGTTCAAGATTGAAACAACATCACTGTCCAGATTTTTACACAAATATATATATATATTTGGTATTATAGAAAATGAATCAATGTTTTATTGCTGTCTGTGATCAGATTAATATCTTATTTAAAAGTTTACACTTGTGCATATAAATATGTGATTAATGTTGTATATATGTGTTTAATATTATGTGCATTTACAAATATATAGTTTAAGGTGTAACAAGTTGAAAGAGTAAACTGAGTTATAAAAGGAAATTGGCATGTTTATAGTCTATACGCATTGTGATAATGATATAGTGAACATCTATAAAAGGACAAAAAGGACTGAGTGGAAATGATAAAGTAAAAGTGATACAACTGAAAGTGGAAAACTGGTTAACTGGTGTGGAGTGAAAAGGTAAACATGATTGAGTTGAATGGTAATTATGATAGATGTGTGAAATGATAGGTTTACACATACACTTCACACACATACTTGACACATGTACTTCATACATATACTTCACACATATACTTCACACATTTACAAAGCAGATACATGACATCGTAAGACAGAATTACCAGTTCTTTTCCTCACTCCTGTTACTTCCCTGGTAATTTCCATAATACTCCGAAAATTATTCAGAAATGAATATAAAATCATAGAGGTGCTGAAGTGAAATTCTTCTCATTTCTTCACCTTCTCCTACTGCTGCTTTTTTTCTTGACCTCCTCTTTCTTCTCCATCTTCTTTTGCTCTTGAGATTCCTAGTAAAGACCCATAAACCTGCATGTCAAGTCCTGTGAAGGTCAGATCGTGGTTGGTTAAATATTGGCTGATGGTTTTTTCTGCAATGTGAGATAGCCAGTCTCAGACCAACCCTCTTTAGTAGCCTTTTATGACATGCACAGGAGGTCTACAGCAGTGGCATTATTTACTTCCTCTTTGGGGCCCCAGCAACACATAAAGAGTTTTTGTTCTGTGCTAGCTGGTAAATAAAGAGTTGAGTTGAGTCAAGAACTGACATAAATTCACTGGATATTCCCATACACACTCTGTCCTCATCTGCAACAGCCAGTGTAGAGTCCCAATTCTAATGGTACCAGTAGCAGTCTGATTATTTGTCCGTCTGGCCTTTCCTCAGTTTTGAGTGTTGGCCAGATCCTCTGGTCACTCCCTGCAGCACCATTCTCTCCAAGCCGTGATGATCTACCTTTTCTTCTGTACTATACACACAATGGCAGAACATGACTGCCCACGCTTACCGGCATGGCACATGATGGATGGATGGATGGATACACACAATTCTAAAGGGCCCCAACCACATTTGCCTTATCATGTACCAATACTCCACCAAGTGGTGCAGACCCAGGTTCCTCTTGTCACCATGGTAAAGTAGTAAATTGGCAGACAATGTTAGGTTCCTCTTGTCATCATAGTAAAGTGGTAAAGTGGTAGTCAATGTTAGGTTCCTCTTGTCACCATGGTAAAGTAGTAAATTGGCAGACAATGTTAGGTTTCTCTTGTCACCATAGTAAAGTGGTAAAGTGGTAGTCAATGTTAGGTTCCTCTTGTCACCATGGTAAAGTGGTAGTCAATGTTAGGTTCCTCTTGTCACCATAGTAAAGTGGTAAAGTGGTAGTCAATGTTAGGTTCCTCTTGTCACCATGGTAAAGTAGTAAATTGGCAGACAATGTTAGGTTCCTCTTGTCACCATAGTAAAGTAGTAAAGTGGTAGTCAATGTTAGGTTCCTCTTGTCACCATAGTAAAGTGGTAAAGTGGTAGTCAATGTTAGGTTCCTCTTGTCACCATGGTAAAGTAGTAAATTGGCAGACAATGTTAGGTTCCTCTTGTCACCATGGTAAAGTAGTAAATTGGCAGACAATGTTAGGTTCCTCTTGTCACCATGGTAAAGTGGTAGTCAATGTTAGGTTCCTCTTGTCACCATAGTAAAGTGGTAAAGTGGTAGTCAATGTTAGGTTCCTCTTGTCACCATGGTAAAGTAGTAAATTGGCAGACAATGTTAGGTTCCTCTTGTCACCATAGTAAAGTAGTAAAGTGGTAGTCAATGTTAGGTTCCTCTTGTCACCATAGTAAAGTAGTAAAGTGGTAGTCAATGTTAGGTTCCTCTTGTCACCATGGTAAAGTAGTAAATTGGCAGACAATGTTAGGTTCCTCTTGTCACCATAGTAAAGTAGTAAAGTGGTAGTCAATGTTAGGTTCCTCTTGTCACCATAGTAAAGTAGTAAAGTGGCAGTCAATGTTAGGTTCCTCTTGTCACCATAGTAAAGTAGTAAAGTGGTAGTCAATGTTAGGTTCCTCTTGTCACCATAGTAAAGTGGTAGTCAATGTTAGGTTCCTCTTGTCACCATAGTAAAGTGGTAGTCAATGTTAGGTTCCTCTTGTCACCATAGTAAAGTGGTAGTCAATGTTAGGTTCCTCTTGTCACCATAGTAAAGTGGTAGTCAATGTTAGGTTCCTCTTGTCACCATAGTAAAGTGGTAGTCAATGTTAGGTTCCTCTTGTCACCATAGTAAAGTAGTAAAGTGGTAGTCAATGTTAGGTTCCTCTTGTCACCATGGTAAAGTAGTAAATTGGCAGACAATGTTAGGTTCCTCTTGTCACCATAGTAAAGTAGTATAAAGTGGTAGTCAATGTTAGGTTCCTCTTGTCACCATAGTAAAGTAGTAAAGTGGCAGTCAATGTTAGGTTCCTCTTGTCACCATAGTAAAGTAGTAAAGTGGCAGTAAATGTTAGGTTCCTCTTGTCACCATAGTAAAGTAGTAAAGTGGCAGTCAATGTTAGGTTCCTCTTGTCACCATAGTAAAGTAGTAAAGTGGCAGTCAATGTTAGGTTCCTCTTGTCACCATAGTAAAGTAGTAAAGTGGCAGTCAATGTTAGGTTCCTCTTGTCACCATAGTAAAGTAGTAAAGTGGTAGTCAGTGTTAGGTTCCTCTTGTACCATGGTAAAGTAGTAAATTGGCAGTCAATGTTAGGTTCCTCTTGTCACCATAGTAAAGTGGCAGAATATGTTAGGTTCCTCTTGTCACCATAGTAAAGTAGTAAATTGGCAGTCAATGTTAGGTTCCTCTTGTCACCATAGTAAAGTGGCAGTCAATGTTAGGTTCCTCTTGTCACCATAGTAAAGTAGTAAAGTGGCAGTCAATGTTAGGTTCCTCTTGTCACCATAGTAAAGTAGTAAAGTGGCAGTCAATGTTAGGTTCCTCTTGTCACCATAGTAAAGTAGTAAATTGGCAGTCAATGTTAGGTTCCTCTTGTCACCATAGTAAAGTGGCAGTCAATGTTAGGTTCCTCTTGTCACCATAGTAAAGTAGTAAAGTGGCAGTCAATGTTAGGTTCCTCTTGTCACCATAGTAAAGTGGCAGTCAATGTTAGGTTCCTCTTGTCACCATAGTAAAGTAGTAAAGTGGTAGTCAATGTTAGGTTCCTCTTGTACCATGGTAAAGTAGTAAATTGGCAGTCACCGTGTGAGTCTCCTCTTGTCACCATAGTAAAGTAGTAAAGTGGTAGTCAATGTTGGGTTCCTCTTGTCACCATAGTAAAGTGGCAGTCAATGTTAGGTTCCTCTTGTCACCATAGTAAAGTAGTAAAGTGGCAGTCAATGTTAGGTTCCTCTTGTTACCATAGTAAATCAGTAAAGTGGCAGTCAATGTTAGGTTCCTCTTGTTACCATGATAAAGTAGTAAAGTGGCAGACAATGTTAGGTTCCTCTTGTCACCATGGTAAAGTAGTAAAGTGGCAGTCAATGTTAGGTTCCTCTTGTCACCATAGTAAAGTGGCAGTCAATGTTAGGTTCCTCTTGTCACCATAGTAAAGTAGTAAAGTGGCAGTCAATGTTAGGTTCCTCTTGTTACCATAGTAAATCAGTAAAGTGGCAGTCAATGTTAGGTTCCTCTTGTTACCATAGTAAATCAGTAAAGGACCCTTTCCACATCTTGAGGTATGCTGAGTATATGATCCTATCCCCCATATTTCATATAGACCTAACAGCAATCACTGGGTGGCATGGTCTATATCTTGCTGCCTTTACTTCCCAAAATATTTCCTAGCACACATTTTAGGCCGGTTCGACCTGAGAGCTCAATTAAATAAAAAAAAAAAAACACCTCAATGGAGATTTGAAACATATAATCACAGGGCTGGCAGGCAAGTGTGCTAGCTAATTCGCCACCGTGACTCCTCTTGTCACCTTACAGACTCTTTATTTGAGTTCAGTGGTAATGACGCAGTGTGAAAGTTTCCAACTTGCTCAAGGTAACACAAAGAGAAGATGGGTGTGACTTAGTTATAACTGACAGCACAACGGTTGATTAAAAAAATGTTAGTTACATGTCCAACACAGGACATCAACATCAACCACAGCATATATTGGCTGCTTATTTTTTTTTCAAAGCAATTTTACATCCACGAGGGGACACGAAGGTGTTTCCAAGGCACCAGGGCCAGGTTCTATACTGGTCAAGACCTACTAACACGTCCTAGTCATGCGTCCTGGGCAACAGGTCCCTTCGGGGTCCTGGCTAACGTGGTAGGATTGCTGATTCTTCCGAAGTCGGAGAGTATCTGCCTGCACGGCGAGGAACCACCAGTCTGCACACCAATAAGCCAGACATGGGACAACGGATACTCACGCAAATCTCAGTCCGGTATGACATCACACTGATGTTGGACAACAGGAGGTCTTCATCCGACATACAGGACCTTGCGCTGGAGTTCATGGCCAGCGAACACAAGCAAGCAAGCACATCCACGAGCTTACCACTGTTTTCTGAACGACCAACGCTCCTACCATTTTGAAAATCGGTTCAAACAGATCTGCTCATAAATCTCCTGCGATTGACTTCGAACCTGGTATGTTGGGAATGGAAAACTACATTCACTGCCCCATAACTACAGACTCTGACAGGTTGATTAACTGATTCAGTGACAAACAAAAAATTAGGTTTGGACCAAACATGGTACACAATCAAATTAACAAGTGTTATAGTGTAAATTTCCGTTCACTGAGTATTGAAGTTGCGGAAGATACCACAAAACAAAACAAACAACATGATGGCATTAATATGGCGATATAGTGTCCTTCTATTCAAATGGGAGCTCACATCTGATGATATATTATCCTTCGGCACTGAATCAGGTAAAGTAAACCACAGAAGAAAAAATCTTTGGCGAGTGTTGAAGAGACCAACCAAGGGATAGGTTTGTTAAACCACGTGTGAAGAGACCAACAGAGAGGCAGGTTTGTTAAACCAGGTGTGAAGAGATCAACCAAAGGGCAATTTGTTAAAACAGGTGTGAAGAGACCAAGCAAGAGGCAGGTTTGTTAAACCAGGTGTGAAGCGACCAACCAAGGGGCAGGTTTGTTAAACCAGGTGTGAAGAGATCAACCAAGGGGCAGGTTTGTTAAATCAGGTGTGAAAATACCTGTCATTTAAGGCCTATGCAGCCCCAGAAACGGGCATCAGAAAAACACCTTGGTGATGTGTGTTTAGGAAGCCACAGAACTTGTTGGAAAGGTTGAGCAATGAGATGCTGATGATGATAATTATGTTTTTGTGTTCTTTTGCGTGAGAGAAAGAGAATGTTATGCATTGAATAAGTTGGTATCGTTGTCTCGATTAGGAAATGTGTACTTTTACATAATGCTGTTTGTTGTTATTATAATGCTGCAGATGAGGTTAGCATGCTTGGTGAAAGTATGTTGAACACTGATATGTTATTTTATGTTTAAAATTCAAGACAGGTGGTCTGTGCTAGGAAACAGCAAACAGCCCAGCTGTTATATGTCATTGAGACATGAAGCAGAGGCAACAAGTGGTAGAAGTACAATACTTTGTCTAGTTATATGTTATTGAGACAGGTGAGACAGGAAAGAGGTAATAGAAGTATAGATATTTGCTCAGCTGTTATATGTCATTTCTTAGTCAGATATGACTGAGCTACCGTATAACAGTAGACGGTACTACCTGGTTTCTGTTAGCGCTGAACGTTGGGCGGCGCTTACCAAACCTGACACCCCACATTGTGCCAACGGCTTCGGGCGGAAGAGCGCAATTGGGAGGGTACAAGCCTTACCCTGGTGCGAGGAAATGCAAGCTAAAGACAAAATGTCATGGCAGGGCAGACCAGGCCCTAAGCCTTGGTTGGCGACTGGTCTAGGATCGAAGCTCCGACAGTCGGACAGTTAGAGCATTGCTTTGCTGATCCGGCAGCTTCTGCAGCTTGTCTTGTTCCAGATGTAGGGGTGTTACCTTTCCTCTGGAGTAAACTAGGCAGGCCGAGAGAGGGATCATGCTGCATGGGCAACACATGATCTCTATATTTTAGCCCAGGCTTTGTGCTATGGAGAGGCAATAACTCCATCCCTGGTCTTAACTGGTCTCGGAATCAAAGCGAGAGGCAACTGTTACGGGTTATAAGTCCTTGTCAGTTGGCGTAGACATGGGGCGCCACGCGTTGCCTCTGACGGTGGGAGACACCTATAGGTGTCACTGATCAGCTACCGCCCGCCTCAAGCTGGGCAGCCCCCAGCCAATTGGGTGCAGATCCGCCACAGCCTGCCTGCTTCAATGGGTGCTTGGGGCTAGGACAAAATCTGAATCGCAGGCTGTAAAACCAATGCACCAGGTACAAAAAAAAATAAAAATAGAAACCTCAAGCTACGGCTTGCAACCTGGAACGTGAGAACCATGTGTCCAGGATTTTCCACTGACTTGACCAATATTGACGATGTGAGAAAAACGGCTGTGATTGATGCCGAACTCAATCGTCTAAACATTGATATTGCTGGCCTGCAGGAGACTCGCCTCGCTGAGGAAGGGTCACTCAGGGAAAACAACTACACCTTTTTCTGGAAGGGTAGAGGGCAGGCAGAAAAAAGGCTACACGGTGTGGGCTTTGCAGTGAAGAATTCGCTACTGGGAATGATTGAAATTCCAGCAGGAGGAAATGAAAGACTATTATCCCTGCGCTTGGCAACCTCTTGTGGGTTTGCCACCATTATTACTGCATATGCACCGACACTCGATTCCTTTGATGATGTGAAGGATTCGTTCTATGAGGAGTTAGACTCCGTGATCAAGGCAGTTCCAAAATCTGACTACATTTATATGCTCGGTGATTTCAATGCTCGTGTGGGCAAGGACTCGAGTTCATGGCCAGTGTGCCTTGGAAAATACAACATCGGTCGCATGAATGGAAATGGGCAAAGGCTGCTGGAGCATTGCACCAGTAATGACCTATGTATTACAAACTCCTTTTTTAAAACAAAAGAGATGCATAAGGTCACATGGAAACATCCAAGATCCGGCCATTGGCACCAGCTGGACTTCATCATCACACGGAGACAACATCTGAACCATATATCATTGACTCGTAGTTACCACAGTGCTGACTGTGATACGGATCATTCTTTGGTTGTTGCAAGGGTTAGACTGAGACCAAAGAGAATCTACACAGCTAAACACAAATCTAGCCTCAGGATTAATATTATTAACACTCATGATCCTGAAACGTGCTTTCAGTTTCAACAGCAACTTGAAGACGCTTTCACTGATACACCAGAAAATTGTACAGTAAATGAAAAGTGGGGTCAAATTAAGGAAACTCTTTATAAAACTGCCGTAGGGGTTTACGGCACTGTGGATCATAAGAGGCAGGACTGGTTTGCGGCCAACAGCGAGACTCTGCAGCCCTTGATTGATAAGAAGAAGAAAGCTCTCTTAAGAAACAAGGAAAGACCAACGCGTAACACTCTGAGTGAGCTTAGGCAAGCTAGGAAGGATGTGCAAAAGGCTGCCAGGCAGTGTGCAAATGATTATTGGATCAAGTTGTGTGAGTCCATTCAAATCGCAAGTGATAAGGGAGACATAAGAAGCATGTATGAAGGAATAAAGAAAGCCTGCGGTCCAGTGATCAAAAGAAGTGCACCATTGAAAACCTTGACTGGAGAAATCATCACTGATAAGAAACAGCAGATGGACAGATGGGTAGAGCACTATTTGGAGCTTTACTCAAGTGAGACCAAACTAGCGGATGATGCCCTCAACGCCATAGAGGCTCTACCAACTCTTGACCACCTGGACACACTTCCCACCATAACAGAAGTTAAGTGTGCTATAAATGAACTTGCATCTGGCAAGGCTCCAGGTAAGGATGGGATTCCAATAGAGGTTATCAGGAGTGGGCAAGACACACTCACTATACAGATCCACCAGCTAATAGAGCTATGCTGGCGTGAAGGACAAGTCCCACAGGATTTCAAAGATTCAAGCATCATAACACTGTACAAGAACAAGGGCGATCGGAGCGACTGCAACAACTATAGGGGTATCTCACTTCTGTGTATTGTTGGAAAAGTATTTGCCAGAATTGTTCTGCGCAGACTTCAAGTCCTAGGAGATCAAGTCTACCCCGAATCACAGTGTGGCTTTCGACAGAACCGGTCTACCACTGATATGATATTCTCATTGCGACAAATGCAAGAAAAATGCCGTGAACAGAATCAACCACTGTTTATTGCCTTCATCGACCTCACAAAGGCATTTGATTTGGTCAGTCGTGAGGGTCTGTTCAAGGCACTAAAGAAGATTGGCTGCCCACCAACTCTTCTGTCCATTGTGGAATCGTTCCACACAGGCATGAAGGGTATAATCAAGTTTGATGGTGCAACTTCTGAAGAATTTGAAATCAAGAGTGGAGTTAAGCAAGGTTGTGTACTAGCTCCCACCCTCTTTGGAATATACTTTTCACTTCTACTGAAATATGCATTTCATGATCAGGATGGTGGTATATACATTCACTCACGCTCAGATGGCGGCCTCTACAATGCTCAGAGATTGAAGGCTAAGACCAAAATTAGGAGGGTACTGATCAGAGAGTTGCTTTTTGCAGATGATGCTGCAGTTACGACCCACTCTGAGGAAGAATTGCAATGTCTACTATCTGCATTCTCCAATGCTTGTTCTGAATTTGGTTTAACAATTAGCAAAAAGAAGACACAGATTATGTCACAAGGTGCACATGGGGTACCATCAATCTTTATTGACGACACCGAACTAGAGATAGTAGACCATTTTACATATCTAGGATCAGTGGTAAATAGCAAATTATCCCTAGATCAGGAAATCAACATCCGGATTGGTAAGGCAGCAACAACAATGAACAGGTTAAGAAAAAGAGTCTGGGAGAACAGGAAGCTTACTGCCAAAACAAAAGTCCTTGTCTATCAAGCCTGTGTCCTTAGTACTCTTCTCTATGGCAGTGAAACCTGGACAACTTACTCACACCAAGAGAACAACTTAAACAGCTTTCATATGCGGTGTCTGCGAAGAATTCTTTGTATTAAGTGGCAAGACAAAATCACAAATACTGAAGTATTGGAAAGATCAGGTTGTGTGACAGTTTATTCCATGCTCAGTCTTCGTAGACTTAGATGGATAGGACATCTTAGGAGGATGGATGATGGTAGAATACCAAAGGATATCTTTTTTGGTGAATTACAGATGGGTAAGAGATCTCAGGGTCGGCCTCTACTACGATACAAAGATGTGTGTAAGCGGGACATGATTGATACAGGCATTGATAATGCACATTGGGAGCAAGTCGCCGCTGAACGTGTTTCATGGAGGGCAAATATCAGAAATGGAATAAAGTCAAAGGAGAAAATTATTGCAGAAAAGTCACACACCAAGCGCTTGAGACGTAAGATGGTGCATGATGGTGGAAATGACCACGTGTTCACATGCACCCACTGTGAACGGACATTTACAGCGCAAATTGGCCTTATCAGTCACACTCGCTACCGCCATAGTTAAAAGTTATTATGCCTTTTTAAAGCACAAACTATCGTCTGTCAAGACGGCAAGGTGCCAATGAATATATGTCATTGAAACAGATGAAGAAGGGGCGATAATAGAACAAGACACTGTTCGTATGCTATATGTTACTGAGAGAGAGGAGACATGAAAGAAGTTATAGAAGTACAACAGTCTGCCCAGTTGCTATATGTCTTTGAAATGATGTAGCGATTTATATCAGAGGCATGAGGCTAACTAAAGTAGCAATATTGATAATCAAGGTTGTTGTGTACCACAAGTATTTCACTGTGGGTGTCAGCCAGACATCAGTTTATAAAAAGGGAAGCTTTGTCTGTATCCTTGTAAAGCAGGTTGAGCCAGGGCCAATGTTTTTTTGTTGTTTTTGTTGTTGTTGTTGTTGTTAAATGAAGCAAGTGAGCATTTCCTTGCAGATTTTACAAGACCTCAAGGAAGATTTATAGGATGGTTATTATGATAAAGAATCATCGTCACTGCTCCAGAATAAAAAGTCCATAAACATTTTGTCTCTCCCAGCAGAAGTCGAAGTGTGTGGAGGCTGACTGTCACTGCTGCAAGATGGTCCTCTGCATTCTGGAACTGTCCTCGGCTGCATTCATTGCCACAAATTGCAGACCCAGTTTTCCACTCCAACAACCGTAATCGAGAAGACTCATCAAGACATGTGTCAGAATACACCAAGCTGTCGTTTATTGCCCTCATCATGTCTCCTCTCACTGTCCATCTTCAATGTATCAATGTAATCCTGGCCAAGGGGTTAACGACATTGTTCGTAATCCCGTATATCCATTAGGGGAAAACAGCAGCTGCCAGAATCGGCAGCGGTTCGCGCCTCGCTGGTAACTTAGGGGTATGTGAGCCGGTCGTTCAGAAAGCAATGCAATCTACTGAGCGTAAAACTTGCCTAGTACATCAACAGCGGCTGAAAAACGCTGGTGTTGACTGCAACGTCCTGTCAATGATATACAACATAAAAAGATCTTTTGAAGCTAACATAGCTGCTGAGATGGCAGTCACAGCGGCATTCCGCTGGCTAGAGGACAAAGAGCACACAGATGTCATAATTGTAACAGACTCACAGAGCATGATGTACAAGGTGAGAAAACAGACAGAGTGGCATGCTTCAATTCAAAAATGAAAGAGAGGTATCTGTTGCATCTTTCCCCCAGGACATGCTGGTGTGGTTGGAAACGAGCAAGTGGACAGATTGGCTGGGTCCGTACCTTTGGTTGGGTATTTGTGCACGATGAAACCCTTTGGGATAATGTGTATGACGCGGAAGAATAGATGAATGGCCTGGAATGAATGGTGCGGCACAGAGCGGCAATGGGATTTGGTCGACACTCAGTACTCCGAGGAAAGGCCTAAAACCTGTCAAAAAATGTCATTTACTGCCAATATAGTACCTTGCGGTGTATGGAAGGGGGGGGGGGGTGTCTTTGAGCCTGAGGAATTAAGGCCACCTGGCTAGTGCAGTTCCCATGAACTGTGCAGGTTAGGGCTTTCTTTTTGCCCCCGACAGAAAAAAAAAATCCCACACCTTACTGAGGATTCGAACCCGGGTCTCCCGAAGGAGAATCCGGCTTTCTAGCCACTCGGCCAGCCGCTCCTCAGGAAAGGCCTAATGGACACATAATCAGACTGCAACTGGTACCATCAGAATTGGGACTCTTTGCTGGCTGTTGAAGATGAGGACGGAGCACGTATGGGAATGCCCCAAGTGCTGGGATGTCGGATCAACTCAACTAATAGCAGCTTCCTCATTTATGCGCGCCCCTGCATTACCCGGGCAAGTGATCGGCACAAGATCCCCAGTTTGAGGCCTATACAAGTGGCAACCACTTATGCCAGATTCCTAACGTGTTCCGAGTCTGTGGACATTTATAAAAGTAAACCCGCGTACACGTCTTAAGGCGCATAGGACTTATGTTGCTGGAACCATAGTTTTATAGACCAATCGGCTCTGGCTGGATTATAAGGTCAGAATCACACCGACATTCTGTACTTCCCAAGGCATTGCCTGGCACCCATTGTAGACTGGGTAAACAAATTCGTAACGATGAAAATGTGAACCTATGACCATCCGGCCTGCAGGCAAATGTGCTAGCCACTATGCCTCCATGGCTTTCCAGAGCCGCACTGACAGGAAGAAATTCAAATTTGTCACTATTGGATATTTTACTCGGGATCACTACACTCACAGACAAGTGCAGGTACTATACCAACCTAAGTCCTCCTTTAACCAGATGTCTGTATGAAATAAGTGCAGTATTGTTTTATGTTACCTGTGGATCTTATCATGAACATGGCAAACCTGTGGTTGTGGACTTAAGATGATCGCCTCCACCGTTCAACAGGGCACATGTTATACTGAACGTCTGCATCTTCTTTGCCGTTTACACTCAAACCACCTCATTAATGACTCCAGTGACGGCAGAAGTTAGGTTCAGAGTCATGTCGCTAACACAATTATTTGGAAAAAAAAGAAGAAAGAAACAGGCTAATAAACTCTTTCCAAACAACATAAGTTATCAAATAGCACCTAACCTAAAAATAAAAAAAAATAAAAAATTAACAATAAACAAAAGACCATTGATAATATTGTTCGTAGAAATTTGGAGGCAATTAAAGGAAAAAGAGCTGGTCACAAGCGCTGGAACCCCAGTTACCCCTCCACTCCATGCTTTACGGCATAAACTATTACTGGTTCATCAGTTGAATCCGTACCGCTTGTTCTCATGGACTTCAGATGCTGACCTGGTGCAACAGGCACTTTGAAGGAGACAGCTACCGATTATCTGATAGGAACTCGTAAAAAGATGCTAAAAACACGGCATCGAACTGGTTGATTCACACGTCAGATTCCGGATACTCCAGTTCACATTTTTTGTCTCAAATACTTGAATGAAGGTGCCAACATGTCTGTTATTACACACAAGAATACGTCAGAAAAATAAAAAAAAAGACAAACAGTTGTCAGAGGAATTATATACGCGGTTTTACAAGAACGTTCGCAAGAAATTTCTTGAATTACAACGACACAAGACTATAAATTTACAGTTAAACAGTCGAAATTCACTGAACTTTGAAAATTGCAGTAATCATTGAATTCCTGGAAACGATGGTTTGGATGAAGTCAAATTGATACGTGAACATTGAGAAGTAAACACTTGGAAGAAAGCAAGTGAATCTTATTTTAAAATTATGAACCAAAAATTCTCAGAACATATTGTTTATTCACCAGGCACGGTAGAATTTGATGACTATTGGATGAAGCTGTTTATCAAATTATATAGAGATTGATTCTGACACAATCATGCCAACGATTCGATTTCATCTGTTCTTATGGTTTTAATCCAGCGCTGTTCATTGAAGGCGAGCTACGTTGATTACATTCTTTACAGCATTAATGCTTGAGAAGATACAGTTACTATTTAATCGCATTGTGCTTGATGTATTACATAATAGAATTCAACATCTGTCACAGTCAGTTAACAGAACAAAATGACTTGAGAACGTTCATACAGCCAATAAGAAGTATCGGAATTGAAGATTCATTTCACCATTATTTATTATGTACATTTACTCGAACAAACAACAGATTGGTAGCATTACTAGGGAATTTACACAGTCTTCGAACACCTAATTGTCTTGATCTGCATAAACGTTCGTCTGCGGTATTTTGATGTTCCGGCGACATGAACATTGTAACATCAGCTAGCAAGATTAAGAGTGGTCTTCACAGATACAGCAAATACAGTTTCAACGGGAAATTAATTGACAAATAAACTTTTGCGGTTCCATTTGTGTCAAATCGGAAGAGCGCGTTCATTGACATTTTTATAAACGCTACATACCGAGAACTAATTGTGTATAGAATCAGTACGACACACATATAGAATCGAAATTTTGACTTTGAACGAATCGGTCTACAACGGAATTATATTTTATAATAATGTTACATAATTATAACTCGCATCAAATATCACTGAAGAAACAAAAGCTTGTCGATACGTCCACAGGACTTATTACAGCAATCTTCAGAAAGCCGATCAATAATCAATATAATTTCAGAGCTGCTGGAGTCTTAAAACACATACGTCAATTATGAAAGCATGATTTGCATACATGAAACTTTCTTAGGCCATGCTACAGCCAACAGTGGCCAGTCTACATTCAATTGATATTATTAAGCTAAAATCATGACCAGATTTTGCTTATTGGCCCAGGCCGAGGTACTCAAGTCACGAAATCCATATATGCTTCAAATTTAAAGGTATCTTTTCGCATCTTTCTGCTTTGGAGGAATGTTCTACAACATCGAATCACCAAACCGCAGATGGTTACTCATCCACGTCCATTATATCAACCGTGCTCCTTTATATCGAGTCTAGAAGAAATTCCGATCGTGTTCAGGATAGGCGATAACTTTTCGAGCGATAACAAATCAGTCGCCCGAATCGATGAGTGGATACAACGTTTAAGACCTCCGTTATATGGATGTCCAATTACCCCATCATTAACTCCACCTAAGTTGTTTTCTGCATTGGAATATCTGATACTAGAGGACAAACTTCTGTGTCAACGATGGATAACAATTCAATAACAAATTAGAAATAAACGACGTTGTTAAATTGAGTGAAAACATACTGGGATTTGGTCGGAAAAAAAACAACTGTTATCAGAATGAAATCGAGATACTAAAATATGAATGACATTTAAAAACGGCTAATACACCTGAAAGTTAAGAGATAATTTAATTTAATTTACATCGTCATGAATAAAAGAATGTCATGTTTTTCTCACGTGAATCCAGCACGTGATTAAGGTTGTTCATGAGTTCAATGATAGGAAACTAAGTGAATGGTGTTTATTTGGTGTATTCGTCGGTGATGGTCAATTAATCTGTTGTATTTGTGCTAAATGTTAGTATAAAGATCCTTACATATTAGTTTTAGACTATGCATGTGGTCTTACAAATTAGTTTTGATTTACTGCTTGATCATACGCAAAGGTTTGTCAATTGTTGTTATAATAAAGGTACAGAGGAAAACACACGTGATGTGAGGGTGCAGTGAGGTGTACTGGGATAGAAGCAACTCCCCTGAGCGGATGTAACAGTACACTAGAATTGTACCAAGATATGTGAATATCGAGGTGTACTATGGACTAACCAGCGTCATTAATCTAAGAGGTTTGGGGAAACTCTCTTTGAGATATGGTGAAGGCAGTCAATATCATACCGACATATGATCGTCAGAAAGTTAAAGATGATTTATGGATACTAACTTATATGGTTATGTCAGCATTTTACAAGCACCGATGGGTAGATTAAAGCATGATGAGTTAGCTTCTCTACATACAGGTATGAGCATTGGGCAATGATACCACATTACAACAGTCGATTGAAGAAGAAGATTTATCATGTTGGAGTATGAAAAGTATTAGTTTATTAGAATATTTACGGAAATATGATTGGTTAGGTGATCATTATTTACACAAAGAGAGCTGGTGCTATTATGACATTGCTAGTTGAATGAATTATATTGTTGTATTATTGGTACGGCACTTAATAATATTAGAAATATCCCTTAAATTAGAATGTGATCAGCGACAGCCTCTACCTCACCTACAACCATTAAATGACAACGCAAGATATATGCATAGCCAGCGACAACGAGGATCGGCAACTGATACAGACGGCATGATACCGATTGATACTCTCGTCCACAACTCCGGGTTTTGACCTAGAGTGAGGACATTAGGGACTAATGGTATCATTAGTTGGTCCGACCCTCCCATAGGCCGGCCACATGACGCTCACCGTGGGTGTGAGCAGGAGGGCATGCCCATCAGTAATTTTATTTTTTTTGAGGGTTATTAACGGGAACCATAATGTCATGTTCAGCAATTGATACTTAGGTTGTCAGTGATGCTATTTGTCATGGGTAATGAATGTATATGAATTAAATGATAATATCATTTAATTTGTAGGGCGGGGGGCATAATGCCACATATCAGTCACTGACACATAGCAGACTGAGAAAGGCTGAAGGGAGCTTCCCTAAAACATGCACCGAAATGTACAATTATAGAGTGCACAGGGAAACTAGGGAAGCGTCACGAAAAACGTCACTAGGGGTTAGACTTGGGCTGCCGTCCTGTTCGGACGCAGCATGTCTTTTGAGCATGGCTAACAGTCAGTTATGCCGCTCTTTGTGTTTATTCAGTGTGTGTGATTCTCAAGTGTTTCGTTGTGGAGCGATTGAGTTTGTCGACATGTGAAAGGAGTCGGAAGATTAAAGTCTGCAAGATAGAAAATCATATCGTTTTATGAAGGTTTGTTGCAGTAGCAGTTTCTTGGTTGTCGTTTTATATTTCAAGTATAAGGAGAGATGTATAATGTTTGAATAGACAGAAACGTATTAGTCCTAATGCCCTTAGATGAGTCAACAACACTTCGTGACAATGTCCATGCGCCGTATGGCAATACTGTACAAGTGTCATGTTCGATATATGATGATATTCTGTCGGTGAGCTGATGCAAACGGTTATCTTCTTTTCTTCTCTTCTTTGCGTTCATCCGGAGTGTTTTTTTTCCAGATGTGATTGCGGTGTGCGTTAGGCACCCTTGGGTTGAAACCCTTAGGTCAACACATCCGGCTTTTGCGTGCATTTTTGACCAGGTTAGCATTCCTGGGAGACTCTCACTTTTGTGGTACCGTCCACCTCCCAGCTGGTCAAGTTGGAACAGTTGAAGACTTCGCGGTCATCCCTCAAAGAAAGGCAAGGTAAGTCCATGGCATTTTCCGTCATCCTGGGTGGCTTCCATAATTGCAGAGCCGACACATAGCGCTCTGGTGCTGGGCTCACCGAGGGAATCGTCACGTCCTGCTCATGGCTGCTTTAATTCCTCACTTCAATATATTGGACATTTCGTTTGCCCCGGGCCGTTCCCGCACAAACCAGACAGGTCTGCAGACGGTATCCACTCAGCGAGTTTTCGGTTCGGACATGTGCTTATCGTTGTGCCCGGCAGGGCTGTTCCAGGCACGATGGACATTCGGAAACCACCTTGTCAGAGCTGTTCCGAACAAGAGCGGCATTCAGAAACTAGGTAGCCAGAGCTGTTCCTAGCACGAAAGACATTTCACTCGGACGTTTTTGTGTGTTGTGCCTGATTTATTTGCACCCGTAGGCCAGCACATCCGACTTCAGCAGGCATTTTTACGGGTTAGCCTTCCCGGGGTTTCGAGGGACGTTAGACTGTTAGTGCTATGGTGTCGCCCACATCTCAGGTGGTAAAAGTAGAACGGTCATCGACATCACGATAAACCCTCAAGGGAAGGCAGGGGCAGACCATGGGCATTCCCCCGCTATCCAAGGAGGCTTCCATAATTGCAGAGCCGGCACATATTGCTCTGAAACTGGGCTCACCCGAGGATTTGCCACGTCCTGCTCATGGCTGCTTTAATTCCTCACTTCCATGTGTTGGGCATTTCGCTTGCCACTGGTCGCTCAAGTACACACCAAGAACGGTCAGTCTGCGGGTGACATCCACTAGGTAAGCTTTCGCTTTGGATTAAGGCCACGAAATGGTCGCTAGCCGTGCGTTCCATTTCGTGTTATTGAGACGTTTTCCCACCTTTGTCTAGACCAGTGGTTCTCAACCTTTTATGGCCCGTGCCCCTTCACCATATTTTCAGAACGTCATTCCCCGCTTTCATATTTCCTATCTAAAAATCCCCCACCCCTACACAGTATATGTAATATTGGAAGGTAAATTTAATAGCATATACTAAAACAAGTCTAGACATCCAGATAAAACATGATCTGTGGGTCTACTTACTTTATAAAATGAATTTTAGAAGGATGAGACGTACTTAACTGTAAAGTATGAAGGGAAAAAAGAATATCAAGTAATCGGCTCTTGTGTTAACGCGATCTTGAAATGGTCTTCATTCCCCCCCCCCCTCCCCGAAACCCTAAAATTCCCCCCTGGGAGGAATTCCCCACCGGTTGGGAACCACTGGTCTAGACTCTCTATGAGTTAGATACAGACAGTTTTCGTAACCATTTCATTCGACTGGGGACTTCTTCTACCTTTTAGTACTCGCTCACTAGGTAGGCTACATGTGCTGCCGGCTCAGCACCTTACCTCTGTGCAGCAATGAGCGAGAAACGGCCAGGCCCTCTCATCCGGGACCCCCCCCCCCCCATATCTCCCAGCTGAGAGCCTTCGGACAAGTATCTGAACTGGGCATGTAGCTTGCTCAGTATCTCACCTATATTTTTCGGTAGGTGGGTATCGGCCCGACTCTCACATCCAAGGGCTTCAGGCTTGGAGGCTTTAAGCCCCAGCCCTCGACAGAGAGCCTTAGAGTATGTGCCCGGACCAAGAACTTCTGCCTACGTGCACTTGATTTAAACTTTTGACTGCTATCCTCAGTCTACCTGCAGAGCAGCAGGTTGTGTCTCGCTTAGTCTGGCCCCTATCCCATAAGCTGTTCGATATGTAGTTTTCATCCATCGACAGCACATGGGGTCACTGGGACACGCAAGCTCCCCCACCACGGCAAGGTGGAGATACCTCGGGGGAGCAAACGGTTCTATGCGTTGGAGCATAGTCTAGTGGATGTGTTCGTGTGAGCGTTTCATGCTGAAGTGTAGAGTAGTTGATGTTTCCTTGTGTGAGTCTGTGCTGAAGTGTCCTTACAACGTTGACGTTGTCAAACGACACAGCTTGTGACGTAACTATCGTGGTGCTTTCATTAGTTACATTTAGTGCTTAACTTTTGTGTTTTACTTCTATTAATCTATATATATATATATATATATATATATATATATATATATATATATATATATATATATATATATATATATATATATATATATATATAAAGAGAATGTTTGTGTCTTTGTTTGTGTGTCCTGTATGCGTTCCTGAACGGTCCATCCAATTGAGATGAAATTTTCTACAGATGTTCTTCTCATTCCCGCCGAGCCAACTGGCATAGATTTTTAGTTTAAAAACAGTTACTTACGTATTACATCCGTCTAATTAAGGGGACTTAACAACAAAAGTTATATCAAGGGACATTACTTTTGGTAACATTGCTATATTATGTAATTTAAATAATTGTTGTATTTTTCTTAAAGTTTTATAAAATGTTTAAAGAAGTTATTTGCAGTCATATGCGTTATAATATTGTGACATGTCTCATGCCGGTCTTCATACGAATATCGAACGCACCATATACAATGTCAAGTATAAAGATAGACAACAGTGTTATATTGGAAGGACAGACAGCAAGCAGTTCTTAAGTTTCCAAACTTAAGCCAGACAACGAAGTAATGCAGAGTGACTCAGCGGGAACAAAGACTTTTGGCGTTTCAAAATAAGTAATTAGGTACCTGTCACCTGTCAACTGGGAGACCTACATCGGAGAAGATAGTACAAAGCGCGTGTTGCAATTTCATTAGCATACAATTTCATAGGTCAAGAGAGCACGGTTGATGCTTCATTACCGGGAGAAAGTAGGTACCTGGCAACAAAGAAACTAGAAAGATAAACATGAATTTAGGAAGTACTTTGGATGGTAATTGGATGGATGTAGGTGGAATTAGTTATTGTCACGTCGAGGGAAAGTCGTTTGTAAATATTGTGGAAGACAAATTAAGCGGTGTGGGACGAGATATATAAAGTTACAAACGGCAACTTAACGTGCCAGTCTTTTATAATGTGATCTAGAGAGCAGAAGTTTTTCTGATTGTGTGTGTCGATATAATACTTCTCCTGGGGAGTAAGGGTGGTGGTTATGTTGAGTGCTTAAATTGGGCAGAGACCTGTAAGCTGATGGTGGTCATTCTGGAGGAACAGCATCATTTTTCCTCAACTGCTTCTCCTATGCCACAACCCTGCAGCCCAGGAATGAACAGCTAAGTACCTGGCAGTACAGTCTGTGTTGTCCACAACTCTAGAACCGAGATACCCCCTGTAACACCATCCCACGTAGGACCTACCCGAGAGTACTTCTTTAAACGCAAGATTTCAAGAACAACACCTTGATATAGTTCAGGATGCCTCAGGAACATTTAACGTAGCCTTAAGGGGACATTCTGAACAATATATATATATATATATATATATATATATATATATATATATATATATATATATATATATATATATATATATATATATATATATATATATATATGCTATACAGTGAACTGTGACATACATTTGGTTTAGTGCCATTAATGAATCAAACACTGTGTACCAGAACATTAGTTATAGTTGGAATTTCAATTCCTTAACTGTGCTGATGATTTGTTTACTACCTCATTGGTGGTATTGTTCTAATGTGTTTATCTGAATCATATACCACGCTAACACACACACAACACAGGAACACACCACAATTTTATCTCAGTATAGTGTTTTGATGATTCACTTGGTGTTTGGTGTTTTACTTGGCGTTGTGTAATATTTATTAGAATACATTAGTTACAACATAAGAGTGGAGCCAAGTGTGGCTGGATAAATAAAGTATCACATATTTTCCTGGGGGAAAATTTTCCAAATCGGAGTTTTGTTAACTTCCGGGGCTCCACGGGCCACTCTGTGAAGAAACTTCAACAATAGGTCACAATCTACCCCTAGGGATTCTTAACGAGCCATTTTCAAGTTTCTCTAAACAGTTGGCTATTAGAATGTGGGGATCCCATCCTCATTTCTTTTTAACTTACCACAAATATAATGATAAAATCTTTAAAGCATTTTCAAAGTTTTCATAAAAATAATGCATCTATTTTAAATACGTGAAAATTTTCGTACACATTTTTCCGCAACGGGAACGGGAAAGGGCCAAACTCTGCGCACCACAGTCGTATCTGGTATAAACAAAGTTATAAAAAGTTAGAACCTCAAGAATTCGGAATAAAAAAAAACGTTGCAAGCCGTTTGATGGCTAAACAAAAAAAAAAAAATCTCCTAAGTTTTCGGAAACATAATGGATCTATTTTAGATACGTGAAAATTTTCGAACCCATTTTCCCCGTAACGGGAACTGGAAAGGGCCGAACATATACTCTGTGCACCACAGTCGTATCTGGTATAAACAAAGTGATAACAACTTTAAGGAATCTTCAAAGTCTTCGTAAAAATAATGGATCTATTCAAGATACCGTGAAAATTTTCTAACTCTGAACAATATCATCGAAGCTATAATTTTAAGTGTGAAATTTAAAGGAGAAGATGTACTGGTGCCTCGCATCCCAATGATTCCAACAGATATGCCATTCGAATTCAAACGTCTGCAATTTCCAGACAGACAGACAGACAGACAGACAGGCAGGCAGGTAGACAGACAGACAGACAGACAGATAAATAGATAGATAGATAGATAGATAGATAGATAGATAGATAGATAGATAGATAGATAGATAGATAGATAGATAGATAGATCTCCGCCAGGGGCTGGGCGAAGCCAGGCCGAGTCAGCTAGTATTTTATGTGTGTACAGATCAATTACTCAATTACTGCCACATGACAGTGATATTGACCACATCATGGATCGAGTGTCAACTGGTCTACACGATAAGGCGCTACCAAAATATATCATATACGACTAAAGGTATAAAATCGGGTCCTTGACGTTTTGTTTCGACAATTACAAAACACGCCTCAGTGAATGTAAAAGGTCTGTCTGTTTCTTACTGTCTGGGGCGGATACCAACCAAGCGTTACTACCTCGTAGAATTGCGGCTGTCATGGCTGAAAGGAGAAGATATAAGCATTACGTTTATAACAGACGAATGATTATTCACCCCTGCTGCGGAAATAAAACTAAATAACGCAATATCTGCACCACCACTGGTCTAGAGATGTGACATTGCGTGTCACTATCCTATAAGAAATCAATGCATAAAATTTGGTGGAACTGCGGTAAAGCTGTGAAAGTTTAAACAATATATAATGACACAAAGTAGTGCAGCTTTACATAACAGAGTTACGACACATACAGAACGTTGCGGCGGTTAGCCTTCATCAGCAAACAAACACATTCACAAACACAACATACAGTCAAGGAGAACTCCTGTGACTACATTAGAAGGTGATGACAGGACGAGAGGAACAAATGCATGGAAAAATGGAAGCAATGAAGAGGAAATGAGAATTGACAAAATGTTAATTGAAAAGAATGTTAGTCGAAGAAAATGTTTAATAGAAAAACTGTTTATAGAGAAAAGAAACAAACTGTATACTCACCTCACGTACGGACCTGTGAATGTTTACGGAAATCTCAGGTGTATTTTTATAACGGTGCTGGATGTTACGGTACAGTGAACACATAGAAAGAAGGGGGCGGGGTAGGAGGCGTGTAAGATTGACCACGGCCCCATTGTGTTGTTGGTCTGGGTGGACTGGTGTGCAGGAACACGCGTACTACATAGACACACTTCAACAGACAAAATGCTAGTGTATGTGGACATGCAAGAAGAGAGAGAGGAGAGAGAGAGAGAGAGAGAGAGAGAGAGAGAGAGAGAGAGAGAGAGAGAGAGGAGAGCGAGAGAGAGACAGACAGAGAGAGACAGAGAGAGGAAAAGTGCCTGCGACCTACCACATGGGGTATATTGTAACCTACGAAATAGTCAGTATGGTTGCTAGTCATACAACGCGCTTCCGGAGCCCCTCGCCCAGTCCTAGAGTTGTTGGGGTTGTGTAAGATCCAACCACTGGCAATGCACGTGAAGAAGGTATGCACAGAGAAGCCAGATGTAAGAGGAGAGAGAGAGGGAGAGAGATAGTGAGAGAGAGAGCGTGAAAGGGGGGAGAGAGAGGGAGAGAGAGGGAAAAGAGAGGGGGGGGGAGAGAGGGAGAGAGGGAGAGAGAGAGGGAGAGAGATAGAGAGAAAGGGAGAGAGGGGGGGGGAGAGGAAGAGAGAGAGGGAGAGAGAGGGAGAGAGAGAGAGGGAGAGAGAGAGGGAGAGAGATAGAGAGAAATGGAGAGAGAGAGGGGGAGAGGAAGAGAGAGAGGGAGAGAGAGGGAGAGAGAGGGGGAGGGAGAGAGGGGGAGAGAGAGGGAGAGGGAGAGGGAGAGGGAGAGGGAGAGAGAGTGAGGGAGGGTGAGAGCGAGAGAGGGGAAGGGCAAGAGAGAGATCAAGGGAGGAAGAGAAAGCGCGAGAGGGAGTGAGAGAGGGAGAGAAAGCGAGAGAGGGAGTGAGAGAGAGAGGGAGAGAGCGAGAGGGTGAAAGAGAGAGAGGGAGAGAGAGAGAAAGAGAGAGAGAGAGAGAGAGAGAGAGAGAGAGAGAGAGGAAAAGTGCCTGTGATATACCACATGAGGCGTGTGGGGCGCGTCGGTCTACGTGTATGACGTTTCCCTCGTACTGTACCCTATGAAATAGTCAGTATGGTTGATTATTGCACAGTACACTTCAGGAGCCTCTCGCTCAGTGTTTGAGTTGTTAGGGCTGTGTGAGATATAACCACTGGTAATACAAGTGAAGTGGGTGGGCACAGAGAAGCAAGATGTAAGGAGAGAGAGAGAGAGAGAGAGAGAGAGAGAGAGAGAGAGAGAGAGAGGGAGAGAGGAGAAGTGCCTGTGATATACCACATGAGGCATGTGGGGCGCGTCAGTCTACACGTATGACGTTTCCCTCGTACTGTCCCCTATGAAATAGTCAGTATGGTTGATTGTTACAAAGCACACTTCAGGAGCCACTCGTCCAGTGTACGAGTTGATGGGGCTGTGTGAGATCCAACCACTGGTACTACAAGTGAAGTAGGTAGGCACAGAGAAGCAAGATGTAAGGAGATAGAGAGAGAGAGAGAGAGAGAGTGAGAGAGAGAGAGAGAGAGAGAAGAGAGAGAGAGAGAGAGAGAGAGAGAGAGAGAGAGAGAGGAAAACTGCATGCGATATACCGCATGAGGAATGCAGAGTGGGTCTACAAATGCGAGGCTGCACTCCTACTGTTCTCTATGGAATAGAGGCAGTAAGGTTAATTGCTATACCACGAATTTGAGGATCAAATCTTCCAGTGGTTGTGTTAAAATCAGACCACCGGCAATATAGTTGGAATATGTGGGTACAGAGAAGCCTGATGGAGAGAGAGAGAGAGAGAGAGAGAGAGAGAGAGAGAGAGAGAGAGAGAGAGAGAGAGAGAGAGAGAGGAGAAGTGCCTACGACACGCCCCTGATGTATGCGGGGTCGGTCGGTCTACAAATACGAGGCTTCACTCATACTGTTCCCTATGAATTCGGGGCAGTTAGGTTGATTGTTATACAACGTATTTGAGGGTCAAATCACTCAGTGGTTGTGTTAAAATCAGACCACCGGCAATATAGTTGGGACATGTAGGCACAGAGAAGCAAGATGGAGAGAGAGAGAGAGAGAGAGAGAGAGAGAGAGAGAGAGAGAGAGAGAGAGAGAGAGAAATTGGAAAAGTGCCTACGACACGCCCCTGATGTATCCGGGGTCGGTCAGTCTACAAATACGAGGCTTCATTCATACTGTCCCCTATGGAATAGAGGCAGTAAGGTTGATTGTTATACAACGTATTTGAGGATCAAATCACCCAGTGGTTGTGTTGAAATCAGACCACCGGCAATATGGTTGGAATATGTAGGCACAGAGAAGTGAGATGGAAGAGAGAGAGAGAGAGAGAGAGAGAGAGAGAGAGAGAGAGAGAGAGAGAGAGAGAGAGAGAGAGGAAAAGAGATAGAGATTGGAGAAGTGCCTACGGCACGCCACCGGATGTGTATGGGGTCGATCGGTCTACATATACGAGGCTTCACTCATACTGTACCCTATGAAATAGAGCCAGCACGGTTGATTTTTATACAACGTATATGAGGATCAACCCCCCCCCCCCCCCAGTGGTTGTGTAACATCAGACCACCAGCAATATAGTTGGAATAGGTAGACACCGAGAAGCAAGATGGAAGAGAGAGAGAGAGAGAGAGAGAGAGAGAGAGAGAGAGAGAGAGGGAGAGGGAGAGAGAGAGAGAGTTTGGAAAAGAGTCTACGACACGCCACACATGGCATAGGTAGGCACAGAGAAGCACTATTGTTGAGAGAGAATGAGCGAGAGAGAGATTGAGAGAGATCGAGAAAGAGAGAGAGAGATCGAAAAAGAGAGATCGGAAGAGAGCCTACGACACGCCACACATGACTATCTGTAGGCACAGAGAAGCACGATTGTTGGGAGAGAATGAGAGAGAGAGAGATTGAGAGAGACAGAGATTGCAAAAGAGCTTACGACACGCCACACATGGCATAGGTAGGCGCAGGGAAGCACGATCGTTGAGATTGAATGAGAGAGAGATTACGAGAGAGAAAGAGAGAGAGAGGGGGCAGAGAGAGATTAGAAAAGAGCCTATGACACGCCACACATGGCATAGGTAGGCACAGAGAAGCACGATTGTTGAGAGAGAGAGAGAGAGAGAGAGAGAGAGAGAGAGAGAGAGAGAGAGAGAGAATGAGACCGAGAAAGAGAGAAAGAGAGAGTGAAGATTGGAACAGGGCCTACGACCCGTCACCCATGGCATAGGTAGGCACAGAGAAGCACGATTTTTGAGGGAGAATGAGAGAGAGAGAGATTGAGAGAGAGAGAGAGAGAGAGAGAGAGAGAGAGAGAGAGAGAGAGAGAGAAGAGAGAGAGAGAGAGAGATTAGAAAAAAGTCTACGACACTCCACCCATGGCATAGGTAGGTACAGAGAAGCACGATTATTGAGGGAGAATGAGAGAGAGAGAGATTGAGAGAGAGACAGAGAGAGATAGGAAAAGAGCCTACGACACGCCACACATGGCATAGGGGCGACACGCCACACATGGCATGGGTAGGCGCAGGGAAGCACAATCGTTGAGATTGAATGAGAGAGAGATTGAGAGAGAGAACGAGAGAGAGAGGGGGAGAGAGAGATTGGAAGAGAGCCTACGACACGCCACACATGGCATAGGTAATGTCCACAGAGGAGCCCGATTGGTGAGAGAGAATGAGAGAGAGAGAGAGAGAGAGAAAGATTGAGACCGAGAAAGAGAGAAAGAGAGAGAGAAGATTGGAAAAGGGCCTACGACCCGTCACACATGGCATAGGTGGGCACAGAGAAGCACGATTGTTGAGAGAAAGTGAGAGAGAGAGAGATTGAGAGAGAGAGAGAGATTGAGAGAGATAGATTGGAAAACAGCCTATGACACTCCACCCATGGCATAGGTAGGCACAGAGAAGCACGATTGTTGAGGGAGAATGAGAGAGAGAGATTGAGAGAGAGACAGAGAGAGAGAGAGATTGGAAAAGAGCCTACGACACGCCACACATGGCATAGGGGACAGGGTAGAGGATAAGTTGGAGGCCGGACAAGGGTGATATCAGGAGGGTGTGGAAGCAACAGAGTGGGGAGGGGAAATGACTACGATTAGATGAAACTATGTTGGGTGTTGAGGCCGTGTGGTGTTAGGCACCCCATAGTGAATATGAGCCGGTTTTCTGTATTCTTGCGATGTTGCTGACCAGAGGAGCAGGACTGGATGCCAGTGACCTGGACATCGGAAGCACCTTGATGGTTGGCGCTATTGAAGTGGGTGGAGACAGGCTTGCTCTCGTTGGTGTTGATGTCCATCAGATGTTGGCGGAATCTGTCGGCTAGCATGAGACCCGTCTCCCCAATGTACTTCATATCACACCTTTTGCATATTATGGCGTAAATGATGTTGCGACTGGTGCAGGAAAATTCTTCTGTGATGCGTAAATTGCCTTTGGGGAATCGCACTACTGGAGTGTGGATCACATATGGGCAGGTCTTGCATCGAGATCTCAGGCAAGCCTTAGTTCCTAATTGTGAGGGTGGAGGTGGAAATCCCTGTACTCTATTGTGGACGAGTACATCCCTGAGGTTGCGGTCACGTCTGTAGGCCACTAGTGGTTTCTCTGAAAATATCGCGCTGGTAGTAGGGTCAGCTTGAAGGATAGATAGATGTCGAAAGAGGATATTCTTGACTGAAAAATTATGCGGATGGTAGGTAAGAGAAAGTACCGGTCGAAGGTTTTTTGGTCTAGGTGCAGAGGTGAGAGCCTCTGCGCGGCTAACGGGTAGAACCCGGCGGAAGGCTGATGATAGGACATGATCAGGATAGCCACGAAGCCTGAAAAAGTCCAACATTTCCTGAGCATTGTGCTGAAAATCCTCATCATTTTGGCATAGTCGTCGAAGGCGCAGAAGTTGAGAATAAGGAATAGCGTCTTTGCAGGCCGGAGGGTGAGAGGAGGTGTAGAGTAGAAAGGCGTGAGAGTCTGTCGGTTTGTAGTAGACCGTCGTGATGAGACCCTGGGTCCCAATAGAAACAGTAATGTCTAAGAAGTTGACAGAAGTAGAGGAAATATGGGAAGTGAGTTTGATAGAAGGATGAAAGTTGGAGAAGAAGTCTATGAATCTTTCGAGATCCGCCCGTGGCATACAGGTGACACCAACACCATCATCGATGTATCGCCTGTATAGTTCAGGGATTCTACCGTTGTAGAGTTGCCATATCTGGTACTCAAGGTGGCCCATAAAAAGGCATGCGTAGCTAGGGCCCATTTTAGTACCCATTGCAACCCCGCTGATCTGATTGAAGTACTGGCCGTTAAACTCAAATGAGTTGAGAGTAAGGACCAGCTCAGCCAGGCGCAGAATAGCGTCCGTGGCAATGGTAGGGTTGGGACGCCTGTCAAGGAAGAACTTTATAGCTGAGAGACCATCATTATGTGGGATAGACGTGTATAGTGAGGTCACATCAAGGGTGAAGATGTGATACTGGGTATCAGACGTGAATGTTATAGATTCAAACGTCGCTATCGCATGGTTGGTGTCTTTCAAATATGATGGGAGGTCACCAACCAGCGGTTGGAAAATTCTGTCTAAGAACCCGGATATGTGCTCAGTGGGGCATGCACAGGCTGATACGATCGGTCTGCCCGGATTGTTCAGTTTGTGTGTTTTGGGCAGCATACAAAACATTGATCTGCCCAAGCAGCTGTCATACTTATTTAAAGACTTGGCTTCTGGGGGAAGAAGCCCTTGTTGGATCAGCGCAGAAGTGACCAGTTTGACCTGGTGGTTATTGTCGACTGTGTCATCTGTTGGGCGTGGTTGGTAGAAAGACCCATCACTGAGTTGTTTATGTCCTTCTGCAATGTACAAGTCCTTCCGCCAAACAACGACTGCTCCACCCTTGTCAGCGGGTTTAATGATGATGTCGTCCCGACGTTGAAGTTGGGTCAGCGCCTCCCTTTCATCTGAAGTGAGGTTGGAACGTCTGAGTGGTCTTGGTCGCAGTTTCTGAATGTCAAAAAGCGTTTGTTGATGAACAGGTCTAATGCCTTAGAAGATCCAGGGTTAGGTGTCCACGAAGACTTGGCTCTTGGAAATTCTGAAAAGTCATCAGCTGGGCTAATCAGTAAACGGGTTCGTGTGTTTCTTGTAGGACTCGGTTATTGTGTGTGTGTGTGTGTGTGTGTGTGTGTGTGTGTGTGTGTGTGTGTGTGTGTGTGTGTGAGAGAGAGAGAGAGAGAAAGAGAGAGAGAGAGAGAGAAAGAGAGAGATTCTTTGCATTTTCTCAGAAACCACATTTCCACAGCTATCAGATGTTTTTCAGCTTGTCTGCTGATTGTCCACGATCCACATCCATACAAAAGTATACGTTCTATGTAGCACTTCAACACTCCTTTTTCTCTTTCTTTGTAATTGACATCTTTTTATTGGTCAGTAATTATTAACTTCGTCATCGGTCTGGCATTTCCTATGTTAAGTATTTACTATTACACACTTAAATGCTTCTCCGCATTATTGCTAACCACGGCAGTCATGCTTTCATTTTTCACTTCCCATTTGAAAATATTCCGATTACATTTATTGCATTTTAGTTTCATATCAATTTCCCTATTTCTATATTTGTCTTGTGCTTGGCAAAGGTGCTGACAAGCGAAACGTCGGACAAATATGATGTGTTTTATTCTTATTTATTTCATTGATATTTGTCTTTTTAAAAAAAATATATTATTACATTTACTTCATCTATTTCAGCTTACAATAATTAGCATATTTACGTGAACTTACACCCTAGTCATGTATGCATATGTAGTTGTTTTTTACTGGGTTTTCTTATGTCCTCGATGTAAATGTAAATGTTTGTTGTACTGCATCTATATGCACAGTGAACGGCAATAGATGCAACAGAAGGCAATTTATAAACATTACTGCTATCGTACTAGGGAACTTAACGAAGACGCAACTCGTAGTATAATGTAACAATTTGAGGAGACCGCATTTGCGGTCGAAAACAGAAATGTATACAAGATAGGTCGAATTTCTGGCACCAATATTTCACATGAAAGATGTGTACATAAAGTTCTTACAAATAGTTTCTCAGATGCCTGCTTGTTTATTTCTTTTCCTTCTCCTTATTATTATGCTTCTTCTTCTGCTATTGTTGTTGTTTTTATTGATGATGATGATGCTGATGATGATGATGATGATGCTACTACTACTTCTGCTGCTGCTGCTACTGCTGCTACTGCTGTAGCATCTGTTTTCATTGCCCTATCTTTCAGCGCCAGATTAACTGATTCAGTGCCAAACAAAACGTAGGTTTGGGCCAAACATGGTATAAAATGAATGAACAAGTACTACTGGCACCTGGCCGTCTTGACAGACGATAGTTTGTTACACTTTGCTTCAAAAAAGGCATAATAACTATAAACCATGGCGGTTGAGAATGTGACTGATCTGTATGCATGTGAACACATGGTCTTTTCCATCATCAGGCACTGTAGGGTATTTTATATACATTGGCTTAATTTTGACGTCTAGGGGTTATATAAAGGGTTCCTGGTTAGAGATATAAGGACATGATAGATGATACATGGTGCTCTTCCTTGCCCGGAGAGTCAGGTCAGTTGCCTTCGCCTTCAAGGGAATACTATCCTCTATATGCAGTAATGGCTAAGTGCATTCGACCTCCCCACATTAACTCTCACTCCTTAACTAAACCAGTGACATTTATTCTCACAATAACATTACTGTGTAACCACCTTCAAAAGACAGCGAGAACACCCTTAGTTCAAGCTATAGCTTTTAATGTAGACTTCATAGTGAGTTATGGTGCACTCTAACATCTCAAAACAACATAATAACAAAATAATCAATCATCAACAGTACACTGTGTAAACTCAGATTTCACAACCCACTTCCCACCAAACAACTCAATGCCAATCTATGGATTGGTTTGACATCATTACCTCACATAATACATGTAAGCACAATACTTCATTAACTACATGTGTAGTCCCTTTTATTTACACAGATTGTTGATTCGATCTGTTTCTTAACTAAATCATATTTTGCTTGAACCACATTCTGTGACTCAACCATGAGGTACTGTCACCCAATACTGAGTTTGAGAAACAACTGTCCCTAAGCTCTTTGACACACCTACACAATCTGACCGTCCTACACAGTCTCTTCCACAATCTTTCCATCGATGAAAGGGGGGGGGGGGGTTCATCTTCTTCGTTATGGACCGTACAAATGACTCTGTCACTGTCTAATTAGTCCTCTGGCTGAATATATTTATACGAAATGGGGACGCTGGAATATTGCGTTTTAATACAGTTTCGTGTAGAAACATAGCAGATAGACGTATGTCCGGTCTACTATTATTTTTCCGCTATGCGATAATGATGATACACGATGATAAAGAATGATGTCGGCATTTCCCGTGGGGCCCTCTTCTCTGGTAGAGGGTTTTTAAGAGTGACGTGAATCTGCATTTTGAACTGGCGATTATGCCACTGGTGGGTTCGCTCTCATGAGTTGCCCATCAGGACTAGTCAAAAAGGCATTCTGTAAAGGCTGGTTGTCAGTATTCTAGTGGCACATCAATTCACATGTGTGGGCTTCACTCTTCGTTTGTCGTCAAAGGTGGGCTCCAAACAGTGTTAGTACGACTTGCATACATGTAGATTGCCGTCACGTTTGGCAGACTGAATCTGTTTCTTGCAACCGCTTACAGTGATTTAAGTATTGCTAATCCTGAGCCTTGCAGATGGAAGGAGTGGGTTAATGATATCCACTTTTCTGTACCAGCTTTTGTGGTTTAAGCAGGACAGCACACGCGTTCTCTTCAATGATATTGGGTGGAAGTTAGGATCCACTGCCTAAAACATCTCACAGCTATATTCTTGCAAAAGGAGGTAACTGGGATTTGCCTCCCCAGCTGTAGTGGGAAAGTATAAGATGAGTTACTCCTCTTGTTATAATCTTGTAGTGAATGGGTTTATCTACATACAGTATGGGGTTAGATTTCCTCGGGTCACCATGCTATATAAAGGCCTTGTTTTTTTCCTCACCACTGGGCTGTTCTGCAGTGCCTTAAAGGAAGGAGATGAACAAACAATATACATATTTGCCATCGATTCAATGGTCACTGGAACAAACACACACAAAGAACACAACAAATACACGAATGGGGGAAAGGGGGGGGGGCGCGTTTCTCCACCTCTTTTATCTCTGTTAAGTAAGCTGTCCCTACCTGATTGGTGGGGGGGGGGGGGGGGGTTGTATATCGAGTGTTTGCTTGTATACTAGCCGTATGTTGGTCTGGAGTCTCGTGAATATAAAATCTAACTGACGTTACAACACGAGCAGACACCACGATCTTTTACAAGACAAAACACACCACGAAACACACCTCTCACAGCACATGTGAAACACGTATTTATGAGAGAACAACACATGTAATCTGCTCTAGAACCATGTAGTAATCACGCGACAGAATATGGATCTACCCGCTGCCCATGCCCCTCTGGTAGCTTGGAGAAGGGGGGGGGGGTAGGGGGTCTAGTAATCTCATATCTTCTTCTTCTTCTTCTTCTTCTTCTTCTTCTTCTTCTTCTTCTTCTTCTTCTTCTTCTTCTTCTTCTTCTTCTTCTTCTTCTTGCGTCAACACTGCCTTAGATAGCTGAACATAAAATCAGGTCATATAGGCAGTCCCACGAATTAGCCTTGCGAACACCTGCTAGGCAGACGCGGCACCTTTCCTGGAGACACAGAGTGTCCACTTCTCGTTCCCTATGAGATCCTACTCATAGACAGAACGCGCACACCACTTTCCCTGTCTATTATTCAAACAGGTCACAACATGATTCACACACGATCTATGGTTTACATGTATTAATAATAATGCACTTATTGAGTACACGAGGGTTCACTTAAATGTCTTAACAAAGACAGTTTCCTAATCTCAATAATCTAGGTTCAAGTATAGAATTAGAGTGAACAGAGTTCTGCTTCAGAGCGCATAAAATAGTGGGGTAGGTTTCCCCAAGATATTAGCATCTTTGCAAGATAACAATGTAAGCATAGAAACTTCGCTGGAGTGGCGGAGACATACTTCTCTGCAGAAACGAGAGGCAGGCTATCTTTGCAAGAAGTAATTATGTAGTTATCACTTCACCAACATTTACATCAAATACATATATTCTTATTTATCATAAGATACAGGTATTACTTTCAAAAACTTATTATCTTACCATAGCACTGAGAAAGCACAGTTAGTAACAATCTCCCCTTAACGGCTACATTTTTGACTTGTTACGTTTCCAAATTCAAGTGCCGCTATCGGCTTCGCCCATGGGTTAAATAGGCTTGTTAATTAAGCTATTTTTAGGAAACGGAGGTACCGTTTCCTTTATTCCAGGCGAGAAGACCTACCGCTCCTTATAGGGGAAGGGAAAACAAAACTGCGCAAACCGCTGTTTCTCAGAAACGCCCACTGCAACCCTTTCCTTTAGCGGTGAATGCAACTGTCTGCACTGTTGCAGAATTCTGTAACTGGTCGAGAATGTCGCCATGCCACAGGCACTAACTGTCGTCTCACACGCTCAGTGGGTGGTTTATGTGCAGTCATTTTCCCCTTTGTCTTTATTCCATTTTCTGATCTTTGCCCTTTGTGCAACACGATCAGCGACGACTTGCTCAACAATTGAACAAGTATTGTCATGTAAATTTATATTCAGTGAGCATTGAAATTGTGGAAGATATCACAAAACAAAATAACTCGATGACCCTTGTATGGCGATATATCGTCCTTCTGTCCAAATGGAATGTCACATTTAGCGATATAGTATCCTTTGGCATTGAATCAGCTAAGAAGTTATTTTGAAAACCAGTGTGTCAAAGTGCGGGATATGAATAAGTAGAACTAGAGACAGAAGAAAGGTAAGGACAGAGACAGGACATAGATAAGGACCTTTAGAAGAGAATAGATAGGGAGAGAGAGAGAGAGAGAGAGAGAGAGAGAGAGAGAGAGAGAGAGAGAGAGAGAGAGGACAAGGAGGTATAACTTAAAGCAGTTATAAGACAGGACATAGACTAGGACACAGACGTGTCATAACTAGGACACAACAGGGACCCACCACGAGAATAGGACAAGGGACATTAGCCACAGGAAACTACCCGTAAACAAACTGAACGATAGTACGACCCCAGGTTAGCCAGTACTAGACGACTGGACTACGTGACAGTTGACGCAGCACGCAGCGCTGCTGACCGCACGAGGACTTTAGGGACAGCGAGCCAAGTGAACCTGTAAACTTACTCAGACCGGACTTGACAGTCAGAGCGACCAGACGTGTGCGACGTTCCTAGCCAATGTGTAGTTTAGAAAGGATGCAGTTAGACATAGCTAGTCTGAAGAATATGTTTGAGTTATGAGTGTGATTAATGTATGCTCGAGAAGCGAGCAGTGAATAATTGTGTGGGTATTATCGCCGATAGTAAATGTATGAGCTGAATCACATAGAATAAATATTGATTCGTTTTGCCATTTGTACAATCGTGTTTGTGATCGTGAGGTATGAATGAAGTGGCCAGCATGCCTGTATAGAATCTAGGTTGTTGACAAGCAGCCAAGAATGGAGTCAGAACGTGTGAAAGAATCCATGACCTACGACAATAAGAGTGGTGTCAGAACGTGTGAAAGAATCAATGACCTACGATAATAAGAGTGATGTCAGAAGTTTTGAACTAACCTATGACCTACGGTGTGATTGTTTAACAGCAGAAAGAGTTATACAAGATTGGTGTCAGAACGTGTGAAAGAATCCATGACCTACGGTCAAGAGTGGTTTTTGAGATTACGAAAGAACTTATTGCCTAGTGGTTTGCAAGAGTAGTGTTAGAAACTACGAAAGAATTCACGGTTTACGATAGAAAGAGTGAAGAGCAGGAGTGCTTATGACAGAAAGAGTGATAAGGAAAGATTGGCTTTGAGAAAGAGTGGACAAGTGTGAAATATATAGAATTGTAAAAACAATGAATATTAACATGTTAGTAGTATATAGGTACATTATCACCTTGTTTTGTGGTGGTGGTGGAAATTGATATTCCACCACAAAGGGCGATAACTCTTCAGGTTTTTAAGTAGGCGTGGCGTGGTCTAGTGACTCATCAGAGGTGACGTGGTCAAGTGACTCATCATAGGTGGCGTGCGTGCTCAGAGTGGGTGTGGTCAAGTAATTGTAGGTACGACATAAAAAATACGACATAAAACATCAATAAAGAAAACAAACAAAAAAGGTAACATTTTTCACACAGATTTTATTGGTAAACAACATCTATTCGGTTACAACATCTAAAGCTTGCGTCGTTTACGCCCTAACGGGATCAGCGGGATTTGATTACTGTAGAAAGCTGTCTGGTCATTCAGTGCCATGTCTTGACTGTAGACATAGGTGGGCGGATCTGGTACGTCTGGGTTGTAGGTAGACTGGTCTTGATAAAACGTCACGGGGTCATGAGTGTAGGTAGCCTGGTCTTTACTAGACACCTCGGGTGGTTGGTAAGTTAGTTTATCGAAATCCGCTAGAATGTCATCCTTCATTGATAGGAGAGACTCAAACTCTGCTCTCGTGAGTGTAATTCCCACCTTGGTCGGGTACTTGAGCTCAGAGACACCGAAATACTTGCGTAAATGTAGCGTCGTAGTGCCTCGGTATTGAGAAACTGTCGCCGCTTTCAAACCGTTGGCTAGTGGTCTGGGCATATCATCAGTTCTTGACATGAATATCCAGGTAGTTGTAGACATCTTGAGCGTGGCGGGCACGAAACACGAATGTGGCCAGTTCGTCTCGTTTTATAGGACATAGTTTATCGATTGATTTTAAACGTGTCTGGACTTGTCTTTTTCAACCACGGGCTAACCAATCGAAACACGAGGCGGTCATTCACGTGTTGTCTGTGACCAAACGGCTGCAGGATACGCGACAGGCTAGCGCCGCGGCATTTCATCACCAGAAAATACAGGGCGTACAGCCCGCAAGTGGCGTTATTGATGTCTTGTAACATACGGGTATTGTACATAGGTGATTGGTCCGAGTTACGTCGTATAAAGCGGATAATGTTGGCGTGTAATGGCGGCAAACCAAACGAATCGAAATATTCAAACTGACCTAGGCCATCGAAATATAGGGCGATCCAATGTGACCCAGAGTAAGAACTGGTGTCGGTGTTGACGATAAAAGCGGCTGGTTGTGTTCTATCAATGTGTCTAGGCAATTGATCTCTAGCACATACGTTGACTAGCGAAAGTCGTCGAACAAACGGGTCAGACATGAGTAACTGTCTTAGGTGTTGAGTATCCATTATGCTACGTAATCGGTTAGCACTTGCCTCGTCTTGGAAATTTCTAGAACCGAGTCGAGTTCCGCGTATATGATGACTTGTAGAGGTGCATCCGTTATAACGGCAAACTTAAGTTCCAGTGACAGTGGACCGGATTTGGCCAGTTCAAACTGCTCCCCGTCTAATATACTGGGAGTCAGATCAAAAGCGTAGAGAGCGAACCCTTGACTTAAACTCTCAAAATTGATACCATTCCCGACATCCTTACCGGTCAGACCGAGGGCCAAATTGGTACCATGGAAAGCTCGCGCATACTGACCTGTGGTATAATTCATGGTTAAGGGTTTGCCTGTGACACTACGCCCATCTACCATTAAACTCAAATAGTTTAACTGATAATGATTGAATATGAAGGGGTTCGTGTTTAGCTCGCCGTTGAAACACGACGCATTCACTAAACCGATCACCACCCGGGTCGGCGTCTGGCTGAGGAAGAGGTTATCTTGCGTGTGGGAAAACATACCTTTCGGGATAGAAAAGGTTTTTACCACTACCCTTTTAATGGGATACTTGGCATTGGCTCTCAATAAGGCTTTTTCATGAGCCAGAGAGATAGCTGGATTTAACTTAGCTTTCCTCACCAAGAGGGTGGCATGAGTAATGACACTTTTGTAACCACCGTTTACATCCGTGGCAATCAAATTAAAGACAGATTTTGAGGGGGTTAGTTTGATTTTGATATCAACCCCATTCAGCATGTACCTGTCCTGATTGAAAATATCGGAATGTAGACGGCCCATCATATCCATCGCCACACTAGAGCTGGCTAAAGATCGTCTTTTGGCTAGACCTTTATTGGTTTCACCCTTCGTGTCTGTCATATACAAAGGAGTATCTGGGTCGTATAGTGCTGACGTCAGATGACTCTTTTTGGCCTCTTCACCATAATTCAGAAGAGCTTCCAAGTAGGCCCGGTACGGATACGAATTTTCACTCGGTGAAATAAGAGTGTCGTTCAAAGACATGTCTACTTGAGAAAACAAACTATGCAAATAATAATTTATGGGACCGACTTCGGCGGTGTTCGGTAGGTCGTCACCGTTGGGAAGTGTAACTTTGGCCCTCACGTGCAGAAAAGTATTAAACAAATCTATATAATCCTCTCCCACACCAGAGATGGAGAACTCGATGGGTGCCCCATAGGCTAACGTGGCCAACGGATAAATCTCCACAAACTGTCCTTCTTCCACGGCCGTCTGGGTAGGTGGCACGCTAAACAAATCCAGACCAGAATGTAGGCACTCACACGACTTGGGATGTATTAACGCCATTACGAGAAAATATCCGAATGTCCCCGCTGGTGTTGGTGGTTCTTATGAGCCGATCGCTTTCTGCCGGCTGGTTTTATTCTTTTACTGGGCTGACCGGGCGGGGCGGCTCGTTTTCGTTTCCTGACGCCGCTACCTGATTGGCTGATATGTTGAGCAGCGCCCTGGAGCAGTCGTTGACCGGCGTACCTGGCGTGTTCTTTGAAGGACTCGCCGACATTCCGACCGGCTAGGGCGTCTTGAGCCACCTGCAAACCCGTACCCAACCCTTCACGCAAAAGGGCTTTGCCACCAGTCTTCAACCAAGGAAGAATTGTTCGACCAAGGCCACTAAAGAAACTACCAATTCCATGACCTCGCTGACTCCGACCACCCACAAAAACAGGGAGACCGCTGCCGGCTTGATTACAGAAATATTCCTTGTATAGTTTGGGATTGCGTTGGATTGGCACGTGTCTAACCATGGTTAAACCACCTCAAAACGTTTGTTGGTTCGAAAATGCAGCGTCACTACCGATGTCCCACCTGTGAATGGGAATAGGTTTCCCCCGTTCGTCGGTTATAAGAGGCTCAATCGTGTCAAAGGAGAACCGAGAGAGTGGAACGTAATGTGGTTTATCATACATCCTAAATACAGAGGTGGTGGATCTGTCTAGGACAGATAGAGTCCGTAGTAATGGTACCATCACAGCGCCGACCACAAGCGAGGTGACAATGTCGGAATAGATATTTTTCGTGCCGTGGTCCAAATCTACTTCACCCAGGCCGGAAAGAACGGACTCAGTCTCGCTGACGCGGGGTCGAGGGGACTTGTAAAATATCCGCCAACTAAGTCTAATTTCAGCACCCTGTTCGTATAGTGGGAAACGAGCCTTATTAGAGGGGCACATAAAAACACATTTTAGTCTATTCGAGCTCTGAGAGTTTCCGGGCTCGAAAATGTAAAGTTAGCACTGAAGTCCCATCGTTGAGTGGTATCGTTTTTCCCGTCTCGGTAGTTAAAAGTATTTCCTCCGTGTCGAAGGAGAATCGACTTAACTGGACGTAGTGTGGTTTATCGTAGACACGATACACTGACGGCAACAATCGATCCAATATAGGGACAGTCCTTAGTAAAGGAACCATTGCGTCTCCGACTGGTCTGGCAGCTACGAGATCAGAATAGACGTAGATATTTTTAACTTTGCTATCCATCTCCAATTCCACATTACCGTATAATAAGGCATTGTCGTCTGATAGAGTCGAGGTTGGAAAACCCAACATTTGTTTCAACCTCTCACTAATTTTAACCTGGGCGCCTTTTTCAAGTAGTTTCATTGCGACTTTGTTCCAAGGTGTACGTAGCGTGAATTTGATGTTTACTTTCTCGTCTACTTGGGTTTCGACACACAACTTATTCAGCTCCTCGATGAAAGCTTCTGGGGTGCTAAACGGGCCCGGTGGACATTCAAGGGTTACAGGTTCCAGACCACTACCTTTGGGCGGAAAGTACTGGATCCAAATTTCCCCCGCCAAACCATTAAAATACGTATTGGGGAATTGAATTTCGGCCAGGCCCACTTCGTATTGTTGACTCACCTCAATAGTCTGCGGCAACTTGACGAAAAAGTGACCTGGGTGGTTGTTCGGGAACACTTCCGGCGCCGTATTACTCGGTAAAACCAAATAGAAACTCATTGTTTATCTAGCTTAGGGTTAGGTAGCATATAACCCAAACAACTACTCATTAGAGCGACCCACAGTTTGCCTTCTGCTGCGTCTGCGCTGCCTTGAGTCAGATTGAATAGTGACACAGCAATTACGCTATATATAACGAGGGTTTGGCAGATAAATACAATCTCTGGCCGCGGCACTCGTTGTCCAAATAACGACCAGAACGAAGTTCTTTCCCCGTCCCTAGTCTGTGGACGCAACACCATATTTTCCAGGTTGTCTTCGGCCATACCACTAGTCTCCATAGCTGGCTAGTTGCGTGTCGGCTATCCAGCTGTTGAATGAATTGGGATAACCAAACCACTTGACTAAATACTCTTTACCACTACCTTTTCTCCACCTTTCTTGTAAGATTGTTTCGATACGATAAATTTCTTTATCACCCACCAATTGTATTTCTTCTCGGTAGAATGACCCTTTAAGTTCCTCCCCAGAATCGTCTTTTAGCACATATGTCACCGGACTAGTCTGGTTTATACGACTAACGGTAAACAGTTCTTATGTCCAACCCGACATATAACCTTTTTTAAAAAGTTGTTGGCTTTGAGCTAACCTGACACGGTCGCCGGCTGTGAAATACACTTTTCTTGATGCTTCTGTTTGACGGTATAAATTATTCCACACTTCTTCTTGATTAGTGTTGTTAACTTGCACGGGTGCCATGCGAATGCTCCGGTGATACGAACCATTATAGTTTTGGATCAATTTATCTATCACGTCGACGTAGCGCAGTGTATTGGTCTTGGTGAAATAACGCCACATTTTTTCTTTAAGAGTTCGATTGAATCTTTCTACCACGGCGGCTTTCACATCTTCGTTCTCAGTGGTAAAGAAGTGCACACCTCGATCTTTCAGAAATTTTAAGAAGGTCCGATTAATGAATTCCGAACCTTTATCGCTCTGAAAGTTTATCGGTTGGCCCTCTTCAAATATTTTACTCACGACCGCCACTAGTTCTTTCCCCGTTTTCTTCTTGATCGGGATGGCCCAGGCATATTTACTAAACACATCGATACACGTCACTAGATAGGCCATACCGTCATTATACCTTCGTAATTTTTGCATATCTATCAAGTCGGCTTGAAACTGTTGATTTATACCACCGGTTATGGTCTGGCGTCTCTGAAATCGGCGACGGATCGATTTATGTAGAGTATAGGTATCCTGATGACGTAACCATTTCTGAATGGTTTTAGCTGGAAGTTTGTTATTTCGATGTAAAGCGACAGCTCCACCATAGGCCCCCGGTTTCTCTGGGTCATAGTAATATTTTCTTAATTTCGCGGCCATTTTTCCCATCAGGGTGTAGGTATCTTCTTCTTCTTCTTCCGCCGTTTATAACCCGGTGTAGCCAGAGGGGTTTCTGACGGGGTTTTGGGTTCGTCTACCTTCGGTGTTAGCTGAGCAGGCGGTGTCTCGACTACTGGTACCGGTAAGGAGCTGACTTCGGGTTTTTGTTCCTTGATATCCACCAGACCTAATGGTTTGTGCCTATGCTGCTCGAGGCGATTCAGATACCGCTGCAAGGTTTGTTGATATAGTCTGGCTTTGTCACGGGGTGGTAGATCTTCTGTTGCCAAGACTTGTTGCATCTGATTATCCAAGTCTTGTAGGCTATCGGTTAGTGTGTCGGGTGGTACGTAGGGTTTTTCCAACATCCGAGGATCGACCAGGATCATTTCTTCATTATAAACCCACAATACCTTTCAATACGTTAAGGATGGGTCCGAGCAGGGCGCCGATGAATCCACCCTTTTGTAAGATCTGTTTCCGTTTCTTGAGCGATAGTTTCTTACGAGTGAGCGCTCTCAGACTGTTTTTGTGTCGTTGCAACCGTCGCTTCTGAGCGGGTGTGAGGGGGACATTACCTTTTAATACATTGTGACAGCACTCACATATTGATTGGACGAGGTCTGGGGAAGCTGTTTTAATAACAGCTTTTACGGCAGGTGGTTTGGCTTCACCCAAATACCGCAACATGGATTCGTTGCGTTTAAGTTGACTAGAAATGTTATTTAGGTACGTAGACGACTTGTCTTTGGTCGGGAAATATATGACTTCGTAGACGGAGTTGATCCGGTGTTTCCTGTCGAAGGTTGAATAACAAATACCCGTGTGGAGCCGATGTAGCGTCCTTAAAACTCTCTTGAACATATGAAACCCGCCCTGGAAAAATTTGTTTTCCCAAATTATTAACTTGTGCACCGTCTCGAGGGTTCTTAAATACTACTAGGTAATGTGAATTCAGACTGATGGTTCTTTGTTCTTTATTCTTACCAAAAAGGTTCTGTACAATATACACGACGCTGAGGTTGCGATGATGACTGCCCTTAGTAAATAGTTTAGTCACCGTATCATCTGTCTCGGACATTAGGTCATCTATTACCACTAGCCGACGTCTATCCCCGGTCCATTTGTCCATATCAGGCAGCCCTTCATTAAACTGCACTCCTTTCATATTCTCGTACATGGATTGCCATTCCCCATAGCACCATATAACCTCCTCTGGAATCGGGTCTACCATGACTGGTAGATGGGTCCGAAAGCGCTGTACAAAGACGGTTTTACCACTCGCTGTCGGTCCAGCAATTAAACAAGTAAAAGGATGTTTCCAGCGAGGATCCATGGCCACTAAATGACCGGATATGACTCGCACGCCCGTCTATATATTTCAACGATTAGTGACCCGACAACTCTTGATGCTAATGTTTAGCCAGGGCGCCACCTGATAGTGATTACCTACGCCGATGTTTAAAGAATTACTCCCCTACGGTTCTGGTAGATAACGACCGCTTATCGGCACGGCACACGCTGACAGATGCCTATGCCATATACACACAGCGGCCGCTTATTGCAGCTAAAACGTCTTTTTACGATATCATTGACAGAACTTAGCTGTCAACACCAGCATCTTTCAGCTGTATGTTGATCGCTTGGGAAGATTACGCTCAGTAGTTTGCCATTGCTTTCTGAGCGACCGACTCAGTATCCACCAAGTCACGAGCGGGGGTCGAACCGCCTCAGATCTCACTCCGCTACGAGACTCTGCGTGATATAACAGTAAATGGAGTTAGCTTAGGAGTGGAGAGTTAATGAATGCTGCGCATTCATTAACTAGTGGGAAATCATAGTTGGTGAACGTGTGTGCACGAATGGGTAGAAGTATCCAGGGTTGCACACACGTCACTGGGGACTTGGGATTCAACTAGGAAAACAAGAAAGATGTCCGTGTTTACCATCATCAGTTTGAGGATGTATGATTTCAACTAATAAACGCAGACTTGTCCACTATATCGACACGAGCCTTCCACACACACAGCCTTATAATATCATCCACACTGTTATACAGGCTGTTTTGGTGCCGTCGACCTCAAGATCTCCAACATGGGACGTCGCGAAGGTTGTTGACTAAAGCGAAGATTTGTTTTGTCTGCGTCTGGAGACGGATGTTATGGATGTTCTTAAGTAAATTATAAGAGACGCAACAACTGAAAGCCCGCCCAGGGGTAGTTTTTGTGATTTATCGGTGTTTGTTAAGGGGATCTCAGTCAAGGTCAGAAGGTTTGTTAATCTTGTTTTATAGAGACACCGATAATTTTGATATACCTGACTCACCAATATACAGTGACTTAATCGCTGACATACGCTATTTTTTTGTTGAAGTCAAGAATTGCTGTTTTACATTGAAATTTGTAAATGATGTAATGATGTCGTCACCGCTAGATACATCTTACAACTTGTAAAGTAACCTTGTACCTCGGGAAATAAATTATGTATACACCCGAATAATCAGCTCCAATTGGAACAGAGAAATCTCGAGAATGATAAAATGTATGAGCATGGTCTCAGCTCACTGTTTAAGGTTGCATCAAGGTCGATTTTTACTTTCTGAAATTCTCGAATCAAGGTCGTCAACAGTCACTTCAGCTAAGTGAAGACATTGAATCTGCTCAACTCGTCTCAAATCAAATTTGTTTCAGTTGATTTGAACTGACCGTTGTTGGAACGCCACACAACACGTAATGTTCCGAGTAGTGAAACAGAGTGGCCATCGTCAGGCTTGAATCAATCCATTGTTGACCTGCTCGCTTTTTTCGAAACGTATGGATGTTCCAGATATGCTGCCGTGAAATCTGGTTTTGCTGGAACCATTAACCGTTATCGTTTGAACTACAGTGAAGGTGACCTTGCTTGTCGGAAGGTAAAGGCCAGAGTTTTTAGCCAACGCTTAAAGTGAGTCGAATCAATCAATCAATCGATCAATCAATCGATCAATCAATCAATCAATCAATCGATCAATCAATCAGTCAATCAATCGATCAATCAATCAATCAATCAATCAAGCAATCAATCAGTCTCGATCGTTGTAATTTTAAATCCAGACAATCAGCGGCATGAAAACGACTAGAAGGAACCGACTTCGATTGAAGTGAGAAATCCAGAGGCTCTTCTTTTCCTGTTCCTTTCAAGTTGGTCGATTAGAGTCCTCTTTCATCAAGATCCTCGATTGGAATTTTTTTCATCAAGATTGTCGATTGGAGTCCCTTTCGGCAAGATTCTCGATTGGAACCTTTTTCATCAAGTTTGAGTAATGGATAATTTTAGGTTAATTAATAACATACTAAATTGAACAGAATATTTCTTGCTACTTACTTTAACATAATATTGTCTGAAAATAATTGTATATTATATTGCTTGGTAATTTCCATTATAGATTTTTTAGGATGGAGGATTTTTCTCAAGTACTGAGAGGAGTTGGTGGAGCAATATCAAAGTTGGACGCAGTATTGAGACAGCAAAGTGTAATCAGTGATGTCGAGAGATTTAATGGACAGGCGAACCAGTTTAAGAAATGGGTTATTTCTATTGAGAAACATGCTTATCTAGTGAACGCTACAGATGAGGATAAAAAGAATTTAGCATATAGAACTAGTACAAGTCCTGTTTCTGACCATATAAGAAGAAAGCTAGAAGCTGGAGGAGGTGAAACCTGGGAACAATTCAAAGACGACCTGGCACATAAATACGCAGAAATTACTGATCCACAACACGCATTCTCAGTGTTGCGACAGACGAGACAAAATACTACAGAAAGTGTACAGCTATACAGTGATAGGTTAATCAATTTAGCTGAAGAGTCATTTTTGGGACAGAATGTACGAGCTGAAGAAGTGGAACGGATGTTGGTGGGGATTTTTGTTGATGGGATTAGGTCAGATGGATTGAAATTTAAATTATTGAGAGAGAATCCTGCAAGGTTGTCACAAGCGGTAGATATCGCTATACAAGAAGAAAGCTTGAGGAGAAGGTTTAGATTGAGGGTAGGACGAGAGTTAGGTAGTAGTTCGGAAGATAGAATTGAAGAACCTATGGAAATAGGACAGTATAGACATGGATGGAGAGGAAGACGAGGAGAAGTACAGATGGTACAAGGAAACAGTAACGTATAAAATCAAGGTAGAGAAGGACAAGTGAGAAATATTGTAAGAAACATGGTGGGTAACACAAATAACACAAATGTGGTTTGTTGGGGATGCCACCAACGTGGGCACATTTTTCGCTTCTGTGGTAACAGACGTGTCCAATCGAATACACAAAATAATAGAGGTGCTCAGACTAGTACACAGAATAGAACTGCAAATAGTAGATCAGCAAATGGGAATTATGGAGAAGTGCGGAGAAATTTTAGAAGGTCAGGAAATCAGGGAAAATGGCATCCCGCTTACTGAACAGGATCGGCAGTAGGGGGGAAGATAGTAAGGTCCAAAAGATGAATCAATGTATTAAAAATCCAAATGATGAGTATAATAGGACATTTAGAAATAAAAAACACAAGTTATCTCCCCAAGTTGAGATAAAACAGTTGTCACTAAATATGGTTGATCCTAGCTCATGTATAATAGAAATAGGGAAATATAAAATTAGAACATTAGTTGACTCGGGAGCGCAAGTTAGCGTGATTAAAGAAACATTTTTATATCGAATGTTAAAAAATTGTAGAATATTTAGAATTCAGGAGAATCTTCATTCGGTAACTGGACACAAATTAGAAGTGATTGGGCAAACGATGATAAATTTTAAATTAGGAGGGATAAATGTTAGGCATATGTTCCATGTGGTCAAGGAATTAAATAGAAATATGATATTGGGTAGAGATTTTTTATTGAAAAATGGGGTGAGACTTTTTTTTGATTTGCATAAATTAAAATTCCAAGATGTTTACGTAGATTTAGAAGAGGATATGCATGTGTCGACACTAGTTAGAGTCAAAACGACCATGAATTTGAAACCACAAACGGTTAATTTAATACAGGCAAAAATAAAAAAAAATCCGTACTTTTCGGTTGGACAAACAGTTAAAATAACGGAATTAGAGAGAGAAATAATACAGGAACCTGGCTTAGAAGTCACCGATGGGTTAATAGTATTAGATAAACATCTCAGCTTTCCAGTGATGCTCCTAAATAATACAGGAAAAAATATTACATTATATAGAGGTTGTGTAATCGCTAAAGTAGCGTATAATGAGAATAACATGTTAACTATAGAAAAAGAAAACATATTGGGAAATAGTTATTCAGAAACCCCCAGGATTAGAAATAATGTCAGAAATAAGTATAAAAGAAGCTGGAAAAGACGAAATGATGAATTGATCCATACATTTAAGAAACATCCATCTCAAATAGATACAGTTGACAAAAGGACAAGAGAACAAGAATTGTTGTCACAATTAAAAGCTCTACCGGAGAATAGGGAAATATTAGAAAAATTGGTGAAAGAAAATCAAGACGTTTTTGCAGTTAGTGATTTAGAATTGGGTAGGACAAAAACAGTTACAATGGAGATAGATACGGGAGATCATCCACCAATTAGTTTAAAACCATATAGAACTCCATTAAGAAATAGGGAAGTTGTTGAAAAGGCAATAGAAGATATGTTGAAAGCAGGGATAATAACAAGATCAAAGTCAGAATGGTCATCTCCGGTCGTAATCGTGGCCAAACCTGATGGTTCGAGTAGATTCTGCTGTGACTATCGGGCGTTGAACAAAATCACTAAGAATGTAGCGTACCCACTGCCGGTGATTGATGATATTTTGGGGTTGCTTAATGGCTCCACATTCTTCACGACGCTAGACGCAAGGTCAGGATTCTGGTGTATCCCGATGTCGGAAGACGCTCAAAAGAAGAGTGCTTTTTGTACTCATATGGGTTCTTACGAATTCTTACGTATGCCATTCGGGGTTCGAACTGCTCCGTCTCACTACATGCTCTTAATAAGTGAGGTATTAGAGGGTATGTAAACGTTTGCATTAGCATACATAGACGACATTCTGATATTTACAGCAGGAGATGTGGATGATCATTTAAAACATATTAGATTAGTATTCGACAGATTAAGAATACATGATGTTAAATTGAAGCTTAGTAAGTGCCAGTTTTTAAAAACAGAAACAAAATATTTGGGGTATATAATAAATAGAGAAGGAATTAAACTAGACCAAGACAAGATAAAGGCTATTAAAGAATTACCTACTCCAACTAACATAAAGGAAGTGCGTGCGTTTATAGGAACTTGTGGGTATTATAGGCGCTTTGTCCCAGGGTTTTCGAAAATAGCAGAACCTATTACAAATTTAACGGGCAAATACGCTAGATTTAAGTGGGATGATGAGTGTCAAAAAGCGTTCGAGTTTTTAAAAAATAGCTTAACAGTGGTACCACTATTGACACATCCAGACTTGAACAAACAGCTAATACTATATACAGATGCTTCGGATAATGCTATAGGAGCGTGTTTGGTTCAACCATATGAAGGAAAAGAATCTGGAATACCAGGGGTTAAAAATGAAAGGCCAATCTATTTCTTGTCTCATAAACTTAGCAAGTCTCAAAGGAAATGGTCGACTATTGAGAAAGAAGCTTATGCTATACACTACGCTCTTCAAAAACTAAATTACTACTTACATAACGCCAATTTCATTATTAGAACTGATCACATGCCATTAAAGTCTATATTAGAAGCACCAATACAAAATAGGAAAATACAAACGTGGGCATTGAATCTACAGGGATACAATGCTAAAGTTGAATACGTTTCAGGGAAACATAATACATGCGCCGATCTATTGTCTAGAATCCCGTATCCACAGTCATCAGGAAACACGGAAGATGAAGGAGAACCGGAGATAGACGATCGAAACTGCTAAGTAAATATATTAGATTCTGCCATAATAAATAGAGAAGACTTTGAGAGTTTACCGTCGGATCAAGAGTCTGAACCTAGAACGGAAGACCCACGTTTATCACAATTTAATATGAAAGATGAACAAGAATTAGATCCAAAAATAGTACAGATAAAAAGAAAACTGAAAGAAACAGGGGAAAATAGTTTTAAAAGAAAATTTGTAGAGCTACAAGAAGACAATCAATTATATTATATCGGTGAAAAAGGTGAGGGATTAAGAAAATATATTCCGAAACATTTAGAACGAGAAGTTTTAAAGGCATATCATGATAATAATGGTCATTTTGGACGAGATAAGTTAGTTAAGTCTATTAGCAGTAAATATTACTGGCCGAATTTATTTAAAAGTGTATATGAATATGTTGAAGCATGTGAAAAGTGTAGGTTAAGAAACATGAAGATAATTAAATGTCCCTTACAAGATACCGATATTCCTCAATTTCCAATGCAGAAAGTAAGTTTGGATATGTCAGGTCCTCATCCAAAAACATTATCGGGAAACGTATACCTACTACATATCGTAGATTCATATAGTCTCTGGCCGGAAGTTTATCCAATTCCAGACAAGAGTTCTGATTCAGTTATAAATATGCTGTTACAAGAATTTATACCAAGGTTTGGGTGTCCACAAATAATACTTACAGACAATGGGAAAGAATTTGTAAATAGAAAGTTTGAAAAATTGGTAAAAGATTTGAATATAAAACACATTAAGACTTCATATTACAGACCATCTTCGAATGCCAAAAATGAGCGACAACATAGGACATTATACAACATACTAGCGAAAAATGTAGAAGAACACGATATGGATTGGGATCTTTATTTGGGAATAGCATTAGGGGCGATCCGTACACACCAAAATGAAGGAACAGGTTTCTCACCATTTTACCTAGTACATGGGAGAGAACCAATATTACCAATTGACAATTTATTAAAGCCTAGGAGAAAATATGTGGGGGAGGATTTTCAGGAAACAAGGTTGCAAGAAATGCACAAAGCACATATACGTTTAAGAAATAATATAATTAAGGCTCGAGAAAGACAGAAGAAATACACAAATAAAAATGCACACTTACAAGAGTTCAACATAGGTGATAGAGTTTATTACAAAAAACATAGGAAAAATTCTAAGTTTGATGCTCATTGGGTGCCGGGATATTATATTTTAGAAAAAAAGGGTCCAGTATCATATACTATTAAGAATCAAGTTACAAGGCATGTTGCACGTTCACATGTAGAGCACTTAAGACGGGATAATGAAGAAAAAGATGCAGAGAATAATAATAATAATTATTATTCAGAAGAAATATTGTCAGATGGACAGATTATCAGACAAACGGAATATCCAATACCTATAGAGAATGGGAAACAAGTAACAACAGCATCTACTACGGCTGAACAAGAAGAAACAATACCAAAAACAGTCATGACAGAGGAAAACAACACGTATGACGGTTATAATAGTGAAGAATCAATCAACGAAAAAATAGAAGCTCCATTTATGAATACAAGACAGGCAGTAAAAAGAAAGTTAGATAGACAGAAAGAAAGAGAAATTAAGAGGCAAAGGAAGTTTAGAGTGAATTCCTCAAGTGATGAAGATATGCCACTGTTTGAAAATTTATTAAGACGTCAAGACAGAAAAATTAGATTGGATTTAGAAAGGAAGAGATTAGCGGTTGCTAGTAATGGCTATACAGATGCGGAACAAGAGATGGATGAAAAGTCAGAAACTGATGAAGATGCTGATATGAAAGAAGATAGTTCTCCTCAGGAGGATGGCGACATTGATGTAGATATTGCACTTATAGAAAAAAATTTGAAGCTATTAAGAAAATGGAGAAGGGATAAATAGCGTGGTAGAATATTCTGCAGATTGCAGATAGAAGAAGAAATTAGACACGGTATTTCTGAATTTCTAAGGAAGGAAGTTGGCAAATAACTTAATCAAGAGTTGTCGGGATGAGTAGACATAATATTGTAGTAAGTTAAGACTTATTGATATGTGCTGTATTATCATTTTGATTTTTAAGTTGAAGTGTTGAGTTTTTCTTAGACGGAAAAATAATTGATTAGTAGTCATAATATGTATCTATATATATGGTCTTTCATTTCATCACATATGTTTAATTTGATTAATGTGTGGGGATAAAGATGATGTCAAAGAATGAGGGGGTTGATATTGTTTAGTCTATTGTTTGACTTCAATTGTTCTTTATAAAATGTGAGGATAATTTAACTTAGCTGTTTATTTTTACAAAACTTTGCTTGTATTGAGCTACCCTGGGTGTGTTTAAAATGATTCCTAGCTTGACGTTCAGTTATGGGAAAAATGAAGAGTTGTTTTTGGGAACTTACAGAAAATGTGAAACAGACGACTTAAAGTTGAGTTGTTTAACGTATATAACGTGTATAAATAGAAATTGAGGGTGAAACATGATTGAGTTAAGGGGGAAGTTGTGGTGATTAGCGAAGTGACTCAATATGTTGTAATGGAGGAGTATATTTAAAAGTGGCTGGGGGTATCAGCAACAATTGATAATTACATGTGGCTTAGAAAGAGTTAAAATGGGGGATTGAATTAGGGACTACATTAGACGGTTCGTATTGTAAATACATGGATTGAAATAGGAGCTGGGTTGAACAGCGTTTAATGGGAGAATATGAGGGGGGAATGCCAGGTTGAATTTTGGCATTTAAATAAGACTGTACGTAACAGTATAATAATAATTTGGAGGTTTTGAAGGAATGGGTGAATTTGACGAGCTGAATAATACATAACTTTTTGATAACAACAATTATTATTGACGAAAATGAAGATAAATTTTGGAAACTTTATTTTATAAAGTTTTGAGAATGCATGGGAAGAGAAATGTGATTACTTCTTACTTTTTCCTTACTTTCTATTTTTTTTTTTAGGTGCGCACCTAACCAACTTAACTAAACTTTTCTGTCTATCCTGGAATAGCGAGAATGTGAATAAGTGAGAAAAAGATAAGGGAAATATCTTCAATTTTTGTCAATCATAATTTAGATGGACACTTTAAAAGCGGTTCGCTTATAGAGAGTTGTGTAGAGAATTTTTGTGGAGAACTTTATAACGGATTTTGTAGAGAGTTTTGCATTGTTGATATTGTATGAAGTATGTTTCTGCTTAGCATTTGGCTATGATGAGATAGGAGGGTGAGATTTGAGTTAGGAAATATATGGGATTGTTGGGCAGGTGTGGTATAGAACCGTAGAGTAAAGTGGTTAAGAGTTGGGGTTGAGACTTTTTCAGGGAAAAAGTCTCCTTGAAGAAGGGGAAGTATATATAACAGTAAAGGGAGTTAGCTTAGGAGTGGAGAGTTAATGAATGCTGCGCATTCATTAACTAGTGGGACATCATAGTTGGTGAACGTGTGTGCACGAATGGGTAGAAGTATCCAGGGTTGCACACACGTCACTGGGGACTTGGGATTCAACTAGGAAAACAAGAAAGATGTCCGTGTTTACCGTCATCAGTTTGAGGATGTATGATTTCAACTAATAAACGCATGTTTATATAACAGACGAGACCAGTCCACTATATCGACACGAGCCTTCCACACACACAGCCTTATAATATCATCCACACTGTTATAGTGATAAACGGGATTACAGAGAGAAAGTGGTGTAACCCCACAGCCAGAGAGACCGGTATATACAAAGAACACAATTGTGTTAACCTACGCGGCTTTGATGCACATTCTGTGACACTATATTTTTCGCGTCTGGGGAATTAATTACAAATATTCTTATGTTAAATTTTTTCCACTCGCCGTCTTAGGTACCAAACACACAGACAAATCAATACGTCGTGATTCATTCTTGAGTGTAATGTAATTTCAATCGATGGAAACAGGGCGTTGTTCGCATTATACAGACCCATCTTGTATTAGTTGCGTTGATCGGTTGTGAGAAACAACTGACATCTGTGAATGAAAAAGAATGTGGGTCAATTATTGAACACAGTATCGGTATTCGTGTTTGTTGACAATTGTAATGTTGACGTTTGGTAAAACCAGGCGGTTCTTTTTAAAAAACGCGCGTCTTTTTGTACTAATGTCTTTGTAAATGTGTGTTGTTTTATTAAATAATGCGTTTGTAGCAATGTTTGTATATTAAATAATGTCTTTCCGTTTAATGTATGTTGTGTTTGTAGCAATGTTTTGCGGGTTTGTAGTACTGTTTTTGTCTGCGGAAAACAGGCAGTGATATTTTCTGTTAAACAAAGATATATGACTCACACAAACTGACACTAAGCTGAAGACGTTAAATTATCGTGCGGCTGGTACACAATAATTATGATTCTAGAAAATTGCCGTGATGTTTCGAGAGAGACATTTTTATAATTTCAGTGTCAGAGAAATTAACATCTTACCGGGCAATTACGCTGGCGGCAAAACTGTTTGAAGTAAGGACAGAATACTTACAGAACTGTCTCTGTTTAGGTGCACTGCCATCAAACCCAATTATCTTTCCTCCCGGAGAGAGAAAAAACGTACGAAGGATGCAATTACGATTTGACACAAAGTACCTAGGTGCGTAATTATGGTGGCAGACAATGACAAACATTGTAGTAGATAATGTATAGTCGATGAAAATTCGTGGTTCTTTCTGAGTGATTACGAATCTATACTCGAGTGAGATGTGCCAGCCACAACCCGCCTTTTGACAGTTCGCCCGCCCCCGTGTGACAGTGGCAGTGTCGGTCAAGCGATGTGACAGTGGTTACTTATTTTCCCGACATCTGATTGGCTGATTCAAATGACACTTCTCTCGCAACTGGCTCGTTTCATATATACAACAAACACTCACGACAAGTAATTCATGAAACGAAGGCCAAGTCATTTGAGTTCTGGCAGTTAACGAGGAAGGATGTTTTTTATTCAACGGATAATAATTTCAACATATTTTCTAATTCCTCGGACTTTAACAGCCGTGTCTTCTGATACTGAAACCGGCTTGTCTTCTGCGCGAAACTGGTAACAATTTGCTCGACATCAGCGTCAGAATTGTACAACGAATCAACGAGTTTTTGCTTCATATATCTGCTCAAAGACATTAAAATTATTATCCGCCCGGCTTTTATGCGGGCATCAGAAAATACTTCGTCTGCGATATTCTCAAAGACAGGATATGCTTGATCACTTGGCATATTGTCTACAACAGAGTCAAACAACGTCGCGTGTTTACGAATCAACACATCTAATAATTGAGTCATCTTACAAATTTCATCCGGCTGGATAACAGAAACAAATAGTTCGGCCATTTTATCAGAGAATGGCAGCTACGCAGAGGCACGGATGTACTCTGTGTAATAAAACCTTCACATTTGCTACTAATCTACGTCGACATGTTGTGACTACTCATTCTACACAACAGTTTACTTGCGATTTTTGTGATCGGATGTACACGCGCAAAGACGCCTTACGGAGACACATAAAGACAGAACATGAATCAGTATCCAGTGACGTGTCGACCACTCAACCATCATCTAGTGGTGCTAATAATCAACAATCCACAAGTCGCAAGCGGCGACGAAAACCGAATACAGACGAACAATCTACTGGTAAACGCCGGAAGTCAACCACACAACAAACATCGAATGACAGAGTGTTGTCTGTTACAGAAACTGATATACCGTCAACTACCACATCAACACAAGCAGCATCATCATCCTCCGCCCGTTCTGCCGCCAGCGGTAGCGGGCAGGAGTTATCAACATCCGGTGGCTTGTCGGGCGAACGTGTTTCACCGACCACCGATGAACAGTTACTAACAACACGTACCTTGTCGGCCGAGCACGTGTCACCGACTAATAATAATAAACAACAATCATCTAATGCCACAGTGAGTGACGCAGAACGAACAACAACTATTTTTAACGCCTCATCACGTACCACGCCGAGTGGCGCAGGCGATCATGTTTCGCCGACCACAGATGAACAGTTACTAACACCAGGTGCCCTGTCGGCCGATAACGTGTCACCGACCAACAATAAGCAACAATCATATAGTGCCTTACTGAGTGACGCGGCAGTATCAACAACAAGCGGGTTGCCGAGTGACGCAGCATCAATATCTTTTAACACGGTGAGTGGCGCTTCATCAGATACCTTGTCAGGTGGCGCAGGCGATGACGTGTCGCCTAGTAACAATACTCAGTTATCAACAGGTACTACCACAATGAGCGACGAATCACCAGGTGCCTTATCGGGTGGCACAGCCGATCACGTGTCGCCGACCACAGATGAACAGTTATTAACACCAGGTGCCATGTCGAGTGGCACGGCCGATCACGTGTCGCCTACTAATAATAAGCAACAATCATCTGGTGCCTTACCGAGTGACGCAGCAGTATCAACAACAAGCCTGTTGCCAACAGAAGAGCAACTATCAACTAGTACCACGGCGAGTGACGGATCAACAGGTGCCCTGTCGGGTGGCGCGAGTGATAACGTGTCGCCTACTAATAATACTCAACTATCATCACGTGTCACGCTTGCCAACGAATCGGCGGGAACCTCTGGTGGTAACACAACTACTGAATATTTGTCATTACAAAAATTACCCCCGGATGTTCAAGCTGTGTATAATGAGCACTGGAATACGATTAGATCACACATACGACACGGTCGGTATCTGTGTGAATGGACATTTTTTAATCGACCAGATACTGACATGCCGACAGATTGGAGATCTCGTTTATTCCGACTTTTTAATGTTCAAAACTCCCGCTTCAAAATAATCGCCAGTCTGCACACAATACTAAGACATCGAGAGACACAAGCCCTACGCTTATACCATGCGAGTTCCAATAACTCTTCCTTGTTCGATAAACCATTTTTAATAAACCATAGATCTAATTTTGAGGCCTTTGTGACCAAGGTGAATGCTGTAGATTTGGTCAATTCAGCGACATTAACCCGACCAGATACGAAATACTACGTAGAAACAATTCCCAGTATAACTTTTTATGTGTATAAACTAGTAGAATTCCCTGTTGGTTGTTGTATTACTAATATTCCAAACCATATTACACAAAACAAATTTATTAATACGCTTCAAACCGACGAATGTGGCAAGGTTTATAATGATAATCGGTGCTTTTTCCGTGCTTTGACTGTTTTCAGAACAGGGTCTGTCAGAAATATACGAAAAGATACACGAAGACTGTTCACCAAATGGCTGCGTTATAAAGAGTTGGACGCCCACACCCCTTTTTCTGGTGTTAGTTTAGTTGATTTACCCGCCCTGGAAGAATGTTTTAAAACACAAATCAATGTGTTTGCCTTTACAGAGGAGGAACATCTGGTTCCGAAAATTAGAAGCACTAGTACACATCCAGATATAGTGAATCTTCTTCTACATTAAAACCATTTCATGTATATTGTTGATGTGGCCAAGGCCTCTCGGTGTTTTTCTTGTGGGAAATGCGGCAAACTGTTTAAGATATATTGTCGACTGACACGTCACGAACTTAGGTGTAAAGGCGTAGCCACTATCGAAACGTATAAAGGTGGGATTTATCGGCCGACCGAATCGATCTTGGAATTGCTCCGTGACCACGGGTTTGACGTAGAAGAAAATTTTATTTTCCCTTTTAGAGCGTGCTACGATATGGAAAGTTTTTTCTCTAATGAAAATTTACCGGCTGGCTCAAAGTCGACGACCTTCATGGCCAGACACGCCCCCCTCTCCTGTGCGGTCGCCTCTAATGTCCCTGGGTTCGACACCCCTAAATATTTCATCACCACCGGTGATCCACAGGTCCTCGTAAATGAAATGTTGGACTATCTCCATGAAATAGCTGCTAAGTCGTATGAATTGTTACTCAAAAATTTCGAGTCAGTCTTTGCTAAATTAGGTGACCACCCAAAATTAAGTCAAAGGTTCGAATCCTATTTGTTCCAGCTCCCTCTCTTTGGGTTGAATAGCGGTAAGTATGACATTAACCTTCTGAAACCTTATTTGGTACGGTATTTCCTTGATCGGGAGGCTAACCCATTCAAGTTTATAGTCAAAAGAAATAATAATTTTATGTGCATAGCGACAGAAAGACTGAAATTCCTCGAGGTCTCCAACTTTCTGGTCCCGGGAATAAGTTACTCTCAATATTTAGCCTCGTTTGGGATAGAAGAGACAAAGGGATTTTTTTGCATATGAGTATCTGACCGCTCTGGGAAAGCTAAATGAGACAGCCCTACCACCGCATGCCACCTTTTTCTCAAAGCTTAAAAACCGTAACATTTCCGAAGCAGAATACGCCGTTTGTCAGAAAGCGTGGACCGATAATAACATGACTACCTTGCGGGACTTTCTAATTTGGTACAACATCAAAGACGTGTCTCCTTTTCTACAAGCCCTGGACAAACAAGTAGCCTTTTATGCCAAGTTAAATATAGACATGTGCAAGCAGGCCATCTCAGTCCCCGGCATTACTTTACAGTACCTATTCAACACTATGAATAAAGATGTTTCTTTTGTTTTGTTTTCGAAGAAGGAGGAGAAGGTGCACAAGTTGTTACGAGATAACGTGGTGGGTGGACCGAGTATTATGTTTCATCGTTACCACCAAGTCAATGAGACCCGTATCAGGGGTAATAAGCTGGTAAAAAGCATTAAAGGATTTGATGCGAATGCATTATACCTTTGGTCTCTTATGAAAGATATGCCATCAGACTTCCCCATATATATCGAAGCCGCGACGATGGGTTTAGAGCACACAGATTACACAAGTACACACGTCAGAGTCGAGAGTGGTTAACCTGGGTGTCACACAACAACAACATAGATTTAAAAACCCAATTCAATAGTCACGAGATGCAGCTCGGCGACCGACATATTCGCGTAGATGGGTGGGATAAAAAGAATACAACAGCTTACCAATTCCATGGGTGTTTGTTCCACGGGCACCCATCTTGCCGTCTAACTGTTGGGAAAACGATTAATCCCGTCAATAAAAAAACCGTTAGTCGAACTATACCAGAACACGTGCGAGATCCACGCGTATCTAGAAAAAACTGTTGGGGTGACCGTTAAGGTTATTTGGGAATGTGAGTGGCAGAGATTAAAGAGGTCAAACACAAACATCAAGTGTTTCTTGCGGGAAACATTTCCACCATCAGAACTTCCTTGGGGATCGTTGAGTGAAAACCAGATCATCGACGCTGTAAAAAGTGACACATTTTTCGGGTTGGTTGAATGCGATATAGAGACCCCGACTGATTTAAAAGAGTCATTTGCCGAAATGCCCCCTATTTTCAAGAACACGGAGGTGTCGAGAGACGATATTGGGGAGTTTATGCAAGAATATGCCATAAAAAATAAACTACTGAGTACCCCACGACGGACATTGATCGGTAGTTATTTCGGGAAGAAAATTTTATTAGCCACCCCTCTTTTAAAGTGGTATCTAGCGCATGGGTTGGTCGTTACCCACATCTACCAGACAATAGAATATCGACCAGTTAGTTGTTTTAAACAATTCGGGGAAGCAGTCTCTAATGCCCGTCGCCAAGGGGACAAAAATCCGGCCGAGTCTATTACAGCCGACACAATGAAGTTGTTAGGTAACGCCGCTTACGGGAAAACACTTACCAATAAGGTCAAACATACTGATGTCTCCTACTGCCAGGGAAAAGACACTACCAAACTAATGAATAACCCCAGGTTCAAAAGCATGACTGGTATTACAGATGATCTCTTCGAAATTGAAACCCTAAAAAAGAAAACTGTCTGGGATCTACCTCTACAGATTGGGTTCTTTGTCTCCAGTATGCCAAGTTGCGCATGCTAGCTTTCTATTACGACTTTCTCGACAAATTTATCGCTAAAGAAGACTACCAACTCACTGAAATGGACACTGACTCTCTCTATTTGGCCCTTAGCACCGACTCACTCTCTGAAGTAGTTAGACCACACCTTAGAGCAGAGTATGACAGAGTCTATAATCAGTGGTTCCCGGCTGAAGTCTGCTCTGAACATATAGTTAGTACTGATACCTGTAAGGCTTGCCAGACTATCAAAGCCTATGAAAAGAGAACCCCCGGGCTTTTCAAACTAGAGTACGAAGGGGAGGGGATGGTCTCATTGTGTAGTAAGACGTATATTTGTGTCGGTGATTATGATAAAATCAGTACCAAAGGTCTGACCAAAAACCACAACACGCATCTAAATAAAGACACATTTTTAGATGTACTCAACACCCAAACACCGAGTGGGGGAACCAATATAGGCTTCAAAACACAAGACTCTTCTGTATATACATACACACAACATCGTAATTCACTGTCTGTCACGGAACTGCTGAGAATTCACCTAGCAAAACTCCCAAAAGTCCAATTCCCCTTTTTCAGTAGAACAGCCGATCTAGTCGAAGGGATACAACCGAGGTATTAATGTACCCCACGCAAGGGCGATTGGTGGCCCTTGTCTTCTAGGCTGTTCGTGTGAGAAAAGCTCAACCCAACCAGTTCCGCTAACGCATGCGCAAGAACCGTCTCAGAACAAAGAGAGGCTCAGTTGAGATCCGGCCGTGGGAGCAAGACGTTGTGTTTGAACGACTGTGTTAATTCGTAAATGGGAAAGAGGAAGCCAGTGTCTTGCTGTTTATCAAAGAAAACTGACAGAACGTCCAGTGTTGGGACGGGAGCTCCTCAATTCTGAATACACAGTTTGTCGTAAGGTACGTGAAACATATTTAGATAAATAAGGTGTGTCGCTACCGCGTTGAACCGAAGCTGGTCGACCGCATGTCCCGCCCGGCGCACAAAGGTCAGTCAGGGGTGAACCTGTGGGCTTGTGTTTTAACTTAACACTGCAGTCGAGTTGAACACGATGGATTGTAGGCCTGTTTTTGCGTTACAATTGTACAAGTACGTGAATGCGTGTTATTGCCGCTACAAGTAGTTATAGACATTTAGGACAGGCCCAATAGTGTTAGTAGTCCGAGTTCACTCCTGGGCGGCCTTAGAACTCTAACGTAGTCGACACAAACGGAAGTTGGCGAAGGCGTTGTAGAACATAGGTCGAGTGAGGTATCAGGGAACTCGGCCCAACTAGACGAAACCCATGCGAAGGTCGCCGGACGTGTCGAAGGTCATTCGAAGGACATTGCGGGTGTCTAAGTTCGAATTCTTTGGTGTGGCGACCACTGGCTTGGCTGGACTTTCCTCTTACTCTTTATGTTATTGGTTGCCGTAACGGAACACCATCTTGATAGGCAGTTGGTTCCCGAGAGGTTGACACTGGAGAAACTGGGGAATGCAACAGAGCTGGTCACAGCCAGCTGAACACCGTTCCAAATGCTCTGACCTTAACTAGGGGAGGAGGGAACGGGATGTGGACTTCCGCTACAGGGGGATTTCCCTGTATAATCTATTACATTCCTGGATCAGAGCTAGAGCTCCAGGAGACCTGGTGTATAGTAGGTAATCCTAAAATCGAACCAGGGAGAGGGGGCTACCTCCGAGGGAGGGGAATTCGGTGGTCACCGGCTCTCCTTCAGAGCCAGTCTGTCTCTAGGTACCTTTAACCTACTAACCTGGTATATTGTGTCCTTAGAAGTTTTTTTTAGGACAGAAGGATTTCGCCGACACCATGGCCAGATACACAGCCCTACCTTGGGCAGGTTCGAGACGGAGGACGGTTCAGCCAGCACTTGTTAGGACCCAGACCCAGTTCAGTTTTGGCAGTGGATCCTGGTCTGTGAGGCTGCCGGCCGGGTCATGGCGACACCGGCCTATACTGAGTACACATAGGCAACGTGTACCTCTGGGGGTAAGTCTGTGTCACGATATTCACACATGGTGTTATCTTTGGCAGGTTCTACTTTCTGAGAGACTTACATGACGGGACCAGAGGAAGATGACTTGGTGAAGGCTGCTAAATGGCTGGCTTACCTATGTGACGTGAAGTGAGGCTTCTACACCACACCACGTGCCGGGAAGTCACGACGCCACAATCCAGTCCCGTCTAAACCGCTAAATGATCTTCAGTCAGTCCACCAAGTATTATGATGGCTACACACGGGCGAGTATCGTGTCCTCTTGTCTGTGATAAATTTTGACATTGGGACCCACTAGCCAAACGGGTAGAGAAGAACTACATTACCCTTTATTTCATGATGGCCTGGTGTTCCGGGAACAGTCTACCATGTAGGAATATGAACAATTGTGACATTCCTTAACGGGTCACGTACTACCAGTACTGACTTTTGAGTGACAGAGTCAACTTGAACTGTGCCAACTTTCTGTGCTGATAGGCCCAGTTATACCCATCCTGATCCCATTAGAGACCACCATCTGTTTCCAGAACTTTGACATTGTTAAATGTGTGTTAAATGTTATGGTGGCTTCTTAGGACTGTTGTCTAGCACAGGCCTTACCAGTGAAGCTTGAAGGACAGGCCTTCAGAATTTCTACAGGGATGTTAGTCCGGAGTCATCACGTAACACCGCAACTTGGAGTCACCACATTGAAGTGCTAGTCATTCCAGTTGAGACTACCCCTCGGCAGAGACATTCCACGCTACGTGTGCAGATGAGTGACCTCTTTAACCTTGTGGTATCGTACCCAGTGTACAGTGATGAGTGAGACGGCCTGAGACTAATCCAGATAGCCATTTCTTCTATCTCCTGGCGGTGGCCAGGATTCTCTCATGAACATTCCCCTTGTTGATAATCCTCTTGTACATTATAGCATCTAGTCATTATGTGTAGACACCAGAGTCGGGTCATCTGTTCTGGATGAGAGGTGAAAAAGGTATTGTCCAGCGGTTGATAGGGAGGGAGATAGGAATCCAAGGGCTGGTGGGGTCTGTAGACTGAGATTTATTGTATTCCCAGAGTGCATCTATCCCGTTATTAAGATGTAATAGTATGCTTCCCTCACCCCAGGAAATACTACTATATCTCTATATAAAAAGAAAGGTTGACAGTGATAATATCTCGACTATGCCATTACTTATTTAATATGTATTGTTTGTGTATATATGATTTAATAAAATTATTATATACCTTGCTTGAGTCGTTTGTTTTCTTTATTGATGTTTTATGTCGTATTTTTACGTACCTACAATTACTTGACCACACCCACTCTGAGCACGCACGCCACCTATGATGAGTCACTTGACCACGTCACCTCTGATGAGTCACTAGTCCACGCCACGCCTACTTAAAAACCTGAAGAGTTATCGCCCTTTGTGGTGGAATATCAATTTCCACCACCACCACAAAACAAGGTGATAATGTACCTATATACTACTCATGTTTCACATGAATATTTCAGTTGATGCCTCACGCCATTGAAGACTACATGACAAAGACTAGACGACAACTGACACAACGACAGACATAATTTAATAAACTGATTTCGCATTTAAGCATCTTCTCGGAAGGAACGACGAAACAGACACATTATTTATAATAATATCAACACGTGGAACATTAATTGTTGCTGCTCTATATAACAGAATGCAGAGTAGAAACATTCAGAATAGCGTTTGTAACTGAGCGGAGAGAAGACAACTACTCCCGTAAAAGCCTGAAAAGCTGAAAGTATTCAGATAAGTACATAAATAGTTTTGATAATTATACGTTAGAATAGCATCTTCTGTTTTTGAATGCTGTAAATAGTTAGAAATATTATAGAAAAAGTATTTCTTGATTTGGTAGTGTGTCTAACCTAACTAACAAAAATGTCAACATTGAGAGAATGTATAGAAGCGGGTAAAGACCTAGGATTTAGTGGTGATAAATTAGAACAATGGGCCAAAAACGAGTACAGAGAATATACAGATAGGGTAGCAGCACTTGAGAAAGAAGCTAAAAACGTAGAAAGAGACGAACGAGCACAAGAACGACAGCATCAAAAAGATCTAGCAGAGTTGGCTGAAGCCACCAAATTGAAAGAATAACTGATGCCACAAGACTGAAAGAGCTGGCTGAAGCCACCAAAATGAAAGAAATAGCTTTAAGGGAAAAACAACTGGAGAATGAAGCACAAACCCAGGTGAATTCGAAAGAGCTGGAAATCGAATCTCACGTGCATATTTTTACAACAAAATTAAAGAGTAAAGAGGAAGAGAATAAGTTTAACAAGTACACAAGGATAGTTAAACCCTTGTGCCAAGGAGACTCAATCTCTGCCTGGACTGAGAATGTGGAATTCCAGCTAAAATTTCAGGAAATACCACGAGAACATTGGGCGATGATCTACATGAAAAACCTCTTGGGGGAGCCCTTAAAGGTAATAGAATATGTTACCCAAGAGTTAAGAAATTATTACGATTACATTCACCAACGCATTATGCAACACTTTTTGTTAGATGCCCCAGGGTACCAAATTCAGTTCTCCAAATTAAAACCAAAACCTACCGAAACAGTTATTGATTATGTCTCTAACGTACAAAGTTTGTACAATAAGTGGCTGAACGCTGCAAAGGTGAATAAAAGCTATGAAAAGCTGAGGGACTTGATGATCATGGATAAAATTATCTCGACTGTCCCAACTCCCGTTGCCAAACTTTTACAGCAAGCTGATGTAGAATCGTTACAACAGCTCGAAAAAAGGGGGTCCGCATATTTTTCATCCAATAGGGACATATTTAAGACTACCATAGAAGAAAGCGAGATAGTGGCTTTTGCAAAGTGTAAACCCCAGAAACCGTTTAAAATGAGAGATAGACAAAAACTCAAGCCACCTCAATGCCCTTATTGCAAATATTTTCATGATCAATTTGCGATGTGTGACAGGAACCCAGGGTACCCATCTCACCTAGAGATGATGGTAAAGAAGCAAGAAAACAAAAGAGACACTCTGAGAGTGGAAGCGAGCATGAGAGTTAGAATGAGGAAATGTTACAATACGAAGAGAATGTGGTAGCTGCAAGTGATGTATTGAATTTTGAGAGATGTGCTATATGTCAGAAGTTCCATGAAGACGGAATGCTGGAATGCGGGCATACAGTGCCGTGTTCAAGTGAGACCGCAAATACAGCAGTTGCCTGCATAGGAAAATTAGAACTGCACGATGGAATGGTCAATGATAAACCTTGCCAACTCTTAATCGATAGCGGCAGTACCATGATAGGTCTAAGGAAGGAACTGGCCAATCCAGAAGACTACACTGGCCATTTTGTAAGCTGTCGAAATTTTTCGGGGAATATAGAGTAGTACCCGTTAGCAACAGCTCGTATAAATACTCCTTTCTTATCTGGCACATTTACGTGTGCTATCTTACATGACCGATGTGCTGATCTTATTATCGGTTGCTTGCATCAGGTAAAGAAATGTTCCACTAATGACATAAAGCATGGAAAGAAGTCCATGCCCATAAAGTAGGGAATGCCTTGGAACTTCAACCTGAACAGAAAGTTATAGCGCTATTACCGACAAGAGGGATGTACTAGCAATGTCATGGCAAGGGCCATTCAAAATAGTTAAAAAAGTATCCGACATTGAGTATGAAATATCAATGAACCACAAACTCAAGATATTCCATATCAAATTACTCAAACCATATTACTCAAGACAAGAACAGAATACAGAAGACGAACACAGCTCAACCACAGCAATCAACCAAACAGAAGACAAACAAGAACATCTACCAGAAATTACTAAATTAAGGGACACAACCGGTGATAACACAACAAAACACCATAAAGGGTGGCATAACCCATTTGCTGCTCATGCAAACTGTTGCACTGTTGTATACAAAAGTGACAAACACCTAATGATTAAACCAGCAGAAAGTTTCATCAACAATAAAATAACATCACAAAACACCATCAACATGTACAAACAGGACACACAACAGACAACACATACATTAAACGCAGGACAACGCTAATATTTCCATCAAATAGATACTGTTAGACAGCACGACGCGCAACACATGAACAGTAACACAGAACACACTGACAGTTGTCTCAAAGGACACAATCAAAATGGCATAGGCAAAAACAGAAACTCTAACACACGCCACAAAAATAGTTCCATCACGATGAGATTACTGATCTTGTGGAAGGTTATATGGACAACGGGGTATTTGTGCAAACTACACCCTACACCAGACATGTGTCCATGGGATGTAATAATAATAGCGCTGGCATATATTGGAATAGGACATATTTTCCAACCACATTAAGCCGGGAGTGCAGGGAGTGGCCAGCAGGGTCCACGGAAGTGGAAATCCAGCAACTAATTCAGGACAATGCTCATTCGAGCGATGTGATTATCTACACAGATGGTTCGGTGTCAAGAGGTGAGAGAAGTGGCTGGGGTTTCATAGCCAAAGCTAATGGTCGATGTTTGGGGCAGGAGAGCGTGGCATCTGATACCACAACATCCAGCTTAAGAATGGTAGTGGAGACAGTCACTGCGGCTCTTCACTGGATGGAGAATACCACACACACACACACACACACACACACACACACACACACACACACACACAAACACACACACACACACACACACACACACCGTGATTGTCACTGACTCAGAAAGCATGCTGACGAGGGTGAGGACGGGCAGACTTCGTGCGGAGTGGCTTGCTTCGCTTCGGAGGTCACGGGTGACTAGCATCGCTTGGATCTTTTCTCCGGGGCATGCCGGTGTGCTGGGAAATGAACAGGCGGACAGATTGGCTGGCTCTGCAGAACTTGGTGGAGTATTGATACATGACAAGGCAGACGTGGTTGCGGCCTTGTGGGAGCACGTGCATGCCTCGGAGGAGTAAATGGATTACCATGGTCTGGCAAGATTGAGACAACGAGGAGTGACGAAGGGATCTGGCCGACGCTCAACACTCAAAGGAAAGGCAAGACGGACTTATAATCAGATTGCTACTGGTACTATTAGTGTTGGAACTCTTCGCTGGCTGCTGAGGATGGGGACGAAGCACTTATGGGAATGTCCCGAATGCTGTGATGTCGATTCCTAAATCAATCAATCAATCATAGTTTTCCACCATTGTTAGAAATGTTCAAAAGTGTGACGTCATCTTGCAACACAATAACTGTGTGTATTTTCTATAATGTAATAAACAAATTGGTTAAAATGAATGTCTTAGGCCATACTATATCTAAAGGCCAACTGAAAACTGATGACAAAATTGTGACCAAAGTTTTGAACCTCACTATGCCAACCAGCAAGAAGCAAGTGAGAAGTTTGCTTGGTTTTGTAAACTACTATAACAAATTTATTCCCAATTTGGCAGAATTATCCAGTGTTTTTTCCAACCTGTTGAAATCTAATGTTAAAATTGATTTACAAGATACTATTTTAATGAGTGCAATGTCAAAACTGAAGCATCTTTTTAGCAATGTTCCGATCCTTCGGTTACCTAACCCAAATTTACAATATTTTCTCAGGATTGACGCCAGTGCAGTAACCATAGTCGGCGTATTATCTCAGAAATATGACGACATTCTCCACCCAATAATGTATGTAAGTCGCAAGCTCACCTCAACTGAGGCTAAGTACGATGTCTCTCAAATGGAGGCTTTAGCTATTGTGTACTATGTTCGTAAATTACATAGATTCATGGCAGGAACACACTTTGTCGTCGAAACTGACAACTCCCCGCTCACAGTCATGGAGACAGGAGTCCCGAAGAACAATAGGATTTACCGTTGGACCCTGATACTTCAAAGTTACTCATTTACTGTCAGACATATTAAAGGTAGCAGAAACACATTAGCCGACATTCTTACTAGACCCTCGAACTTTGATGTGCAACAGAAAGACAACGCAACACCATCATCGTCATTGACGCCAACAACAAAGTGTTGTCAGACAGATTCGTCACTGTGAGTGAAATTATATATATATATATATATATATATATATATATATATATATATATATATATATATATATATATATATATATATATATATATTCCTGATTACCAACGTCTATAACCACGACATATATCGATAAAGAGGAATAGAACTGTGTAAATATACTTCTTGAGGAACATTGCGTTGAATATCGAACTATGTAAATATAAACTGTAGTTCTAATGTAGATATTCAAGGAAGGAAGACGCGACATCATCACCTTACCGGGAGCGACGACCATCTTAGCTTAGGTACGATAATATTGTAAAGTGTATGTATTAACGATGTACAATATAATTTTTATTGAAGTTTCACTATAAAATGTATTTTCTTTATGTTTAATTTAGAGATAGAATAACATAACACTTTTCTTTTCATTAAATTATCAATACCAATTTACTTACTCCCATTTAGATATAGGGATAGGTAGACGTAAACATGATTACATTAGGTTAATTACATCTTACAAGTCTCGTAAGAGTCTACCAGTCCATCGTTAACTATAATATGTTTAGGACAACTTAGTTTAGTTATAAGATAGATTAGTTAAATATTATAACTTAGATAGAAATCATTACCATCGTTAACTATAATTTAGATTAAGGGAACCAACACATTTCACTTCATTTTGTTTATTTACTTAAATTATCTTCCCTTAGTTAGTAAATCTCAGTACACCAAATCAGATTACAGCATTTAGTTAGAATAGTTAGGATACTTAGGATCGCCGTAAGCAATCCATTAAACCTGTAAATACTGTGAATAATAGAAACATTACTAATATACAGTACTACTAGTCGGCTCTACAAATGTTTAGAACGAGCCAAAAAAAATTTCATTTTTTTTTCCCATTTTATTTTATTTTTCTCATTTTAATGACATAACTAATTTTAAACTTGTGGTGTTTGAATGTAGTGAGCAAAATAAGAATGAAAAAAAAAAGTGAATGTATTATATATTCTATGAGTGTATAATGGTGCATTTTTTCCCCGCACCCATGACTTTTTATAAATTGTCTTCATCTTATGTGTTACACATGTGCTTGTCGAGTGTGTGTGTGTGTGTGTGTGTGTGTGTGTGTGTGTGTGTGTGTGTGTGTGTGTGTGTGTGTGTGTGTGTGCCACTATTACATGACAGCAATGGGAATATTTTCCAGCATCCCAGTTCGGTGGCGCATGTCACAAATTAAGCATATGCGTTCATTTGTGACCTGCATAAACCAACCTGCGACGCTTGAAATCTTAACTCACATAAATTATAAACATACACTTATGTTTCTGATTTAAGCATACACTAAAAATAAATAAACACGCAAACAACCAGATATACAAACAGATAAAAATGCAGGCAGCAGTATTATGAAAGGGGGAAAACTCATGTGCAGGGGACACGACAGACTTAGATAAATTTTGAGAACACATTGAAAGGTTTATCCACAAACGGAAGTTAGAGAGGTGAACATCAGCAAACACACAACATGTAATAGATGTTGGAGGAACATTACACGGGAGCCATGAATTTTATTCATGTATTGTTCCCGTAAAAGGAACAATTTGTTCGGGATGTCAGTACATCGACATTTTGAAAAGCAGTGTGATAAACATACTGGCTTTGGTTCGATACAGCTTCCACATGTGTAATGTAAACGAGTGTTGTCTCTGGCCAACCTTACAGTTGTGCGGCACTGATTATAAGCCAGTGGATGAACACAACAGTGTGACATCAGACTTTTATAGGTCAGGGGTTATCCCAAAGACATTACTAGTTAACCCTAGCCAGCACTTTGACAAAATTAGACCCAACTAATTTGTTATATATATGTTACGACAAGATTGCGTCACACCTAGTGACTTGAAGTTGGTGACGCTATACGGAGGGGGGGGAGGAGGGGGAACGAGAGCGTGTCAAAGTGCAGGATATGAATAAGTAGGACTAGAGACAGAAGTAAGGTAAGGACAGAGACATGACATAGATAAGGACCTTTAGAAGAGAATAGATAGAGAGAGACAGGACAAGGAGGTATAACTTAAAGCAGTTATAAGACAGGACATAGAACATAGACTAGGACACAGACGTGTCATAACTAGGACACAACAGGGACCCACCACGAGAATAGGACAGGGGACATTAGCCACGGGAAACTACCCGTAAACAGACTGAACGGTAGTACGACCCCAGGTTAGCCAGTACTGGACGACTGGACTACGTGACAGTTGACGCAGCACGCAGCGCTGCTGACCGCACGAGGACTTTAGGGACAGCGAGCCAAGTGAACCTGTAAACTTACTCAGACCGGACTTGACAGTCAGAGCGACCAGACGTGTGCGACGTTCCTAGCTAATGTGTAGTTTAGAAAGGACGCAGTTAGACATAGCTAGTCTGAAGAATGTGTTTGAGTTATGAGTGTGATTAATGTATGCTAGAGAAGCGAGCAGCGAATAATTGTGTGGACATTATCGCCGATAGTAAATGTATGAGCTGAATCACATAGAATAAATATTGATTCGTTTTGCCATTTGTACAATCGTGTTTGTGATCGTGAGGTATGAATGAAATGGCCAGCATGCCTGTATTGAATCCAGGTTGTTGAACTGGTGGTATTTACTTCCCCTAATATAAATGCTACGGATTCAATTGCAGGGAACGCATCTTGCTGTATCATAACATAATCTAATTGTCAACGCTGTGGGATAACGACTTGAGGTAGTCGTACATGACCGAATCATTCGAATGGATATTTACTGGTTAAACCCATTACTGACACATTACCTATGTGTTTCCTGGTTTCATCATTTATGCCACATTAATCACTTGAATCTCCGTGGATATGTCCATATTTTCGGTGACGGAAAGCTACATAATAAGTAGCATGGCCATTATTAATCATGACGCCTTTACTTTTCCACGTGTTACCCAATGTGTGAAGCTGGGTCGACCCCAAACAGTACTAGTTTGAAAATAATCAATAATGCTTCTATGTGATGCTGATGCCAAGGTAGTAGGTTCAACCCCTACACCACTCACCTGGATTACAATGTTGACTTCTCGTCCTTGACTTATGGACGCAAAATTAAAGTACCTCAGAAGTCGGAGCAGGTTCGCCTGATGGCGAGAGACACTGGTAACAGCGAAAGCTAATCCAAACGCGAAATCCAGTCCATTGCATGAGGAAGTAGTCACACACTTATGGACTACGCTTGAGTTCAAAGCGAGCGACTGCAAACACATAATAATAGTATTAATAATAATGACCTAGTTCCATGCAATAGTTGTATAATCATAATCAAGTGCCTTGCCAGCTGGTGCAGGTGTTCATGACTCTCCACACAAGTCGTTCTTTAGTGTTCTGAATAAACTTTGCTGATGGTATTCCTCTATGCCATTGTCTCATTCCATCCAGCATCATTTCTCTTGGTCTGCCTCTCCATCTGCCTCTTTTTCCCATGATCTTTCCATTTGTCACGATGTTCTCCAATGCCTCTCTTCTCATCACATAACCAAAGAAAGCCGTTTGTCTCTTTCTTATTCTTGTATATTTCACTATATTATTCGATATGGCGCTGTTATTTTACTGTGCGCTGTACAAGTCAACATAAAATAATACTTCAGTAAAATGTTTTTGGCTTGTGTGAATAACTAGGTAACTAAACAGACAAAGAATGTACGTGGGTACGATTCGAAATGGGCAACAGGTGTTTCCTCGTGTCAGGTGCAATGATGTCAGATATCTACTTGCGCAACAGTAAGGCGACAACATATCGAGTTGGCGTTACAATGTGTTTTATCAGAGGGTGTCAGCCTGGGGTTTTCACAGCAGACGTGTTTGCCAAGGCATTGCTTTATGTCTCCGTGGCTTAAGGCTTACGAACGCGGTTTGTGAGCCCGTATACCCGGGTTCGAAACACAGCGGTGCTGGTTTTTTTCGAAAAAAGGTATAGGTGCCGGTCGTTCAGAAAGTAATGCCAAACTACTTAACGTAAAATTTGCCCAGGAATCGCGAACAGCGAAAATGCTGGGGTTGACTGCTACGTCATGTGAAGGACATGCAACTAAATTATTTAAGTTATAACTGTTGTCAAAACCAGTAGTTACATTAACTCACTCTGTTCCTGTTATTACTTTAACTCTTCTCCTATCCAGTAGTTACATTAACTCACTCTGTTCTTGTTATTACTTTAACTATTGTCCCATCCAGTAGTTACATTAACTCACTCTGTTCTAGTTATTACTTTAACTCTTGTCCCATCCAGTAGTTACATTAACTTAATGTGTTCTAGTTATTACTTTAACTCTTGTCCCATCCAGTAATTACATTAACTCACTCTGCTCCAGTTATTACTTTAACCCTTGTTTCAACCAGTAGTTACATAAACTATTTTCAAGTTATTACTTTAGCTCATGTCGCAGCCACTAACTACATTAACTCTGTTCTAGTAATTACTTTAACTCTTATTCTGCCAGTAGTTACATTAACTCTACTCCATTTATTCCTTGTCTACTCTTGTCCCAGCCAGTCGTTTCATTAACTCTGTTCTAGTTATAGTTTATCCAAAATTATGCCGACTCCCCTATTGTAGTCCTTCCGTCCTGAGTAAATAATTATATACTTATCTAAATATGTTTCCATGCATCTGGCCGTAGCGAGCGTGAGAGAGAGAGAGAGAGAGAGAGAGAGAGAGAGAGAGAGAGAGAGAGAGAGAGAGAGAGAGAGAGAGAGAGAGAGAGAGAGAGTATGTGTGTGTGTTAATCGAAGTGAGACAAATAGTTTCTAAGACAGTGGTTCTCAACCTTTTTTGGTCCGTTCCCCCCTTCACCATATTTTTAGGACGTCATCCCCCCTCACCATATTTATAGGACATAATTCCCCCCCCCCCTTACCATATTTTTAGAACGTCATTCCCCCCCCCCCCCTTTTGTATTTCCTCCCTAAAAATTTCCCCCTGCCCCTACACAGTATGCGTAATAATTGAAGCTAAATTTAATAGCACATACTAAAACAAGTCTAGACATGTACATAAAATGTGATTTGCGGATCTACTTACGTTATAAAATGAATTTCAGAAGGATGATACGTACAGAAGCGTAAAGTATGAAAGGAGAAAAAAAATCAAATAATCGGTTCTTGTATTAACGCGATCTTGAAATAATCTTCATTCCCCCCTGGAAACCCCAAGGGGGGGGGGGGGGGGAGGGGGGGATTCCCCACCGGTTGAGAACCACTGTCCTAAGATCTATACTGAGCCACTTCTGATGTACGGGGATGAATCATGGAAAATCGCCGAGGATGTATGTGTATGCTGCAGAAATTTGGTTTCTTTTAACGAACTTTAGTGATAACAGCTTGGACGGATAAACATTGTAATAAAGATATTTTGAAAGGAGTTAACTCAAAGATATTTTGAAAGAGAGCTGGTTAGTCGAATTATCAGATGATAACCCACATTCTTTGGGCACATCGTGAGAACTGGGAAAGCGCTGGGACAACGGGAAAATTGGAGAGGAGTAGAGGCATGGGCAGAACTATGTGAAACGGTGCTTGACAGTTAAATATCATGGAATGGCGAAACATCACTATCAGAAATTATATGAAAAACATATGGAGGAAGAAAATGTGAGATAGGGGGGAATAATATCGCGAGGAAATGGGCAAAGCTGCTTGAGATAGTTCAAGATAAGTCGGCTTGGAATGAGGTGGTTGAGTACCTATGCTCCACTGGTGACAAAGGGTAAAAGAGAGCGCGAGAAAAGCGCTGAGAGAGAGAGAGAGAGAGAGAGAGAGAGAGAGAGAGAGAGAGAGAGAGAGAGAGAGAGAGAGAGAGAGAGAGAGAGAGCGAGATGAGAAACATAAGTGTTCTTTGGATGTGTAGTGAGTATAAAGGCATTGAAAAACATCATGACGAACGGAAAGAGCAACGGTAGAAAAGGCACGCTCAGGCGAAATAAAATGCTGGTCAGACTAGGGCTGTGATCCAGAATGCCAGGAACCGAGATCGGTAGAGATGCTTGACTGTCTGCGCCAGCTAGCATGGCACAACATGATACTGACCCGTTCACAAGTTTAGCCTGTCTCAAAGCCATGACTGTCGAAAAAAAATAAATCCGGAAAACTAACAATGATTGAGCCCTGACCACCGAGTTTGCTATTTAAATGCTCTACCCACGACGCAAACTGGGTTATAATAGGATTGTGTTCTTTCTCTAGCAGGTCTTTTCCTGAATACTGCTCTCACCGTGGCCCGATCTTAAGCCAGTTTCCTTGCCTTAAGCATTTTTTGTCCAAGATGTCTGTGATGTCCCGTGCCTCCCTTCATTCTGTCGACCGCTGTTTATTTTGCCACGAAGCATGCCTTCCGTGACTGTTGTGTGTCAACATCTGCCACGTTTAATTTGACCAAGGTATTCCATGTTTTAGAAATATGGCGCTGTTTCTGGGCCTGATTTCTTCCAAGTTCAAATCGTGTCATATCAGTATTTTATTTCTTCTTGATCTGCATCTAAAATAATTGTGTGACATGTAAGTCCAAAAGTCCCGATTTACTTCTTTACCGTTTACAAAATGGCCTAAGACTCACATCCGTATGTTGTCATAGGAAAGATATATAAATAATTCACGAATCACATCCGTTTGTTGTCATGTAAATACGGTTTAGCCGTATAGTTTGTATTACAACGTCATTCAAAATACCTGACTATACAAAACAACTATACGACAATTTGTTTTTAATTTTCTAGCAGGCATCTGCTCTGAGTATATGGTTAATTAGTTGCATATCTTTTACATGAGTATCAATAAAATCCAGCATGTTTTGCTGTGCGTGATTCCTGAGCAAATTTTACGTTCAGTAGTTTGCCAGAGCTTTCTGAACGGCCTGCACTCATACCATTGTATGGAAACTAACGCAAGATTGTCTGCTTCCAAATTTCAGTATGTGGGATTGCGAATTGCATTCGTAATCCTACGTGGTAGTGTGGGATAATAAATGAGAGTACCATATGAAATGGACTGAAATATTGTCTAGGGTAAATGATTCATTAGGTCCCTCAGGTTCGCCGAAAAAGGCAGTTGATTCGAGACAGTTTCTTTCCTAAAAGACTCCAGGAATAGAGTAGTTATTGGCTCTGTTGAAAGAAGAATGGGGCGATGGTCGAATAGACTCCACCCACATTACAAGATAAACTACCTTCCTGAAGACTAAAACAGAGAATAGGCCACTTAACCACAGATCTCTATCAAGTTGTTATCCTTGAATAAAATATCTGAGACTGTGTGTTGGTCGACCTCCCACTGGATTCTCTGCACATATACAAACACAGTAGCACATTTCTCTACGACAACAAACAGTGTAACACTGGTCACGTAGACAATAAAAAACTCTCCTGACGAACATATATGTTTATTGCCAGACTCTCATAAGCTGGAAATACAAGACTCTGTCTCCACTACACTCTATCAAAACATCAACAAAAAATATACATTCTCAAATAATGTATAACTCATAATCTAACAACTCTCCTCTTCATCTTCTCTTCTCTACCCCTACATGATGTCGATCACACGGAAAAAAAACCCCAACCAGAACATAGATCAAATATCTGACTGGTGATTGTGTCATTAGTATAACTAAGTTTGTGCCGACACCAATATTCAAACGCAGGAGAATGTAGATTCACTCCACACAGGGCTTCTCTACACTGTCTTTATTCTCCCACAACAACAGTTCGATGATGACACTTATACTGTTCTACCCTACCCCTCTTCCTCTTCTACCGCTAAAACATATGAGCTCTCCCATCCTAATTTTGACCAAACTCCACACTGTGCCACTGAGAAAAACAAGGTTCTCTGGATACTGAACACTGTAATGGGGAGGCGGCTTATAGACGTTGATAGGATACGGTCATAATTGACCAACAAAAGGAACTGTCCTCACTTGTTCCCTTCTATAAAAATGATGATGGTATGTGACTTGATGTCTGGATTACTCGATCTGGCATTGGTCTTGAGAGGATAAAAAGGCCTGCATAAAATAGGGATTTCAACCCTTGTTAAAAACGTCCATCAGTTTGGACAAGTTGTAGCACGGATGCTCAACGACGTACTGGGGTGGTTGGTGAAGGAAGGACTCTCCCTGAGCATTGGGTCATCGCTAGTTGAACATCTCTAGGCGATCTCCCGAAGGTTGTAAGACTTGCATACTTCATCGTGGACAAAGATGAAATCTCAAATGTCTCAGTACGACATTTAAACCAACCAGGGAACCGTAGCTGGGTTCATTTCTAAGTCAAATTATGCTGACCTCTCACATGGAAAGTACCATCCCATCTGTGACTTTGGCAGACCTATAACTTCCATGATTAACCAGGAAGAATAAGAAGCCCCTCTCCCAACATTCTGGAAGAATAAAGCACAGACTCTCAACAAAGTTGCTGGGGTCTCCAGCGAACGAAAAACTCTCTATGCGTTGGTGTCATAGCTGGCTGAACATCGCTATGCGGCTTCCCGTAATATAAATGGGTACATGCTTCGTCGAAAGAAAAAGACGCATCCACAATGTCGCAGGGGGGACATTGTAACACAGGAAGATCCGTGCTGGTTTAGGAGTTCACTCCAGTAAGTATGACTCTTCACATCGAGAGTAACCTCCAGTCCGTAAGCTGTTGCAGACTATAACCTCCCTGATAATACAGGAAGAAAATTAATGCCATCTCTCGTCAGACGCCAGAAATGAGTAGTTGACGCTTTTCAATCCATGTCACTAGAATGACAAAACCCAACAAAAAAGGAGATACTCCGTCTGGAGTTTCTCACTGGGCTAGACGAATAACTGGGGATTATTTCCCCCGGCCTCCTATTCTTGGAAGGAATGCCGGGGGTCCCTAAGTGCTGAGTGGCGCCAACTCTGCACAGCCAAGCCAATAAGTTTTGACTCAGTTAAAATCAGCCAAGATGTCCCACGCCATTTGCCTCATTGCCAATGCAACATAGAGGCGAAAAACGCCCCCCCCCCCAAAAAAAAAGGGGGCTACACCCTCCCGGGAAAAAACACGTCTACATAGTTGGAGCTGCCAGACTCAAGTGACTAGGTCTGGTCCCGCCTGGAAGTTTTACCAAACTATTCCAGGCTATTCTAAGCTACGGTCACATTCCTTGCCTCTATCTGAGTGCTGGCATTCATTACCATAAAAGGTAGTGCCAGTCTCTCACACATGAAATCAGTCGTTCCAAGAAAAGATATTTATAATCGTCTGCAAGCTGGCGCGAACTGGGGACATTATGTCACAGAAGTCCCCCAATTCAACTGGTTGAGTACAACCAGTAAGACCAGTTAAGCCAGCTTCCAGACTCGATGTGGTAACCACCTCCTCTGCTCCCTGGTGCCTCTCCTAAACCATCTACTTTCACCTGAGGTGTCTATACCATTCCTCCTAGCTCACAAATTCCGCTGCTATAGATCACAAATCTTCCTCTTCCTGAGTCGCCATCATTCATAATCTGAAGGTATATTGGCGAACTCAGTAATAAAATAGAGGTTTTACTCCACCTCTAAAGACGTGTGTGAACAAAAAAGGAACCATTATTTGGTCACCTCTGTCCTCACAACATCAAAAAAATAGAAATCCCATCCGTAAATTCCCACCTTCGGATGCCGATTCTATATAAGAGTAATGTTGGATTCCTTCCACTAAACTCAGTCACGTCGGCATACGGAACCGATAAAATGGAGACTAGCACTTCGTGCTAATATATATATTCTTATTTTGCCCACTACCAAAAATCTAAAAAAAAACGGCTGCGGCCGAAAGTAGTTAAACATAGAGCGTCCTCTATGACTCAATTAATTCTTGCGATGCGCAATAAGACTTAGTTCCGAGGTTTACTTTAGGTAAATGTTGCTCTGTTTATGACAAATTTGGAAAGGGCCACATTCTCTTCCCTCCAACACCAATGTCTATTGTTGAGTCCAAGGTAAATCTACTCCGTTCGTTATAGTTTATCTCGGCCGTCTGGTCGACGTAATCTCAACTCAACATCCACGAATTCTAGACCGTCAGTAGAAGTCCAATGCCTCAGCTGTGATGAGTCAATGTTTATAAACAGTGCTGAAGCCCTTCCGGTGTACGCGCTCAATTCTTCATGCCGTATGACCTGCAGGTCTGTCCCGGAATGCGTTTCAATGCAGCTGAACACACGCGCTAGTTTCAGTATCAACCCGCCGTCTCCTCTAGTTGTTGTAACCTACTTTACAAGATACAGACTGTTTCGGCCTGTTAGTACAACTACTGCTTGGTGGCGAAATTGAAACCAGGTCAACTTTGCATTTACCTCCACCGCGACCTAGATTCTAATTACCTGGCTATCAGTACATGATTCCAAGTGAAGAATAATTATTCCAAGCATTAAGATCCTCGAGGTGACGTTTTAAAAATGTCATGCTATAGAATAATTTAAAAGACTTCTCCTGCTAGGAGCAGTGATGTCTAAAAGTCTACTATTCGTAGAACAACAAGAGATGACTTATCCGGAATACTCTCTTGTATTAAAAAGCCCGGAAAATAATAATAATGTGCACTGATTTCCGGTCATTTCCTGCTGGCTAAGAAAAGAGGAGATACTTTCTCTCTCTGTCATTTTACCTCGCTAAATGGACGGTAAAGATTAAAACCAACAGTACAAAATAGAAAGGAGGCCGAGCTCTGCCTCTTTCAACCTGTCATACGTGAAGACTGGGCCTACACGAACGTTTCATATATTTATATGTATGAAGATGAATATGACAGATCATGAAACTATCCTGGAAGGCTATCGCTGCCGGCAGGTTTCATGTTCCCCTGTAATGAGGATAAAAGAAAAGATGTCGTCGCCGACGGGCTGTGTCATCCCCTCGTAAATTGGAGAGTAAATAGGTGGGATCCTCTCCTCTAATCACGAACGACTTCTCCTAATTCGGGATAAGGCGAATGAAGATCAATACACCCCAACGCTTAAGTCGACTTTTCCATAATGAGAGGTAGATGAAGCTTCTACGACTGAAAGCATATGGAAGTCCTTTAAAGGTTCCCGATATTCAACTGCACCTCTTTCGATAGTGTTTAGCACAACGCTTCTAAGAAAAATGCAGCTGAAAAAAAAAAACCCGTGTCCAAAACTGACACGAAAGGTCGACCAGCCCACAAGTTACGGTGCTGATCTATTTATAAACCGGATGTGGCGAAAAAAAAGGTTCATGGGGTTTCCCGAAGAATGTCCCAGTAATTACCTTACGCCGTCCAGTAGTTCACACATGTAGGATATGACGAAAAGGGTGAAAAATCGGGATTACCGACTAGAGTTTATGCTCCGTAATGATAGATACATCGCGTCTTCTTTTCTGTCTACATGTGGAACAATATTGGCGGGGACTCTTGGCCTACTATATATCCTAGGAGGGGTATTAAGATGATGGATACATATTCACCCTGGCTTCCTAACCAAATATATGGGTATTAAAAAAGTTTTTACAAGAAGCTTTTTCGGGAAAATACTAGTTGCCTAAGTCCTATAAAAAATTGAATTGCCTTTATGTTGCGGGTGAATTACAACTAAATTAAAATAACAACAGATTGTTATGGCAATAGTTATGGCACAAATGTTGGCACAAATCACATGGCACTTGTTGACAACTAGTTAATACACATAATTGGTCATATGTGATCAGATGATGATATAAAAAACTCTCACATAATCACAATTCACTTATGGACCATCAAAACACCATCTGTGAACATCATTACTCAGATGACGTCACATGAACAATCTATCAATTCAACGCCGCTCCACCTGTGAGGTACCATATAATTTTCCATGTCAGTATCAGCAACCTTAAAATTATTAGGAAGAATCTGAACTCGATCATATTGAAAGAAGGAAGAAAACAATATCCCGGCGTGCGTCCCAATTATTGTGGGATAATAAATGAGAATACCATATGAAATGGACTGAAATATTGTCTAGGGTAAATGATTCATTAGGTCCCTCAGGTTCGCCGAAAAAGGCAGTTGATTCGAGACAGTTTCTTTCCTAAAAGACTCCAGGAATAGAGTAGTTATTGGCTCTGTTGAAAGAAGAATGGGGCGATGGTCGAATAGACTCCACCCACATTACAAGATAAACTACCTTCCTGAAGACTAAAACAGAGAATAGGCCACTTAACCACAGATCTCTATCAAGTTGTTATCCTTGAATAAAATATCTGAGACTGTGTGTTGGTCGACCTCCCACTGGATTCTCTGCACATATACAAACACAGTAGCACATTTCTCTACGACAACAAACAGTGTAACACTGGTCACGTAGACAATGAAAAACTCTCCTGACGAACATATATGTTTATTGCCAGACTCTCATAAGCTGGAAATACAAGACTCTATCTCCACTACACTCTATCAAAACATCAACAAAAAATATACATTCTCAAATAATGTATAACTCATAATCTAACAACTCTCCTCTTCATCTTCTCTTCTCTACCCCTACATGATGTCGATCACACGGAAAAAAAACCAACCAGAACATAGATCAAATATCTGACTGGTGATTGTGTCATTAGTATAACTAAGTTTGTGCCGACACCAATATTCAAACGCAGGAGAATGTAGATTCACTCCACACAGGGCTTCTCTACACTGTCTTTATTCTCCCACAACAACAGTTCGATGATGACACTTATACTGTTCTACCCTACCCCTCTTCCTCTTCTACCGCTAAAACATATGAGCTCTCCCATCCTAATTTTGACCAAACTCCACACTGTGCCACTGAGAAAAACAAGGTTCTCTGGATACTGAACACTGTAATGGGGAGACGGCTTATAGACGTTGATAGGATACGGTCATAATTGACCAACAAAAGGAACTGTCCTCACTTGTTCCCTTCTATAAAAATGATGATGGTGTGTGACTTGATGTCTGGATTACTCGATCTGGCATTGGTCTTGAGAGGATAAAAAGGTCTGCATAAAATAGGGATTTCAACCCTTGTTAAAAACGTCCATCAGTTTGGACAAGTTGTAGCACGGATGCTCAACGACGTACTGGGGTGGTTGGTGAAGGAAGGACTCTCCCTGAGCATTGGGTCATCGCTAGTTGAACATCTCTAGGCGATCTCCCGAAGGTTGTAAGACTTGCATACTTCATCGTGGACAAAGATGAAATCTCAAATGTCTCAGTACGACATTTAAACCAACCAGGGAACCCTAGCTGGGTTCATTTCTAAGTCAAATTATGCTGACCTCTCACATGGAAAGTACCATCCCATCTGTGACTTTGGCAGACCTATAACTTCCATGATTAACCAGGAAGAATAAGAAGCCCCTCTCCCAACATTCTGGAAGAATAAAGCACAGACTCTCAACAAAGTTGCTGGGGTCTCCAGCGAACGAAAAACTCTCTATGCGTTGGTGTCATAGCTGGCTGAACATCGCTATGCGGCTTCCCGTAATATAAATGGGTACATGCTTCGTCGAAAGAAAAAGACGCATCCACAATGTCGCAGGGGGGACATTGTAACACAGGAAGATCCGTGCTGGTTTCGGAGTTCACTCCAGTAAGTATGACTCTTCAAATCGAGAGTAACCTCCAGTCCGTAAGCTGTTGCAGACTATAACCTCCCTGATAATACAGGAAGAAAATTAATGCCATCTCTCGTCAGACGCCAGAAATGAGTAGTTGACGCTTTTCAATCCATGTCACTAGAATGACAAAACCCAACAAAAAAGGAGATACTCCGTCTGGAGTTTCTCACTGGGCTAGACGAATAACTGGGGATTATTTCCCCCGGCCTCCTATTCTTGGAAGGAATGCCGGGGGTCCCTAAGTGCTGAGTGGCGCCAACTCTGCACAGCCAAGCCAATAAGTTTTGACTCAGTTAAAATCAGCCAAGATGTCCCACGCCATTTGCCTCATTGCCAATGCAACATAGAGGCGAAAAACGGCCCCCCCCCCAAAAAAAAAGGGGCTACACCCTCCCGGGAAAAAACACGTCTACATAGTTGGAGCTGCCAGACTCAAGTGACTAGGTCTGGTCCCGCCTGGAAGTTTTACCAAACTATTCCAGGCTATTCTAAGCTACGGTCACATTCCTTGCCTCTATCTGAGTGCTGGCATTCATTACCATAAAAGGTAGTGCCAGTCTCTCACACATGAAATCAGTCGTTCCAAGAAAAGATATTTATAATCGTCTGCAAGCTGGCGCGAACTGGGGACATTATGTCACAGAAGTCCCCCAATTCAACTGGTTGAGCACAACCAGTAAGACCAGTTAAGCCAGCTTCCAGACTCCATGTGGTAACCACCTCCTCTGCTCCCTGGTGCCTCTCCTAAACCATCTACTTTCACCTGAGGTGTCTATACCATTCCTCCTAGCTCACAAATTCCGCTGCTATAGATCACAAATCTTCCTCTTCCTGAGTCGCCATCATTCATAATCTGAAGGTATATTGGCGAACTCAGTAATAAAATAGAGGTTTTACTCCACCTCTAAAGACGTGTGTGAACAAAAAAGGAACCATTATTTGGTCACCTCTGTCCTCACAACATCAAAAAAATAGAAATCCCATCCGTAAATTCCCACCTTCGGATGCCGATTCTATATAAGAGTAATGTTGGATTCCTTCCACTAAACTCAGTCACGTCGGCATACGGAACCGATAAAATGGAGACTAGCACTTCGTGCTAATATATATATTCTTATTTTGCCCACCACTAAAAATCTAAAAAAAAACGGCTGCGGCCGAAAGTAGTTAAACATAGAGCGTCCTCTATGACTCAATTAATTCTGGCGATGCGCAATAAGACTTAGTTCCGAGGTTTACTTTAGGTACATGTTGCTCTGTTTATGACAAATTTGGAAAGGGCCACATTCTCTTCCCTCCAACACCAATGTCTATTGTTGAGTCCAAGGTAAATCTACCCCGTTCGTTATAGTTTATCTCGGCCGTCTGGTCGACGTAATCTCAACTCAACATCCACGAATTCTAGACCGTCAGTAGAAGTCCAATGCCTCAGCTGTGATGAGTCAATGTTTATAAACAGTGCTGAAGCCCTTCCGGTGTACGCGCCCAATTCTTCATGCCGTATGACCTGCAGGTCTGTCCCGGAATGCGTTTCAATGCAGCTGAACACACGCGCTAGTTTCAGTATCAACCCGCCGTCTCCTCTAGTTGTTGTAACCTACTTTTCAAGATACAGACTGTTTCGGCCTGTTAGTACAACTACTGCTTGGTGGCGAAATTGAAACCAGGTCAACTTTGCATTTACCTCCACCGTGACCTAGATTCTAATTACCTGGCTATCAGTACATGATTCCAAGTGAAGAATAATTATTCCAAGCATTAAGATCCTCGAGGTGACGTTTTAAAAATGTCATGCTATAGAATAATTTAAAAGACTTCTCCTGCTAGGAGCAGTGATGTCTAAAAGTCTACTATTCGTAGAACAACAAGAGATGACTTATCCGGAATACTCTCTTGTATTAAAAAGCCCGGAAAATAATAATAATGTGCACTGATTTCCGGTCATTTCCTGCTGGCTAAGAAAAGAGGAGATACTTTCTCTCTCTGTCATTTTACCTCGCTAAATGGACGGTAAAGATTAAAACCAACAGTACAAAATAGAAAGGAGGCCGAGCTCTGCCTCTTTCAACCTGTCATACGTGAAGACTGGGCCTACACGAACGTTTCATATATTTATATGTATGAAGATGAATATGACAGATCATGAAACTATCCTGGAAGGCTATCGCTGCCGGCAGGTTTCATGTTCCCATGTAATGAGGATAAAAGAAAAGATGTCGTCGCCGACGGGCTGTGTCATCCCCTCGTAAATTGGAGAGTAAATAGGTGGGATCCTCTCCTCTAATCACGAACGACTTCTCCTAATTCGGGATAAGGCGAATGAAGATCAATACACCCCAACGCTTAAGTCGACTTTTCCATAATGAGAGGTAGATGAAGCTTCTACGACTGAAAGCATATGGAAGTCCTTTAAAGGTTCCCGATATTCAACTGCACCTCTTTCGATAGTGTTTAGCACAACGCTTCTAAGAAAAATGCAGCTGAAAAAAAAACCCGTGTCCAAAACTGACACGAAAGGTCGACCAGCCCACAAGTTACGGTGCTGATCTATTTATAAACCGGATGTGGCGAAAAAAAAGGTTCATGGGGTTTCCCGAAGAATGTCCCAGTAATTACCTTACGCCGTCCAGTAGTTCACACATGTAGGATATGACGAAAAGGGTGAAAAATCGGGATTACCGACTAGAGTTTATGCTCCGTAATGATAGATACATCGCGTCTTCTTTTCTGTCTACATGTGGAACAATATTGGCGGGGACTCTTGGCCTACTATATATCCTAGGAGGGGTATTAAGATGATGGATATATATTCACCCTGGCTTCCCAACCAAATATATGGGTATTAAAAAAGTTTTTACAAGAAGCTTTTTCGGGAAAATACTAGTTGCCCAAGTCCTATAAAAAATTGAATTGCCTTTATGTTGCGGGTGAATTACAACCAAATTAAAATAACAACAGATTGTTATGGCAATAGTTATGGCACAAATGTTGGCACAAATCACATGGCACTTGTTGACAACTAGTTAATACACATAAGTGATCATATGTGATCAGATGATGATATAAAAAACTCTCACATAATCACAATTCACTTATGGACCATCAAAACACCATCTGTGAACATCATTACTCAGATGACGTCACATGAACAATCTATCAATTCAACGCCGCTCCACCTGTGAGGTACCATATAATTTTCCATGTCAGTATCAGCAACCTTAAAATTATTAGGAAGAATCTGAACTCGATCATATTGAAAGAAGGAAGAAAACAATATCCCGGCGTGCGTCCCAATTATTGTGGGATAATAAATGAGAATACCATATGAAATGGACTGAAATATTGTCTAGGGTAAATGATTCATTAGGTCCCTCAGGTTCGCCGAAAAAGGCAGTTGATTCGAGACAGTTTCTTTCCTAAAAGACTCCAGGAATAGAGTAGTTATTGGCTCTGTTGAAAGAAGAATGGGGCGATGGTCGAATAGACTCCACCCACATTACAAGATAAACTACCTTCCTGAAGACTAAAACAGAGAATAGGCCACTTAACCACAGATCTCTATCAAGTTGTTATCCTTGAATAAAATATCTGAGACTGTGTGTTGGTCGACCTCCCACTGGATTCTCTGCACATATACAAACACAGTAGCACATTTCTCTACGACAACAAACAGTGTAACACTGGTCACGTAGACAATGAAAAACTCTCCTGACGAACATATATGTTTATTGCCAGACTCTCATAAGCTGGAAATACAAGACTCTGTCTCCACTACACTCTATCAAAACATCAACAAAAAATATACATTCTCAAATAATGTATAACTCATAATCTAACAACTCTCCTCTTCATCTTCTCTTCTCTACCCCTACATGATGTCGATCACACGGAAAAAAAAACACCAACCAGAACATAGATCAAATATCTGACTGGTGATTGTGTCATTAGTATAACTAAGTTTGTGCCGACACCAATATTCAAACGCAGGAGAATGTAGATTCACTCCACACAGGGCTTCTCTACACTGTCTTTATTCTCCCACAACAACAGTTCGATGATGACACTTATACTGTTCTACCCTACCCCTCTTCCTCTTCTACCGCTAAAACATATGAGCTCTCCCATCCTAATTTTGACCAAACTCCACACTGTGCCACTGAGAAAAACAAGGTTCTCTGGATACTGAACACTGTAATGGGGAGACGGCTTATAGACGTTGATAGGATACGGTCATAATTGACCAACAAAAGGAACTGTCCTCACTTGTTCCCTTCTATAAAAATGATGATGGTGTGTGACTTGATGTCTGGATTACTCGATCTGGCATTGGTCTTGAGAGGATAAAAAGGTCTGCATAAAATAGGGATTTCAACCCTTGTTAAAAACGTCCATCAGTTTGGACAAGTTGTAGCACGGATGCTCAACGACGTACTGGGGTGGTTGGTGAAGGAAGGACTCTCCCTGAGCATTGGGTCATCGCTAGTTGAACATCTCTAGGCGATCTCCCGAAGGTTGTAAGACTTGCATACTTCATCGTGGACAAAGATGAAATCTCAAATGTCTCAGTACGACATTTAAACCAACCAGGGAACCGTAGCTGGGTTCATTTCTAAGTCAAATTATGCTGACCTCTCACATGGAAAGTACCATCCCATCTGTGACTTTGGCAGACCTATAACTTCCATGATTAACCAGGAAGAATAAGAAGCCCCTCTCCCAACATTCTGGAAGAATAAAGCACAGACTCTCAACAAAGTTGCTGGGGTCTCCAGCGAACGAAAAACTCTCTATGCGTTGGTGTCATAGCTGGCTGAACATCGCTATGCGGCTTCCCGTAATATAAATGGGTACATGCTTCGTCGAAAGAAAAAGACGCATCCACAATGTCGCAGGGGGGACATTGTAACACAGGAAGATCCGTGCTGGTTTCGGAGTTCACTCCAGTAAGTATGACTCTTCACATCGAGAGTAACCTCCAGTCCGTAAGCTGTTGCAGACTATAACCTCCCTGATAATACAGGAAGAAAATTAATGCCATCTCTCGTCAGACGCCAGAAATGAGTAGTTGACGCTTTTCAATCCATGTCACTAGAATGACAAAACCCAACAAAAAAGGAGATACTCCATCTGGAGTTTCTCACTGGGCTAGACGAATAACTGGGGATTATTTCCCCCGGCCTCCTATTCTTGGAAGGAATGCCGGGGGTCCCTAAGTGCTGAGTGGCGCCAACTCTGCACAGCCAAGCCAATAGGTTTTGACTCAGTTAAAATCAGCCAAGATGTCCCACGCCATTTGCCTCATTGCCAATGCAACATAGAGGCGAAAAACGCCCCCCCCCCCAAAAAAAAGGGGGCTACACCCTCCCGGGAAAAAACACGTCTACATAGTTGGAGCTGCCAGACTCAAGTGACTAGGTCTGGTCCCGCCTGGAAGTTTTACCAAACTATTCCAGGCTATTCTAAGCTACGGTCACATTCCTTGCCTCTATCTGAGTGCTGGCATTCATTACCATAAAAGGTAGTGCCAGTCTCTCACACATGAAATCAGTCGTTCCAAGAAAAGATATTTATAATCGTCTGCAAGCTGGCGCGAACTGGGGACATTATGTCACAGAAGTCCCCCAATTCAACTGGTTGAGTACAACCAGTAAGACCAGTTAAGCCAGCTTCCAGACTCGATGTGGTAACCACCTCCTCTGCTCCCTGGTGCCTCTCCTAAACCATCTACTTTCACCTGAGGTGTCTATACCATTCCTCCTAGCTCACAAATTCCGCTGCTATAGATCACAAATCTTCCTCTTCCTGAGTCGCCATCATTCATAATCTGAAGGTATATTGGCGAACTCAGTAATAAAATAGAGGTTTTACTCCACCTCTAAAGACGTGTGTGAACAAAAAAGGAACCATTATTTGGTCACCTCTGTCCTCACAACATCAAAAAAATAGAAATCCCATCCGTAAATTCCCACCTTCGGATGCCGATTCTATATAAGAGTAATGTTGGATTCCTTCCACTAAACTCAGTCACGTCGGCATACGGAACCGATAAAATGGAGACTAGCACTTCGTGCTAATATATATATTCTTATTTTGCCCACCACCAAAAATCTAAAAAAAACGGCTGCGGCCGAAAGGAGTTAAACATAGAGCGTCCTCTATGACTCAATTAATTCTGGCGATGCGCAATAAGACTTAGTTCCGAGGTTTACTTTAGGTAAATGTTGCTCTGTTTATGACAAATTTGGAAAGGGCCACATTCTCTTCCCTCCAACACCAATGTCTATTGTTGAGTCCAAGGTAAATCTACTCCGTTCGTTACAGTTTATCTCGGCCGTCTGGTCGACGTAATCTCAACTCAACATCCACGAATTCTAGACCGTCAGTAGAAGTCCAATGCCTCAGCTGTGATGAGTCAATGTTTATAAACAGTGCTGAAGCCCTTCCGGTGTACGCGCTCAATTCTTCATGCCGTATGACCTGCAGGTCTGTCCCGGAATGCGTTTCAATGCAGCTGAACACACGCGCTAGTTTCAGTATCAACCCGCCGTCTCCTCTAGTTGTTGTAACCTACTTTACAAGATACAGACTGTTTCGGCCTGTTAGTACAACTACTGCTTGGTGGCGAAATTGAAACCAGGTCAACTTTGCATTTACCTCCACCGCGACCTAGATTCTAATTACCTGGCTATCAGTACATGATTCCAAGTGAAGAATAATTATTCCAAGCATTAAGATCCTCGAGGTGACGTTTTAAAAATGTCGTGCTATAGAATAATTTAAAAGACTTCTCCTGCTAGTAGCAGTGATGTCTAAAGTCTACTATTCGTAGAACAACAAGAGATGACTTATCCGGAATACTCTCTTGTATTAAAAAGCCCGGAAAATAATAATAATGTGCACTGATTTCCGGTCATTTCCTGCTGGCTAAGAAAAGAGGAGATACTTTCTCTCTCTGTCATTTTACCTCGCTAAATGGACGGTAAAGATTAAAACCAACAGTACAAAATAGAAAGGAGGCCGAGCTCTGCCTCTTTCAACCTGTCATACGTGAAGACTGGGCCTACACGAACGTTTCATATATTTATATGTATGAAGATGAATATGACAGATCATGAAACTATCCTGGAAGGCTATCGCTGCCGGCAGGTTTCATGTTCCCCTGTAATGAGGATAAAAGAAAAGATGTCGTCGCCGACGGGCTGTGTCATCCCCTCGTAAATTGGAGAGTAAATAGGTGGGATCCTCTCCTCTAATCACGAACGACTTCTCCTAATTCGGGATAAGGCGAATGAAGATCAATACACCCCAACGCTTAAGTCGACTTTTCCATAATGAGAGGTAGATGAAGCTTCTACGACTGAAAGCATATGGAAGTCCTTTAAAGGTTCCCGATATTCAACTGCACCTCTTTCGATAGTGCTTAGCACAACGCTTCTAAGAAAAATGCAGCTGAAAATAAAAACCTGTGTCCAAAACTGACACGAAAGGTCGACCAGCCCACAAGTTACGGTGCTGATCTATTTATAAACCGGATGTGGCAAAAAAAAGGTTCATGGGGTTTCCCGAAGAATGTCCCAGTAATTACCTTACGCCGTCCAGTAGTTCACACATGTAGGATATGACGAAAAGGGTGAAAAATCGGGATTACCGACTAGAGTTTACGCTCCGTAATGATAGATACATCGCGTCTTCTTTTCTGTCTACATGTGGAACAATATTGGCGGGGACTCTTGGCCTACTATATATCCTAGGAGGGGTATTAAGATGATGGATATATATTCACCCTGGCTTCCTAACCAAATATATGGGTATTAAAAAAGTTTTTACAAGAAGCTTTTTCGGGAAAATACTAGTTGCCTAAGTCCTATAAAAAATTGAATTGCCTTTATGTTGCGGGTGAATTACAACCAAATTAAAATAACAACAGATTGTTATGGCAATAGTTATGGCACAAATGTTGGCACAAATCACATGGCACTTGTTGACAACTAGTTAATACACATAAGTGGTCATATGTGATCAGATGATGATATAAAAAACTCTCACATAATCACAATTCACTTATGGACCATCAAAACACCATCCGTGAACATCATTACTCAGATGACGTCACATGAACAATCTATCAATTCAACGCCGCTCCACCTGTGAGGTACCATATAATTTTCCATGTCAGTATCAGCAACCTTAAAATTATTAGGAAGAATCTGAACTCGATCATAGTGAAAGAAGGAAGAAAACAATATCCCGGCGTGCGTCCCAATTATTGTGGGATAATAAATGAGAATACCATATGAAATGGACTGAAATATTGTCTAGGGTAAATGATTCATTAGGTCCCTCAGGTTCGCCGAAAAAGGCAGTTGATTCGAGACAGTTTCTTTCCTAAAAGACTCCAGGAATAGAGTAGTTATTGGCTCTGTTGAAAGAAGAATGGGGCGATGGTCGAATAGACTCCACCCACATTACAAGATAAACTACCTTCCTGAAGACTAAAACAGAGAATAGGCCACTTAACCACAGATCTCTATCAAGTTGTTATCCTTGAATAAAATATCTGAGACTGTGTGTTGGTCGACCTCCCACTGGATTCTCTGCACATATACAAACACAGTAGCACATTTCTCTACGACAACAAACAGTGTAACACTGGTCACGTAGACAATGAAAAACTCTCCTGACGAACATATATGTTTATTGCCAGACTCTCATAAGCTGGAAATACAAGACTCTGTCTCCACTACACTCTATCAAAACATCAACAAAAAATATACATTCTCAAATAATGTATAACTCATAATCTAACAACTCTCCTCTTCATCTTCTCTTCTCTACCCCTACATGATGTCGATCACACGGAAAAAAAACCAACCAGAACATAGATCAAATATCTGACTGGTGATTGTGTCATTAGTATAACTAAGTTTGTGCCGACACCAATATTCAAACGCAGGAGAATGTAGATTCACTCCACACAGGGCTTCTCTACACTGTCTTTATTCTCCCACAACAACAGTTCGATGATGACACTTATACTGTTCTACCCTACCCCTCTTCCTCTTCTACCGCTAAAACATATGAGCTCTCCCATCCTAATTTTGACCAAACTCCACACTGTGCCACTGAGAAAAACAAGGTTCTCTGGATACTGAACACTGTAATGGGGAGACGGCTTATAGACGTTGATAGGATACGGTCATAATTGACCAACAAAAGGAACTGTCCTCACTTGTTCCCTTCTATAAAAATGATGATGGTGTGTGACTTGATGTCTGGATTACTCGATCTGGCATTGGTCTTGAGAGGATAAAAAGGTCTGCATAAAATAGGGATTTCAACCCTTGTTAAAAACGTCCATCAGTTTGGACAAGTTGTAGCACGGATGCTCAACGACGTACTGGGGTGGTTGGTGAAGGAAGGACTCTCCCTGAGCATTGGGTCATCGCTAGTTGAACATCTCTAGGCGATCTCCCGAAGGTTGTAAGACTTGCATACTTCATCGTGGACAAAGATGAAATCTCAAATGTCTCAGTACGACATTTAAACCAACCAGAGAACCGTAGCTGGGTTCATTTCTAAGTCAAATTATGCTGACCTCTCACATGGAAAGTACCATCCCATCTGTGACTTTGGCAGACCTATAACTTCCATGATTAACCAGGAAGAATAAGAAGCCCCTCTCCCAACATTCTGGAAGAATAAAGCACAGACTCTCAACAAAGTTGCTGGGGTCTCCAGCGAACGAAAAACTCTCTATGCGTTGGTGTCATAGCTGGCTGAACATCGCTATGCGGCTTCCCGTAATATAAATGGGTACATGCTTCGTCGAAAGAAAAAGACGCATCCACAATGTCGCAGGGGGGACATTGTAACACAGGAAGATCCGTGCTGGTTTCGGAGTTCACTCCAGTAAGTATGACTCTTCACATCGAGAGTAACCTCCAGTCCGTAAGCTGTTGCAGACTATAACCTCCCTGATAATACAGGAAGAAAATTAATGCCATCTCTCGTCAGACGCCAGAAATGAGTAGTTGACGCTTTTCAATCCATGTCACTAGAATGACAAAACCCAACAAAAAAGGAGATACTCCGTCTGGAGTTTCTCACTGGGCTAGACGAATAACTGGGGATTATTTCCCCCGGCCTCCTATTCTTGGAAGGAATGCCGGGGGTCCCTAAGTGCTGAGTGGCGCCAACTCTGCACAGCCAAGCCAATAAGTTTTGACTCAGTTAAAATCAGCCAAGATGTCCCACGCCATTTGCCTCATTGCCAATGCAACATAGAGGCGAAAAACGGCCCCCCCTCCCCCCCCCCCCCCAAAAAAAAAGGGGCTACACCCTCCCGGGAAAAAACACGTCTACATAGTTGGAGCTGCCAGACTCAAGTGACTAGGTCTGGTCCCGCCTGGAAGTTTTACCAAACTATTCCAGGCTATTCTAAGCTACGGTCACATTCCTTGCCTCTATCTGAGTGCTGGCATTCATTACCATAAAAGGTAGTGCCAGTCTCTCACACATGAAATCAGTCGTTCCAAGAAAAGATATTTATAATCGTCTGCAAGCTGGCGCGAACTGGGGACATTATGTCACAGGTAGAAACATTAAATCGTGTAGCTCCCAGTGCACTGAGCAATATATGGCCAGTATTTCCTTCGCGTAGCGAACGCCGAACCCAGACATCGATGCCTCGATCGAAGCCTCATGCTCACGATAGACTGTGTGCCAGGTTAAAAAAAACAGCCAGCATGTTTTATCTTTCAGCATGCTCAGACCAAATGTGAAATCATAATAACACATACACTTCTTCCAACACTACATTAATAAGTTATCACTCAGAGTGGGTTGCTTGGGATACGAAGAGTTTAAGTACGACTGCTTGGGGCTGACAAAGCCACGGTAACATGCGTTCGGGACGGAACGAACGTACGAAAAGAAAATGAAAGAACGAACGCATCTTATTTTTAAAATGTAAAACATTTGGCGCGCAGGCCCGTCTTACTTTCTCTCTGGACACCCATCTTTCATGCATCAGTTATATTATGCATGTGATAATCTAGTAGAAAAGGTACAGCGACCGATATAATAGCCCCTTTCAAACTGATAAAGCAATTATTTATATAGCGTCATCCTGGTGTCACGTGCTGTTAAGTGTAAACTATTCATCAGATACCACAATGTTAACTATAATAAAGCATGACTGTTAAAGAATATTGGCTATAAGTGTGGTTATAAAACTTCACAGGTACTCCGCTCAAATAGGCTACACTTTAAATCTAGGGTTTCACTTGACGAACTAAAAATAAACAATCATATTAGCATCAGCTGTCGTGAACAATAACAATACACTGCCGGTTATAACAATGTAACTGCTGCGAGCATAAAAGCTGATTTGAAACAATTGTGTATACACGGTGACTACCCTAAATCTTTCGATAAAGTAAGACACGTCGACATGATTAAATCAAATGTTGCAAATCTTCAAACTGGTGGGAAAGACTTTAGACTTGTGAAGAAAATATGTTGGGAAATAACATGCTTTCATAAAACTTGACAACGAAGTAGGGGTTAATACCAGTCAATCAAGAGAGAGGTGTGCGACAGCGATGTCTTCATACCTTTTTAGCTATACAGTAAAAAATATTATGAAATATTATTATCATTGCTTGTTTTATTCCAGATGTATTACTTTCTTCTGAAGTAAACGAGAGGGATCATCTGCATGGGCAACACGTGATCTCCACAATTCAGCCCAGGGTTTGTTATTGGAGAGGTAGAACTATAGTCTGTCCCGAAAAGAATGCCTTCATTCACGATCAATTATTTTGAAAACTGTCTGTTGCATCGGTATGACATTTTTCCTGCCGCCTTATATTTACCCCCACCCAAGGAATATGTCTTTGATAGGTTCAAAAGCATCTTAAATAATCGAAAGTGGCGACATTTATTTAATGTTTTGCTGAAAAACTAGTGATTTCTCGCTAACAAATTTGTGTTTACAGTAATGAATGCTCCGCCAATTCAGATGACACACACGGCGTAATCGGATTCGTATAGGAGTGGGTGCAATGAAAGAAGTAGGTTAAAAGTCGACAGGGTCGGCTGCATTGCACCGGGTTTTTATCCCATATGGCTCAGTTTCATTCCGCAGCGCTGAAAGCGTCGCACAAAGCACGAACACCCTACCTCCAGTGACGACTCTGGGGAGTCTCCGAAAAATGCACTCGTGAAATGAAGGACGCGGCCCGGAATCGAACATACAACCTTCGGAGCCCGAGTCAGACGGCTTGACCACTTCACCACGGAGAATCCCGAAAGGGGTGCAATGTGTAATATTAGTAAAGACAGAATTTACAGAGGCATGAAGTAAATAATTTTTAAATTGACAGGAAATTAGAAGGAATATATCTCTTACCTTATTTTTCATTTCCTTCTTGTTTCTTCAGCTGCTGGTTAATAATGTGTACACAAGTATTCGTGTTAGCTTTTTATATTGAGTTCGTGAAAGCTTTCAAATAGCTGTACGTTAATGTGCGAATGGAGTGACCAGAAATGATACCACAATTTAGTCATCATGTTTCCATTTTTAAGGATCTGTTCAGCTGTCTGTGTAGTTTGTTCACACGTACACATGGGTGACAGACCCGCTTTGAGTCTTCGTGAAAGATTGTCTACTCTCCTGTTTACCGTTCAGAGACGGAACATGATTACCTGTTTTGCACTATGAAAATAGTTGTCAGTGTCTCTGTAGTGGGATTTATTCTTAACGACTAAGATGTTGGTCCTCTTTTCATTGAAGTTTATAGATTGATTCGTATGCACGTGTGTTGTTCCCTAATTTGACAACGTGTTTGCTCTCACGTTTCTTGTTATGTCACAATATGTCAGTTTCCACAGCAACATTACTCTTCTGTTGGTATTCAATGCGTTTAGTGTGTGTGTGTGTGTGTGTGTGTGTGTGTGTGTGTGTGTGTGTGTGTGTGTGTGTGTGTGTGTGTGTGTGTTTTCAATACAGTTGTTTGTCACCGCTGAGGGCTTGCGGAATTGAAAATTCATCACTATGGAATACAAACTGTTGCCATTGACATTATGCTGATGCTGTAATATTTAGGGCCTGCAATTTTTCTGAATATTTGTAGCTAAATATCCCAGTTGGTGTGCACGTGGATTAAGGTCTGCGATCTGCTCAGACCTTAATCTGTGTCGGACGATTCCAGTAGGTTGATGACTGCTCTCGGTTGCATAAAATTCAATCCATCTTTTCTCCAATAATCCTCTTCCTCTTTCAATACATGGTCCTCACATTTTTCCAGTAACTTTTATCAATATTTAATAGCGCGGACTGGATTAGTATTTTGACGTCAGACAATTTGAATATAGTAATGTCAGCTGCCACCTGTCCTTTAATTTTAGCCCACACAAGTTCTACAGGGTTAAAATGAGAATGATACGGCGGAAGACTCAAGCATCCATGACGATGCTCGTATATCAACTTGTCGATTTGATATTTCTTGCTTTTTGGCATCTGTTTTACAAGGGACAACAATTCTAGCTAGAAATACGTTTCTGGAAATGGTATGTTTTCTATTCGGAGTCATATCTTTATTGCTCCCTTTGTCCTCGATGCTGTAGGTATTTTGTCTTCATGGGCAACAACATTGATATCATGCATTGTCCATAATTGGACACGACGGTCTATCTAGGAATGGAAGCACAATATTCTCGAGCCAATCTCTAAATGCATTACCATTCATCTTATTATGATAATCCCTATTGTCTGTATGCTTTGATACAAACACGAGCCCAGCATTCTGTTGTAAGCTATTATGCGTATTACCAGCATGGGCCATGACCAAAAGCTGTCCTATACTACTAGGCACATATCGCTTTATCTGTCCATCCACTGATTGCCATTCCTTATCACTTGTGTGGTGCGCATTGATCCCCATTTCATCCAAACACACTATGCCATAACTTTCTTCGCGCATTTCCCTTATTTCACATAGATATCTGCTTCTCATGGCTCCTAAATGCGGTTGCTTGCAAAGAATATTTCTACCGCCCTTGTACTTTCAAAAAGTGAAGATAATGTCTTTATAATTTTCCACAAAGTTGTTTTGGATAGCTCTATGTTATTGTTCTTTCTCAACCAAACCCTAAGTTTTCTTACAGTCACTGTTTCTTTGGCATCCAAATTTTTTTTATAATTTTAGGAGTCTCGGTGGCGAAGTGGTCAAGCCTTTTGACTCGGGGTTCAAAGGTCGTGGGTTAAATTCCGGGCTGCATCCTTCGATTCACGAGTTAAATTTTTCGGAGTCTTCTGTGGGTCGTCGCTAGAGCTGCGGAGTTCGTGCTTTGTGCGATGCTTTCCGCGCTGCGGAAAGAGACCGAGCCAAATGGGATAGAACCCGGTGCATTGAAGTCGACCATGTCGAATTTTAAGCGACTTTTTAAAGCATTTTTATAATAGATCGCCTTATGGCATTTTTGTTAAAGCTGTCTACAATAATATTTCTGCCAACCGTTTGGTTTTTACGTGGTGGTTTAATTCCAGATTCTTGCACCCATCGACTAAACGACCGTTTACTCAAACCCAATGCATGCACTGTTCTTTTTTTCGGAATTTGTAATAGTGTAAAATAGTTGCCTGCGATCAGCTTCTTGACAAAAATATGTGTACGACTTCATAGCGATCCTTTGAAGTGTATACACAATTTCGTATTCAATCCCATTGAAAACTATTCACACATTTCAATGCGATAAGTGGTAAGATTTAAAATATATATATATATATATATATATATATATATATATATATATATATATATATATATATATATATATATATATATATATATATATATATATATATATATATATATATCAGGTTTCATGAAATAACACACATTTTGAGACACCTCTGAACAGTTCTAGTTTAAACAAAGCGGGGAGTTGGCATAAAGCCAATCCCGTGAAAAACTTAAAATATTCAACATTGAGCGCTGATTGTATGGCAACGTTGTAATACATTTAAAATTATGAATTTCATCTCAGACTCGTAAATTATATACCGCATAAAAACAAACTTTGAAATCTGTTGTAAAATCTCAAGAACAAATAATTTTTTTGTTGGGTGGACATAATGATAAGGTTATATACTAAATCTCATAATTTTCCCTCAGTTGGTTACTGAGATATAGATGTTTATATTCAGGCAAACAAATGTGAATGTACTATAGAGCTCTGATACCTGCCATGGGTTGTGGTTATTATACCTTTTTTACGCATAATGTAACAAACTATCGTCTGTCAAGAGGAATCGACATCGGATGACGTAACATCAACAATATGCAGATGATACAGTATTGACTGCAGGCAATGAAGAGCGTCTGTGGCATTTAGTTGATACTTTTACTGCACACAGTAGGCAACAGAGGTTAATATTAAATTTTAAGAAATTCAAATTATGGTCATCCCCGATAAGAAAAGGAAAAAAAAGAGAGAAAAGAACACAGCATGCAATATCAAAGAAAATTGGCAAAATATTAAAAAGCTAAACTGGTAGAACTATCTTGGAACAGTCATGACAAATGACGAAAGATTGCTTGCAGAGATTAAATAAAGAATTGTCATGCCAAAGGTAGCCTTTGATAAAAAGACTGACATGTCAGAGAATAAAAACGAATGAACCAGTTCTACAATAAACAAATCAACACCATAAAAGTATTAGAGAAATTAGACGTAAATAGTAACGATGTGTTGGGCACGTAATGAGGAGAAATAAATTGACAAACTTTATGCAACTGGCCAACGTGATGGTAAAGGAGCACGGAGAAGACAAAGGTATAATACCTAGATAGCTTGGCCGCACACTACAATAAACAGTAAAGATCTGATCAAGGACTATGGTGGTCGTCTCATATGGTGAACCATTACTTCCCACACTTAACGGCATCACACATGAGGATAATGAAATGTATATACATTGAGAAATTGTTAGGATTTATTAGGAAGCGATGGGGGGATTTATTTCACAAATAGTTCCGAATAAAAACCATGAAAATAGGCAGCATTATGTAGCTGAATATAGCGTACGTGGAAAAAAAAAACACTCAGTGAATAAAGATCCGTTAATAATTACCTATCACAATGCCTGGTGCTGAGTGTAATAGTGATCATGTGCCACTATGTGGACACATAAAAGTAAGATTAAAGAGAGGGGAAAACATGGTTAACAACTTGAGACTTAAAAAAGAGTTTCTGAAAGTAGATAAAGAAATCCAAGAACAATACAGAGGGACTAAGAAAAATAGATACAATGCAACAGCTTCAATACAGAGTATACATGAACAATGGGAAATGTTAACGGACTCCATCAAACTAGCAAAGAAACATTACTGGAGATAAACCAAATAGCTAAGAAAAAATGGATGAATGAAGAAATATTAATGCTCATGGACAAAAGAAAATAGAGTAAAAATGACAAACAAGAATACGCTAAGATAAATAAAGAAATAAAAGATAGATATGTGAAGGCAAAAGAAAGTTGGTTAAACGAGCAATGCAAAAACAAAATTGAATTAAATTCCATTAAAGATACAAAAAATATGCACAGACAAAACAGTGAGCTCACGGGAAAAGAGATAAGAATAAAAACGGGGAGTTTAAAATAAAAATCAGGAAAGATATTAGAAGGTGCTATAATGAAGAGGTGGAATGAGTATACAAGAGAATTATATGATGAAGAAAGGGAAGAATTAACAGAAGAAAGTAATTTAGAAGGTCCACCTATTCTAAAAGAAGAAGTCCCTGACGCTGTAAAACATATGAAGAAAGGAAAAACAGCTGGAGCAGATGAAATCACAATAGAAGAATTAGAAGTATTTGGAGAGTTTGAAGTAGATATATTAACCAAAATGTTGAATGATATTTACAGCAGTGGATAATTTACCCAGTGATATGCTGAAATCTATATTTATAGCGATACCAAAATGACCAGGAGCAACTGAATATGAAGATTTTCGTACAATTAACCTCATAAACCATGTCACTAAGCTTCTAATCAGAATCATAACGAGAAGAACCAGAAAGAAAATACAAATGGAAATTAGTGAAGAACAGTATGGACTTGTGGAAGGAAAGGGCATAAACATTGCAATATATACATTACGTAACCTAACAGAAAGGTGAATAGAGAAACAGAAAGACATATTTTGAATAACTATGACACAAACAATAGATTGCACGATTTATTGCCTGGCATATTTAGCTGCATCTCGTCAGGTACATACTGCAGAACTCACACAACTTACGTGAATTAATTAGATAAATCCTTCAAACTGAAATATACACATGTTCGCACAGTAATGTCGATTGTCTACCACGGTAATTTTAAACTGACTAACGTGTCTTTCTGCTTACACAAGGACTGCTTACGAAGGTTGATTAGTATAGCTTCAGCAAACTTTAACAATCGACTACTTTGTGTGTTGAACAACACGCGGAACGCACTGTCTCTTTCAACCACGTGGCCACTCTCGAGTACATGTCTCCCGACCGATGAAGCCAGATTTTTCCGGTGTGTCGGCCTGCCTAGGCTACCATCTTCTGTGTGTAGTATCTTGTCCAACCAATTCGGAATATGTTCCGAAACCCTGCAATGTAACTGTCGCTCAGTTCTGCCTATGTAGATGACCTCGCATCTGCATGTAAATTGGTAAGACAATTTGATTTGGCGTACAAAGCTACAGGTTCTTTTACTGCTGGAACTGGGATCGGTGTGTTCCTGTACCTGATGACTAGAGCTGCAGCACAGAATGTTCGCTCGACTTCTGTGGTGAGCCGGTCCCGCAGACGTTGCATTACGTCATCTCCTTGGAAGATTAGCTGGATGAATACTTTGAGTTTAGGGACTGTAGTTACTTCTGATTTCGGTTTGGGCTGTTGGCAGTGGCGCTTTATAAATCCTGTGGAGTACCCATTCAGGTTTAAGGCATTCTTCAGAGTTTTAAATTCCTCTGTCAGTGTGTCCTGGGTGCATATCTTCCTAGCACGGTCAAACAGGGTCCGTACTAAGCCCCGTTTGCACTGGACTGGTGCGAAGCTCTGAAAATTTAAGTATTGGCCAGTCCATGTTTCTTTGCGGTACACTGATCTTTGAATTGTGCCATCTGCTCTACGTCTCATTAGGATATCTAGAAACAGCAACGCTTCGTCCACTCCGTCAATTTGGCGATATGACTTGTTTAGAAAGTTGAATTGTATGTTGGCAGTACATAATTTTAATAGCCTCTCTAGAATAGCTGATGGTATGCCTAGTTTTAGTTGTTTGTCTCTAATGCGTTCGCTTATTATATTCACGGTCTCATCTAATGGAACGTTGGTGAATAAAGAGGCAATATCCATGCATGCCATGTGTTTGTTGTTTATGTCCATAGTATCCAATAATTCCACCAGTTCGAATGTATCCCTGAGTGTTCTTGGATCGAAGGACTGTCGTACTGGCTTTAAAATTTCAGCTAGCCATCTCGCCATTCGGTGTTGTGCCGAGTTAACCATGGAAAGGATCGGTCTTAGTGGGATGCCGGGCTTGTGAAGCTTGGGTAGACCGTACATCTGAGGTGTTTGGGAGCCACGCGGTGTGAGCGTTTTAGCAGTGGCCTCACTGATGAGTCCTGCATTCACAAGTGACTGGATTTCTTTCCTCATTTTTGCATCCAGGTCCTCCGACTTGTTGACTGTTTGCTCTACTCTGAATTTAGATGCGTCTGATAATATATCATCCATTTTTCTATGGTAGTCTACTATGTCCATCAGTACTGCACCACTCCCTTTGTCAGGTTTCAATATTACAAGGGTTTTGTTGGCCTTTAACGCTTTTAAGGCAGTAAGGTGTTCGTTGGTCAGCGGACATGTCTGTTTAGAGGAGGTTGTGCGATACTGGTGTTCTAAATCTACCAGTTTGGCCTTCAGCCACCCGACTGACTCAGCAGAAGTAGGTGATAACTTGGAGACTTGATCAAACAACATTTCAAATTGTGCTTGCGACTCAACACGGTTAATGTGTTTGGGCTTTATGCAGAAGTTTAATCCGTATGCAAGGGCCTCCGTTTCAATGTTGTTGAGTACGTACGACGATAAGTTCCTCACATATTTCTCTGGGTTGTCTAGTACTGACGTAGTAATCGTTTCAGTGCTCAGTGATTTGTTGAGGCGAGCATTCTCTGCGATTATCCCCTTGTACACTGTTCCTGTGCAGAATTTGGTGAACTTCAAGTAGCCATACAGGCTCAATTCTTTGGTGACATAGTAGGCAGAACTGTGTGTGCGCTTGAGGTTGGCCAGTTTAGACTGGGTTTCTTCTATCTGTTTTTTTGTCAGTCGTCTCAGGTTTTTTTCTTGTTGGACATATTCTGTGCACCCTGAGAGATCTGAAATACCGGTGAGGGAATATTCCCGTCTTTAGGCATTCCTCGAGAAATCTAAATCGACACTCCTGTACCGATATTTTACACTTCAGCTTGAGTAATCCATCCAATCGCTTCACTGTTGGTAATGGAAGACGACGTTTCAGAAATTCAAAACAATGTTTTCCCGTGATGAATTTGAATAACGAAGACACAAACAATAGATTGCACGATTTATTGCCTGACACACCGGAAAAATCTGGCTTCATCGATCGGGAGACATGTGCTCGAGAGTGGCCACGTGGTTGAAAGAGACAGTGCCTTCCGCGTGTTGTTCAACACACAAAGTAGTCGATTGTTAAAGTTTGCTGAAGCTATACTAATCAACCTTCGTAAGCCGTCCTTGTGTAAGCAGAAAGACATGTTAGTTAGTTTAAAATTACCGTGGTAGACAATCGACATTACTGTGCGAACATGTGTATATTTCAGTTTGAAGGATTTATCTAATTAATTCACGTAAGTTGTGTGAGTTCTGCAGTATGTACCTGACGAGATGCAGCGAAATATGCCAGGCAATAAATCGTGCAATCTATTGTTTGTGTCTTCGTTATTCAAATTCATCACGAGAAAGACATATATTTGTGCTTCATAGATTATACTAAGGCATTTGATAAAGCAAAACATGATGAACTGATTAAAATGTTGGAAGATATCGATATTGATGAGAAAGATTTAAGAATAATAAAGAACATCTACTGGAACCAAGTAGCAGCAATTAAAATGGGAAATAATGAGGATAGTTACGAACAGATAAAGCAAGGAGTACCACAGGGATGTGTCTTGTCACCAGATCTCTTCTCCCTGTATAGCAAATTAATAATGAGGTAGATCAAAGAGACGCCAGGAATATTAATTGGAGGTTATAGTATAAATAATATACGCTATGCAGATGACACAGTATTAGTGGCGGATAATTCAAGAGACCTACAACAAACAATTGTTGGACATTGTAGTAACAGAGAGTGCAAAGAAAGGACTCTCCTTGAATACGAAGAAAACAGTAACAATGGTGATATTAAAGAAAATGATGACACCAACATGTGACAAAGAAATAGAAGGACAATTTCTTAACCAAGTAGATAATTTTAAATATCTAGGGGTATTTATAACATCAGATGGAAGATGTACAACAGAGATTAAGAGCAGAATAGGGCAAGCAAAAGCCGCATTTAAGAAAATGAAGAGTATCTTATGCAATAAGTCACAGTCACCTAATGTAATAAAGAGAGTATTGAAATGCTATATAGAACCAGTTTTGCTGTATGGCAGTGAATCTTGGATTGTAAATGAACAAATTAAAAATAAATTAGAAGCAACAGAGATGTGTTTCCTGGGACGAACGTTGCGAACTCTTTGGACTGCCAGAGTAACTAACGACGACTGCCTGAAACATGCTAATGAAGCTAGAACATTATATACAACAATAAGAAAGAGACAACCAGCTTTCTTCGGTCATGTGATGAGAAGAGAGGCATTGGAGAACATCGTGACAGCTGGAAAGATCAAGGGAAAGAGAGACAGAGGCAGACCAAAAGAAATGATGTTGGATGGATTGAGACGCTTGCATGGAGGAATGCCATTAGTAGAGTTGATCCAGAACACCAAAAACAGAGATCTGCGGAGTGCCATGAACGCCTACGCCAGCTGGCACGGCACTTGATGATGATGAATAACTACCTAGAACATGATGACTTACAGTAACAAATGAGATACAGTGGATTACATTAGCAACTGTAAATGGCCATGACATAACGATTTAAAATAACAACTGATATAAAATGGATTATGTTACCAATTGGCTAGGAAATCTTCTTCTTTGCGTTCATCCGGAGTGTTTTTTCAGATGTGATTGCGGTGTGTCTGTTATGCTCCCTTGGGCCGAAACCCGTAGCCAACACAACCGTCTTTAGCGTGCTTTTTTTTTTTTTACCAGGTAGCATTCCTGGGAGACTCTCACTGTTTGCGGTACCGTCCACAACCCAGCTGGCCAAGTTGGAACGGTCGAAGACAACGGTCGTCCCTCAATGGAAGGCAGGGACAGTCCATGGCATTTTCCGCCATCCAGGGTGGCTTCCATAATTGCAAGGCCGGCACATAGCGCCCTAGTGCTGGGCACACCGAGGGAATCGTTACGTCCTGCTCATGGCTGCTTTAATTCCTCACTTCAATATATTGGGCATTTCCTTCGCTCCGGGCCGTTCCCGCACAGAACAGGCCGATCTGCAGTCAATATCCACTCAGCGAGTTTTTCGGACATGTGCTTGTCGTTGTGTCCGTCAGAGCTGTTCCAGACACGGCGGACATTCGGAAACCTATCTAGTTAGAGCTGTTCCGAACAAGAGCGGCATTCGGAAACTAGGTAGCTGTTCCTAGCACGAGTGAAGACTAGTTAGAGCTTTTCCGGTCACGAAAGACATTTCACTCAGACGTAATTGTGTAGTGCCATTTTTATTTTGCCGCCCGTAGGCTGGCACTTCCGGCTTCAGCGGGCATTTTTGATGAGGTTAGCCTTCCTCGGGTTTCGAGACAAGTTATACTCTTATTTCGACTCCCACACAGCAAGCTTCTGCTTCGGGCTGCCACGTAATGGATTCGCAAGACAGGCGTTCCATTTCGTGTCAACGAGACAATTGTCCACCTTTTACTACACTCACTCCATGAGTACGGTTACAGACTATCTACGGGACGTGCGACCGAGGTGTTTTTTCCACCTTTAGTACTCTCTCACGAGGTAGGCTACATGTGCTGCCGGCTCAGCACCTTACCTCCGTGCGTCTGTGGGCGAGTAACGGCCAGGCCCTCTCACCCGGGGATCCCTCATATCCCCCAGGTAAGAGCCATCGAACGAGTATCTGCACCAAGCATGTAGCGTGCTGAGCACATCACCTCAATTTTGATGTATGTTTGTGTCGGCCAGGCTCTCACTTCCGAGGGTTTATGGCTTAGAGACGTTCAGCCATACACCACGGCTGGGAGCCTTAGAGGTTATGTCCGGACTGGCATTATTGGCATCGTTTGCCTGATTTAGACTGCTATCCTCAGTCTACATTCAGAGCAGCAGGTTGTGTCTCTCTTAGTCTGGTCCCTATCCCAAGAGCTGTCCAATATGTAGTTAATATCCATCGGAATAGCGCTTGGGGTCAGTGGGACACTAAAGCTCCCCCACCACGGCAAGGTGGAGACACATCGGGGGAGGGCTAGAAAATAATTACTTAAAGTAATAAATGAGATACGGTAGATTACCTTAACAACTGAACAATGAGTTAAAGTAGCAACTGATATTGAGTGGATTGCGTTAACAACTCGAGAGAAGATAATGAATTAAAGTAATATATGATATAAACTGGATTGCGTTAACAAGTGGAAATGACAAAGATATCATGATTTAAAGTAACAACTGAGATCATGAGGATTTACGTTAATAACTGACTAGAAGATAATGAGTTAAAGCAACAAATGAGTTAGGGTGGGTTGCATTAACAACCGGTAAGAACAGTAGTTCTCAACCGGTGGGGAATTCCCCCCCCCCCCCCCAAGGGGTTGTGGGGGAATTTTAGGGTTTCCGGGGGCAGAATTAAGATTATCTCAAGATCGCGTTAATACAAAAACCGATTACATGATATTGTTTTTCTCTCCATAATTTACGATTCTGGACTTCTCGCTCTTATGAAATTCGTTTCATAACGTAAGTAGAACTGCAAATCACGTTTTATGTAGAAGTTTAGTATGTGTTATTAAATTTAGCTTCAATTTTTACTTATACTTTGTAGGGGGTAAGGAGGGAATTTATAAGGAGGAAATGTGAAAAGGGGGGGGGGGGGTTGACATTCTGAACATATGGTGAAGGAGTGCATGAGCCAAAAAAGGTTGAGCACCACTGGGTAAGGACCTACGGAACAAAATAATAAATGAAATTAGACAGCAACTATGACACAGGAGCTAACATAGCGTATGAAACAGGGGAGATTACTTCAGAATGTGACTGGGACAGAAAGGAGCGGCAGACAGGCTGGCTAGGGTTGCACCGTTGGGTGGTGTATTTCTCCACGATAAAGTAAAAGTGTTCTTGGGCCTTTGGGATCACGTGAATAGTGAGATAAAAAATATAAACCATCAGGGAGAATGATGCGGCATGGTGTGCCCAGAGGATCTGACCAGAGGACACTCAGTACTTTAAGGAAAGTCCAGACGGACACATAATCAGACTGAAATTGTCATCATTAGTGTTTAAACTCTTCGCTGGTTGTTGAAGATGGGGACTGAGCAACTATAGGAATGTAGCGAATGCTGTTATGTCGGACCTCAACTCAACTCAACCCAACTGAGCTCTAGACAAAGATTAATATAATAACCAGAACAGAGTTAATAAACAAAGTTTAAAACAAATCAACAGAAGAAAGTACAGGTAATACAGAGTAAATGTGTGTTATATTAATAACACACCAGACACATGCCTGTAATGTGTTGAGAGCACGCACCAAAGTTTAAATTAATGGCGTTTGAACACAACATTATGAATGGATACTTAGTTATAATTGACAAGATTGATTGGAAAAGTGCAAGGGGAAGATAGATAAATACATATCTGGATGACTTGTTCACATGACCTAATCGAGACAAGGACATAGACTTGAGCCTTGATTCTGGTGATCGTATAAGATGGCCAACCATGACCGCCTATGCTTATCGACATGGTACATGATGGTAATGATTAGAAAAGACAAGCGCAATACTGACTACAGGTGAACTGGAAACAAATAGGTATATTAAGCTCCTACGAGAAGAAACATACTAAACACAAACATGTTGCACATACCTTACAAGGAGATCCATCGTATACCGGAATACGCGTGAAAATCCAAAATCAGAGGTAATCAATAAATATATAAAATGAATAATAAAATAAAATAAACACAAAAGCGTACAATACGACGCACAGGACGGTCGTCGTTTCGATTCTCAGAATCGTTGTCAAGGAGAGGACAGCACAGGTAGATAAACAACGAAATACAAAAACAATCGATGTGGACCCGAACGATCAGGTATTCTCACTGGCAATGCACACCAGGCCGCCTTAAGTCCAGCGAGCAATAATCAAATTGATTTATTTGGTTGTTTCGGGATTTGAGATTTAAATATTGAGCACAACCCACTTACTGGCAACGCTGATCGTATTCTGGTATGAACCTAAGGCCTATCCACGTCAATGTGGAAGCACTAGACTCGAGTTTCGCTAACGTTTGAACTCGTCAGTAGTGCATATCCTTGACCAGACCCAGAAACAAACCTCTGATCACTGGCGTGTGAAGCGGGTGTGTAAGAGCTCAAACGAGAGCCCCATAATAGATGGCAGACACAATAGAAAATATAGCCTTCAAAATAAGAGGCTACCAGTGTTACCGATCTGACCGAAAGGACAGACGAAACGGTGGGATACTGACCCTTGTAAAAGAAATAACATCACTGCTTCTCAAATTGAAGTTTACATGGAAGGGGCTGAGTATCAGACACTTAAACTTAAGACAGGCAATACAGACCTTCATCTAATCAATTATTACTGTCCAAGTGACCGCCCACAGGCACTTGACACACTACCATTAAACGAAAAAAAGTGATTGTGTGTGGCTATTTCAACAGCCTCTCTCAAGACTATGCAGTGCGGCATGGATAGATCTGGAAAAAAAGCTCTTGACAAAGTCTGGAAAGAAGGTCTGATGAAGAAACTTTGAAACTGTAAACTTAATGGAAGAATATACAAATGGGTAAAAGTATACTTGCACAACAGAAGAGCCCGAGTACAGATAGAAGGATTCAAGAGCAAGAAAGTACTACTGCGTCACGTTGTTCCCCGGGGCGGAGTCTTGTCCCCCACATTTTTTATAATCTTCATCAATGATCATGTTGCTAATCTACAGCATGGAATTAAAGCGGTAATGTACGCTAATGACCTGGTTCTATGGAGCACAAATGAATATGCATCAGTGGCCACCAGTTCGCTACAAATAGCTGTAGATGCATTTATTGCATGGGCAAATAGATGGTGTGTCAGCATAAACACTGACGAGTGCAGCACCCCGCTATTTACCCTCTCTCCAAAACAAAAGGCAGGGATCGTCCAGATAAATGGAATACCCATAAGAGAAGTTAAAGAACCAACATAACTTGGAGTAACAAGTGATGACAGGCTGACATGGAGAAAGCACCTTAACAAAGCAGTAGCAAAAGCCAGAAGGGAAATAGCCAACCCGAGAAAACTAAGTGAAACTACATGGGGAGCTAGAGGGTAAATACGTAGCAAAGATTATCAACAGAGCATATGCGTAGTATAGTGCGAGGTTTATCCCCCCATATGAGGGACCGACTCCCCAATATTTCTTTATATAGCTCTATGTGAGGTCATCTGGCTCCCGCATAATCGACTCTCCATTTAGAATGGGGAGTCAAAGGGGTATAACTCATGAATCGTTCGGGTGTTTTTCTGGTACTATTACATCCCTTTAAAAGCCGGTGATCGGTGCGTGTGGTGGGTGTGGTGGGTGTAAGCGGGAGGAGCGCGAGCGGGTAGTGTTCGAACCCAATTCAATATGTGACGTGTGTGTAAGATTCTCGTTGTTAAGGAGGCGATTATATGGTCTGTAGAGACTATTAGTGGCCTATACACTATCATCAAACAAGGGTCACAGATCTTCAGCGGGTGTATTAGGGTTACAGTGCTCTCCACACGGTGGGGAAGTGATTGTGGAGTGGGTGTAAGACTGATTTTCGTTGATAAAGAGGTGGTTATATGGTATATAGAGACTAAGAATGGCCTACAAACTATCATCAAACAAGGGTCACAGATCTTCAGCGGTTGTGTTAGAGGTTATATTTAAAAAATTTAAAATTTTTTAAACATTTAAAAATTTTTAAAAGTTTCAAAATGTTCGCAACTGAAAGTAAAGTAAGAATCATGTGTTAAAAGTTTAAAAATCGCAAGATGTCAACCAATTTTAACAATTTTTTTTTAAAGGTAAAACATTCTAAAAAGTTTCAAAATGTCAGAAACTAAAAGTTAAGTAAATACCAAGTGTTAAAATCTTAAAAAACAACAAACTTGAAAATAAGTTACTATTATGAAAGTTAAAAATAAATTTAAAAAATTAAACTTCAAAAATATTTTTTGAAAAAAGTAAATTTAAACAATAACAAATAAGAAAATTAAGGTATGTAACTTATTGCATAAGATACATTACCTATTCTGAAATATAGCTTTTGTTTGCCCTATTATGTCCTTAATCTACATCTATTGAAAAAATGACACAACGACCAAACATTGAGACAACGACCAAACATTGAGACAATGAAAGAAGTTGCCCTTGAAGCCCTTGGAAATATTCAGTTGAAATTTAGTACCTGGTAAGAAATACTTCAGTTGTCAGCTGTAATTAAAGAAAGTGATAATAATAATGCAGACTGTGGAAATGACAACAATACAGAGATTATGAGCTTGAAGCTTGCAGTTGTGAAATGGGAAAATGTTGATAAATGAGAAAAAGTGAAATGTACTCTGCGACAGATATGGTCTTTATTGGAAATAAGCAGAATTGGAGATAGGTACATGAATGAAATGTTATGAAATACAGAGAACAGCGTAGAAAATATAGTAAATAGAGTACATTTAACAGAGAGTTGTAGATGGTAATGGTGTGATACGGGTCGATGCTAGCAATGACGATGTTTCTCGAAGAATAATGTCAAGTAGATGGAAATTTATTGAATAGGGAATATGGTTAATGTTCCCCAGACATTTGATGAATGCTTTCTTCAGCGCTATCGTGTAGAGTATTTTTTCAACAATACACCAATCTCTTTAGTGAACTTGATCGTGTTCTTGATTATGACAATAGATGCCAGCTGAGTAGTTGCAATAACCCTGATTTGGCCTGGGGGAAACACGACATCCCAGAATAAACACGTGGTCCATCTGTTTGTTATAACCAATATACGTTTTTCACTTTTAATATTTAAAATTGAGTTAAAGCGTTATTTTGTAAAGCGCAACCTGGGAAATTTTTCCTTACACATCGGGTGTAAGTAAAAATAACCCATGTTATTAGTCGTTCAATGGTTTCTCTAAATGTGTATTTCTTAAAACATGGTTCACCATTAGACTTTGAACTATCCGCAAGGAAATATAGACAGTGGATGACAGTTTGATAGGTTAGGTATGTACACATCAGTCATAGTTATGACAGACCGGATTAGTGTCTAGCAGCAAGCGATTTCAGTAGAAAAAAACAAGTGACAATAGATTGGTCACATAACTAGGCTACCAACTACAGTATAGGTCTCTCTCTCTCTCTCTCTCTCTCTCTCTCTCTCTCTCTCTCTTTCTGAGTAATATATGTATATACATATATAATAAAAGAAAATATAAGAGTATTGACATTTCAAAGCTGTTTGTTGTAAAGTGTATAACAGTAATGTTAAATCAATAAAAATCTTGAGATAATTTAACGATGTCTGATCATTTAAAATATAAAAGTAACATTTATATATTCCAAAATAACATGTAAATATTGAACACTAAAAATTATACGATGTAAACACACATATATTGAACATTGTAAAAGCGACAGGAGTACGGCAGGGATGCGTGTTGTCCCCAAGCCTTTTCAACCTATACACAGAAAGAATTTATAAACAAGTCGAAATGCCAGTAGCAGTAGTAGTTGTATTATTATTATTATTATTATTATTAGTAGTAGTAGTAGTAGCAGTAGTAGTAGTAGTAGTAATAGTAGTAATAGTAGCAGTAGTAGTAGTGGTGGTGGTGGTGGTAGTAGTAGTAGTAGTAGTAGCAGTAGTAGTAGTAGTGGTGGTGGTGGTGGTAGTAGTAGTAGTATTAGTAGTAGTAGTAGTAGTAGTAGTAGTCGTAGTAGTAGTAGTAGTAGTAGTAGTAGTAGTAGTAGTAGTAGTAGTAGTAGTAGTAGCAGCAGTAGTAGTAGTGTGATAGTGGTAGTAGTAGTAGTAGTAATAGTAGTAGTAGTAGTAGTAGTAGTAGTAGTAGTAGTAGTAGTAGTAGTAGTAGTAGTAGTAGTAGTAGTAGTAGTAGTATTAGTAGTAGAGTTTGTTGTTGTTGTAGTGGTTGTTTTATTAATATTAGTAGTATATGTTGTTATTGTTTTCCTCTTTCTGGTTTTCTTGTTTTTCATGTCGTTCTGATGGTGAGAAGTTGTTGACACCCTGTTACTGATGGCAGACTTGATACATACATACAAGAACAAAGACGCATACGAGTTTATTTCTGGTTATAACTATTTTACTATGACAGAGAGAAACACATACAAGGTGATTAGACTATCTCTGCCTCCTCCACTATTGTTCTTGACTTTTTTCTCTGCTCCAGGACTTTGACTCTGTGACTGGCTCTCAAAACTGGGGTCAAAATTAGTTCCAGCGCTAGTACACGCTTTTCAAAATTCTCACGTTCTCTGGTTACATGATGCCAGTTACCATGGCGTTCTTCGGTGCTAACGAGATGTACTTTCCAGAGGTACGGTTCTGGTGCAAACTTAACCTACGTCGGAGACAAGTGCATTGAAAACTTCAACTCCTGATGTGAAAGTTATAAAACTTCAACAGATAATAATTCGTTAATAGTGACCGTTACAAAACTCTAAAATACAATAACTATTTATTTATAGTGAAAGTTAAAGAACTGCAACATATACAACATCACTATGAAAACCGCAATATATTAATCAAATACCACTATTTACAGTGAAAAACACAATGAATTATATGTATCATTAAATATTGTGCTATTTAAGCTGAGATGCCCGCGGAATTATGTTAAAAAGACCTTTTACATGGTCTCCTTTAATATACCGAATGTGTGGTTTATATAAGAAATTATGTGGAAGCTACAGTTGATTTCATAGAACGGATATAGTAATAAAGATATGTTGAAAGAAGTTAACTCACAAAGAGAACTGGTAATTTGCATCAAAAGCCGACTGTCGGCATTCTTTGGCCACGACTTGAGAGAGAAACGTATATCGTGACAATAATTACCATATGAATGACATGACTTGAACTGTGACACAGTTGTGGAAATCATATGAAAACAGGCTGTATATGACCTCTTTCCAAAGTAAAAAAAATTATGGAAAACAGAAAATGTTGTAGTGACAAGTCTTAATAAAACAAAACACAAGCATTGCAGAGATGTCATAATAACGTCAAAGTGACTATACTAATGTACAATAGACAGAATGAGAAGGGAAAATGTGTACCAATGATCTCAGAATGTGAACCACCAGACCAGCCGTGAATGATGCTGGGGATCACCTTATATTATATAGCCAGGAATGTTAGGATGTTTGGAGGTAGGCGGTGAAAACAAGCCAGAGAACATGTCAGATGTCAAGTTATTGGGAGCAGAATTGTTTGTATAATAAAAAAAATAGTAAAGCGGAGAAGGGCAGGGAAGGTGGTTATAGTGATGGGCAACGAATGACTCTAAAGAGGAGTATCTCAACAAAATGTATCCACGACACACGAGTCTGTATCAGTGTTAGTTGGTCCATACAACTACTGGTAACATAGGCATCGGAACTACGAACATGAAAGTTACCATTTATACAAACCTTAATCGTTGGGTGTTGTATTTCACAAGTTTTAAAATTGTTAAAATTGGTTGAAATCTTGCGATCTTTAAACATTTAACATATGATTCTTACTTTTTTTTTTCAGTTTCTGATATATTGAAACATTTAAAAATTTTTAAATATTTTAAAAATTGTTAAAATTGGTTGAAATCTTGCGTTATTTTTTAAATTTGGTATTTACTTAACTTTCAGTTTCTGACATTATGAAACTTAAAAAAAAATTTTACATTAAAAAAAAAATGTTTTTAAATTGTTAAAATTGATTGAAATCTTCCGATTTTTAAACTTTTAACACATGATTCTTACTTAACTTTTAGTTTCTGACATTTTGACTCTTTTTAAAATTTGAAAATTTTTTAAAATATTGTTAAAATTGGTTGAAATTTTGCGTTTTTTAAACTTTTAACACTTGGTACTTGCTTAACTTTCAGTTTCTGACATTTTGAAACTTTTTAAAATGTTTTAAATTTTTTTTTTAAATTGTTAAAATTGGTTGAAATCGTGCGATTTTTAAAACTTTTAACACATGATTCTTACTTAACTTTCAGTTTCGAACATTTTGAAACATTAAAAAATTTAAAATTTTTTAAAATTATTAAATATTTTAAATGTAACCCTAACACAACCGTTAAAGATCTGTGACCCTTGTTTGGTGATACTTTATAGGCCACTAGTAGTCTCTACAGATGATATAATCACCTCCTTAACAACGAAAATCCGTCTCACACCCACTCCACAATCACTTCCCCACCGTGTGGACGAGCACTTTAACCCTAATACAACCGCTCAGACGCGCACTCACGCCCCACATGTAATCCTATGATGATAATGTATAGGACACTATTAGTCTCTACAGACCATATAATCGCCTCCTTAACAACGAGAATCCGTCTTACACCCATGTCACATATTGAATTGGGTTCGAACACCACCCGCCCGCGCTCCTCACGCTTACACTCACCACACGCACCGATCACCGGCCTTTAAAGGGATGTAATAGTACCGGTCCAAAAAAATCCCGAACGATTCATGAGTTATACCCCTTTGACTCCCCATTTAGAATGGGGAGTCGAATTTGCGGGGAGCCAGATGACGTCAGATAGAGCTATAAAAATAAAAAAATTGGGGAGTCGGCACCCCATTTGGGGGGATAAACCTCGCACTATACTGCTCATATGACCACACATGAAATACTGATCAACTGCGTGGTGTTCAGCATCAAAAACAGCACTAAAAGAGCTGGACAATGTGCAAAATCAAGCACTTAGAGTCACCACAGGAGGGATGAGATCCACCCCTATAGTGGAGATGGAAAAAGTGGGGAGGACACAAGCACTGAGAGGGCGCAAAGATACGTAAACGCTAATACAAGCAGAAAACTTCTTCAGCTTGCCAGGCCACCATTTGAAGAACTGATTTGAAAACTTAGCTGTGGGGCGGTTGAAAAGAAGCAGTTTTATCCACCAGGCCAAATGACTCTGCAGAGAAACCACCGATCTGACCAGGGTTGGTATCCTCCTAACAACTATTCCAGAGCGAACTCCATGGAAAGATGAACATAGACTATCATTACAAATCCAGACAAAAGTGAGAGGAATATTTGACAAGGAAGAACAGAACAGTGTGCAGTGCAGAACAGCCACTCTCAGCTTCCTTTATGAAGAATACCCACATGACCTCTGGATCCGAGTCTACACAGATGGGTCAGCACAAAATGCTGTTCGAAATTGAGGAGGGGGGTGTACATAGACTACCCAAACAATACTAGGGATACGGCCAGAGTACCGACAGGAAAGTACTGCCATAACTATGTTGCTGAAATTGAGGCAATCAAAATAGCAACAGAGAAATTACTAAATACCAGCCATGATAAACCACCTGTGGTGCTATTGACAGATGCAAAATCAGTACTCGAGGCGCTCCTGTCTGGGAAACTGCCAGTACGAAGGACACTACATTCTGAACTTCGCAGTCAGCATAAGGTCACCATACAGTGGATACCATTGTAACATGATGGATCAGACCCCACATTCCCAGTCCAACACATTCATAAAAATACTTTCGATTTGAGCCGCGTTTCCAGATAGAAGGGCTATTCTTAGAATAGTAGGTTCCAGAACGAGTTGGGGTAGGGCAGCGGTATATGCGCTTGTCTTTTCACTGGCTAGTACGTGGTCGCCCACGCTTTTCACTAGGCCACATTTGAAAATCTAGCAGTTAGACGCGGGATTCCATCCAGAGCGGTCGCTGATTTGTGATGTGGGGACCCCAACTAAAATGCCCTTAAAGATTCTATGATATATTGTTCTTTGGATAACAGGTACTACTTTAAAACATACTTTAATGTTGTGGTTATGCCTAGTGAACGAAAGAGAAGAATATGAGAGTATTTTATGAATAAAATGTGAACGTGAAAACAGAACTTCTGTGTGCAAGTATTCTGAAATACTGCTTCTTCAACCTTGACAGGTCTTCCACGCTGTATACTCCAAGTGCATATCATTCCCCTGTTGTGACTGGTTGCGTATGCTTGATGATTGTATAGTACACTCAATGCAAATTCGCAAACCCTTGTGCATTTTAAATGCCTCGGATGACTCATTCTTAACCAGACTGTACACTGCTCTTGCGAGTTAACAATTGGCATCCTGAATGGGAATGCGTGATGTAAACATGTGCTTTTTCCTTTGTAAATGCTGAGAATGTTGGAGAAGTGAGTGAGCTGGTGATTTGATAAGTAGCCTCTCACATTAGTAGAAGGAAAGATGCTTTAATATCCATATGTAAGCTGGACGGTGTATGGCACGCCAGAATTGCTAAGTTCATGAAATTCCTGGTGGCTAGATTACGCTCAAGAGAATACTATTTCTCTCTGCAGCATTACACTGTTACCTTTACTGTTGATTGGTTCATATAAACTAGTTCCTAGAAGGACTATAGGTGTGTGAACCTGTGTCTTAGTTGGCTGAATATAATGTATGGCTCATGCAAATTTACAAGGACTAAACATGTTTTCCTCCATATGTGCTTGGTGCATATATGAACAATTGCTTATGCAATTGAGTTTCTGTTACCTACTGTAGTAGATATGGACATTACTCGGTGGGGAAAGAAAACACATGATGAAGATGATGTACCTGTGAGTCAAGTCTGGTCTGGAAAAGGGGTGAGGTCTGGCATTGCTGAGTGAGTGTATATGGAATAGGACATTCTTGCACCAACATGACAACCATTGGAAGTGATGTTTGGTCTGCTAATTGGGTAAATGCCATTAGTTGATACATAATGCATATTGCAGTTGTAAATGCCTATTTTCCATTTCCCTCACCATGCTTGTTCATGTACTGATTCACAATGCCTGTCCCATGTTGCTATGTCACAATGCTTGCTCATGTTGCTTGCCTTATAGTGCTTGCTTTAATGTGTCTGGTCCTCCTTGTGCCCAGGTCTACTGTGGTTCAAACATGGTGGAACTTAGACCACATAAATGCTTGTAATTGTGTAGGCTACCCCTGTCTCAGCAAATAGTCTTGTGATTACAACAGATAAAGGTGAATAAGGAAACCATATCACCCACAGTACATCACAGGCCCTAAGCCTTGGTTGGTGGCTGGTCTAGGATCGAAGCTCCGACAGGCGGACAGTTAGAGCATTGCTTTGCTGATCCGGCAGCTTCTGCAGCTTGTCTTGTTCCAGATGTAGGGGTGTTACCTTTCCTCTGGAGTGAACTAGGCAGGCGGAGAGAGGGATCATGCTGCATGGGCAACACATGATCTCTATATTTTAGCCCAGGCTTTGTGCTATGGAGAGGCAATAACTCCATCCCTGGCAGATAAGTCACACACCGAGCGTATGAGACGTTAGATGGTGAATGATGGTGAAAATGACCATATGTTCACATGCACCCACTGTGAACGGACATTTACAGCGCAAATTGGCCTTATCAGTCACATGCAATACTGCCATAGGTAAAAGTTATTATGCCTTTTTAAAACACAAACTATCGTCTGTCAAGACAGCAATGAATGAATGAATGAATAGATTAGTAATAATAGATTCATGCTGGTTTGGTGTGTAACAGTTTCATACTGGTTTGATTTTTAATAACAGATTCATACTGGTTTTGTCTGTAATAGATTCATAGTGGTTTGATTTGTAACAATACATTCAAACTGGTTTGGTGTATAATAGATTCATAGTTGTTTGGTTTGTACAATAGATTCATATTGGATTGGTTTGGTTTGTAATAATAGATTCATGCAGTTTTAGTTGTAACAATAGATTCATACAGGTTTGGTTTCTAACAAGCTCATACTGGCTTGGTTTGTAATAAGAGATTCATACTGATTTGATTTATAATACATTCACATTGGTTTGTAATAATAGATTCATACTGGTTTGGTCTGTAATAATAGATTCATAGGATTGATTAGTAAAAGATCTCTTGTATTTCCCATGGATACCTCCATAAGGGCTACATTCACCTTTTACAGGTCACACAAGAATAATCTCAGTACAGTGTACAAATGCCATAGGTTTTCTAATTTAAAATTAGCCGAGGCAGCAATCTTTTTTACTTATTCTTTTTTATTTACAACTTCCAAAGGATTTCTCAGGTGTGTACCATGTAAACGGGGTTCTCTCAGCTATTCGCCATTATTTGAGAGTACTAGACATCTGATCCATAACCATAGGATTAAGGGGAATATACCATCCTGTTATGATTTTACAAATATCCATACCTTCTACTCTAGGAAGCATACCAAATGTGCTCAAGTTAAAGCCAGATGTAAATCTAATCTTATCCTCCCCCACATACTAATATACATTGTTGTTCAAGAGAAACATCTAATGTCTTTTTGAAAAACAAATGATAAATAGTGTAAGAAATGTCTATGCCACTACAAGTGAACAATAAAAGGGAGAATACAATATTTGTACCTACAATATAATTCATGAGATAAAAATCATTAATAGTGAATACATACGATGGTATCTTCTATATAAATATGTTAATTTATAATCTATTATATCTTGGTAATTTATCCAACAAACCCATATTTCAGTTAACTTTTATAGAAAAACAAATAAAAACATATTAAAACAAATCTATGACAATTTCAACGTGCAACAATCAACATAAGCAATACTCATCAACAAGAAAAATGTAAGAGAGAAAATATTTAAAACACCCACACTAATCAACCAGTATCATTCTTCTTCTCCTTCTACTTCCTTTCACCATCCAATGCAACATAGGTCGTCAAATCACGCCACGCCCCTTGTAGGCTTGTTCATGAATGGTCGGATCTTGCAGCTAATGAGATAGCCAGTCTAACACCAACCCTCTTTGGTCACCTCTTATGACATGCATGGCAGGTTACTATATTCTTTGCTTCCATTACAGGCCCCAGTAACACAAGTGCACAATGTTACTATATTCTTTGCTTCCATTACAGGCCCCAGTAACACAAGCACACAATGTTACTATATTCTTTGCTTCCATTACAGGCCCCAGTAACACAAGCGCACAATGTCATCAGGCTGCACTGTAATCATCACCTCCGCTTTCATTGTGTTAGACAGAGATAAATTGAAACTCATAGTACAATTGATAGTTCAGACATTTCATTGTGAAAAACTGGCATTTGTCTCTCTTATGATATCTTTTCTTATTTGTGTACTAATTTCATGTACCTAGAATGTCCATAATTCATGTCATCACTTGTTGCTGGGACTGTCCTTTTAAGTATTTCAATACAATGGTTTCTATTTAAGGTTGTCTGACTCCAATTTATTTCTTAACTGTTGATTAAGATCTAATTTAAGATCCAATCCCCCACCAATTTCATGTAGCAGGTCCTTTGCAGAATGTCACACATCATGGCCTGCCAACAGATTTTCAATCTTTTGCCAGCTCTCTGACTTGTGCATGTTCATGCCCGTGTGTCTTCAACGTCCTGTGCCCATTTTTGTGCTGGTTGACCCTGCCCCTTCTTCCAGCAACTATGCCTCCCATCACTGTTCTCTCCAAGCCACTGAGGTGTTTCTTCTTCTTCTGCGTTCATCCAAAGTGTTTTATCAGACGTAATTGTGATGTGTCCGGTTATGCGCCCTTAGGCCAACACATCCGACTTTGACAGGCGTTTGTTGACCGGGTTGGCCTTCATGGGTGTTTTGAAGGACTTTTGACTCTCACTTTTGTGGTGCTCTCCCATCCTAACTGGTCAAGTTAGAACAGTCGAAGACTTCACAGTCAGCCCTCAAGGGAAGGCAGGGGCAGTCCATAGCATTTTCCGCCATCCAAGGAGGCTTCCATAATTGCAGAGCCGACAGATAGCTCTCTAGTGTTGGACTCACCCAAGGAATTGCGACGTCCTGTACATGGCTGCTTTAATTCCTCACTTACATGTATTGGGCATTTTGTTCGCCACAGGCCGCTCCCCACGCAAAACAAGAACGGTCAGTCTGCAGATGACGCCCACTCAGTGAGCTTTCATTGCGGACTTTTCACAAAGGACATTCCACTCTCACTCGGCTGTTTCTGCATTGTGCCGATTTTATTTGCACCCTTAGGCCGGCACATCCGACTTCTGTGGGCGTTTGTTGACCGGGTTGGCCTTCCCAGGTACTGTGGTGTTTAATTTGGCCAAAGTATTTCAGCTTCCAAGATGTGACGCTGTTTACGAGTCACTTTTCTTCAATGTCCAGATCCTGTAGAATGTCGGTATTTTTCTTCTTCTTGGTCCACAATTTTCTAAGAACTTTTCTATAACATTCTAGTTCTTGTATTATATTTTCCCATCTGTCTATTATTAATGCACTGGACTAAACCCTGAATATTTATGAAATATAAATATTTTGTTTGCTTTTAGATTTCCTAATCTTCCCTAATCTGAAATGAACTGCTTCAGAAAAGCTGTCGACTTCACTAGAAGAGCCAGAATGAGATATTATGACATTAGATATATCATAGGTGCCATTCCATTCATTGAATGTATAGTAAAGTAAAGAACCCGTTTCCATTCCTTTAGGCACTTTAGGTATAGGGTGTCATATTGTTATAGACCAATGGAGGTCATCATGACCAAATGGATAAAATTACACGTTCTTATACATCTGGTGTGCTGATGCTGGGATAAGGGTTTAACCCTTACACCGAACAGTTGGACTAAAATGTTGACTTCTCGTCCTTGACTTGGAATGTAAATTATAAGTACCTCTGAAATCAGAGGTCTGATGACTGAAATCTCCTGATGGTGAGGGACACTGGTAAAAGAGAAAGCTAATCCACATGCAAAAAATCAGTCAGAAATAGTAACACGTGTATGGACTACGCTTGAGTTCAAAATGACTGAGCATGTTTTGCAGGTATTAATTAAGAATTATTATGTAGGCACAAACTATAATCTCTTCACCCATCTGCTATATAATTATTAATTATCAATGTAAAGAAAATTATTTCTCATGCCCAAGAAATGTTCAACACTCTAGATGTGTTGTCCTTTAAATTATGTGTCAATATTGAATAAAATATACTGCTGAAAGGTAAATTTACTTCCATCAAGAATCATCTGTCAATGAAAACGAAGTCCTAAACATAAATATTAATGACATGTTACCCGTTTTGTGCTGCATAGGGAAAGTGAACATGTTAAACAATTTCTCAACATACCGAGTTGAATTTGGAAGCTCTGCCTTGCGCTGATTTTGATGTTTTGAGTGTCAGTTGTTCAGAAAGCAATGGCAAACTACTGAATGTAAAAATTGCCTAGTAAATCTCAAAAAGCAAAAAAATGCCGGGGTTGATTGCAGCATTTTGTTAAGGAACTGGAACTCATTTTAACCCATATTTTAGATTTTATTAATTGAATGAGTTAACGAGTTAGTTTTAAAGTAACGTGCGACAAAGTCAAACCTCAAAGACTACCATGAAGCAAATGTAGTGCACATATTTAATGCAGAAAGTTAAAACTACAAAACTCCATTTATACCAAACAATATACAATCCACACTGTTCACATATAAGTATGCAATACCTTTGAATGTTGGCCTTCCCAGCGCTTGCGGTAGTCGTCTGCTTCTTGTTTTGCCTCTGCAATTTTATTCTGTATGTTCAGCTGACTATCCTCAAACAGGGATCCCCCTTGTCTGTTAACATTATCTAGTACTGGTTTCTAAAAGCAGAATTGAAAATATGGTTAAAGTTTATTATACTATAAAATGTAAAAGAATGAGTTTAACAAAACTGTTAACAATTATTGACAAATAAAAATAAATATACCAAGACAGACAGGAAGATCAAAACATGTGCTATCTTTACATTGAAAGTCGCCTGCAATCAATTTCCAGCACTCTCAACATGATGTCAAACATTCTCTTTCCTGGTAATCTTTTAACACCATCTTCCTATTCAAACTGCTGACTTCCTCTTGCATGCTTGCCTTCTAACTTTCCCTCCAGGATGGTATTCATCAAGGCAGCTATGTCTCTTTATGTGCTGAAATTCCCTCTGGTCACTGGATTGAAGTCTGTTGACAGTGACATACCTAAAACCTCATAGGGGAAGCATTACCAACAAAGGCCTAATCCCTACCATCTGCATATGTTGTGCTGAATCATGATATGGTTACATCCTAATGTGCCTCTACACAGATGTAAAGTTCCATTACTGGTCTTGCACAATCTACTGGTTTCTGATCACAGAAAAAGGAAGTAAAGCTCTGCAACAATGTCCCATAGAGATGGTACTTCACTATGGGATTTGGAGGAAAGGCCCTATATTCCAATAGCCACATTCCAACTGAAGCAATCCATTTTCAGGGCTAAAACAACCTCAGCGCCAATGCCTCATCATAATGTAGTAGGCTCTTTGCAGAACATCGCTCTCAATACATCATCATCATCAAATGCAGTGCCCGCTGGTGTAGGCATTCATGGCTCTCCACAGATCTTGGTGTTTGGTTTTCTCGATCAACTCTGCTGCTGATATTCCTCCATGCTACCGTCTCAATCCATCCAGCATCATTAATGATGCTCTCAGTACGGCACATTGAAAAGCCTCTCAATCTCTGGCCATTTCCCCTGTCTCGTGCACCCTCATACCAATGGTGTCTGCAATGTCCGGTGTCCATCTCTGTGCTGGTCAACCTCGGCCTCTTCTACCAGCAACCATGCCTTCCATCACTATACTCTCCAAGCCACTGTGTTGTTTAACATGGCCGAAATATTTCAGTTCCTGAGACGTGACATTGTTGAGGAACCTGTGTTGTTTAACATGGCTGAAATATTTCAGTTCCTGAGATGTGACATTGTTGAGGAACCAGTGTTGTTTAACATGGCTGAAATATTTCAGTTCCTGAGACGTGACATTGTTGAGGAACCTGTGTTGTTTAACATGGCTGAAATATTTCAGTTCCTGAGACGTGACATTGTTGAGGAACCAGTGTTGTTTAACATGGCTGAAATATTTCAGTTCCTGAGATGTGACATTGTTGAGGAACCTGTGTTATTTAACATGGCTGAAATATTTCAGTTCCTGAGACGTGACATTGTTGAGGAACCAGTGTTGTTTAACATGGCTGAAATATTTCAGTTCCTGAGACGTGACATTGTTGAGGAACCTGTGTTGTTTAACATGGCTGAAATATTTCAGTTCCTGAGATGTGACATTGTTGAGGAACCTGTGTTATTTAACATGGCTGAAATATTTCAGTTCCTGAGATGTGACATTGTTGAGGAACCTGTGTTGTTTAACATGGCTGAAATATTTCAGTTTCTGAGACGTGATACTGTTGAGGAACCAGTTTTCTTCAATCTTCAGATCTTGTAGAATTTTAGTATTTTCTACTTAGTCCACAATATTCTAAGAACTTTTCTGTAGCATTTGAGCCAATGCATTAGTCTTAAGACTTTTAAAAATCAGTCTTTTATAGGATTCACCATATCAACCAACCTATGTGCCCAAATATGTTATTTAACTAACCATTATCAGTGAAGGAATGGCCCTAATGCTATCTAAAGAGGCAGAGAAAGCACTAATAGAGTGGGAAGGAGTGAGTTCTAATATAATAATATTTAAATTTAGAACCACACAAAATACAGAAAGTAAACATGAATGTGATCCATTATTATGCATTAAACAATAAATATGAATCAGTTAAGGAGGAATTTTCCATAAAACTTTAAAGTACTATATATAGTTAATCAAAGAAATGACACTATAAAAATTGTAATGGGTGACCTCAATGCCAAGATAGGAACCGGTAACACAGTTATGAAGAGATAATGGGGGAAACACAGACTAAGTGTTATGAATGATAATGGAGAATTGTTCACCACTTTGTGTGCAGTGAATCAGCATATCATAGGAGAAAGTGTTTTTCAACATAAAAGAATACATAAAGCAACGTGGGCATCATCAGACCACAATACAGAAAATCAAACTGATCATATCTATAGATACCATTACCAAAGCGTGATTTTCATTTTATTATTTTACCCATTTACATGCCTTGTGGATTATTAGGTTTATGGTGCTAGCCACATAGTTGTATATCTTGATCGACACACAGTGGATTATATGGTCAATATCACTCGGCCACATTTACTTCCCAAGACATTTCCTAGTAGGTATTTTATGCTGGGTCAACCTGGGAGCCTGGGTCAGTTTTTTAAAATCCACCTTGATAGGGAATTAATCACTGAACCAGCAGTCATGCTTGCTAGCCACTGGGCTGCCACAGCTCCCAAGACTGAGTAATCATTACCATCATGTAGCAGGTCCATTGCAGAATGTCACTCTCATGACAGCTCGAAGACAAGTTTCTAAAATGTCACTCTCATGACAGCTTGATGACGAGTTTCTCAAATGTCACTCTAATGACAGCTTGATGACGAGTTTCTCAAATAACTCAAATAATGCTCTCATGACAGCTCGATGAAGAGTTTCTCAAATAATTCTCTCATGACAGCTCAATGAAGAGTTTCTCAAATAACTCAAATAATGCTCTCATGACAGCTTAATGACACGTTTTTCAATCTCTTAACAGTTCTCTTGTCTCATGACAACTTGATGAAAAGTTTCTCAAATGTCACTCTCATGACAGCTCGATGAAGAGTTTCTCAATCTCTTGACAGTTCTCCTGTCTCATGACAGCTCGATGAAGAGTTTCTTAAATGTCACGAGTGCTGAATGGTCTATAAATATATGGGCAGAGCAATATACCCAATAAGGCTCAAGGCATGGATAGGGTTCCTTTACTTACTATATGGACATACCAATGTAGTATCACAAGAAAGAAAGCATTTCTCATAAAGAACTGACAACATAAAAGTTTTGAGTACTTGTGTATGAATCTACTGAAGAACATTGAAACATACCTTCCTCTGCCCTAATTCTCTCGCATTCGTTCTAATGTTGGGTGATCCCCCAATTGTTTGACCTCCCATCCGTACTTCCTCTTCCATATTCTCTCTCTGCACATCTTGAATGATCTGGTCAATGTCTAGAGCACCTTTCTTCATGCCAATGTTTTCAGCTGGCCTGTATTTATTACCCTGTTCCATCATTCAACAATATTTGTAAATTTACATTGAAGAAACAAACTTATTGATTAGTGCTAACTCATTACATGAAGTTGCACTAAAATTATTCTGTTCACCATTTCACTTTTAATAAGATTCAAGTCATAACTATGACACCTCTGGGAGGAACACTAAGGTTAGACAATGAAGACAACATACTGTATATAACTATAATAAACAGCTGTAAAGGAAACACAAACTATAGACCACATGTGGCTATGACTGATAAATACGTGGATCCAATCACTCACTAGCAGAAAGGAACGTCGTCCATCTGCTACAGGGGTCACAAGGGAAGCAAAGACTAGTAACCTGTTTAGTTACCAATCATGTCTAAGAGACAAATAAGAAGGGTTAGTGTGAGACTGGCTACATGAGTGGTTCTCGATCTTTTTTGGCCCGTGCCCCCCTTCACCATATTTTTAGAATGGCATATCCCCCCCCCCCCCTTCGTGTGTCCTACCTAAAAATTTGGCCCGGGCCCCCCTTCACCATATTTTCAGAACGTCATTCCCCCTTTCGTATTTCCTATCTAAAATTCCCCCCCCCCCTTGCCCCTACACAGTATGTGTAATAATGGAAGCACATACTAAAACAAGTCTAGACGTCCACATAAAACGTGATTTGTGGGTCTACTTACTTTATCAAATGAATTTAGAAGGGTGAGACGTACAGAACTGTAAAGTATGAAGGGAAAAACGAGATCACGTAATTGGTTCTTGTATTAACGCAATCTTGAAATAATCTTCATTCCCCCCCTGGAATCCCCAAAATTTCCCCCTGGGGGGAATTCCCCACCGGTTGAGAACCACTGGGCTACATCACCCCATAAAAAACTTTAGCTGCAAAATCCAACCAATCATGTACAAGTCTACAAAGGGCTTATTGTGAGTTTGTTGAGATGGTAAAAACTCCCCAGGGAGCAAGCACGATAGTAGGCTTCTGATGATCAGAAGCAGTCCCCCCCTCACTGAATGTTTCGGCCCATTTACCTTCTTTACTTTCAGGGGTTGGGCCCATCCGGGTCTATGAAAGCTCATACTGTTTGTATTCTTACTTTAATATTTCTATTTGTTCACCTGTCTTTATCTACATTTCTACCTAAATATGTGTATCTTGAAGTGGGGTTATACCAAGGAAGAATCAGGTTATCATTTGCTTGATTTAATCTATTATTTTTGACTTTTCTCTAAGAATTTTTAGACCCAATTTTTGTGACCTTGCATCAAGTGTGTTCAATTTGGCATGCTTCTGGTTTTATGTGCGGAACAGAAGGGCACTGTCATCAGCAAAGTTCAGATCATCATGCTACTCTGTCTGATTCTAAAAATTCATTCACCGATAGCTGCACAGAATAGAAGGAATAAAATGTTATGCAAAACTCCAATGTGGAGCTCCTGGAGAGAAGGAAACAGAATCAGTGAATCAAGAAGTGAGGTAAAGATGCTGGCATAGGGTAGGATATACATTGAGAAAACATGATAATAATTTAAACAGAAAGTCTCTTGTCTTTAACCCACAGAGCTAATAAAATAGAGGGATACCTAGAAACACACGGAGAAGAGAATTGAGACAGAGATGAGTAATGTGGGGAGCACATGGAAGGAACTGAAAGAGATAGCAAATGATAAGAAGATTTGGTGCGAGTTGGTCGAGTGCCTGTGATCAACTGGAGAAAATCACTGAAGAAAGCAGACAGCAGGATATCTCACTCATTGAGTTCTGACTGGTCTAGAAAATATGAGCTAGCACTATATTTGCAACAAGCCTCAAGGCATAAAAAGAGATCTATTATTTTAATTTAGTTACTCTATGACCTGTAACTGGAACAGTATAAAGAAACATCTAACCAATGCAGTCAAAATGCAGTTGTCTTTTAATTATCATCATTATCATGTACCTTGAAATAGCAATGATTGCCTGGAAGAGGTAATGAAACTAGAACATTATTTACATCCATAAGAAACAGACAAACAGCTTTCTTTGGTCATGTGATGTGAAGAGACGCATTGGAGAATACTGTGACAACTGGAAAGATCTGGACAAAAGAGGCAGAGATAGACCAATAGAAATGATGCTGGATGGACTGAGATGGTGGCATGGAGGAATATTGTCAGCTGAGTTGATCCAGAGCAACAAGGACCAAGATCTGCGGAAAGACCTGAACGCCTATGCCAGAAGGCAATATACATGATGATGATGATTATCGTGTGACACGTTGAGCAATTCATGCGATCATGTTCCTACACAAATATATGTTCTTGCTCAGCTTGACCACTGATTATCTTCCAATGCCACTCTGTCAAACCATCCAGCATTTTCTCCCTTTCTCTAGTAACCTCAATCCTCCCCATTGTCACATTTTCCAGATCCTCTCATGTCATAATATGATGCCAAAAACATTACAATTATCCAGCCCTTATAAGGGTAATTCAATGCCTTTTATTGATACTGTTATTGAATAGGCTGTACTTTTGAAAGCATACTTTATGTCCTTTTCTGTATAAAACAAGTGTGAAAGATAATTATACACCTACCTCAGGATGATGCTGTTCCCACAGTCGCTTGTATTCATCCCTTTCTTTTTGTTTCTGTGTACGTGGACTTAGAAATCTGTTAGCCTTCCTAGGATCAGAGAGTTCAGTGTTTCCAACGACTCGATTGATTGGAGCTTGATTGATTGGAAGACGCGGTGAAGGCTTGTTGACAAAAAACGTTAGTGCAAAATTATAGGAGAAATAGATTATAGTGCTGCTGAAAACTACAAAACTGGGCATTAATGTATGCATATAAATGTGTTCGTGTGGCATGCATACATGCATGCACACAAAAACACATGCATGCATACACACACAGATACACATATATTGTTTACTTTCCTAGAGACTAAGTAATAAATATAACGAAAAGATTGTCTATTAATATGTTCCAATGGTAGACGTTTACAGATTGGTAGCAAGAATATGTAATCAACAATTGTTGCCAGAAATATGTAACAAGTAATATTTTCTGAATTTTTTTTTTTTTATTAATTCGCATATCCTTTTTCCAGGACATCACTGTCAACAGCAGCATCTTTCAGCTGTCTGTTGATTTCTTGGCATGATTACGCTCAGTAGTTTGCCATTGCTTTCTGAGCGGCCGGATCAGTTATCCCGCAAGTCACCAGCGGGGGACGAACGGCTCCCAGTTCTCGCCCGCTACGAGACTCTGCGTGATAAACGGGATTACGGAGAAAGTGGTGTAACCCCTCGGCCAGAGAGACCGGTATTTTCTGAATTATGTAATCAAAATCAACAATAGTTGCCCAAAGAATGTGTAATGTGGATACCAAGTTCACAGATTAGGGGAAAAAAAACTAGAAGTCATTGAGATGTGGTTCCTTAATAGAATGACATCTCATGTATGTAAAGGATCCCTTTCATTGCACATCTCTGTAAGTGCTCCTGTTTCCTTCCATAGATCTCAGCATTGTGACTTAACTTTATAGTACAAGAGAGAATTAATTTGTGTGTAAAGCAGAATTGTACAAGCTTTACACATTTTATTACAACCATAAAGTATTATTGTAAAAATAAATAACTAGCAATCTCAACTATTAACAATTAAAACAATGTGAAATACTAAAAATATACTGAGTTAGTAAAAAGGCAAGTACATGACACAAGCTTCAAAACTAATAAACATTGATACATCTTCTATCAATAATAACTAAAGTAAAAGACCCTTTTGTTTGCCTTGAGGCAAACTGAATATATTGTTCTAAACCCAGTAATTTTTTTATCAGCTAACCATGTGAAGAGAGGCATTGAAGAACACCATGATGACAAAGGCCAGCATTAGAAAAGACAGAGGCAGACGATGAGAAATTATATTTGATGGTCTCAAATGGTGGCAAGGAGGAATGTCATTAACAGAACTGATCCAGAACACTTGGGACTGAGATCTGTGGAGAGATATGAACATTATACCACATGATGTGACACATGATGATGATGATAATGACTCAGCACTTGATGGGTGAGATGATAAATACCACGCCGGTTCCGGTCACTTTTACTTCCCAGGAAGTTCCTAGTACTCATTTTAGACTGAACTGACCTGGGAGCCCAGGTCAATTTTTAAAATCTGTATCAATGGGGATTTAAACATATATTCTTGACAATTTGCAATGTTAAATATTTAATAGTAAGAGCTGAACACTGCTGACAGTATGCCTGCATTTGCCAGAGTGCACTAAGAATATAAAACAATTACATAATAGCTTAACTGGCAAACAGATGTAATGAAGTAGTGGAAAGAAAGGGTGTAAAATATTACCAAAACAAAGGCTTAAAATGTACAAACGTTAGGGCAAAAAAAAAGTCTTATACAAATACTACAGAAAACATTGTCACTAAATCTCTTGTAAAATGTGACTACATTAGGCACACAAAAAATGTGACAAATTTCAAAGCTTAATACTTTTGTGAATGGCATCCATGCTGAATTAAGACATTCATACAAAAGACCAATTGAACATTTAAAGTCAGTTGCATTTCCTTTCTTATTAGCTTTTTGTGATTTACTAGGCAATGTTAGTTTAGTGACAGAACTATTTAAGTTTGTAAAATGTGATTCTGCTATATATTTATATATACTGAAAAGCCCTTTCTGAAAGCAAAGCACAAAAAAGCAAAAATCTACTTTTCAGTATGATGGTTAAATAAATAAAAAATGTAAGTGCTGTATCATATTTTGTGTTATTCTTTAAGACAACTAGAACTGAAAGTTTACCTTTTCTCCATGATGCCGTCTCCAAAGTTCTTCATACTCCTCTCGTTCCTTCTCCTTCTGTACATCCAAAATCAGTGCACCAGTGTCCAGAACACCCCGAGGTGATAATTTCATTGTAGGATCCGTCTGACTTCTACTGCTACTTGGCTTTATGGATTACAGTCAAAAAGATGCCATGTTTTGTTTTTGTTTTTTTAATTTTGCTTTAAGTTATGTGGTCCTGATATGAAATTACTGCCCTTGTATTTATAATATGTCATTATGTTTAAAAATATACACTTTTGTACATTTATTTTTTAACAGCAGCATTCATTCTCACACACTAGAAATACAGGGAGTCTCTGTGGCGAAGTGGTCAAGCCGTTTGACTCGTGCTCCGAAGGTTGTGGGTTCGATTCCGGTCCGCGTCCTTCGGTTCACGAGTGAAATTTTTCGGAGACTCCTGAGGGTCGTCGCTAGAGCTACGGAGTTTGTGCTTTCTGCGACGCTTTCCGCGCTGCGGAAAGAGACCGAGCCATATGAGATAAATACCCGGTGCAATGAAGTCGACCCTGTCGACCTTTAAGTGACTTTTTTTTAAGCCTATGGTTTTATGTCCATACTTGATTAAAATTAGTCTATGCAACTGTTTAAATGCCTAGGCTGAATAGGAAATTTGTTTATTGTAATATTTGTAATACACAGTCAGATGTGAAAACAAACAGAAACCTATGGGAAATAACAAATTTACTCCATGTTCTATCTCATGATGTCTTCAGTGGGTTGTCAAAGTAAAAAAGTTGAAGAAATGAACACCTTTAAATATCTCAGGTCTGCTATGTGGTGGCACGTTTGCACCAAAGGTTTTCCACAGCTCCCTGTATTCAACATCATGTAAATAAGTGACAGTGCCCTATCTTCAATATAATGAGTCCAACATTGTCTATGCCCCCCCTGCTGCTGACCGGCTCTATGGCGTAGGGCTTACGAACGCAATGCGGAATAATGCATTTGAAACACAGCTGCGGGTGATTTGGAAGCAGACCGCCTTGCGTTGGTTTCCATACAATGGTATGAGTGCTGGTCGTTTAGAAAGCAATGGCAAACTACTGAATGTAAATATACAGAAATCACAAACAGCGAGCATGTGGGATTATGAACTGCGTCCGTAACCCGTTCACCACATATGAAAATAATAATATTTTAAGACTTAGGAAAACCATTGATTTGTAAATGAGAGCAATGCTTAATAATTTTCACTTCTCTCTAACCTACCAGAAAAGGACAACTGATTGATGACAGAAAGCTGAATATTACATATTTTCTAACTCTACTTAACTCAAGACAATTTAACGCCCATTACAAACTGCCTACTCTGTCGTATTATTGCATCACCACATGTCTTAAAGCAATTATATTATAGGTTTGGAGTTCTCATCCATAACTGCAATATTTGTACACAAATATGCATTATTCAGAATGTGTACTGATTTAATGTATGTATTTATTCCGTCTAATTCTGATTATTGATCCATACAGGAAGCATACACAAGAAAGCAAAGATGACAACAGTACACGTCATAGAAAGCAGAACATATTTTCCAGAAATTCTTAGAAACATGTTTTTAAAAATATTCATGTCATGTCAGGTTATTTATCTCGAAGACTGTTATTATGTTTCTTGAGCATGTAACACAATTAATCTCGTTTTTTGGGTGCCCATAAACTCATTCATTCATTCATTCATTCATTCATTCATTCATTCTCCCTCTCTCTCCCATTCTCTCTCCCTCTCTCTCTCTCTCTCTCTCTCTCTCTCTCTCTCTCTCTCTCTCTCTCTCTCTATATATATATATATATATATATATATATATATATATATATATATATATATATCATCATACTCTTTAATGCAACACATGCTAACAATCAGACAATTGGTTGTTCTATTTTCTGACTACCTGACAAAAAATAAAATTTGTTGCATATCCTTTACAGGACGTAGCAGTCAACCCCAGCATTTTTTGGATTTTGTTATTCCTGGGCAAGTTTACGTTCATTAGTTTGCCATTTCTTTCTGAACGACTGGTATCCATACCATTTCATAAAAAACCAACATAAGGCGGTCAGCTGCCAAATCGCCCGTAGCTGTGTTTCGAACACGGGTATGTGGGAATACAAACTGCATCCGTTACCCCTTCACCACGGATCCGGCTGACTACCAGATGTCTGAACCAATAAAATAAATTCACACAACCATCTGACAAAACAATTTCAAAATCTATACACTGTTACAATACACGACTTCATTTCAGTTTCTAAATAAACTATCAGTTTCCCAAATTAATATATCAGTTAACAAAATAACTTTACGTGACATCTAAAATGTGCCACATTCAAACTATAGATATTTGTCATCACGTTCACAGACACCAAAGTGTGGACAAAAATAACATATCTTCAAGACAAAGTAGGAAAGCATAGCAAAAATATACTTTGGACAGGAACTCATAGAAAAAAAGATAACAGCTGAGACAAATGAGAAATTGGTGAAGGAAAAATATAAAATGGACACATCTAAAAACACGTCCACAAACTGGCAGCAAATATTGCATACTTATACTTTTTTAAAAAGTCTTAAAAGTCTAGAGCAGCGGTACTCAACTGGTGGGGAATTCCCCCCCCCCCCCCAGGGGGGAATTTTAGGGTTTCCAGGGGGGGGGGGGATGAAGACCATATCAAGAACGCATTAATACAAGAACTGATTACTTGATATTGTTTTTCCCTTCATACTTTACAGTTATGTACGTCTCATCCTTCTAAAATTCATTTTATAAAGTAAGTAGACCCACAAATCATTTTTATGTGGATGTCTAGACTTTTTTTAAATATATGCTATTAAATTTACTTTCCATTTTTACGTATACTGTGTAGGGGTGGGGGATTTTTAGACAGGAAATATGAAAGGGGGGGGGGGAATGACGTTCTGAAAATACGGTGAAGGGGGGCACGGGCCAAATTTTTGATAGGAAGGGGGGGGGGAATGACGTTCTGAAAATATGGTGAAGGGGGGCACAGGCCAAAAAAGGTTGAGAACCACTGGTCTAGAGGATCAACTTCACTGCCCCGGATTTTATCCCATATGGCTCTGTCTCTTAAGGAAGGGTGGCCTGCGAAAGCGTCGCACAAAGCACAAACTCCATAGCTCCGGCAATGACCCCCAGTAGTCTCTGAAAAAACTGCACTCATGAACTGAAAGACGTAACCCGGAATCAAACCCACAACCTTCGAAGCACGAGGCAGATGGTTTGACCACATCGCCACGGAGACTCTCATTCTTCCTACTTTACATATGTGCATTATTGATGCTCTTCCAGTGATGGTCAATCATAAGGGAAACAAAGAATAGTAACACTGTAACCTAACCTGCATGTCATCAGAGGTTACATAAGAACGGTTGGCATGAGCACTAGCTACCTTATCTCATAGAAAACTTTAGCTGCAAAATCCAACCAGTTGAGTTGAGTTGAGTTGAGTTGAGTTGAGTTGAGTTGAGTTGAGTTGAGTTAAGAACCGACATCACTGCACTCAAGACATTCCCATACGTGCTCCATCCCCTCGTTCAACAGCCAGCGAAGAGTCATACTGCTAATCGTTGCCACCGCTAACTGATTAAAAGTTCTCCTGGTCTTCACTATCAGTTTTGAGATTCTATTTTAACCCCTGTCAATCCTCCGAAATCTCATCCTTTAAACATACGGGTTATCAATCTGCCCCTCCATCTTCTCCACCTGGTCCCACAGGTGCACGACCAGCTCTCCCTTGTCCATAGGTAATCGACCACTAAGAGGTGCATTCCCTGCCAGCCTATCAGCCTGTTCATTCCCCCGCACTCCCGCATGGCCAGGGCAAAACATCCATAAATTCTTACAATTTGTGACCTCCGAAGCAAGGTGAGCCATTCCACATGAAACATTCCTTTCTCCACTTTACTAAGCATACTCCTTGAGTCCATGATGAAGACAATGTGTGTTGCAGTGGTCTCCTCTAGCCAACGGAATGCCGCTGTTACTGCTTTCACTTCCATTCTCATACTCTCGTAGTCTCGTGTGCCAAACTCTCCTTTTTCAAGATTCGTTCATTAGCCTTTGCAATAAAACCCCAACCACTATGTCTGTTTCTCACCACTGACCCATCAGTGTAAATGACTATGTTACCTTGATGTGTGTTACTCTGGATCAGTTGCTGCACTTCAAACTCAGTGTGGCCCGCTACCCATTATCTGCACTCACGACCCAGTGTTAAAAATCCAACCAAATCATGAACAAGTCAACAAAAGGCTTGGCACAAGTTGAAGGCCTTTGGGCCACTGGGAGACGAAAGGCAGAAGAGACAGCATTGGAGATAGATTACCACAAGTGATGCTGTTGTTAAGTTTAGCTGGAAATGATCAGCAGTGGCTGGCTTAAGAATTAGGATACAGGTTCTGTACATCAGGGGATCTGGGATCTGGGAATACTGATCTCCAGTAAGGCAGGGGGTTGTTATCTATCAGAGTTAACATAACAAATCCTAAGCACGAACACTGGTTGGTGACTACCTGGATAAAAAAAAAGTAAAGGACCTTTCAACATGTCTTAAAGCATATATGTGGAAATACAGAAGAATATATCATATTTCTTGGAAACAAAATCAATCAAATGCAGAGGTTCTACAAAAACTAGGAATGAAAATGGAGTTGATGAAAGAAATAAAACAGAAGCAAGTGAAATATTTTGGCCACGTTAAAAGACATAATACTCTTATAAAAATCATCCTGGAGGGTAAGGTAGTGGCAAGCAAGCAAGAGGTAGATAACGATACAAGTGGGAAGATAACATCAAGAGATGGATGAACAGCAATCTGACAGAATGTACAGCCAAGGCGAGAGACAGACAGTGTTGGAGATCCACTGCATCCAACCTTCCTTGGGGAAGCGGCACCTGATTGATCGAAAGCGTATTTGGGATATAGTGCTAGACTCATATTTTTATAGCGTAATCAGAACTCAATGGATAACGTAAGAATCATTTTAGCCATCTTTACTTCCCAAGCTATTTCCTGGTACCCATTTTAGGCTAGGCTGACATGGGAAGCCTATGTCAATTTTAAAAATTCAAATCTGCTTTGACACAGACTGAACCCATGCCCACCGGGCTGGCATGCAAACATCTAGCCACTACGCTATCGTAGCTCTCCTATCTGGGCAAATGGCCTTTATTTCCAGAGGCCTTAACAAACCCCCTTATCAAAGCCCCTCGCTTCTTGAGTTAAGTGGCAACCGGGGCATCATCATCGGCCGTGATCCGCTCTGAAGAGTGTGTCAGGCGGGTTGCCCTAGAGGTTAGCGACTTTTCTCCGTAATCTTGTATACTCTCGTAGGTAACGTGACGACGGTGAGAATCAGCAGTGGTTTGAATCGCGTCGGTAACTTACGGGGTATGTAAGCTCAGAAAGCAATGGCAAACTACTGAGCGTAATCTTGCCAAGAAATCAACAATCAGCTGAAAGATGCTGATGTTGACAGCGGTGTCCTGTAAAGGATATGCAAACAAACACGCTTACATAGGTCCAGACAGTTGGTCAGACGGGGAGTTTGACAGAAGAACAGTCACTTGGTGTGAGGCACTCAGCTGAGGGATATGGCTGAACGCCTCTAAGTCACATCCCCCCGGTGTTAGGGCCTGGCCGCTACTCACCTTCTGCTCTTGGAGGATTGATGCTGAGCCGGCAGCATCTGCAGCCTACCGTGTTCCAGACATACTGGTCAGCCTTTCCTCTGGAGAAAACAAGGTAAGGCCGATACAGGGATCATGCTGCATGGGAAACACATGTTTTCTGAATCTAAGCCCAGACATTGTGTGATGGAGATTTTAGTTCCAATCCACATACTTTCATCTATAAAGACGGCAAGGTGCCACTTACTATCAAACCCCAACCTCTAGACACAAAGGTATAAACCAGCAATGTGCTGTAAGTGTAGTAATTTCTATTTTGTTTAAACTGCCTGTACTGGTCACGTACGATGTTACATGTCAAGATCATAGGCTCAACACTGAACTCAATCTGACATTTGCAAAAACCAAAGATGGAAAGGTACATTTAGGATGATTGAGATGACACAAAATTATAGGCTTCCAATAAAACTGAATGGCAATAGGTAGCGTTTCATAACAGGTTATGTACCTCAAGATACTTGCCTTTCAGCTCATACCAAGTTCTCTTGTAGTTCTCTTTCTCTGAATTCTTGAGAGTATCTAGATCAACAGGTGGACCCCACTTACGCCTAGCATTCTCCCTGTTGTAATTGGCTGGTTCCTGCTGTCATACAAACAGGTGAATAATGTCAAGGTCAAATTTGAGCAAAAGTCAAATGTCTGCTGCAATATGGCTGCCTACTTCTACATACAAGAAGCATAAGTAATGCCAAAGCAAAGATATAACAATCAAAGACAGTTACTGCACTGAAACATCAAAAAACATCAAGTTCTTATGTTTTATGCAAGACAAGAAAAAGAAAAAAAAAAGAGTAGAACACCATGGCTATTATCATATATTCTTTAACAATACACCAATTAATAGAATCAGTTAGTAATAACATGTCTGGCCTACTCAATAAAGTAATATTACTACTTATGAACCATTACTATTGATATATTATATGAGCATAAATACAGCCAAAACCGAAGTAATGCAAGTTAGCAGATCACCTGGTCCACTAAGTATACAGATAAATAGCACATTTCTTAAACAAGTTAAAGAATTCAAATATCTTGGGAGTATGATCACAGAAGATGGCAGATTGGACAGAGAAATCGAAATCAGATGTCAAAAAGCTAGTGCACTTACATATCAACTATCACCCATTATGAAACATCCAAATATATCCATGTTGTCCGCACAATGACAGATAATAAACAGAATATTCACACCAGCCCTATGCTACCAATCTCAAACTTGGACTTAATCCAAATCACACATTCGCAAAATCAACACCTCTGAGATGAGATGCCTGAGAAGAGCTGCCATCTTAACAATCTGAGACCGAGTAAGAAATGCTGCTATTAGACAGACAGTAGGATCAAGACCCTGTGCACATTTAATGAAAGACAGAAGATCAAGTGGTTTGGCCATGTCGTTAGAATGCAACACCATCAACTACTATCACTGGCTCTACATTAAAGATCATCTGCGATGAGACCAAGAGGACGCCCAAGAAGAAAATGGATTGACGACATCAACGACATTGTACAATCGCACGGAATGACACTATCTAGCCCCCGCCAATCCAGCGCTGGAGCGCAAATTATTCCTCCCCACAACGCTTGACAGCAGGAGTGGAAGATGATGATGATGATGATGATGATGATGATGATGATGATGATGATGATGATGATGATGATGATGATGATGATGATTGATTATTTACTTATTCAGTGAATAATTGTTTTTATCATTTATTTTTTGTTGGTAAAAAAATTATTACTTAACAAACCTAATTGTTTGTTTTACACGTTTCTGACTCATACTGATTCCTCTTCTGCCTTTAATCTCCATATCGTGCATACTCAACTAATTATTACATTTCTCACCAAAATTCTGAGATAAGAAGCACATTTTTAAAATTTTCTTTTAATTTTTCGCCCCATCTTTCCATTCTTCTCATCCCATTCTTATGCCTTAATGTATTCACTGTAATGTCTTCCCCTTGTTTATATATTGTGCTTTGTGTATTTGTTTGCTGATGAAGGCTAGTCGCTGAAACATCCTGTTTTCCATAATTGTGTTCTGTAAAACTGCATTACTTTGTGTTATTTTAAATTGTTTATATTTCTCACCAAGTCTTTTTGATGACTTCCATTTAATGTTCTTAGATATTGTGACTGGAGCTTCTGCGGGATGGAATAGCAATACCTATGTCTCAGCTCCTAGGTCAGCACATACAACATGACTGGTTAATGAAAAGTTACTTTTCTTTGTTTCTTTACTTTTTAGTAACAGACAGGCTGCTGACTAGTGGTGTATTCTAATCATGTACGCACCTCTAATAATTTTAATCTTTCAAATTAAACTTCTTATCTATACCACAATAATGTAGGCACTTATTACAAAAGATGTTATTAAGAACACATGGTTTTTTTTTTCATTTTAACACATGTAAAGGTTTAAAAAAACATTTGGTGACAGTGTTTAACAGAATTTCTGTTTCTTTATTTATCTCTTAGTGATTTCCTTCTTTACCTCCCTCTGCATCCGTATATCTATCTGCCTTTTCATATATCTCTCTTGCCCTGTATGTCCACCGTCCTTCCAGGCCTCCGTCCACCTGTCCTTCCCTCCCTCCCTGACCCCCCCTCTCTCTTTCTTTCTCTCTCCCACTCACAGAAACAAAAATTCACAAAAACACTGCACATATACACCAATCTCAGCCAGTAGTTTAAGCAGTGAATCTTCACTCAGAAACAAATGCTCCACATTTTAAAATGTAAAATATGGCACATTCAACGATAAACAAAGCGTATGTTTACTTGAGATGGAAGGATAGGTTTGGATTTTAAGAATTGTAAAAAGAAATTTTTGTAATTTCTTCTTGTGTGTTACTGATTGATTTTATTTATTTTTTGCTGCAGACGAATTAAATGGTTATTGATTGGACACATGGAACAATTCATACACTGTTACACGCTAACAACAGAAGAAAATCAATAGTTGTCTGAACAATGGCAATACAAGGTTAATTTTATGTATAAAGCGGACAGTGCTGTACAGATGTATCGATTAAATCTGACTCTGCAAGACATTTTGTTGAAAATATTTTTCTCTATTCTTTATGCTCTTGCAAATATTCAATATTGAGCTCCTAGTTTCAGAATGCTATTTCCCTTCATCTTGGAGATATCTCCTTGGTGTTATGCCCTAGGTTTGTTCAGTAATACATTCCTCTTTTGGTCACCATTAGTATAAAATCACCACATACATTCCCACCCCTACAGAAACAGGTAGACACAGGCAAACACACACATGCATATACATATAATCAATCATCCACCCAACATTTGTCAGCCTGCCTACCCAGTTCTGGGTTATAATTATATTTACTGTCTGTTAAAATTGTTGATATACTCATGTGTTAGGAGGGCCCTTAAGGGAAGCAAAGAGTAGTAGCATTGTAACTTATCATGTGTGTCATAAGAGGAGACAGGATATTTGGCATGGGAATAGATTCCCTCTTCCACAGAAAACTTTAACTGCATAATCCAACCAACCAGAAACAAGGACAAAGAAACAAAAATAAAACAAATTCAGTCATCCAAGATGGAGATATGGTGCCAGGCCCATATTTCCTTGACCAAACAGAACTGGATAAGTGATGTGGTCAGTATTAAACCAAATGCTTCATGTGCCAGAAAATTGGCTGGTACCTAATTTATGAGACTGGGTCAGCCCTGGAGTGGTGTGGTCACAAAACCATCCTACTTTGTAAGCTATTGTTCTATGGATGTTAAATATAGTGGATAATATTTTCATTAAGTAGGGAGTGATCAGCTATATTTTCTCAGCTTTCTTCTTATGCAACAGAAGATAAATATATTAGGGCACCGAATAGTAGCCAGATAATTGTTTTAAAATGGAGCCAGACAACAAGCATATTTAACATACAACAGAATAGAAGGGGATGTCACGAGCGCCCTGAGTTAACCCAGATAATAATACCGACGTTTGCGTGGCGTATATTTTCTGGGCCACAACAGTCGTACTAACAGAGTAAACACAGCTGTACAGGTTACATCGTGTCAGCCCATATACACATTTGGTGGTGAGTGAGTAGGAATGGATACATCGAGTTGGCAGTTCATTAACAGTTAGAATCACATATGATTGTCGGCTTAGGATATGGAATGGTTCCGTTTGTCATCTATACTGCCGGACATCAGACGGAAATGGCTGCTGGGATTGTCACCACGGAATAGAAGATTGACAGTTTATCAACAGGTCGGAAGTGCCCGACTAGGGAGAAAACAGTGCATCTGTCAATTCTTGGTTTCCGGCACATCGATAGGATTGACGGGGTTATTTGCAACTCTTTGTTGTAACTCGACAGAAACTCGCTGGCTTGTTTGAGAATCTAAACAATTACTGACAACTTTGACAGGACTAAAGCCAGGAAAATGGATTCTTGACAAGGGATGATCTGCCACTGTGCCACCTGTGTGGGGGCATAAAGGATAACGTCACGTGGCCAACTTTGGTAGTTTGCGATATAAACTCGAGTTGAGATCAACTAGGGTGGACTTGAATAATGCTCTAGTTAGAGTGCCAGGGCACTGCAGCGCCTAGTGGAAATAATATCTACCGTGTGTTAATTAGTGACTTAATTTTGCACGTGCCTATAATGGCAGATGTAGATATGATTGATAAGACTGCAGTAGTGCCATTTAAGGTATAACCTATTATAATATATTCGTTATAATTACTTTAGGCAGTAGCCTTGTTAAACTATAGTGTGATGATTAGCACTGTTAGTGGAAACTAGCTAGAGTAGTGAAGTGATACTTGGCTCTGTTAGCTAAAATAGATTAGTGAAGTGTTGATAAGCTTTACTAGTTGAGAATTGAGTAATGAGGGATAATTGGGATCTTCCCGTAGGTGTCCCTGGTGGGCGGGGTTCCGCATTCTGTTTGCTGATATTTTTTCTTTGTCATAGCCTGATTCGACTCTAGGTGGGTAGCTAATCTGCTCTATGACTAAGTCTAGTTAGCTAAAGATCATTAAGCAAGGTGATAGGCTTACACTCAGCCGAAGGGATCAGTGACTAGTACTATCACCAGATGTGTTGTTTCTATCCTAGGTTCCCTACCAGATCCAAGGAAACTCTACAAAGTTTGGGGAAGATTTAAAAAACCCATTCTGAAGAACACCAGTTCAAGGGTCAATAAAGTTGCATACAGAAACGTAACTTACGCTAGAAGGAAATTGATTCATCAAAGAGAGTGATGCATACTGATGCACCACACAGCATCAGACAGTAGTAACGAACCGAGAACCGGCTAAGAGTACCTAGTGTTAGTACAGTAACAATTAACATTAGTAATTAGCACTTATGGACTGAATGGTTCGATGTGCGGCGAGGATGATCTGTCGACTGACTAACTAACTAACTAACTGCGTACACACTACAAAGGACTTGTGCAGTTTTTTGTTAAGGGACGTTAGGAACGGACATTGTGTAGAGTGCAACCGGTCCATGATTAACTGTTAATACCACCGGTGTCTATTTCGGATGTTCATGAAATTGGATTACCAGAGGTCTACAGAGGCAAAGCAGTATCCAGCAAGATGGTTTCGGCAACGGGTGAGAAGTACATGTTCTGACGTACCGTGCTGTGGTCTATCTTTGCTGGGATCAGCTGACTGGGTTGCTGTCTGAGAGTCAGAGTCTACACACTTTATAGAACACGTCACACATTTTCTTCACATACACGTCTCATATACGTTACACTTTTATTTTAATAAATTACTCTTTATTAATTTCTAGAAGCAAGAGTTGTTGAGTATGTTGCGTTGGGGAAGTATGAGAAGGGGGCATAGTACGACAGTGTGAGAGTGATAGGAGAAGGTGTCCATAGGCTGATGGAGTGTGTTGGACGGAAGCTGGTGGATTCTCCAGAATATTGAGAGGAAAAAAATATTATAATGTGGGTGTCGGATCTCCTCACTCCAGGGACGACACTTTAAAGGAGGACACGACATTATTGGGGGCTCGTCCGGGATCTTTGGACAGCGGGATCTCTCGTAAACGGGATCTTTGGACAGCGGGATCTCTCGTAAACGGGATCTTTGGACAGCGGGATCTCCCGTAAACGGAATCATTGGACAGCGAGATCTCCTGCAAGCAGGAACCTTTGACAGTGGGATCTTCTGACAACGGGGTCTTTTGACACGGGATCCTTAGTTATAAAAGGGAGATATCATTTTGGAGAATCCAGCTAGAGTGAATGTGGATAGGGGTTAGGACTAATATCTTACCTGTTCACACTTCACACGTCTGCATAGGTCTGTGGTCCTGATTCTACTCTTGTCACTGCGTGAATGTGCTGTGTGTGGTATATCTAGATTTATAGTACTTGTTCATATATCTGTATAGTAATTTGCAGTTATATTGTACTAGACCTGCTAGCTTACCTCTCTGTATAATGGCCACCCCTAAACTTAGCACAGCAGAATTAAAGGCAAGGGGGGAAGAAATGGGATTAGCTATGTCTGCTCTAACGGATTACATACAAGAAGTGGAGAGAGAGAGTATCGTCAAGCGGAACGGGAAGATCGAAAGGCCGAGTTGGAATTGAGGAGGATGGAAGCTGAACAAGCAGCTAGGAAATTGGAAGCTGAGCAAGCAGCTAGGAAATTGGAAGCTGAACAAGCAGCTATGAAATTTGAAGCTGAGCAAGCAGCTAGGAAATTGGAAGCTGAGCAAGCAGCTAGGAAATTTGAAGCTGAACAAGCAGCTAGGAAATTAGAAGCTGAACAAGAAGCACAGAAAAGGGAGCACGAGTACCGGATGAGGGAACTCGAGTTGAAGAGTCAATCTAATGGAGAAACTGAGGGAGCAGTTGGAGGTTCCTCCATCCCAGGATCAACACCAGTAGGTGGACATGGGTACCATGCTATGAAGTTTCCTTTAGCGGTCTACGAGGAGGACAAAGAGAAGATTGATCAATACCTTCAACGCTTCGAGGCTATGTCAGTTGCTATGGGTCTGGAGCGTAACAAATGGAATCTTAAGCTATCCCAGGGATTACGTGGGACGGGATACGAGGTTTATACTCGCCTGCCACCAGGACATGAGAACAATTATGATGAGTTAAAGACGGCTCTGCTGAAACGATTCGAGGTTACGTCACATACCTACCGGAAAAAATTTCGAGCAGCGAAACGAGAACCGGGAGAGTTGTTTGCCGCCTACAGTTTGCGTCTTAAATCTTATCTCCATAAGTGGATGGATTTGGCTGGGTTCGCACATGACTATGAGAGTCTGGAAGAGCTCATGGTGGTCGACCAGCTGAAGAAGCAAATGTCTAAACCTTTCAGGACGTTCCTGGGAGAACAAGGAGCGGAACGTATTGACCTTGTGACTAAATTAGCAGAACGGTTCGTCGAGGTACATGGGGAGGCAGGGGAAAACCTTTCCACCAACTCCAAAAGTCAAGAGAAACATGACAAGAAGAAAGCCAAAAACTCAGGAACAAAAAAGTGGGAACCTTATGTGCAAAAATCAGAGGATAGTTCAGAGAAGAAGAAGGAGGGAAGCAAGAGCACTTCAAGCTCTACACCTAAACGACCGTGGTCGGAGAAGTGGTGTTCAATTTGTAAGTCACCCTCTCACAATACGAGGGACTGCAAATCGAAGGCTAAGAACCCTCACTTTGCAGCATGTCAAGTGACTTCCAAGGAGGTTGTCACGGAAAATGCCAAGGTCAACAAGGAAGCTCGCCACCAGGAGAGCTCATTCAAGTCCGACAATAGAAAATCTAGGACAGGGAAATGGTGCAACCAATGCCAGTCAAACACGCACAATGCTATTGACTGCAGGGGAAAGTCAGGAGACACTCAATTCGTCGTGTGCTCAGGGAAACCTAAGGTGGAGCCCACCGAACAGGTCGAGGCCGAGGAAGAGACTCCAGACCAGGAAAAACCACCTGTAGTGGAATTGGTAGAGGTTAACGGTCGTCAAGTGGAGTGTTTATACGACACAGGACTGGACGGGGAGGCCGTGATTTCTGCGGATCTGGTACATCCAGAACAATTCACAGGTGAAACATTGGATATACAGCCTGCACAGAAAAGTGCTGTAACCATGAAGTTGCCCATTGCTAATGTGGAGATTCGGTCAAGGTACGTCACCGGCACCATCAAGGCCGCTGTATTGACCGATCCCATTTTTCCAGTCATCCTAGGTTGCCGGTATGTCTTTCTGGGAATGCCCAGGGAGCCAATTCATATGGGAGCAATGCAGACTCGCTCTCAGACGAAAACGGAAGAGGCAGACGCAATTGTGACTAACCCAATGCCGGGGGAGCTACGAACTGCCCAGAGTGAGGATGATACTTTACGTCCTTGCTATAAAAAGCTGCAGAAAAGTGCTGATCCACCAGGACGGGGGCAGTACTACATGAAGAATAGGATACTCTACAGGAGAGCAGGAAGGGGCGACAACCTATACGATCAGTTGGTCGTCCCGAAAGCTCATCGGTCCCAGATTCTTCATATGGGGCATACCATCTCCTTTAGTGGACACATGGGTATTGCCGCCACCATGCAGCGGATTTCCTGCCACTACTATTGGCCGGGAATGACAGATGATGTGCGTCGGTATGTGAAGTCATGCCCTGAGTGCCAGAGGGTGGCACCGAAACACTGGACAGCACCAGTGGTGTTGGGTGAGATGCCCATCATGAACTCTCCTTTCGAGAGGGTAGCCATCGATATCGTGGGTCCACTTCCCAGGACTAGGAAGAGGAACATGTATATACTCACAATGGTGGATTGCTGTACAATGTGGGGTGAAGCCATACCGTTGACCACGATTGACTCGAAAAGAGTGGCGGACGCACTGATGGAGGCCTTTACCAGATTAGGCTTTCCGGATCAAATTCTGACGGACAATGGATCTCAGTTTTGTGGAAAACTCATGGAGGAGGTATTTAGGGTGTTTCACTCTAACCACATACATACCAGCCCTTACCACCCTCAAGCCAATGGACAAGTAGAGCGTTTCAACGGCACGTTGATGACAATGCACAGGAAACTAGCGCAGGAAAAACCTGATAGGTGGGATGAATATATCCCAGCAGCACTCTTTGCCTATCGGGAAGTTCCTCATGGCTCAACAGGACTACCACCCGCTACGTTGCTGTTTGGTCGTCCAATCAAAGGACCGTTGGAAGCCATGTTGAGGAGTTGGACTGAAGAGGGGACGTCAGAAGAAGTGATCTCATCCTATCAATACGTGGAGGAACTGAAAGAAAAACTCCACAAGGGATGGACTCTGGCAAATCAAAACTTGAAAAAGGCCAGAAAAAGACATGCGGCTTACTACAACCGTAGGTCTAAAGAAAGATCTCTAGAGGTGGGAGATAAAGTCTTGTTGCTACTCCCAACGGGAAACAACAAACTGGAGATAGGTTGGCAAGGACCATTTCCCGTGGAAAGGGTGATATCCAGAACCAACTATCAAATCCGGATCCGGGGAAAGTCGAAGATTTTACATATCAATCTCTTGCGGAAATACGAAGAGAGACCAGGAGACAAGGCAGCTCACCTCATGGCAATGGCAGTTGCAGTGGAGACAGAAGTGGGAACCAGCGAGGGCAGGGAATATCCCTTAGTACACCAGGAAACTTATAGGGATGTGCAAGTGAACCCTGATCTGACCTCCCAGGAGAGGGAAAGGATAACCCAGGTTCTCAAGTCTCATAAGGAGATACTGACTGATAAACCTGGACGAACGAGGTTGGTTGAGTTCGAGATGACTTTGACCACACAGGAGCCTGTTCGCCAAAAGGTTTACCCAGTGCCATTCTCTAAAGAAAAGGCCCTGGAGGAGGAAATAAAAAAACTGCTGGAGGATGACGTGATTGCACCATCCACATCCCCATACAATGCGGGGGTAGTTTTGTTACGCAAACCAAGTGGAGAACACAGGTTGTGTATAGATTACCGATTGCTGAACAGTCATACACAGTTTCAGGTGGAACCTTTGCCGAATCCAACTCAGTTATTCGCTAGGCTCCATAAGGCTCGGTACTTTTCAAAGGTGGATCTGAGTCGGGGGTACTATCAGATACCAGTCAAACCGGAGATTCGACCACTGTTAGCTTTCAGTACACCCAGTGGACACTACGAATTCAAGGTCATGCCCTTTGGACTCAGCAATGCACCTAGTGTGTTTACACGCATGATGAGGACTTTACTAGATCCGTTACAGGATCCGTCCATCATCTCATTCATGGATGATATTCTGATTTCCAGTGACAGCTTGGATGACCACTTACAATCCTTGGAGAGAGTGTTTAATAGACTCAAGGAAGCAGAGCTTACTGCTCGTCCAACCAAGTGCATGATTGGTTACCAGACTCTGGAATTTCTAGGTCACACCATCACTCCAGGACACATTGTCCCAGAAGAGAAGAACCTGGAGAAAATCAGAAATGCACCAAGGCCAAAAACGAAGAAGGATGTGCGATCTTTTCTCTCGTTGTGTGGGTTCTACCACAAATTTATCCCACATTTCACGGAATTGGGAGCTCCGTTGACGGAAACCTTGAAAAAGGGATTCCCGGACCAAATCATTTGGACACCCGAATGTGAGAATGCCTATAGTCAGTTAAAGGAGGCCTTGGTCAGCAAACCTGTATTACAGCTCCCTGACCTTTCCAAACCATTTGTGTTGAGAACAGATGCGAGTGCGATTGGAATTGGAGCCGCTTTGTTACAGGAAGGAAAAGACGATGCTTCGGTTTTGAAACCTGTGGCATACGCAAGTAAGAAACTTCTACAGGCGGAGAGGAATTATTCAACCGTCGAGAGAGAATGCTTGTCCCTCGTATGGGCAGTGCAAAAATTTCAGCCATATTTATATGGAGTTAAGTTTCGGGTCCAGTCAGATCATCAGCCCCTGATGTTCCTGGCTACTTCTCAGAAGCTCAACGCACGTTTGATGCGGTGGTCGTTGTTACTTCAACCGTATAATTTCACAGTAGAGTACATTCCTGGGAAGGAAAATGTTAGAGCGGACTTCTTGTCAAGACACCCAGCTCCTGAAGAAGAGGAATGAATCATCTGGATTTAACTCATGGTGGAGAAGAGTGAGATGGACTACTCTCTTAAGAGGGGGCCTATGTCACGAGCGCCCTGAGTTAACCCAGATAATAATACCGACGTTTGCGTGGCGTATATTTTCTGGGCCACAACAGTCGTACTAACAGAGTAAACACAGCTGTACAGGTTACATCGTGTCAGCCCATATACACATTTGGTGGTGAGTGAGTAGGAATGGATACATCGAGTTGGCAGTTCATTAACAGTTAGAATCACATATGATTGTCGGCTTAGGATATGGAATGGTTCCGTTTGTCATCTATACTGCCGGACATCAGACGGAAATGGCTGCTGGGATTGTCACCACGGAACAGAAGATTGACAGTTTATCAACAGGTCGGAAGTGCCCGACTAGGGAGAAAACAGTGCATCTGTCAATTCTTGGTTTCCGGCACATCGAGAGGATTGACGGGGTTATTTGCAACTCTTTGTTGTAACTCGACAGAAACTCGCTGGCTTGTTTGAGAATCTAAACAATTACTAACAACTTTGACAGGACTAAAGCCAGGAAAATGGATTCTTGACAAGGGATGATCTGCCACTGTGCCACATGTGTGGGGGCATAAAGGATAACGTCACGTGGCCAACTTTGGTAGTTTGCGATATAAACTCGAGTTGAGATCAACTAGGGTGGACTTGAATAATGCTCTAGTTAGAGTGCCAGGGCACTGCAGCGCCTAGTGGAAATAATATCTACCGTGTGTTAATTAGTGACTTAATTTTGCACGTGCCTATAATGGCAGATGTAGATATGATTGATAGGACTGCAGTAGTGCCATTTAAGGTATAACCTATTATAATATATTCGTTATAATTACTTTAGGCAGTAGCCTTGTTAAACTATAGTGTGATGATTAGCACTGTTAGTGGAAACTAGCTAGAGTAGTGAAGTGATACTTGGCTCTGTTAGCTAAAATAGATTAGTGAAGTGTTGATAAGCTTTACTAGTTGAGAATTGAGTAATGAGGGATAATTGGGATCTTCCCGTAGGTGTCCCTGGTGGGCGGGGTTCCGCATTCTGTTTGCTGATATTTTTTCTTTGTCATAGCCTGATTCGACTCTAGGTGGGTAGCTAATCTGCTCTATGACTAAGTCTAGTTAGCTAAAGATCATTAAGCAAGGTGATAGGCTTACACTCAGCCGAAGGGATCAGTGACTAGTACTATCACCAGATGTGTTGTTTCTATCCTAGGTTCCCTACCAGATCCAAGGAAACTCTACAAAGTTTGGGGAAGATTTAAAAAACCCATTCTGAAGAACACCAGTTCAAGGGTCAATAAAGTTGCATACAGAAACGTAACTTACGCTAGAAGGAAATTGATTCATCAAAGAGAGTGATGCATACTGATGCACCACACAGCATCAGACAGTAGTAACGAACCGAGAACCGGCTAAGAGTACCTAGTGTTAGTACAGTAACAATTAACATTAGTAATTAGCACTTATGGACTGAATGGTTCGATGTGCGGCGAGGATGATCTGTCGACTGACTAACTAACTAACTAACTGCGTACACACTACAAAGGACTTGTGCAGTTTTTTGTTAAGGAACGCTAGGAACGGACATTGTGTAGAGTGCAACCGGTCCATGATTAACTGTTAATACCACCGGTGTCTATTTCGGATGTTCATGAAATTGGATTACCAGAGGTCTACAGAGGCAAAGCAGTATCCGGCAAGATGGTTTCGGCAACGGGTGAGAAGTACATGTTCTGACGTACCGTGCTGTGGTCTATCTTTGCTGGGATCAGCTGACTGGGTTGCTGTCTGAGAGTCAGAGTCTACACACTTTATAGAACACGTCACACATTTTCTTCACATACACGTCTCATATACGTTACACTTTTATTTTAATAAATTACTCTTTATTAATTTCTAGAAGCAAGAGTTGTTGAGTATGTTGCGTTGGGGAAGTATGAGAAGGGGGCATAGTACGACAGTGTGAGAGTGATAGGAGAAGGTGTCCATAGGCTGATGGAGTGTGTTGGACGGAAGCTGGTGGATTCTCCAGAATATTGAGAGGAAAAAAATATTATAATGTGGGTGTCGGATCTCCTCACTCCAGGGACGACACTTTAAAGGAGGACACGACAGGGGAGATAAAATTAGGAAATAGTCTGTGTTTTGAACGTGGTATGCAGGATTACAAATTGCATCTGTAACCGTTTCGTCACAGAGCCGGCACTTGTTCTAGCATCTCCCCATTTACTGTGATGTTCGTTGATGGCCTCTCCATTCCACTGCTAATTATGATTCAAAATATGATGTCAAAAATATAATTTGCTGGTGTTAAGGAGCAGTTTGTGATATTTGTGAAGAAAAATTTTGTGTTTATCATTGTTCAGTTAATTTAATTTGGCACTGAATCACTTATGAATATTCCTATTTACCTTGATGTTAACTGCGTATTTAAAAGGTGTGTAACCACTTAAACCTAAAAACAAGACAAGAGCTATTCTGATTATTTCCTCTGTTTTCCAAACACCTTCATAATGCATCTAAGTGTGACCAATTTACAGCACATGTCATAACATTAATTATTATGTAATAATATCTAATATAAAATCATGTTTAGAAGTGGGGTGGCAAAAAGGAATGAGAGTACAAAGCATGGATAACGCAGGAAACCCTTAAAAAGATAGAAGCAGATTTAAATAATAGCAAAACCAGAGCTACAAAAAAAAATGGAAAAAATGCAGAAGCTAATAAAGAATAAGCGGATAAGGTGGAAAAAAAAAACAATATACAGATGACCTAGCAAGAGAGGCAGTGGAAGCAGCAATGAAAGGAAACCTTAGAGCCCTTTACTGTACCACAAGGAGGAGAGCAGGAAAATGTAATCAACCAAATGGACTGATCAGAAATAGAAATGGGAGCTACCTTATAGCCCACATACACAAAACATTATCATATTTCAGCTGTGTAGATAAGGATTCATTACGTTGCTTTAATATATGTTGATTTATTTGTGTTGTATGCACCAAACAAGATACAGCAAAATTTACCATATAATATAATGTTTAGTTCTTTATTGTTAAAATTTACAAGAGGAAAACACTGTTTTATATTTTTAAATACACACAGCTGAAATGAAGGGTAATTTCAGTGAGGATTCTAGACTGAGTTTGAACCAAACTTGTGAGAATTCTAGTCTGGGTTTGAACCAAAATAATGAGGATCACAACATGGAACTGAAAAAATACCAAATAGTATGATCATAAATTATATTTCTAGACTGAATAAGACAATAACTAAATTTAAACTAACTGGAATTTTGGAAAAACCAAATTGCACACACAAAGTAGTCAAGCAGCCGCATTAGACATGGCACACTAAATATAAGTATAATTTTCCTACAAACCACTTAAATGCATACTTTCTAAGTCTCCATGATCTGCTTATAACATTCATTAATTATTTGTGGTATGACAATGTACGAAACATCTATTAGTTGCAAAAATATAAAATCATACACAGTGCAGAAAATAGTACTTTATAACTGGACACTTAATATAATCAAAAGTGGATGGTAAACACACATTTAAATCAATTTACAACAATATTTGTTGCAATAATCATGTTAACCACAGTATAAGACCTCCAATATATTCTGTAACATTAAAGAAAACAGAAAATAGAAGATGAGTACAGGTCAGTATTGTCAAACCTTTGCCCAACAAAGCTATGATCAACTCAGTAAAGACACATGACAATACATGTTTAAAATTTATAACACAAAAATTCCTGTACATCTAACCTTAGATAAATTTTTTAATAAGTGTTATTCATCATATATCTGATTTGGTAGAAATGTGCAGTGCCGCATTAATTATCACAACTGTTTTACTGGTACAAATTATACTATTCTGAATACAGCTCACCTTTTTAAATGCAAAAAGTTCACTTGTTGCTAAAGCATGACACTTCAATAAGCCATTTTAGTCACATAACTACATGATTGTAAATAACGCTCAGAGACCACACAAAAAGTAATTTTTTTCACCACTTACTCAAAAGCTGATCTTCTCTGATAATAATTATCAAAATATCCTTATACCCTAACATTGCAAAATGAAGAAACACACTTCTTCACTGTGTAATGCAGTATTTTATAAACCTTTTGATTCTCAATACATTCTAATAAATTAATCATATTAAAATATGAAAGGATATAATTTTTCACCAGGAAACATAATGAAATAACAAACTACTGTAACATTTAAATATTCATGGCAAAGATATGCGAATAATACAGAACATACATTGACAGCAAACGCAGATATAAGCATCAAAAACCACAAGAGAACATTTCATTGCAATAAACGATGACAGACCAAATTAAGCATATAATGAGATCTATAGATTATTGAAAATATGCCAAGAAATTCATCATTTTATGATCATCATGCAGCAGACCGAACAGGCTTATCTGTATGGCATATGATCAATGAATGAATGTCAACAGCATACCATAATATATATATATATATATATATATATATATATATATATATATATATATATATATATATATATATATCATCATCATCATCATCATCATCAAGTGCCGTGCCGGCTGGCGTAGGCGTTCATGGCTCTCCACAGATCTCGGTCTTTGGTGTTCTGGATCAACTCTGCTGATGATAATCCTCCATGCCACCGTCTCAGTCCGTCCAGCATCATTTCTCTTGGTCTGCCTCTGCCTCTCTTCCCCTCGATCTTTCCAGTTGTCACGATGTTCTCCAATGCCTCTCTTCTCATCACATGACCAAAGAAAGATGTTTGTCTCTTTCTTATTGTTGTATATAGTGTTCTAGTTTCATTAGCCTCTTTCAGGCAATCGTTGTTAGTTACTCTGGCAGTCCAAGGAATTGGCAACATTCGTCTTAAAAACCACATCTCTGTTGCTTCTAAGTTCTTCCTAATTTGTTCATTTACATTCCAAGATTCGCTGCCATACAGCAAAACTGGTTCTATATAGCATTTTAGTACTCTCTTTCTTACATTCATTGATAGCGACTTATTGCATAAGATACTCTTCATTTTCTGAAATGCTGTCTTTGCCTGCCCTATTCTGCTCTTAATCTCTTTTGTACATCTTCCATCTGATGTTATAAGTGCCCCTAGGTATTTAAAATTATCCACTTGGTTGAGAATTTCCCCTTCTATTTCTATGTCACATTTTGGCGTCCCCATTTTCTTTGATATCACCATTGTTACTGTTTTCTTGATATTCAAGGACAGTCCTTTCTGTGCACTCTCTGTTACTACACTGTCCAACAATTGTTGTAGGTCTGTTGCATTATCCGCTACCAATACTGTGTCATCTGCATAGCGTATATTGTTTATATTATATCCTCCGATTAGTATTCCTGGCTTCTCTTTGATCTCTCTCATTATTACTTCGCTATACAGGGAGAAGAGATCGGGTGACAAGACACACCCCTGTCGTATTCCTAGCTTTATCTGTTCGTAACTACCCTCTTTATTTCCCATTTTAATTGCTGCTACTTGGTTCCAGTATATATTCTTTATTATTCTTAAATCTTTCCCATCAATGATGATATCTTCCAACATTTTAATCAGCTCATCATGTTTTACTTTATCAAATGCCTTAGTATAATCTATGAAACATAAATATATGTCTCTTTGTTTCTCTATTGATCTTTCTATTAGTGTTCGTAATATATATATTGCATTGTTTGTACTCTTTCCTTCCATAAAACCATACTGTTCTTCACTAATTTCCATTTTTATTTTCTTTCTTGTTCTTCTCATTATAATTCTGAGTAGAAGCTTAGTGACATGGTTTATGAGGTTAATTGTACGAAATTCTTCACAATCAATTGCTCCTGGTCTTTTTGGTATAGCTATAAATACAGATTTCAGCATATCACTGGGTAAATATCCACTACTGTAAATATCATTCAACATTTTGGTTAATATATCTACTCCAAATTCTCCCAACACTTCTAATTCTTCTATTGTGATTTCATCTGGCCCAGCTGTTTTTCCTTTCTTCATATGTTTCATAGCATCAGCGACTTCTTCTTTTAGAATAGGTGGGCCTTCTAAGTTACTTTCTTCTGTTAATTCTTCCCTTTCTCCATTATATAATTCTCTTATATACTCATTCCACCTCTTCATTATAGCACCTTCCTCCAATAAAGTCTGTCCTGTTTTTGATTTCAAACACCCTGTATTTATTCTTATTTTTCTTCCTGTGAGCTCGCTGATTTGTCTGTGCATACTTTTTTGATCTTTAATGGAATTTAATTCAATTTTTCTGCATTGCTCATTTAACCAACTTTCTTTTGCCTTCACACATTTATCTCTTATTTCTGTCTTTATCTTAGCATACTCTTGTTTGTCATTTTTATTCTGTTTCCTTTTGTCCATCAACCTTAAGATTTCTTCATTCATCCATTTTTTCTTAGCTTTTTTGGCTTCTCTCCGGTAATATTTCTTTGCTAGTTTGATGAATGGAGTCCCTTAACATTTCCCATTGTTCATCTATACTCTGTATTTTAGCTATTGCATTGTACCTATTTTTCACAGTCACTCTGTATTGTTCTTGAATTTCTTTATCTACTTTCAGAACCTCTTTATTAAGTCTCAAGTTTTTAACCATTTTTTCCCCTCTCTTTAATCTTACTTTTATTTGTCCGCATAGTGGTACATGATCACTGTTACCGTCAGCACCAGGCATTGTCTTTACATTAATTAATGCATTTCTAAATCTTTTATTAATAAGTATGTAGTCAATTTGGTTGCGTATTTTCATATCAGGGCTTTTCCATGTGTATAGTCGTCTTTTATGGTGTTTAAACCATGTGTTTCCAATTATCATATCATTAATATTTGCCCATTCTAGTATTAGTTTCTCTCCTCTTTCATTTCTTGTACCTAAACCGTAATTCCCCACTATATCCTCTATTTTTCCCTTTCCTACTTTTGCATTAAAATCCCCCAGTATTATTTTTATTTCTTGTGATCCAATTTGGGCTATTGCCATTTCAACTTCATTGTAAAAGTTTTGTATATCTTCATCACTACTGTTTGTTGTTGGTGCATATACTTGTATAATATTTATATCTATTGGTTTGCCTTTGATTTTGACCATTATAACTCTATCTGAAATGCACCAGTATCCAGTCATAGATTTGGCTGTATTTTCATCAAATATTATTCCTACACCTTTTTCATGTGTGTCCCCTCCAGAATAAATTATTGTGTGTTTGTCGGTTATAATTTTGCCAGATCCCTTCCATATCATCTCACTTATGCCTAGTATATTCATTTTCATGTTTTCCATTTCTCTTAGAACATTGTTTAACTTTCCTAGCTCATTTAATGTCCTAACATTCCACGTTCCTACTCTAAATTTATTTAGTTTAGTTATTGTTTTAGTTTTGCCATCAGTAGCTGGATGACGGTCTGGTGTCACCTGTGGCTCATGACTGTCCCTACCGGACGAGGATGTCCTAAGACAGCCATTAACGTCGTTCACTATTTCTGAAATGTGTGTCGCCATGAAATCTTGGGAAGATAATGTGGTGGTTTCCCCTTGCCTTCCACATTCACACGGTGGTCTTTTAACTCTGCCTTTGACAGCCATTTCCGACTGTCAGGACAAGTGATTGCCCTGCTCTGCTCAGCTGCAGAGTTGTCCACTTATTCCGGTGGATACTCGGTCCCCAGAGCTGTGTTAGCCACACCGTAGTGTGTTTCCATCCTCTACCGCGGGGAGGTGAAGTTGGGATTTTCCCTTCATAAAGTTATGGTCTATGACCAAAACTCTCCAGTACTTTTTATACATAATCATGTAATCGTGTGTCTTGCCAGCTGGTATAGCCATTCATGTCTTTCCACAGATCTCGGTCCTTGGGGCACTGAATCAACTCTGCTGATGATATTCCTCCATGATATCATCTCAGTCCACCCAGCATAATTTCTCTTGGTCTACCTCTATCACTTTTCCCACTGATCATTCCAGTTGTCACAGTATTCTACAATGCCTCTCTTTTCATCACATAATCAAAGAATGTTGTTTGTATCTTCTTATAGTTGTATATGTTCTACTGTCATTACTCTCTTCCAGACAATCGTAGTTAATTACTCTGACAGTCCAAGGTATTCACAACATTTGTCTCAGGAATCACATCTCTGTTGCTTCTAAGTTTTCCGAATGTTTTAATTAACGTTCTATAATTCACTGCCATACGGCAAAGCAGGTTCTTATTTCAGCATTCTCTTTCATTCGGTGATAGTGGCTTATTGCAAAAGATTCTTCTCATTTTCTGGAATAGAGGTTTTGCCTGGCCTATTTTGCTCATAATCCTGAAGCATCTTCCATCTGATATTATAATTTCCTCTAGGTATTTAAATTTATCAACTTCACTAAACATTTTCCCTTCTATTGTTATCTCACATTTAGGTGTCATCTTTTTCTTTGACATAAACCATTGTTATTATTTTCTTGATATTCAAGGAAAGTCCTATTTTTTCCTATATGTTACATTCTCTTCTCTCGTCATGTTCCTCTTGTACCTTGTGGTGTCGGGGTGAAGTATAAACAGTGGGAGAATGGCCGTTTATGGGCTTCATGTATTGATATTCACATGGACTGCTATTCATTTGTGTTATTAGTTAGTTAGTTAGTTAGTCTTTCCTCTTGAGCCTAAGGCGGCGCATAGGGCAGAAGTCCTGACTCTCCATGCTTGGCGGTTCGCTGCTATCCGTTGTGCTATTACAATGACCAAAAGTTGTAGATCTTTTGCATTTTCTACCACCAATGCTGCTTCATCTGCATAACGTACATTGTTCATTTATATATATAGTACATTGCTTATTTTATTTATTGTCTATTTATAACCCCAGTTGGGAATGTTGTCTCTTTCTCTGTCCATGCTTGCATAAAGCATATGGAGGGGGGGGGGGAATGGGTAATCTAAGCTTGCATTCCAAGGTCAGACATGTTACCTTGGTTGGAAATATTACTGTTTGTTTTGTCTAGCCTTGAAGTCTTTCCATCCTTTTACTTGGTTATCATTTGGCTCTGAACATACATTTTTTTTCTTATCAGTAATTGATTCAGTTTCACTCTCATTCATTCATTTAGTAGCATGTCCCTTGCAGAACCTTGCTCCCATAACCATCCATAAAACTTCTCAGTCATAAGCAAGATGTCCCGAGTCCGATACACCCATCTGGAGATCATCCGCCACATCCTGCACCTATCTTCTCTTTGGCATTATTCTACCTCTCTTCCCGGGTGTATATTCCTACATGATTATTCTTTCAAAACTTGCATGACATTTTAAGTGACCAAACTATTAAAATTGTCTATGTTTTATCGTCTTTAGTAGTCAACCTTCTTCAATATTCAGATCTTTTCGTATGAATTAATTTGTTTTCTGTATCCGAGATATTCTTAGAACCCGTCTATAACATTTATATATTAAAGGCATTTATGCGCTGTTGAACTTGTTTAGTAAGTGTTCAGGTCTCACTGGTGTATATTGCAATGGGAAAGATGCATGCTCTTAAAACTCTAATTTACAAAGTTCTATCTGTTCCCCCTCCACAATTATTCATTATTGTCTAATGGATCTGATGACTAATTGATTTTCATTGTTTCAATTATGTGTGTGTGTTTATTATCATTTGTTAAACTCATCCTATAAAGTTTTGTAATTTACAACAATTATTCAAAACATATTTATAAAATCAAGATCAATTTGTGCATACTTAAAAACTACTCAGTACTACTTACCAAGTTGAGATTCTGCCGTTCATTTGCAAGTTTAAGTTTTTGCTGACGAATGAAACTATCAATTTCAGAATCAACTGCTGTCATTATTATTAGCTTTGATTACTTCAGCCAATAATATACAGAAGCAATATCTCTGTCATTTCTGAAAGTGTAAATACAACATATTTCATCTCTGAAAGTGGAATTCAATGGATGGTTAGAATAAATACATTTCTCATAATTCCTTCTTTATTCATTATTGACTCTTATATGAGAAAACCCAGATCAATGGCTACATGTGGCTACAACTGATGGAATCAGGAATTCAATTTGGCACTAACACTATTAAATTTTAGACCCAATGATTGTGACCTCTCATCAAGTATGCTTAATTCATAATCATGTTTATAATCGGTAAGAATAATAAAAGAGAGAAAAGTATCCCTGTACCACTCCTTTTCTTATTTAAACAAATCTGTTAGTTTTCCCTCGAAGAATTCTGCATTTTATGTCTTTATATGTTGCCTGTATTTTGCCTTGGGGATGTGGATATACAGAAGAATATGACGCATTTCATGGAAATAAAAACAATCAAATACAGAGGTTCTAGAAAAACTAGGAATGAAAACAGCGTTGATGAAAGAAATAAGAAGAGACAAGTGAAATATTTCAGCCACATTAAAAGACTCTTATAATAACCATACCGGACGGCAAGGTTGAGGGCAAGCGAACAAGAGGCAGATAACAATACAAGTGAGAAGAAAACATCAAGAGATGGACGAACATCAATCTGACAGAATGTACAATCAAGGTGAGAGATAGACAATGTTGGAGATCCACTGCAGCCAACCTTCAATGTGAAGGCAGCACCTGATTGATTGATTGATTAAGATAATGATCTTCTGTGAGATCTCACTGTTTCGTAAGCGATTTCCTATGAATGATGTTAAAAGCCTTCTCATAGTCCATAAATCCAAAATTAACAATTAGTGAGGATTACTATCATTGCACTCTGGACATGTTCATAGATGTTACAAACTCCTAAGCATCCCATCCAGTAAACAACAACTGGTCGCACCAGTTCTGGTAAGTATTTTGTTGTTTGGGTGCACGGAAGCAAGATAAAGATCATAAAAGGCTGTGATCGCTGCTGTTTACTGTATTTTACAACAACGGTTGAAAATTCTTGCCGGTGTTATGGAGTGCATGCACTCTTAGTGAGATCATCCATGACACAAATCTAATATAAAGTGATGACATCCGTTCAATGATTTGCTTTATTATGTGAAATGTGACTATGAGATCAGTGCAGGAACTGCCTAGCTGTTCATCTCTTAGTTGTTTCTCAATGGCATCTCGTAAATGTCTTCAGAAAGATTATACATAATATTTTCCCAGAAACTGACAAAAACATTATTCTTATATAATTTTTATACTCCTGTAGTCCTCCTTTCTTTGGCAGTTTCACCGGGTATCTTTCTCTCCAGTCTGCTGGTATTTCTTCAGTCTCTCAGATTCTGCTAAAGAATTTGTACAGTAATTTAGTTGGGTTCTTTGGAACGATGATATTCATATTGTGCTCTCAGCTTTCTTCATATGGATGTTTGCTGGTATAATCCTATTATTCCTGCTTTTACATTTAGAGTTTTTCACCAAGTGACTTAAAAATTATTATTATTTTACTACATAAGAGTGATCCATTCCCACTTGTTGCCTCAAGAATGAAGAGTGATCCATTCCCACTTGCTGCCTCAAGCAATGCAGCATGTTTGACTAGCAGCTATTCTTCATGTATCCCTATTAATATGTCTTGTGTGAGTGTGCTTCTTAAGTTGAGCCAAAGAATATTAAAACAATCTGACAACAGAATTTTCACGAGGTATATATTTGGCCCTTTCAAAAATCATACGCTGGCGATTTTGTTGTTATCATTATTTCCTCCCCACAGGCAGTTGCTGTGTGAAATTTGGGGTTTGGAAGTTATATACACAAGCTAACTTAAAAATGTGTCTGACTACTTAACATTATTCTCAGCAACAATTAACAGTAGTATTATCAGTAGTATATCAAGTATTAAGATATGTAGTACAGCTTTTTTCTTCACCTTTGTTCCTCTTTTTAGGAGAGTGTCACACCTAGTTATGCCCTCAAAGGTCATTGTTTGACCTCAGCACACATTTGTATATGGTTAACTTCCTCTCGATGGATTCCATTCAAGGTAGTGGACTCAATCTTACCATGGTTAGATTTTTCTTTACCAACAACTATGCCAGAGTTGTAGCCTTGCAGCCTCACTATGTGATTTCCAATTGCTATGGGATCTCTAGCAAGAATAACTTGTACATGTGAACTCCTGGTTAGTTACCCTTATAAGAGAAGTCTAGGTATCTGATGACACTACTGGAGTTTATGTGATATCAACACAAACCAATGGTCTAACAAAAATTTCCCAACCCTATGCTAGGATTTGAGCTCAGTAACTTATAAGCCAGCAGCAGATGCCATAACTGTTCAGCCATGCCTACCCGGTTGTATCATTTGTTCAACAGAATGTATCCATCTTACCTCTTAACATATTGCCTACAAACCACATACTGGCAGCATCATTTCGTTTTTAATGTTCAACCTGCTTTAACATAAGCTTATCTTACTGCTCATTTTATACTTATCATACTACTTGTCTACATGTTGTAATCAGTATCTGACAAACTGGGGTACCGGTGAAGACCTCAAGCAGGCTGTCCTGATCGTGACCTATGCTGGAATAGATGCATAGCCAATTTTGTTCAACACCCTGTGGTAATTTCTTGATTGAGACAGCACTACTGACATGGGAACTTGCATCTGCACTCCCTGGCAAAGTCTGTGCTTGAAAGGACAAAATAAAGGAGCAATAAAAATGGGTTGATGGGATCTCATAAAGGACACACTGAATGCCAAATACCATTGCCTTGTGAAAGTTCTTGTAAGATCACAGGCTAGGACAATGAAGCCCTACAGAACATGTGGGCAGGCAGAATCCACAAGCCCAGGAAAGCAATCTACCAAAGGGAGGAGGAATCAGGAAAAGAAATATCAACCGTCAAAGTCAGAAGGTGTTGGACCAAGTGGCACAGGACTATAAAGCAAGTATGAGCTTAATTTTAACGTGAAGGAATTGTGGTCATGGATTTCATTGACATTCATGATTCAGGTTGAGGCTGTTGCTTAGGTTTATTATAATAATACAACACACATGCAGTTAATGAGTTATGCTTATCACATAGGAATCAGATGTTCTGACTAAGGAGGGTTATAAAAGCAGTCTTTATGACAATGTCTTGGATTCAGGCACAGGATTATTTAATAATAGTAATAATCTGATGTTAAGATGGGCCCTAATTATAAATTCTTTTTTGAAGTTGAACGGGGTAATGGGGGGGGGGGGGGGGAAGAAAGAGAGACACAATGAACTATTTTATTTTACTAATTCAAATGCCAATGCCGTGGAGTAGCGAGCCCTATCATCAGTTTAATTTTGAGTATTTACAAATGAGACCGCCACAGTAGATAGGCCTTGAAATTCAAAATCTAATGGTACCTCCACGATGCCTGTATGTCTCTTCTAAGTGAAGATATTCACATTTTTGTAAAGGTGAGACAAGTTGCAATTTCTCATGATATTCACCCGATATTAGAACTCTCCAGTGTGTCCGATTACCTTTACTAGCGGGTGAGCGTGTCTGTGTATGCGAGACGGTCTCAAACGGTCATATGAAAACGGACTTCAAAAATATGTTCCATCATGTTAAATGACTACAAAATAGTACAAGTATACAAATAAATTATTATTAATCTTTAAAATTGTGTTCACTTCAACTTTAGCAGTTCAAATTGCACGTTTTGAGTATAACAAAGTGTAGCACAATCGATATGCGGCAGCAGTCATGACCTGTGGGTTTCCAATTCACAAAGTCACATCTTCGCAGAAAATGTTTTTCAACCACAATTCGAGCAAGTTTAGCGATGAAACTTTGCTGATTCAGGAGCAATATTTTATATGGCAATTAAAATTGACATTAAACAAAGACATCTATTGGATCCATCGATTCCGATAACGCGATCATTCCGCTGCCTTTGTAGGATGTGCTCCCCGGCAGTCGGCAGCTCGCACATATCCATAGTGCACACTTTTTTCACAAACTTCCAGTTTCTTAGTTCTATATAATATTTTAGTTCGTAATGTTTAATAGTTTCTATTATATCACCTAATAATTTTGTGAAAATGTTTTTTTTTTAAATATGCCCAGCCGGGAACAGATCCCTGGTCTCCCGTGTGACAGGCGGAATGCTTATGACTACGCTAGCGAGGACATAATGATTGTTCCACAAAGATTTTTATATAGTCAAGCCGCCGTTTTGGGTTTCATGATCGTAACATCTTTGCCTGTTTTTCAACCACAATTAAAGCAAGTTTAGTGATGATTTTCTTAAACATTTGAAGCAGAATTCGAAGATCCATCTACAATTGATGATTTTCTATTGAAAGCCACAGAAAAAAAATTAATTACGGTTCAGCGTGCCTTTTCCATTTTTCTCCGCGTGCGAGGTTGGTCTCAACCAAACGGGTCATAGTCAGATTATGAAACCTGACTTCAAAAATATGTTTCATCATGTTAATTGATTTAAAAAATAGTACAAGAATACAAATAAATTACTAATAATCTTTAAACTTGTGTTCTCTTTAACTTTAGTGGGTCAAATTGCACGTTTTGAGTGTTGAAAAGTGAAAGTGTACATACATATCATTCCGATCGATACGCGCATGCGCAGTCGTCATGGCACATGGCCATGCGTTTCTCCATCCACAAAGGCACGCTACGCAGAAAATGTTGTTTTTCATCCACAAATAAAGCTAGAACAGCGATGAAACTTTCCAGATATATTTAGAATTGTGTGCGGAATTCAAAAATACATCTATAATTGAATTAATCCAATAAGGAACACCAGAATAGTGTTACAAAGTGCACATTCCAGTCGGATAGATATGTGCAAAGAACCAAAAAAAAAAAAAACGTCTTCACAGAAAATTTTGTTTACATCCACCTTAAAGCTATTACAGCGATGAAACTTTCCATATATATTTAAAATTGTATGCAGAATTCAAAAATACATCTAAAATTGAATTAATCCTATAAGGAACACCAGAATAGTGTTACAAAGTGCACATGCCAGTTGGACAGATATGCGCAAAGAACAAAAACGCATCTTCGCAGAACATATTGTTTACATCCACCTTAAAGCTATTACAGAGATAAAACTTTCCATATATAATTAAAATTGTATGGAGAATTCAAAAATACATCTATAATTGAATTAATACTATAAGGAACACCCAAAAAAAAAAAATTAATTACCTAAGTATGAAATATATTCTTATTTATATAAAAGATCACGATGATTTCAATCAATCGCTGTGCACGGAATATTAGGCAAACCTTTCCTGGAAAACCCAGGATGATGTGTGTTATTGTCACGTGAGATGTGAATGAATGAATGATGTCGAAAGAATGCATGGTAGATTAGATAGCGTTTTCCTGGACAAGGTGAATCATGGCGAAATGACTCCGTATATGATTTCGGTTTTCATTTCTGGTCACGGACCGCACGATGGAACTCGCTACATGGAGTGATGATTGAATCGATGATCAGATGACTATCACGGTATCATCATAGCAGCATCTTATGTATGATGAAGTGATCATAATTGTTACAGGTCACAGAGAGTCAGAACATATATCAAGTCAAAGCTCCGGGCAAAGTGTAAACGTGTTGGTTTATTGTCCAAGGTGTAAAAAACGTACAGCAATTTGAACACACCTCTTGTTCGTCTGCAGGGCAAGTAGAAACTGAACTATGTTCACCTCTTGCGTCACGTGTGAGCATCCCTAACAACTAGTCCAATTGTGCTCACGCGTGCATCATTTACCAGCTATTCATTTCCCAAACCCTTTTCTATTTCACACCAACTATCTCCTAAACTACTAACAGAGATGGTGCTCTGTTATATAATATGCAAATTTTCTTAGTGCAGAATGTGCTTAACTGTACAATTGTGCAAACGAAATTTAATTATCATGATCGGGTAAATATTAAACTAATAGCGAGTTCCATCGTGCAGTGACCGGAAATGAAAACCAAAGTAATATACGGAATCATACCGCCACACCTTGTCCCGGAAAACACTATCTAATTTACCATGCATTCTTTCGACGTCATTCATTCATTCAAATCTATATGACAGTAACACACATCATCCTGGGTTTTCCAGGAATTGTTTGCCTAATATTCCGTGCACAGCGATTGGTTGAAATCATCGTGACCTTTTATATAAATAAGAATATATTTCATACTTACCATAATTATTTTTTTTTGGTGTTCCTTATAGTATTAATTCAATTATAGATGTATTTTTGAATTCTGCATACAATTTTAATTATATATGGAAAGTTTTATCTCTGTAATAGCTTTAAGGTGGATGTAAACAAAATTTTCTGTGAAGACGTTTTTTTTTTTGTTCTTTGCACATATCTATCCGACTGGAATGTGCACTTTGTAACACTATTCTGGTGTTCCTTATTGGATTAATTCAATTATAGATGTATTTTTGAATTCTGCATATAGTTCTAAATATATCTGGAAAGTTTCATCGCTGTTCTAGCTTTATTTGTGGATGAAAAACAACATTAATGGAGAAAGCGAAGAAGGGCCCGATCATTCTTCAGGAATACACTGAACTAGCAAACAAGATGCTACAGGAGACAAGCGAGGAAGACAGCGAAACATCGGAGAACTGAAGAGAACAATAACCAATCAAAAACAGAAATACAACACGACCATGGAAAAAAACAACATTAGAATAGTACAATGGAACTTCAGAGGCATTACAAAAAACCTCCCCAGCACCATGGAACAACTAGGGAGGGAAAATAGTATCTATGCCCTGCAGGAAACATTCTTGAAACCAAAGGACAGCTACAAATGCAAAGGCTTTAAGATACTCAGGAACGACAGGACAGAAACAACAGAAGGAGGAGTCGCCCTACTCATACAAGACAATCTACAAATATTAGAAAACGGAACATTCAGGACAACCAACTTCGAGGGAATCACAGCGGAGATTGCGAGTAAACCCAACAACCTAACCATAATTAACGTATACTGCCCTAAAGGCAAAATAGAAGAAGAAGACCTAATAGAGATAAAGAACAGAATCAAAACATCAACAATAATAGTCGGCGACTTCAACTGTTGCCACCCAGTGTGGGGTGGATCAAGAAACAGCGTAGCGGGAACAAAATTGATCGAATTTATAGAGAGTAACCAGCTAACAGTGCTAAATGACGGGTCGATGACACGAATAGACCCCAACCCGAGAAGATACGACACAGCAATCGACGTAACAATAGTAACAACGGGCCTAACAAGGAGCCATTGGGAAGTAAAAGAACACACCAACAGCGATCACCTACCGATAATCATCGACACAAACACGAGAGCACAGAAGAGTAAGGAAAGTAATAAACCGACCTTCCACTTCAAGAACGCGAAATGGGAGCAGTTTAGAGAAGAACTGGAGGGGATGGAGATAGAACAGACAGAAGGTGAAGATATAGACAAATACACAGAAAGAATCACTAACAACATCCTACAGGCCGCGGTAAAACACATCCCCAATAGAAATATGCCTGCATACCTGACAGCGGCCACACAGAGAACGCGAACAAGAGGAAAACAATGGAACAAACAACCAGCTGGTTGGTGGAACCAGAGCTGCACAGAGGCGCTGGAAAAAAGAAAGAAGGCGCTCCAACAATACAGAAGAATGAGGACAGACGAAAACTACAACGAATACAAAATTCAGAGGAATGAAGCCAACAGACTGATAACCAAAGCCAAAGAAACAGCATGGAAAACGTACTGCCAGAAATTGTCACCAGACACACCCACAAAAGAAGTATGGGAGCAAATAAAAGCTATACAAAGAAACCAAACAAACAGCAATATTCCAACAATAAAAATACCAACACTAGCAGTAACAGACAAAGAAAAAGCAGACGCGTTCGGCAAATACTTCTACGAAGTCTGCTCCAACATGTCACTGGGAGAGCAGGAAAAACAAAGACGAGAAAAATACGCTGAAGAGGTGGAAGAACTGCAACAAGAAATAGAGGACTTCTACATGGACGCAGACATAACAACTGACGAAGTAACATCAGCAATCAAGGAAAAGGACGACACAGCAGCAGGGTCAGACATCCTAAACTATACAATACTGAAAAAGATACCAAGAAAAACAATAGAGACAATAACAGCTCTCTACAACAAAGTGTGGCACACGGGACAAATACCAGCACAATGGAAGAAGGCGACAGTTATACCAGTCAAAAAGCAGTTCAAGAACACACAAAGAATCGACTCATACAGACCAATATCCCTGACATCACACCTCGGAAAAATTATGGAAACAGTCATCAATAAAAGAATCACACACCACCTGGAGAAAAACGGACTAATTAGCGACACACAGTCAGGGTTTAGAGCCAACCGAAGCGCAATTGACCAAATAATTAAGCTAGAAAACCACGTAAAGAGGGCATTCAAAAAAGGAGAGAAAACGATAGCAGTATTTTTAGATCTGGCTAAAGCATATGACCAATGCTGGAGACAAGCAGCTCTGATCAAAATCAACAAAATAGGGATAATAGGCAGGACATATCGATATATCGAAAACTTCCTACAGAACAGAAGCTTCACCGTACGAATAAAAAACGAGGAAACCAGAACCTATGAGCAAGAAACCGGAATACCACAGGCATCGGTAATATCACCAACAATATTCACAATATTAGTAAATGACCTAGATGAAGAAAAACTAGAAGACAGGATAGGGATATCGCAATTCGCCGACGACTGTGCAATATGGAGAAGCGGAAGACACATAAAAACCACAAGAGACCGACTACAACGGCAACTAAACAGAATTGCCAAATGGATGGAAAAATGGGGCTTCCAGATCAACACAGACAAAACGGTCAGTATGATATTCAACGCGAAAAGAAAACGAAACTACACGGACGGGGACATCAAGATCCAAGGGAAGAATATAAAGAGAACAAAAAACACAAGATTCCTCGGGATGACACTAGACGAACAACTAAATTGGAGAAAACATATAGACCAGACAGTCGAAAAAGGCAAAAAGACAATAAATATTCTAAGAGTAATTAAAGGCAGTGGATGGGGATCCCATACAAAAACGATGCTAATGCTATACAAATCTCTGATCAGAGGAAGAATAGAATACGGAAGCATAGTATACGACGCTGCACAGGAACACAACAAACGAAGACTGGACTCAATACAGAACCAAGCGCTGGGCATTATCCTAGGAACAGGCAAGCAAACACCAAGGGAAGCTCTAGAGGTAGCACTAGGAGTACTTCCACTACAACTGAGAAGAAAGCAATTAGTGTACAACTACTGAATGAAGGCTGCGAAGGATACAAGACACCCCGCGTTCAGTGCATTCGAAGAAAACAGAAGCAAATGGGGAGGAATACCTATACAAAAGACACAAACACCAGCAGGATGGACAGCTGCACAAGAGATGAACGCGGACGAGAAACTAGCCAGGGCACTGGCACGAACGAAAGTCCACAGACAAACAACACCCCAATGGGAGCTAGAACTACCATTGACGGATACGACACTCGCGAGCATAATTAGTAAATCAACAGAGGACAGGGAAGCCAAAGACATAGCGGAGGAATACATAAGACAAATAAGCACGGACAACCTCACTATCTACACAGACGGATCAAAGAACGAGAATGGGGAGGTAGGGGCAGGAGTAGTAGTACCATACCGGAACATCCAAAAGGAGTACAAAATAACAGACAATACATCGGTATACACGGCAGAACTAGTAGGTATTATGAAAGGACTAGAAATAGCAACAGAGAACCCCCCTATAAAACTAACTATACTGACGGACTCACTATCTGCAGTACAAGCACTAGGCAACCACACTAAAGTGAACAGACAAGACCTGAAAGAGAAAATACTAACACTAACAACAAAACTAAGAAGTATGGGATGCCAGGTCACAATTGTATGGATACCAGCACACAGAGGAATAACTGGCAATGAGAGGGCAGACAGGGCCTCAAAACGCCAGAATATAGTAAACACGGGACTCGGCATTCTGGAGGCAAAAAGCATTATCAAACAACAAGTAATCGACAAATGGAAACAACAATGGAGAGACAGCAATAAAGGACGACACGCCTACCACATGCTCAGAGAACCAAGTATGAAAAGTCAAGTGAAAGACAACACAAAAATACCAACGTACAAGAAACTATGGAGATTGAGAATCGGGAAATGGAAAGATAACATCACCCGACCACTTTGCATTGATTGCCTGGAGGAAAACACTATAGAACACTACCTACTGTCGTGCACAGCCTATGCCCAGGAACGCAGGGACCTAGTAGAATACTTCCAAACAAGAAACACGACGATGACGATGAAGGAATGCCTACAGGTGGAAGGCGACAAAGAAGTACAAAAGCTTACAAAACAATTCATTGCAAGAACAGGGAAAGAAATATAACCAACATAAAATAAAGCCAACAGAAAAATAAAAATACAGTGAGGAAAAACTCGACCACACGAAAACCAGACAATAGGAAATATATAGGGATGCATTAAAACTATCAAATGGCGGACAATAGAGAGACGAAACGACCCTCTTCGACGCGGGAGACAAGGAGAAGGGTGGAAATTGCCCCAGCGATGGAGAAGACGATGGGAAACCTCCCTGACGATGGATAAGAGGGACGTGCAGGAAACCCCTCCGGTGCGGGACAAGAGGAGACGGTAGGAAACCTCCCCAACGATGGACAAGAGAGACGATACAATCCGACCCCTATGCTTGACAAAAAACAGTTGAACAAAGACCCAAGAAAACAAGCCCAGACGATAACAGGCGCCCCCCCCCCCAGGACAAGCCCAAGAAAACAGATGAAAAAAGACAGCCCCTCCCCACCCCCCAGGGTCAGCTCCGGAAAAGAAGACATCAAACGAGAGGGATGGGCAAACCGATAATGATAGCAGACACACCAGCAACAACGTCAAAAGCAAAAAGGATGGCAAAAAAGAGGAACTCGGCCAGACAGGCAGTAATAGAAGCTGTCCAACGCACAAAAGACCATAAAACCTATACCGCACTATGAACCACCACAACTATAACCAACGTCATTGAGACGGGTTGAACAATGTGGAAAGTTTCTTTCTTTTTTTCGACAAATCGGAATCGGAATCGGATACCATACTCATTGACAATTATGCTTCAGAGTTTTCCGACATTATCGGATATTATAGAAATTCTGCTAATTTTTTTGTATCATAACAAATAATATATAAGGAATTAGAATATTGAGTAAATGTATCGTTGGTTAGTAATAAAAGATATTTAATGATGATGTTTACATCACTCCGGAACAAAGCTGAACTTGAAGTGGAGCCATTTTCGCTTCGTTCCGACATGTCTAGATAGTTAGTTTTTAGCGAGTCCTATCATCATTTTAATTTTGAGTATTTACAAATGAGACCGCCACAGTAGATAGGCCTTGAAATTCAAAATCTAATGGCAATGGTACCTCAAAAATGACTATGTATGAATTGTATGTCACTTCTAAGTGAAGATATTCACATTTTTCATTTTGTGAAGGTGAGACGAGTTACGATTTCTAATAGCAGTTTTGGTCAATATTTAGAAATTTGGTTTTTACTTATGAAAGCATACCAGTTAGATAGAGCTTGACAAGACGAATCCAACGGTATCTCAACGAAGAGTGTTCACTAATTCTAAGCGGAGTTATGAATTTTTTGGTGACATAATTTAATAACAGAAAGTGCAATGATAACCCAAGAGATAAGTAAGATTTTATCGCGGCCCTAAAATTGGAAGCTGAGAAATTATGCCTTCTATTACTGTGGCTTGTTTATTTTTAAATGGACAACGTTGTGTCATATATCATTGCGTCCGGGGCGGCGATGCCTAACTTGACGTATTTTTTATTTTTTGATAGGATGTGCCGTGACCAAATTAACAATTTAAAATGGCCGCCAATTTTAGAAAAAATTTTATTACATCACCTTTCGTGGGAAAGAAAAACATTAGTATCGTCGTAAAGTCATGTCATTGTTATGTCCGTGTTGAAAGAGAATAATCGATAAATAGCTGTAAAGTGGAGTAAAGACAATTATTTATAAGACTGATAAATTGTCGTCGTGTGGTGTGTAAGCTTTTTAATTTTTTACTTGGTAAGTCCAAGAATTGTCACAATGTTAATTTTAATTGTCGTAATTAACTGTCTTGGGACTCGCCAAAATTGTCAAGGTCCTGACAGGACATAACAGAGGACAGACATAGAGACATGGGGTGAGTACGGGGGTAGAACAGTCTAGAAGCTGAGGGCAGTAGAAACAGGACTGTACCCTTGAGCGACAAGTTCACCTTGGACAGAATTACGCAGTATGCCTAGCCCCAACCAGGCGAGTGCGAGACAGACGTGACAGTACGACTTCTCACGGATTGCATGAGGGTCCAGTACCTCGTGACGACTGGATGGTAGAGAAGAAGTCAGATGGGCTTTAGACACGACTGAGAGAGGATGCATGACTGAGTGGAGAGACAGAATAGACTTATACTTAGACTTCAGTGCAAATGAATAGGACCGCTACTAGACGTGTGTTTGTGTGCAAAGCTTGAGACTAGTGCGCTTAGCTGTGATCAGAGTGCGAGGATCGTGTGAGAACATTAAGAGAAGTGCTAGAGCAAGGATCGAAGTGATATTGATTTGTTTATGGGATACTGTTGCATTTGTGTGATATGTATAATATGAGGTTAACAATAAATATGTCTAATATTGTTATGCGTTTATGCCTCATCTGTGCTCGCACTATCTGCCTGTCTGAACCCATCTTCTAACCCCTTGAGACGTTGACAGGTTAGTTATGGGGGCTCAAGTCCGTTTTGGCGAGTCCCAAGACAGTTAATTACGACAATTAAAATTAACATTGTGACAATTCTTTTTTTTTTCTATTCGCAATGGAATTGGGAATAGAGAAACATTATATTCGCAATTGAAGGAGGTCACGTGATTATTCCTATGCGTGTGTCCATATTACAATATTTTGTTGATCTGTTAATGTGTTCTGTTCTATCTGTTCAAAAACAGATAGACGAGTTGAAGAGATAAGTCAAGGCACTGCTTACGCCGACCCCGAATAACGACAACGAAAAACTACTGGCGGAAATGAAGGAGATACAGCAAAACATCAAGAAATAGAACATATGGCACTGATTAAGAAGGAGAAGGAAGAGATCCTACAAACCATTAAATCAGAGCGAGAACTACAGAAAGCTGAAATGGAAATACTCCGAAACAAAACCACAGAAGCCGAACAAGAAATTACAGAAAAATCGCAGGATGAAAACCAAGAGACCGAGCCGGAATCGCAAGCGAAAGCCAGCATCCCAACCACGACGCCGAATCATTCAAAGGGAAGCCAATATCCCACCAAACATCAGAAGAAAATCGGGATGAGCACCCTGACGTCGGCATAGAGGACGTCCCGAGGCCAGAAGTAGAAATAATGTTCCCTGAGATAACGAGGCACTACAAACTCAAGTGCGAGGAATACAGAAAGCACATGGAAGAAAAAGAAAAGAAGTACAAGAAACTCAACGGGAAACCAATGCCCTGCCGTACCGCCACAATGCCAGATATAAAACTCGCAGATGAATACACATGGCATTACTACATTGAAGACGGAGAAATCATCCCACGGCTGAGCTCGGAGGAAGCAAGCAAAAGACAGCAAGAACTCAAACGTGGGAAGCGGACTGAAAGAAAGCGTAAGGAGGCATATCACATCGAAAAGCTTCTACAGTTACTTCACAATTGAGAAAACAAAAATACCAAATAAAAAGTCTTTTTAAGGACTGCAACCAGTCAAGCCAGGGGCCTGCGCCAACAAAGAAAACAACAAGAGGAAACATGCACAAAGGATAGCCGCCGACCGATCCCCCAGCTTACGATGCATGGAGTGGGATAACGAAAAGTCCTTATAAGGACTGCTGCCAGTCAAACCAGACGAGACAGGAGCCTACACAAACAAAGAAAACCACAAGAACAGACGAGCACAAAGGATAGCCGCCGACCGATCCCCCAGCTGACGTCACAGACACAAACGCTACATAACTAGTCCGAGATAGGACTCACAAGACAAGAATTAGGGTGAATAAACCCACAAAAACCACGGACCCCAACAATAACCACAGCTCATGAAGCAGGTTATACGAGGCCGAATTTGGAATGTTTGTTTTTGAATTAACCAACCAACCATCTGTTAACGTGCCCTGAGTATCATGGTGGTTAGTGTCTCCGCCTGTCACGCGGGAGCTCGAGGTTCGATTCACCGACGGGAAGGCAACTTTTTTTTTTTTTTTTTCATTTTCAGGAATTAGGTGACACCAATGCTAGTCTGATGATTTCGCTTTAGGCATATGTTTTCTACGGATTTTGTGTATTAGGTGTTGTTTATCTTGCTGCACAAGAACCTGAACACTTGTCTTTCTGTTCTTATCAGTCCTCTACTTTTGTTGTCTTGGGAAAGGAGCTTAGCCACCCGATCGCGAGTTCTTCTCTCTCTCTCTCTCTCTCTCTCTCTCTCTCTCTCTCTCTCTCTCTCTCTCTCTCTCTCTCTCTCTCTCTCTCTCTCTCTCTCTCTCTCTCTCTCGCTCTAAGTCTCGATCTCCCACCTCTCCCTTTCTTGTCTTAACCACTCTTTAATGTCTTTCAACACATCTTATATCTCGGTCTCTCACACTATATTCGTTATCTATCTCTCTCCTCTCTCTTTTCCACCTGCTTCAGATATACCGGGTTTTCCTGCACTTTATATGCGTAGCATTTTCTTTTCCTTGTTTATTTATTAATTAATGAGGCCAGTCAATCGAAAGCCTGGTGTTTGAATTGCCTAATCATGTCTCTTTGAGGCGAAGTATATTACTGACTGTCAGTACTGTCAGCTTGGACCAGAACAGAGAGGTTTTCAGGTAGGTAGTTATGGGAGCGCCGGCTTCGTGGCTTAGAGTTTATGACTTTTCTCCGTAATCTCGTATACTCTCGTAGGTAACGTGGTGACGGTGAGAATCAGCAGTGGTGCGAATCGCATAGGTAACTTACGGGGTACGTGAGCCGGCCGCTCAGAAAGCAATGGCAAACTACTGAGCGTAATCTTGCCAAGAAATCAACATAAAGCTGAAATATGCTGGTGTTGACAGCGATGTCCTGTAAAGGATATGAAAAAAAAAAAAGTTATGGGAGCGAGGTTCTGCAAAAGACATGCTACTGAATGAATGAATAAATTATGTTTTTTAAAACTTATATTATATCACAGCATACAGAATATGTCATGCCCAATTACACAACGAATGAAGACGTACTGATCGAATATGGTAAATATGTGAGAATGCAACGCATGGTATGAAAAACATTGAAATGCAGAAGATCAGTTCTTGAAGAGAACTAACACATAAAATGGAGACGTCGTCGCGACAAGCCGTCATCAACTGCTATTTATTGCTTTCCTTCTTGACATTGACTAAACTGATCGATAACCATAGCATTTGTCTCAATGAAGAGGCCTAACGCCTATCGTCGCGAACTTGAGATCATAAACAACAACTGTCTGTCGACTGTTGTCAAGTTTAATCCACGACCTGCTAACATTTTTTCACGTACCCTTTTTGAGGAACTCAAAAGCTGCTCCATCTTGCCTAAGAGTGTCATGGGGGTTTAGCGGAGGGAAGTGGGTGCTTTCCCTCTAATTTGATAGGGGACACACCTACCCCGCTAAACTTAGTCATTGGGTGATTTGGTTCCAAAGTGCTGTATGTAGCCGGGGCGCGGTGTTGGGGTGAGCGCCCAACATTGCTTAAATACCCAAATGGCTCGTGAATACATAACCTCTGCAGCAAAAGTCTAACTCCTGGCCTTCACGTGGCGGAACTGTTTAAACTAACAGGAGAAGGGGCGACGGCGAGTTTCTGGCGCCGAAAAATAACCAGTATGCTCTAGATGTGTATGCACGTACATGCATGCGCAGGCACGTGTGTGCGTGTGTACACATCTAAACTCGAGTGAGACCACAGTCTGCTCTAGCAAGGGAAAGGTGCTGAAGACGGAAGCAACCAGCCAGGAGACGCACCACAGAAATCAGGATGCCACGCAATTACGCAAAATGGAATATGTCGACTATGTCAACAACTCATGTGTCAGGCATCATCGGATTACTTCTCCCACACCACACAAAAAACTTGCAAGTCGTGTGAGAGGAAATAAATGGTACATTTTATTGCCGTTGGCTCTTTACAAGTATATAACAGTCGCTATCAAACCACACACAAAGCCACAGCATTGCCTATCACTAGTTTTCTAAACTCTAATGCTATTTCTATCTATTTGGCTACACAAAACTCCTATCAACGCTACACGAGGTGCTCCCTACAATGTCAGTCCCCAGTCTGACTAGTTGGCTCCCGTGGTCACACACCACGCGGAAGGACCTTGATGTGTCCTTCGGCTTTCTGCGTGCCGTTCCACTTGGCACGCTGACATTAGCTGTCTTTGGTTGAGTGGCAATCGTGGCGATCCCGTATGCGTGATTCCAGAGTGCTAGCTATCTGTTCAACGTCTCCGTGTCTCTTGAGAGAACTAGTTAATAGTCCCCCATTCTATCACCTACCCCGCCCTTATATCGGGGCACTGTATCACCGCTATCTATTTGAGGTTGACCACTCTTCCCGGTGGTGTTCTATCTTGAGGCAGACCTCCGGCCCTTATGTTGCAGTCTTTGACACACACCCTCCCCTCCTGTGTTGCGTCATCAACTTTGTGTCATTGGTTGTGACGCAAGAGGTTTCTAAAAAATTAGTGTATCTAATTTTTGTCAAAGACTGTAGATAACCTGGCTTTGGGTAACTCCATAGACTTCTACTGACTATTGTCACAATGTAGTATCACTTTACTTGGCTACTGGCAATCGCCACAAACTTGTCTGGTTGGCGTGAGCCCTATTCTCCATCGCAATATTAGAGGTATGTCTTAACCGGACCGTTGTCTTATAAGACCTGCCCTCCAATAGTAAATTAACTTACTACCCATACAAAGTTGACTTTCTTAGGGTCAACACATGAATTGCTTCATGTCCCCCATATAATATTAAACAACCATTACCCAAGCTGTGTGCGACAGGCTTTACCTATTTCGCTTCCGCGTGTAAAGTTATCTTTCACTGTTAAGTTAGTGTTTCGTTGTCTATTATGTCCCCTGATCCGGAGTTATCTCCCTTTGATCTATAAAATATGTATGCAATTTATATGTTTGTTTTTCTGGTTGTTTGCGTGTTTGGATGTAATTACTAATATAGTCTACCTTCTAACATGTATATCTATCTATCATGTGTATGTATATTAGTTTTTCACGTGCCATAATTCGGTTAAATGTGGCCACAAACAAGTGTATAACACTAATTCGTGACTACGTTTCCGTCTTATGAGACTTAAAATACTTTATCTAAGATCTAAACTAAACTACACACAACACATCCATCACAGCACACTTCCAACATTGAAAGCAAACACTTGACGCAGACAACATATAAAAAGTCGCGTTGAGCGGCAGAAAAATCCGCTGACCGATCTCTCTCTCTCTCTTGTATAATTTACATTCGCTCTCACTTTCACACTTCTGTCACACATCTTTCACCCTCCCAATTATTTAAAAACCTTGGAGTGACACTGTACACGTTTGGCTCAGTTTGAGAAAGTTGAGCTGAATGACTGTGCGTAAATCGCTGCACGAGTCATGTATATACAACATATTTACATGTAAGAGCAAAGGGTTGATGGTTTATACCCTTGGTCTTATGACCAACTATATTTTACTGTAATAATACTCTAACTACTGACATACTAATACTACTACTATAAATGTGTATTTAATGTGTTAACTATTTTAATCTATTTTGTCACATTAATGCTAAGATATGCTTCCATTAATCCTAATATTTATCTAATTTAAGGGATGTAATCTAACTTATTTAAAATGAAGTTGATGTGAGATGAGTTATGTACCTTTCTGAAATGGGTAATCTGAAATGTAATAAAATTATAACTAATGTTTTTAGATGCAAAAAAAAAATATATATATATATATATGAGTGATATTCTTATCTAAATGGTGTAAATGACGTATATTTAATTGTCTAATATTTTTATCCTATTATGGTGTAAATTAATCATAATAATAACTGATCATCTTTGTTAAATGGAATGGTTCATTAAGATGGAATGAAATCAACTGAAATGAAACAAAGTTGAATGTAATAAACTAAATGGTACTATTCCTATCTAAACTACTATCTCTTCTATTTTTAAGGTAAGTAAGTGGGTAAGATAATGATTTATGTAAACTACTAAAAAAATGAAAACTACATTATTTCCTAACTCTAAGTGTAAATTACAGTTACCTATTCTACCTATAATTTATCATACTATTAAAATATTATAATACATATCACAATAAGTATTTATATACATAGTATTCAAATACCCCAGGTTAGTTGTTGCCCCAATGTTCAGAAATTGCTTTCATTGGCATACTATATAATTACACTTGTCCTGGGTATATTAAATACAATACACAGTCATACTTGTGTCCTATGGGTATGGCACCTGTAGAGTTCGCTTGTGTCGTAGACCAGTATTTTTTTAGTGTCTGTATTTATGGACCGTTCTGACACTGTTTTTCTCTGTTTAACACAAATGATTCACCGGACACATATGGAGCTTAGTAAATAACGAGCTGTTCCAGTTCACACGGTGATATATTTGTTTTTCGGAGTACAGTTCTTCTTTTGATGTCTACGGGCACATGGTAGATCACTGTTCTTAGTACCTAGTTTAGCACATACTGTCTATGTATTCATACAATATTTTACATAGAATATTATACTTTACTATTTTAACAATTATTACTCTACACACTTATGTGGAATCTCTGGTATTTCTACTTCAGATGGTCGACTAAGGGTATCAGCCAGAATGTTGTCCTTACCCTTAATATGCTCTATACTAAAAGTATAGTTTTGTAGAATAAGCGACCACCTGTATATCCGGTCATTCCGATGCACACCACTTTGTATGACCGTGATTGGGGAGTTGTCAGTCTGGACAATGAAGTGAACACCCGCCATAAATCGATGGAGCTTCCTCACCGCATAGATGACGCTTAGGGCTTCCAACTCTGATATGGAATATCTGGACTCAGCAGGTGTGATCTTACGGCTCACGTAGCAAATCGGGTGGAAGATGCCCTCATAAAATTGGCCTAGTACGGCAGCGATGGAGATTCTGCTGGCATCTGTCCTAAGATAATAAACGAGCCTAGGATTAGGCAAGTGGAGGATTGGTACATTACTAAACAGGATTTTCAATTTTGACAATGCAGAAATTAATAATGCATCTTTGACATCTAATTTTACAGATGCTTTTAAAACATTGGAAAATACACTTGTATTTTCCGCTAAATTTGGTATGAATTTGCTATAGTAATTTACTAACCCCAAAAGGCTTCTGACCTGCTTCTTTGTGGTAGGCATGGTCAGGTTCATAATTTTTGTAATAATTCTATTGTCAGTCTTAAGTTGACCTTGTGAAATGACATGACCCAAAAAGTCAATTTATTTTAGGCCCAATTCAACTTTGCTCGGTTTGACAGTGAGACCGAAGAGTCGCAACCTATCAAAGACATGTCTCAGTTTCAGTAAGTGTGTTGTCCAGTCATCAGTATGGACACATATATCATCTATATAAGTCACTGTATTCGTCACTCCATGCAGTAGATCTCTAGTTAATCGTACGAAAGTGGCAGGAGCATTTCGAAGTCCGAAAGGAAGAAAACGCCACTCGTAAAGTCCTAAAGGAGTTGAAAAAGCAGTAAGATGAATGGATTGAGCCTGCATAGGGACCTGCGAATATCCCTTAGTAAGATCTAATTTAGAAAAGATTTTGGAGGTGGACATGTCAAGGATAAGATCTTCGCAGGAAGGAATTGGTTCTGCGTCGATCTTAGTGACGTTGTTGAGCTTTCGATAGTCCACACATAGACGAATTGTGGAATCTTTTTTCTTAACTAGGACGATTGGAAAGAAGTACTCTGATGTAGATTTCTGGATGATCCCACTAGCTTCTAAATTAAGAATTTCCTTCTTTAGACTTTCTCTATAGCTGAGTGGGATAGAGTACGGCCTGCATTTGATAGGCTTAGAGTCCGAAAGAAGAATGGAGTGCTCGATTCTGTCCGTCCTACCTGGAATGTCAGAAAATATGTCTTTGTACTCTGTCACTAATTGTACTAATTGTCGTCGTTGACTGTCTGTTAGTTCCTGTTCTAACCGTATGCTATCCAATGTCGCAGTCTTGTCTACAATAGGAACAGGTAGTTCCAGACCGTCGTCGTCTACCTGATTCAGTACGGTGGTGGTGCTAAGTGCGTATTCTGTAAGCTCACTAGGTGTATGGAATTCGTCGGATATGCCAGTCTCGCTAACTAGTGTAGTTGCGTTGTGTACGTCTGTCGTCTGATCACTAGGTGTGGGTGCACTGTGTTCGTCTGTCTCTACTTCTGTCTGTTGTCGTGAAAAGTAAGGTTTCAGCATGTTGACATGGAATATCTTTAAGTGTCCGTTTATTGATATTTCATAGTCCACATCTGAAAGTTGTTGTATCATCTTGAAAGGCCCTTGCCATGAAGTTAACATTTTATTATGCTTGTCTGGTAGTAGCACCATTACGTATTGATCAGTTTCAAGTGTTATGGGTCTAGCACCTTTGTTAGGACCGTGAGGTCCAAGGATATCTGCACTGTTCACTGGAGTGAAACCATTCTTCTCCTCCCAGATAGATATTTCTTCATCTGTACAGTGCCTTAGCTGGGGTAGACACCCAAGAATTAACTCAGCACAAGGGTTGTCTAGTATTGCACAAGTAAAGGTACCAGAAAGGAACGGGGTGTTTATATGGGCTCTTGCCAGAGGATAGGTTTCTATATTACCAGAAAAAGTCCGGCATTTTACAGAGTCACCAGTATAATCCTTTGGATTAACAAGTTCCTTTTTCACACCAATAATAGAGCTCCCCCTGTCAAGCAAACATCGGCATGGCTTATCATTGACCATTACAGAGTGAAACAATAGATTGCCTCTGGAGGCTATAACTGCATTTGCATTCTCTACGGAGGATGTTACAAAATGCCCACATTCTAATTTTCCGTCTGCATGAAATTGGTGACATTGGACACAATTGTCAAAGCTTAATACATCGTTCACACAACAGACATCTTCAGATTGCTTGAAAGGTAATACATTTTCAATCTCACATTCAGTCTCACTACCACTATCAGAAGATGTATCAATCAAAATAGCATTGTTGACTTTCATACGTTGGCGGCCCAGGCACTTATTTGAATAATGGCCGTAGCTGGAACAAAAGAAGCATCTGATTGCACGCCTGTATGCAGATCTTTTGTTTTGTTGCTTCTTAATAACATTTTCAAGATGCGCCGGATAATTTGGCGATTTGTCACACATAGAATAAGTGTCATGCAAAAATTGACAGTAAATACATTTTGACACGTTCCTATCTTTCTTGTCGATTTTCTGAAAGGGTTTTCTCTTACTCTGATAATTTTTAGGTTGGTCTTTCACAAAAGAAACTACTTCAGAGTCATTTGAGGTCTTAAACATATCTCTGTTTGAAGAAAAATATGCCGACCCTTTCTTTTCGAACTGCTCTATGTTCTCAATGTCTGACTGCTGTAGAAATTTAGCAAAAGGAGATGGTATAGTGGATATGACTTTATCCATGGCTATTAAATTTTTCAGTCTATCAAAGTCTTTTCCTATGTTAGCTGCTTTAAGCCACCTATCTAGTACACTCTGAACATTTGAGACGTAATCAATGAAAGTCTCACTAGGTTTAGGTTTTAAATTTGAGAACTGAACCTGATACCCAGGGGCATCAAGTAAAAAGTGTTGCATTATCCTATCATGTATGTATTGATAGTTAGATCTAAGATCAGATGGTATAGATTCTATCACTTTAAGGGGCTCACCACTCAGTTTCTTCATATAAATCATAGCCCACATCTCTATTGGAACTTGATGATATTTAAACTGATACTCGACATTTTCTGTCCAGGCTGATATGGAATCTTCTTTACAATATGGTTTGATAATATTCTTGTATTTGTTGAACTTATTTTCTTCTTGTTGACTTTTTAGTTTAGTGGCAGAGATTTCTGCGTGTGAGTCTACATCCATACCTTTCATCTTTAACTGTGTCTCTGATTCTACTTGAATTTGTTTTTCCTTAACTCTTGCCATTTCATCTATCTCTTTTTGCTTTAGATCGAATTCTTTTTGTTTTAATTCTTTTTCCTGATCTAATTGCTTCTGTTTTAATTCTAGTTCCTTTTGTTTCATTTCCTTATCATGTTCTAACTGTTGTTGTTTAATCTGCTTGTCATCTTCTAGCTGTTTTTGTTTTGTTATCTCGGCTAGTTCTGCAATCTCCTTTAGGTGTTGTCTTTCTCGAGCGCGTTCATCTCTTTCTGCATCCTTTGCTTCTTTAAATTTCTTATCAGCATATTCTTCTAGCTCTTTACCTGTGTATTGCATTTCTTTGCCTGCTTTTACGAAATCAGCTAAAGTAGCCATGATGTTAGGTAAATAGCTAGCGTTGACCTACACTGACCTCTTTATTCACTTATTTTTCTTTGATATGTTATGTTTGTTAATATCTGAGCACTGCAAATTGTACTCTTTGTATATGCCCTGAAAAATTTAATCCTGAAAAAAAAAAAACAGAGCACAAAAATATGCTAATGCATCACAAGCTGAAAAAGAGATGCACTATTAATCACATTGCATGCCAAAAATATTGAGTATACTCAACTTAATGTTCCCGAGAATCAGGGAACACACTCCGGTAACGCAGGTCACCTTCTTTGCCACTTCGGCACAGACACGAGTTTTCTAATTAGATCACCTGTTTGGTACTTCGCACACACACGAATCTTCTATTCAGCTGTTGTTCACCCTGGTTTACAGAGCAGCAACAATTAACAAATAGTAACTGACATATTATTCGACAATTTGATACATCAACATGACATGCCCACAAAAAAAAAAAAAAAAAAAGAATATAGTTAACTTAATATTAAATTGTCAATGTCCTGTCTTCGTTCTAACTTTTTTATGCCTTTCGTCACTAACATAATTTAATCTATGCAAGTGTTGTGCAGACCAAGTCTAATTTGCATGGCCGAAAGTAGTGCCCTCGTGACGGTAAACACAAGAAAAAGTACGAAAAAAAAAATTTCAATAACTGCTTTGAGATAAATAAAAATATATTAATATTGTTTAAATAAACAAATATATTCAATTACTAACTCAAATAAACAAATAATAGGTAATATAAAGCAACGATTCAGGCGGGCAGCAGCTTACCGAGTTGTAAACATTCAGATGCTGAATGCCAATGGCATGGAACAACCGCTGGTCAATCGTAACACGTCAGATGCGCAGCGCTATTTTTAGCTTCCAAAAATCGATAATGTTGCTGGCTGTGTATCGCTCCGCCAAGAATCATTTTTGATAGTTATTCATAAATATACAAATAATTACATGAATAATTACATGAATAAATAAAGAAAATAATAATATCAATACTTACAACTTTGAAGAACACATGATTTAAGTAAATAATATCTTAATAAACACAAATAAGCATTATTTCGTCACGATAGGCACAGTTTAGCTCGCAACTTGTCCTAGTCTGCACACGTCAACGTCACTGACACAAATTAAATTCACTACTCACTATTTGTAACCTTAGTCAAGAGCCGTGGGTCGGTGTATTAGCTTGAACTTTCGTCCAAGCCCCACTTCTGACACCACATTAATCCTTGCCTGTCAACAACTCATGTGTCAGGCATCATCGGATTACTTCTCCCACACCACACAAAAAACTTGCAAGTCGTGTGAGAGGAAATAAATGGTACATTTTATTGCCGTTGGCTCTTTACAAGTATATAACAGTCGCTATCAAACCACACACAAAGCCACAGCATTGCCTATCACTAGTTTTCTAAACTCTAATGCTATTTCTATCTATTTGGCTACACAAAACTCCTATCAACGCTACACGAGGTGCTCCCTACAATGTCAGTCCCCAGTCTGACTAGTTGGCTCCCGTGGTCACACACCACGCGGAAGGACCTTGATGTGTCCTTCGGCTTTCTGCGTGCCGTTCCACTTGGCACGCTGACATGAGCTGTCTTTGGTTGAGTGGCAATCGTGGCGATCCCGTATGCGTGATTCCAGAGTGCTAGCTATCTGTTCAACGTCTCCGTGTCTCTTGAGAGAACTAGTTAATAGTCCCCCATTCTATCACCTACCCCTCCCTTATATCGGGGCACTGTATCACCGCTATCTATTTGAGGTTGACCACTCTTCCCGGTGGTGTTCTATCTTGAGGCAGACCTCCGGCCCTTATGTTGCAGTCTTTGACAGACTACTGCTACATGTTATGGTGCTCGCCCTGCTTTGGACCCCTAGGCAGGTGCAGTGCCGGGCCCTATGTCTCGAAAGGGTCCAACCCCAACTACTGGAGGTCCTTCTCAGATGTCCTGTGGAGCCAGGGGACATGAGAATAGAACGACTGGCCATACTAAACAAAGACACCTCAAGGAAAAAATAGCCTTCAAAATCAGAAGCTACCAGTGTTACCGATCTGACCGAAAGGACAGGCGAAAAGGTGAGATACTGACCCTTGTAAAAAATAATATCACTGCTTCCCAAATCAAAGTCTACATGGAAGAGGCTGAGTATCAGACACTCAAAGGAGATAGACTCGATTAATTAATTTAATTAGTAGTACAAAATGATGTTTATGTGTTGTTAATTTTTTTCTGAAGGTAACAGGTCAGTAGTTGTTTTTTTCCCCCAATGGTATAGATGGTATAGTATTGTGACACCAACTCATTATTTTTAAAAAATGAGAGAATGGTAAAAGGTGACAGAAACATGTTATGTTGGGTTCTATGTAATATTTTTATTTGCCTTAATTATGAGGGAAAATGAAAGTAGACCCAATTTGTGGTTGTTGTGTTGTTTGTAATAACCTGGTTTTTTTCTGGGGTCACTGGGTACTATATTGTAATAATGCAATGAATCCCATGCCTGTCTGAAAATGCATAGTGTTTATTACATCTATATATGTAACTGCAGATCTTGAGTTAATACCTGAACTGTTTGTTCAAAAGTGTTGTGTACATCAAGTAAATGTGGTGTCCAACAAGTGGTTGTTTATATGTTGTGAGCAATCAATATCCTTCTAGCACTATAGAAAATGTAAAGGGTGATGAAGTGGGAAGGGAAATCTACACACAGATGCCAATGTTTCAAGGATTGAACTCTTTTCTCCTGGGGTTTGTGGTAAATATCCCTGATCACCCTGCATTCTAACCAGTGACCAGAGAATCAATAATACCCCCTAGACAACTTAACATAATAATCTCATAAATTAAAATTCAGAGTCTCTGAACTTTGAAAGAGACACAAGGAAATTGTGGAAGCTAATAAAATAACTTTACGATGAGGGCACAGGGAGAAACTCAAAAATTGCACTACATAAAGATGGAAACATCTTAACAAGAAAGCAAGCAGCTGACCATTTTGCGGACTCATTCGCACAAGATAACAATATCAAAATTAGTCCAGAGAAACAACAAGGGATTCGAGAGAAACAGCAACATACGGGACAGAAGGAAATAGTACATGAGGTTCTGGAGGCACCCATCACAATCAGTGAACTGGAGCTAGCCATATCAAAACTGAATATGAGAAAGTCACCAGGAGCTGATGGTATCTCCAAGGAAATGATCAGGAACCTAGGAACAGAGGCCAAAGCAAAGCTGTTACAGATCTTTAATAACAGTTGGACCTTAGGCAGTGTTCCACAAGCCTGGAGAGAAGCAATCACGATACCCCTCCTAAAATCAGGGAAAGATAGCTCCATTGCCTCTAGCTACAGACCAATTAGCCTCACCAGCTGTCTCTGCAAAACACCGGAGCGCATCATAAATCACAGACTGCAGTGGTACATTGAAAGTAAAAACATCCTTGTGCCACAGCAGGCTGGCTTTAGGCAGTGCTACTCTACGGAAGATCAGACAACCTACCTCTCTCAAGAAATTGAGGATGCATTCCAAGAGAAGAAGCTGGTGCTTGCAGCATGGATAGATCTGAAGAAAGCCTTTGACAAAGTCTGGAAAGAAGGTCTGATGAAGAAACTGAGAAACTGCAAAGTCAATGGAAGAATGTACAAATGAGTGAAAGCATACTTGCATAACTGAAGAGCCCGAGTACAGATAGACGGACTCAAGAGCAAGAAAGTACTACTGCGTCACGGTGTTCTCCAGGGCGGAGTCTCGTCCCCCACACATTTTCTAATCTTCATCAATGATCTCCTTGCTAATCTACCGCATGGAACTAAAGCAGCAATGTACGCCGATGACCTGGTTCTATGGAGCACAAATGAACATGATCGCTACAAAGAGCTGTAGATACATTTGTTGCATGGGCAAATAGATGGTGTGTCAGCATAAACACTGAGAAGTGCAGCACCACTCTATTTACCCTCTCTCCAAAACAAAAGGCAGGGGTCATCCAGATAAATGGAACACCCCTAAGAGAAGATAAAGAACCAACATACCTTGGAGTAACATTTGATGGCAGACTGACACGGAGAAAGCACGTCAACAAAGCAGTAGCAAAAGCCAGAAGGAAAATAGCCATCCTGAGAAAGCTAAGTGGAGCCACATTAGCAAAGTTTATCAACAGAGCATACGACCACACCTGGAATACGGGTCAACTGCGTGGTGTTCGGCATCAAAAACCACACTGCAAGAGCTGGACAAGGTGCAAAATCAAGCACTTAGAGTCACCACAGGAGGGATGAGATCAACCCCAATAGAAGAATGGAGAAGATGGGAATGACACAAGCACTGAGAGAGCGCAGAGATACGAAAACGCTAATACAAGCAGAAAAGTTCCTCAGCTTGCCAGACCACCCTATGAAGAACAGATTTGATAACCTAGCTATGGGGCGGTTGAAAAGAAGTAGTTTTATCCACCAGGCCAAACGACTCTGCAGATAAACCACTGATCTGCCCACAGTTGGTATCCCTCTAACAACTATTCCGGAGCGAACTCCATGGAAAGATGAACATACACTATCATTACAAATCCAGACAAAAGTGAGAGGAATATTTGACAAGGAAGAACAGAACAGTGTGCATCGCAGAACAGCCGCTCTGAGCTTCCTTGATGAAGAATACCCACAGGACCTCTGGATGCGAGTCTACACAGATGGGTCAGCACAAAATGCTGTTCGAAATGGAGGAGCAGGAGTGTACACAGAATACCGAAATAATACTAGGGACACAGCCAGAGTACTGACAGGAAAGTACTGCCATAACTATGATGCTGAAATTGAGGCAATCACGATAGCAACAGAGAAATTACTGGGTGCCAGCAATGGTACACAATCTGTGGTGATTTTGACAGATGCAAAATCAGTACTCGAGGCGCTTCTGTCTGGGAAATTGCCAGTAATAAGGACACTACTTTCTGAACTTAGCAGTCAGCATAAGGTCACCATACAGTGGATACCATCCCACTGTGGAGTACCTGGAAACGACAGAGCTGATCAATTGGCTAAGGAAGGAGCCAAAGAAGAACAGCCTGATGTACCTGTTTGTTTGTTGTTTGTTTTTTTAGCATATTCTTTACAGGACATTGCTGTCAACACCAGCATCTTTCAGCTGTATGTTGATTTCTTGGCAAGATTACGCTCAGTAGTTTGCCATTGCTTTCTGAGTGGCCGGCTCACATACCCCGTAAGTTATCGATGCGATTCAAACCACTGCTGATTCTTACCGTCATCACGTTAACCCACGAGAGTATACGAGATTACGGAGAAAAGTCATAACCTCTAAGCCACGAAGCCGGCGATGTACCTGTTACATACCACCAAAAGAAAAAGAATGATCAAATCAGTGAGAAAGCCTCCAAAACCTGCTCAAGATGACTACCCCGTTATGGATAGACAAGTCATTATTCTTCGCCTCAGAACAGGACACAATAGATTACGCAACTTGGCGTCGCAGACAGCAGAGCACATACTCCAAGACTGCCCAAAATATAACATATCTAGGCAAACCTTCTGGCCTAGAGCGACGAGAGTGGAAGATAAACTCTAGGGACCGCTGTGTGAGCTGAAAATACTGTTAGATTCATAAAAGAGACAACATTGCAGTTATAGACATATTTCAAGCGAACAAAAGAAGAAAAAGAATTGGGAGTAGTGTAGAAGGAGGAAAGCCAGTCCTTTTTTGTGGTATAAATCGATATTCTACCACAAAGGGCGATAACTCTTCAGGTATTTTAAGTAAGCGGTCAGGGGTGTGGTCTAGTGACTCATCAGAGGTGATGTGGTCTAGTGACTCATCATAGGTGGCGTGCGTGCTCTATAAAGTAGGTACGAAATAAAAAAGACGACATAAAACAACAATAAAGAAAACAAACGATTCAAGTAAGGTATATAATAATTTTTAATAAAACATATATAGAAAAGAAGAAGAAAAAAAAAAAAAGAAGAAGAAAAAAAAACAAAACATAGTCAAGTGACCCCTTAAATTATAGGTAAGGGTGTGCGATGACGTGCTCAAGTGGTGGTCAAGAGGTGGTCAAGAGGTGGTCAAGCGGTCAAGAGGTGGTCAAGTGACCCCTTAAATTGTATGGGATGGTACGTGTAGTGACGTGGTGATGATCAAGAGGTGGTCAAGTGGTGGTCAGGGTGTGGTCAAGTGGTGGTCAAGATGTGGTCAAGTGGTCGAGTGACCACTTAAATTGTCGGGGAAAGTAGGTGTAGTGATATGGTGATGATTAAAGGGTGGTAAATTAGTGGTCAAGCAGTGGTCAAGTGAGAAAAATTTTAGTGGAAATTAGTTGTAATGATATGGTTATGATTAAAGGGTGGTAAATTAGTGGTCAAGCAGTGGTCAAGCAGTGGTCAAGCAGTGGTCAAGTGGTCGAGTGACCACTTAAATTGTCGGGGAAAGTAGTTGTAATGATATGGTGATGATTAAAGGGTGGTAAATTAGTGGTCAAGAGGTGGTCAAGCGTTGGTCAAGGGGTGGTCAAGTGGTTAAATGACCCCTTAAATTGTTGGGGAGAGTACGTGTAGTGACGTGGTGATGATCAAAAGGTGGTCAAGTGGTGGTCAGGGTGTGGTCAAGTGGTGGTCAAGATGTGGTCAAGTGGTCGAGTGACCCCTTAAATTGTCCGGGAAAGTGAGTGTAGTAAGTTGGTGATGATCGTGAGGTGGTCAAGTAGTGGTCAAGGGGTGGTCAAGGGGTGGTCAAGTGGTTAAATGACCCCCTAAATTGTATGCGAGGGTACAGTTAGTGATGTGGTGATGATCAAGAGGTGGTCAAGTAGTGGTCAAGTGGTGGTCAAGCGGTGGTCAAGCGGTGGACAAGTGGTTAAATGACCCCTTATATTGTTGGGGAGAGTACGTATAGTGACACGGTGATGATCGTGAGGTGGTCAAGTAGTGGTCAAGTGTGGTCAAGCGGTGGTCAAGTGGTCAAATAACCCTAAAATTGTAGAGGAGAGTGTTCTTGTGATGCAGTGATGATCAAGAGGTGGTCAAGTAGTGGTCAAGGAGTGGTCAAGGGGTGGTCAAGTGGTCAAGTTACCCCTTAAATTGATGGGAAGAGTACGTGTAGTGACACGAAGATGATCAAAAGGTAGTCAAGTAGTGGTCAAGTGGTGGTCAAACGGTGGTCAAGTGGTCGAGTGACCACATAAATTGTAGAGGAGAGTAGGTGTAGTGACATGGTGATGATCAAGAGGTGGTCAAGTTGTTAGGTCTAGAGGTTGGGGTGTCTCAGTCATGAAGTATCAAACTGTCTGCTCTGGGAAGGATGTTGCTGATCAGGGCGAGTAGGTTCTAATATGTTTATCGCTATTGTCTATAATTGGCGTGGTTGTATAGTAATAATAGTAGAGTTGTTTCGTAGTAATGTTAGTCATCATCATCAAGGGGCATGTTAGGTGATATTTGTAATGGTAGTAGTAGTAGTAGTAGTAGTAGTAGTAGTAGTAGTAGTAGTAGTAGTAGTAGTAGTAGTAGTAGTAGTAGTAGTAGTAGTAGTAGTAGTAGCAGCAATACCAACAATAGTACTAATTATCATCATCATCACGTGTCTTACCAACGGACGTACCACCCACACATTGCGATCTCCAACACCATTGAACAATTCCGGGGCTGACTCACAATACAGAAATCCCCAATTAACGGCATTACCTTCATGTAATGGTGGTACTCATAGTACCAATAGCACCAGTAGTAATAGTCACCAACATCAGCAAGAGACTTATCGCCTGACATTGGTCAGTATGACACTCCATAAACTATGATCTCCGACACCATGGATACAAATAGTAATAATATTGGTAGTAGTAGTAGTAGTAGTAGTAGTAGTAGTAGTAGTAGTAGTAGTAGTAGTAGTAGTAGTAGTAGTAGTAGTAGTAGTAGTAGTAGTAGTAGTAGTAGTAGTAGTGTTGGTGGTGGTGGTGGTGGTGGTGGTGGTGGTAATAGTAGGAGTAGTAGAATAGCGAGGGTGCTTGTTGTTTCACTAAGTATTTGTATATCGTATGTAGTATAAAGCTAGTTTGTGTTGTATGCCATGTAAGGTGTTACTGAAATATCTGTATTTTATAGTTCTAAGAGGTGATGACGTCATAACCCACCACTCTGTCATCTTATTGATAGTGTCCCCAGTGCCGCAAAAAAGGCTCATTGTGAGATATCGATCATTTCTCAAAGCGACAGCATCCGGGGTGCATGCCCATTACGAGCAAACATCGATACGCCACTTAAAAGGCAACGACAAGGCAAAATGGCGTCGAATACAGTGTAAAGCACAAAACTTATGAGGTCATCGGTTGTCCATTCCATCATGGTCGACAAATAGGCGCTCACTAACTTCACAATATGCTCACTCAAATAAACATATAGGATGATAAGGCACCGACCCAAAGGTGAAAAAATATCAGCCAAAGAGAGGAATATCTCGGCCAGAATTATAAAAAGTAGGAGAACTATTTGCCAAATGGGAAAAAGTTAGGCAAAATACAGAAATATCCCAACCAAACATATAAAAAATAGGAAAATTGATAACCAAACGGGAAATATATTGACCAACTAGGGAAATGTGTTACTCAAAGAGGAAAAATAATGACAAAGTAACGAAATACATCGCTCAAACTTATGAAAACTAGGAAACTTTGTTAGCCAAATGGAAGAAACCTTGGTCAAGTAGGAATATCTGTTAACCAAATGTGAAAAATGTCGGCCAAATGCAGAAATATTTCGGCCACACGTATGCAAACAAGGAAAGGTTGTTAGCCAGATAGGAAAAGTATTAACCAAGTAAGAAAATTTGATAGCCAAATGTGAAAAAAATATCACCCAAAGAGAGAAATATCTCATCCAAACTTATAAAAAGAAGGAAAATTCTCAACCAAATGAGAAAAAGTTAGACCAAATATAGTAACATCTGAACCAAACTTATGAAAACTAGGAAACTTTGTTAGCCAACGAGAATAAAAACCTAGGTCATGTAGGAACATTTGTTAGCCAAATGTAAAAAATGTCGGCCAAATACAGAAATACCGTGTCAACACTTATTAAAATTAGGGGGGAAAAAATGTGTTAGCCAAATAGTAAAAATATTGCCCAAGTAGGAAAATTTGATAGCCAAATGTTAAAAAAATATCACCCAAAGAGAGGAATATCTCGACCAGACTTATAAAAAGTAGGAGAACTATTTGCCAAATGGGAAAAAGTTATGCCAAATACAGAAATATCTCAACCAAACATATAAAAAATAGGAAAATTGATAACTAAATGGGAAATATATTGACCAACTAGGGAAATGTGTTACTCAAAGGGGAAAAAATAATGACCAAGTAACGAAATACATCGCTCAAACTTATGAAAACTAGGAAACTTTGTTAGCCAAAGGGGGAAAAAAAAAACTTTTTCAAGTAGGAAAATCTGTTACCCAAAGGTAAAAAATGTCGGCCAAATACAGAAATACCTCATCCGCACGTATGCAAACTAGTAAAAGTTGTTAGCCAGATAGGAAAAATATAGCCCAAGTAAGAAAATTTGATAGCCAAATGTGAAAAAATATCACCCAAAGAGAGGAATATCTCGGCCAGACTTATAAAAAGTAGGAGAACAATTTGCCAAATGGGAAAAAGTTAGGCCAAATACAGAAATACCTCAACCAAACATATTAAAAAAATAGGAAAATTGATAACTAAATGGGAAATATATTGACCAACTAGGGAAATGTGTTACTCAAAGAGGAAAAAATAATGACCAAGTAACGAAATACATCGCTCAAACTTATGAAAACTAGGAAACTTTGTTAGCCAAAGGGAAAAAACCTTGTTCAAGTAGGAAAATCTGTTAGCCAAATGTAAAAAATGTCGGCCAAATACAGAAATACCTCGTCCGCACGTATGCAAACTAGGAAAAGTTGTTAGCCAGATATGAAAAATATTGCCCAAGTAAGAAAATTTGATAGCCAAATGTGAAAAAATATCACCCAAAGAGAGGAATATCTCGGCCAGACTTATAAAAAGTAGGAGAACTATTCGCCAAATGGGAAAAAGTTTGGCCAAATACAGAAATATCTCAACAAAACATATAAAAAACAGGAAAATTGATAACTAAACGGGAAATATATTGAACAACTAGGGAAATGTGTTACTCAAAGAGGAAAAATAATGACCAAGTAACGAAATACATCGCTCAAACTTATGAAAACTAGGAAACTTTGTTAGCCAAATGGAAGAAACCTTGTTCAAGTAGGAAAATCTGTTAGCCAAATGTGAAAAATGTCGGACAAATGCAGAAATATTTCGGTCACATGTATGAAAACTAGGACAAGTTGTTAGCCAGATAGGAAAAGTATTGGCCAAATAAGAAAATTTGATAGCCAAATGTGAAAAAATATCAGCCAAAGGGAGAAATATCTCATCCAAACTTATAAAAAGAAGGAAAATTCTCAACCAAATGAGAAAAAGTTAGACCAAATATAGTAACATCTCAACCAAACTTATGAAAACTAAGAAACTTTGTTAGCCAAAGAGAAAAAACCTTGGTCAAGTAGGAAACTCTGTTACCCAAATGTGAAAAATGTCCACCAAGTACAGAAATAACTTGGCCACACTTATGAAAACTACGAAAATTTGTTATCCAAATATGAAAAATATTGCCCAAGTAGGAAAATTTGAAAGCCAAATGTGAAAAATATCACCCAATGAGATAAATATCTCGTCCAGACTTATAAAAAGTTGGAAAATTTGTCAACCAAATGGGGTAAAGTTAGACCAAATACAGAAACATCTTAACCACATTTATAAAAAAAACGAGGGGAAAATGTCGACCAAATACAGAAATAACTCAACCCAATTTATAAATATGGCAACCAAACTTATGAAACGTAGGAAAATGTGTTAACCAAAAGGGGAAAATATGGTACACGTAACGAAATATCTCATCCAAACTTATAAAAAGTAGGAAAATATATCAACCAAACGCGAACAATGTCGGCCAAATACAGAAATTTCTCAACCAAACTCATGAAAAGTAGGAACAACTTGTTACCCAAATAGGAAAAATATTGGTCAAGTAAAGAAATAACGTGGTCAAACCTATAAAAACGTACCAACATTTGTTAACACAACTTGGCCACTTGTTCTTGCAAACTTGCTCCCTGGCTCAAACACTTGCTATTACAATCGGTCGACCTATCCTATCAACTCACACACTTACCATAACAACTGTCCCTTTTCCCCAACAACGTGTCCACCGACTCTCTCATATTATCGACTCACCCTATCAACTTACCCACATGGGCTCACAAAATTTCCACTTGTTATTATAACTTGTCGACAGCCTCGCCCAAATTACCACTTACTCTTACAAACTGTCCCAACTGAGCGCACAAAGGTGTCCACTTGTGATTTCACGGCCACCTCACCACATAGATAAGTAGCCCTCATAAAATACAAATGTATCCCGCAAGTCATACAGAAGTGTCCCCCATATTGTCATTAAAAAACATATTTGTGTGTGTAGGTAAGTTCATGTCTTTGGCAGTTCATATTTTGTAAATTCATTTCTTCAGCATAAGATTTGTGTAAGTTCACGCCCTCATCATAAATTTTGTTGTGTAAGTTCATGTCTTCGACAGTTCATGTTTTGCTAAGGCCTAGTTTTAGTAAAAGGGCAGAAGTCTATTGGGTAGAATTTCAACCTGAGTGGTCAATTACTAACACTGCCTGTGGACAGCTATTCTTACCCATGCGCTAAAGTTGAGAAAATGAACTTCCGTTGAATGGAAGCTACCGCAGACTTGACTTATTAAACCCCCTCTGGAAGAAGTAGAGGCAGCTTAACCAGGAAAAGATCGAATTAGTTATCCCCCTTAGTCTGGGAATTATGAAAATATATGCTCACACAAGCGATATTACTCATGACGTCATATAAACAAAAATATAAAGGATAACAAATGAGGCAGAGCCACAATTGTTATCCTTTATATTTTTGTTTATATGACGTCATGAGTAATATCGCTTGTGTGAGCATATATTTTCATAATTCCCAGACTAAGGGGGATAACTAATTCGATCTTAGAGGCATAGAGGATGCCTTCCAAGAGAAAACGCACACACTAGCGGTCTGGATAGATTTAGAAAAAGCATTTGATAAAGTATGGAAGGAAGGACTGAAAGTAAAACTGCAAAATATGCATGTTTGTGGGAAAATGTACAAATGGATCAGCCACTACCTTGAGAACAGAACTGCCAGGACAAAAGTACAAGGACAAACCAGCAAAATTATGCTGTTAGAGCAAGGTGTCCCCCCAAGGAGGAGGTCTTTCACCAACATTATTCCTAGCATATATAAACGACATCACGGAAAATTTTCCAGCCAGAGTACACACATCATCCTTTGCAGATGACCTAGCCATATGGACATCTGAAGAATATATTAGTACAGCTAACAGCAGAATACAGCAAGCCCTATTAGCATTAGAGGACTGGTCAAAATCATGGCTAGTGAAGATAAGTGAGGAGAAAACAACATGCACAGTGTTCTCCCTCTCAAATAAAACTCAGCAACCTAAGCTGGTATTGAATGGAAAAATATTGCGCCATGAAGAAAATCCAAACTATCTCGGAGTCACCTTTGATCGTCGCCTGACATGGAAAACACAGGTTGAGACAAATCGAACAAGAGCAAGGCAAAGAATGGCAATCATGAAAAAGCTTGCTGGTACAACGTGGGGAGCAGATGAGAAAGTTCTCAAGAAGCTATATACTGGACGGGTGAGGCCAGTACTGGAATATGGTATTGCAGCTTGGGCAACAGCAGCTAAGTCAAACTTTAACAAAATAAGTAGAGTCCAAAACCAAGGAATGCGAATCATAACTGGAAGCCCGAAAACAACGCCTATTAATGAACTAGAAAAGATCTTGTTTACAACCAATGCAGGACAGAAGAGATAGCAGAGCCCAGCAACAAGCAGACAAATTTAGAAGATTGAGAGACCACCCTATGTATAACAGGTTTAATGGTTGTGGAAAAGGAAGACTGAAGCGTAGCAACTTTGTAGAAACTGCAAAACGAAAGATTAGGGCAGATCCCATACTTAACATATCAACAGTCAAGCCCTTTTACTATGCACACAACTTCCCAGCTTGGAGACAGCAGCAACTGCCTGAGATGATAGAAAACATTCCTGGTATTGAGAAAAAGAACACTCAGCATGAAACCGAAAGAAGAGAAATAACCCTAAACTACATAAAAGAACATTACCCAAGCAGCAATTGGACCCATGTATATACAGATGGATCAGCCAAAAATTCAATAGAGAATGGAGGAGGAGGAATTCTCCTAAATTTAAAAAAAAATGGAGTGAAAAAAAACACATTCAGTGGCAACTGGAAAGTTTTCAAGTAACTTCAAAGCAGAGGTAGAGGCTCTGAAAACTGCAGCAAAAATGCTCTTGATGGAGGAAAATAAAGAGAAGCAAATAGCTATCTTCACAGATGCAAAGTCAGCTGTCTCAATACTGAAGAACAATAACAGCACAGAAATAGCTGACCTAAGAGCAGCACTCCATGGTCTAAGCCAGAAATCCAAAAAAGTTGTAATACAGTGGATCACATCACATTGCAGTATACCTGGAAATGAAGAGGCTGACAGACTGGCAACAGAGCGCGGACGACTACCACAGCCTGACATAGACATAACTTACAATGAGGCAAAGAGGTTGATAAAAAGCACCTATAAAACCAAATGGGAATCAGAGCATCCAGGCCACCAGAAGGATGATGCATATTACAAACTCGACCGAAGAGAACAAGTAGAAATCTTCAGACTCCGCACAGGACATAACAGACTGAAATACCACTTGTTCAATAAACTAAAAATAGGAGATACCGATGAATGTAATTGTCGAACTGGAAAAATGACAGCAAAACATTTGCTGCAGAATTGCCCAATATATGCAGAACAGAGAAAGATATTTTGGCCCACACCTGCTTCATTTGAGGACAAGCTCTATGGAGATATCAACAAGCTCAAGTTGACCGCAGCTTACTTTAACTACATACAGGTTGATATTTAAAGGTGTATGAAGAAGTATTCAGACTGCCACACTTCATACCACAGGTATGTCGGTTATAAAAGCCTCCCAGAGGCATGAAATGGAATATTGCTCGGATAGCAAATCCATTACGTGAAAAGTCAGAATCAAAAGCTCACTGTGTGAGCTTCATAAAAGGTGGAAAAAGTGTCCTAGTGGCACGATATGGAATATTGCTTGGATAGCAAATCCATTACGTGGAAAGTCCGAATCAAAAGCTCACTGTGTGGGCTTCAAAAAGGTGGAAAAAGTGTCCTAGTGGCACGAAATGGAATATTGCTCGGATAGCAAATCCATTACGCGGAAAGTCCGAGTCGAAAGCTCACTGTGTGGATGTCATCTGCACACTGCATTCTTCTGGTTTCCGGAAGAACAGCCTATGGTGAACGGAAGGCCCAATATACGGAAGTGAGGCTAAGCAGCCATGTGCAGGACGTGACGATTCCTTGGGTGAGCCCAGTACCAAAGCGCTGTGTGTTGGCTCTGCAATTATGGAAGCCTCCTTGGATGGGGAGGGGGGGAATGCCCATGGTCTGCCCCTGCCTTCCCTTGAGGGCTGACCAGGATGTCTTTGGCTGTTCTATATGGGCCAGCAAGGATGGGAGATAACACCACACCAGTGAGAGTCAAACGTCCTAAGAAACCCCCGGGAAGGTTAACCGGGTCAACAAATGCCCGCAGAAGTCGGATGTGTCGGCCTAACGGCGCAAGGACGCAGCTCTGCTGTAAACAGGCACAACGCAATCACATCCGAAAAAAAACTCCGGATGAACGAAGAAGAAGAAGAAGAATTATTAACATCTGCTCCCAAAGGAGACAGACTTATACTCCTTGGGGATTTCAATGCCAGTGTAGGTACGGACACCACCTCTTGGAGTGGCATTATTGGAAAGCATGGAGTCGGAAACTGCAACAGCAAGGGACGCCTCCTTCTTCAGACATGTGCTGAACACGATCTCCTGATTACCAACACAACTTTCCGTCTCCCTATGAGAAACAGGACATCGTGGATGCACCCTCGCTCGAAACACTGGCACCTCATTGATTATGTCATCGTCAGGAGGAGTGACAGACAAGACGATCGGGTGACAACATCTATGTGTGGTGCCGAATGTTTGACAGACCATTGTCAAATTATCTCGAAAATAAACATACACATAAAACCACTACGGCGTCCTCAAGAGGTGAAAATGCACCAAAAAAAAAAAAAAAAAAAAAACATAACTAAATGTCACCCGCCTAAACAGCAAGAAAATGCAGCTGTCGTTTGAAAATATGCTGGAAGACCTCCTCAAGCACAATGCTGCAGCTAAACAGGATACAGAAATAGAGTGGAGAGCCCTACAGGACATAATTTATAACACTGCTATGGAAATCCTGGGCCCAACCCCCCGACAGCATAAAGACTGGTTTGATGAAAATTCCGAAGACATCAACCAATTGCTGGCCGAGAAACATCTTCTCCTCAAGGCACAATTGAATGACCCGAAGTCAAGATAAAAAAGATGCCTTCAAGAACATTCAGAGAGTAGTGCAGCAGAAAATTCGGTACATGCGGGACTCCTGGCTGAGCAGCAAAGCTGATGAAATTCAAGGCTTTGCTGACAGATTATACATTGGCACCTTGCCGTCTTGACAGACGATAGTTTGTGCTTTAAAAAGGCATAATAACTTTTACCTATGGCGGTAGCGAGTGTGACTGAGAAGGCCAATTTGCGCTGTAAATGTCCGTTCACAGTGGGTGCATGTGAACACGTGGTCATTTCCACCATCATGCACCATCTTACGTCTCAAACGCTCGGTGTGTGACTTATCTGCAATAATTTTCTCCTTTGTCTTTATTCCATTTCTGATGTTTGCCCTCTATGCAACACGTTCAGCGGCGACTTGCTCCCAATGTGCATTATCAATGCCTTTATCAATCATGTCCCGCTTACACACATCTTTGTATCGTAGTAGAGGCCGGCCCTGAGATCTCTTACCCATCTGTAATTCACCAAAAAAGATATCCTTTGGTATTCTACCATCATCCATCCTCTTAAGATGTCTTATCCATCTAAGTCTACGAAGACTGAGCATGGAATAAACTGTCACACAACCTGATCTTTCCAATACTTCAGTATTTGTGATTTTGTCTTGCCACTTAATACCAAGAATTCTTCGCAGACACCGCATATGAAAGCTGTTTAAATTTTTCTCTTGGTGTGAGTAAGTTGTCCAGGTTTCACTGCCATAGAGAAGAGTACTAAGGACACAGGCTTGATAGACAAGGACTTTTGTTTTGGCAGTAAGCTTCCTGTTCTCCCAGACTCTTTTTCTTAACCTGTTCATTGTTGTTACTGCCTTACCAATCCGGATGTTGATTTCCTGATCTAGAGATAATTTGCTATTTACCACTGATCCTAGATATGTAAAATGGTCTACTATCTCTAGTTCGGCGTCGTCAATAAAGATTGATGGTACCCCATGTGCACCTTGTGACATAATCTGTGTCTTCTTTTTGCTAATTGTTAAATCAAATTCAGAACAAGAATTGGAGAATGCAGATAGTAGACATTGCAATTCTTCCTCAGAGTGGGTCGTAACTGCAGCATCATCTGCAAAAAGCAACTCTCTGATCAGTTCCCTCCTAATTTTGGTCTTAGCCTTCTGTCAGCGACCTAGCTTTGACAGGCATACATGGATTCTTCTTTTGTACCACACGAATGATAACTCGTACGTCGTACAAAAGGAAGGATATAAATTTATTCTGGACTAGTTACACAATAGCTCCGCGAGCTGATAACCACATAGATCATATACATGATGACAATATTATGTTATGACGTTATCGATGGTTATATCTACTGGATTAATATAAGCCTAAGTCACCACTATTTCTACTGTCTTATAAACAACACGGTATTCAGAGCGAATACTACGATCTGTCTCCTACGCTGTCATTGTCCCGTCTGTTTGACTTTCGTGGCATGTCCAGCCACGAGCCGGTGACCCTGCGTGCGTCAGCAGGCTTCCGTGCTTGGTGACCCAGCACGCGTTTAGTGGCTTGTCAATAGGTTACTATTGTAGAGTAACCACTGTTTATGGATACTCCTCGTGGTAATGGTTTCCCCACTCTAACCTGGGTAACTCCTGATCATGTCCTACCGTGTCCTCTTTTATGACACGTGTGTGTCCAGTCGGAGAACTGTTCACAGTTTAAAGTTCAAAGTTTAAAATATCTGTCACAGCAGCCACATTCTCACAGTCATTGAAAGGTAACACATTCTCATTCTCACACTCAGTTTCACTGCCACTATCGGAAGATGTGTCAATCAGTACAGCATTGCTGGCTTTCATTCTTTGACGACCCAAACATCTACTGCTATAATGGTCGTACGAGGAACAAAAAAAAACATTTAACTGCACGCTTGTATGCACTCCTTTTACTCTCCTGCTTTTTAATTATCATTTCAAGATGCGCAGGGTATGACATGTTCTTGTCACACATAGCATATTGTTGGTGATTTAAATGACAGTAATTACATAGAGGTGGCTTTTGATCTTGCCTTTTTTTCTTCTGGTATGGTCTCTGGTTGAAAGATTTTCTGGGCTGGTCTTTGGCAAAAGCCGCAATTTCAGATTCATTTATGGATGATTTAAAAATGTCTCTGTTTGAAGAGAAATAAGCCGAACCTCGCTTTTCGAGTTGTTCCAGTGACTCAATGTCTGCTTGTTGCAGGAATTTGGCGAAGGGAGATGGAACCGTAAATATAACTTTGTCCATAATCATTAAGTCTTTCAACTTATCAAAGTTCTTCCCTATCTTCGCTGCGTTAAGCCACTTACTGAAGACACTTTGAACATTAGATACATAATCGATGAACGTCGGTCTATGTCGTCTTGTCTTCGCTTTCTGTTGTCTCTGACTGAGCTATACTTTCTGATCGTAATCTGCAAACTAGACCACTTTTCCCTGTACCAACTGTACTTCTGACATTGTATTAATTCGTGGGTAAGTGCACTGAATAATCGAACCAAAAATATAAGATATTCAAAAATAACAATCAAAATAATGAAAATAATCAAATTAAGCAAAATAATCCCAACATAATTCTTGTGGGAACTATTACCGAGTCTATCATAAATCATGAAATATAAATGCACAAAATAATGATCGCACAGCTCTTAAACGCTGTTTTCACAACATTTCACTGTGAGCGCGAAGCGTCATATTCTTAGGTCAATTTTCAGATTTTAATTATGAATAGTAATAGTACACTCGTGGTTTGGGTAAATCACAATTTTACAAGTACACCCGAATTTTGAATAAATACAAAATAAATATACTCCTATAATAAATTTCTGTGGTTGTATGGATCACAATATAATTCTAAAACAAATATAATTTAAATATATGAAATATAAAGGTGGGTTGATGGTTCGCAATAAATGCTTGAACTTCTGACACCAAATATAACTGTGGGTTAATGGTTCACATTAAATGCGTAAACTTCTGACACCAAATATAACTGTGGGTTAATGGTTCACATTAAATGCTTAAACTTCTAACACCAAATATAATCCTGCCTGTCAGCGACCTAGCTTTGACAGGCATACATGGATTCTTCTTTTGTACCACACGAATGATAACTCGTACGTCGTACAAAAGGATATAAATTTATTCTGGACTAGTTACACAATAGCTCCGCGAGCTGATAACCACACAGATCATATACATGATGACAATATTATGTTATGACGTTATCGATGGTAATATCTACTGGATTAATATAAGCCTAAGTCACCACTATTTCTACTGTCTTATAAACAACACATTATTCAGAGCGAATACTACGATCTGTCTCCTACGCTGTCATTGTCCCGTCTGTTTGACTTTCGTGGCATATCCAGCCACGAGCCGGTGACCCTGCGTGAGTCAGCAGGCTTCCGTGCTTGGTGACCCAGCACGCGTTTAGTGGCTTGTCAATAGGTTACTATTGTAGAGTAACCACTGTTTATGGATACTCCTCGTGGTAATGGTTTCCCCACTCTAAACTGGGTAACTCCTGATCATGTCCTACCGTGTCCTCTTTTATGACACGTGTGTGTCCAGTCGGGGAACTGTTCACAGTTCTCCCTACTGCTTCTGTCCCTTCTATTCCTTATTTCCTAGTTAGGGATGTTATCTCTATCTTCTCTTAGTCCTATTCCTGAGTTCTCTCCTCTCTCCTCTATTTGCCTACATGCGGCTTTTTGACACCTTCAATCTCTGAGCATTGTAGAGGCCGCCATCTGAGCGTGAGTGAATGTATATACCACCATCCTGATCACGAAAGGCATATTTCAGTAGAAGTGAAAAGTATATTCCAAAGAGGGTGGGAGCTAGTACACAACCTTGCTTAACTCCACTCTTGATTTCAAATTCTTCAGAAGTTGCACCATCAAACTTGATTATACCCTTCATGCCTGTGTGGAACGTTTCCACAATGGACAGAAGAGTTGGTGGGCAGCCAATCTTCTTTAGTGTCTTGAACAGACCCTCACGACTGACCAAATCAAATGCCTTTGTGAGGTCGATGAAGGCAATAAACAGTGGTTGATTCTGTTCACGGCATTTTTCTTGCATTTGTCGCAATGAGAATATCATATCAGTGGTAGACCGGTTCTGTCAAAAGCCACACTTTGATTCGGGGTAGACTTGATCTCCTAGGACTTGAAGTCTGCGCAGAACAATTCTGGCAAATACTTTACCAACAATACACAGAAGTGAGATACCCCTATAGTTGTTGCAGTCGCTCTGATCGCCCTTGTTCTTGTACAGTGTTATGATGCTTGAATCTTTGAAATCCTGTGGGACTTGTCCTTCTCGCCAGCATAGCTCTATTAGCTGGTGGATCTGTATAGTGAGTGTGTCTTGCCCACTCCTGATAACCTCTATTGGAATCCCATCCTTACCTGGTGCCTTGCCAGATGCAAGTTCATTTATAGCACACTTAACTTCTGTTATGGTGGGAAGTGTGTCCAGGTGGTCAAGAGTTGGTAGAGCCTCTATGGCGTTGAGGGCATCATCCGCTAGTTTGGTCTCACTTGAGTAAAACTCCACATAGTGCTCTACCCATCTGTCCATGTGCTGTTTCTTATCAGTGATGATTTCTCCAGTCAAGGTTGTGAATGGTGCACTTCTTTTGATCACTGGACCACAGGCGTTCTTTATTCCTTCATACGTGCTTCTTATGTTTCCCTTATCACTTGCGATTTGAATGGACTCACATAACTTGATCCAATAATCATTTGCACACTGCCTGGCAGCCTTTTGCACATCCTTCCTAACTTGCCTTAGTTCACTCAGAGTGTTACGCGTTGGTCTTTCCTTGTTTCTTAAGAGAGCTTTCTTCTTCTTATCAATCAAGGGCTGCAGAGTCTCACTGTTTGCCGCAAACCAGTCCTGCCTCTTATGATCCACAGTGCCTTAAACCCCTACGGCAGTTTTATAAAGAGTTTCCTTAATTTGACCCCACTTTTCATTTACTGTACAATTTTCTGGTGTATCAGTGAACGCGTCTTCAAGTTGGTGTTGAAACTGAAAACAATTTTCAGGATCGTGGGTGTTAAAAATATTAATCCTGGGGCTAGATTTGTGTTTAGCTGTGTAGATTCTCTTTGGTCTCAGTCTAACCCTTGCAACAACCAAAGAATGATCCGTATCACAGTCAGCACTGTGGTAACTTCGAGTCAATGATATGTGGTTCAGATGTTGTCTAAGTGTGATGATGAAGTCCAGCTGGTGCCAATGGCCGGATCTTGGATGTCTCCATGTGACCTTATGCATTTCTTTTGTTTTAAAAAAGGAGTTTGTAATACATAAATCATTACTGGTGCAATGCTCCAGCAGCCTTTGCCCATTTTCCTTCATGCGACTGTTGTTGTATTTTCCAAGGCACACTGGCCATGAACTCGAGTCCTTGCCCACACGAGCATTGAAATCACCGAGCATATAAATGTAGTCAGATTTTGGAACTGCCTTGATCACGGAGTCTAACTCCTCATAGAACGAATCCTTCACATCATCAGAGGAATCAAGTGTCGGTGCATATGCAGTAATAATGGTGGCAAACCCACAATAGGTTGCTGTGAGGTTTATTTATAGGGGTTACATCTGTTAGAATGTAACACCCACTTAAGAGGAATTAAATTGTCTGAGGAATATTATCAGGGTAAGCCCAAAGAGGATGGGTTCCTATCATCTATCAAGATCACCTTCTGGAAGCTAAATTTTATTGGCTCGTGCCCCCACGTGAAGATACCAAGGATGTGTTGTATCTACACGAATTAATGAAGAAAAAAATATCTAGATATAAGTTTAAGCCTCTTGGAAAGGTGTGGAGACCACGGACTGTTGCCACTATCCCAAAATTGGATGCCCTTTTCAATCACTGGGGAAAAGGTGCTAGTGTGCAGGTGTCCGCCCTCATATGGTCTAAATTAATATAGTCACCTATGATTTATAATACACAAGTATGTGATAGACCAGACCAACAATATCATGACAAAACATTCCAGTATAAACATGACATACAGTGACATCACATAATATTTGTGTTTACAAAAAATATGTAAGAATCAATCAACAAATGGTCTGGTAACATAAAGTGTAATAAATCCCCCAAAAAATATACAACAAAGTATATTCTTCAAATTGAGTACATCTCTGGAGAAAACATTGTCAGGTTCACATGGAATATCAGCTGAGGTAAATGCTTAATTGTGGAAGCACAAATAGTGAAATCATCCAACATACATTAAAGTATCATAATGTATAACAAAGTACTACCAAAAGTAATAAAAAGGATATATTTTTATATTTGATGCAGTTGATATCTGCCGGTAGGTACTTCGGTGGGTTTAAGATTCACATGGATGCAAGTCTCTTCCTGGGAACCAGTTTTCTCTCAAGGGATCATCATCAAAGTGAGTGAGGAATGGCAAGGTCTTCAATTTGGATCTAACATCAGGAATTCTCACTGGGTTCATGGGTGACATGTGTGAGATCTTGGTAGGATGGGGTGGTGGATGATGCAAGGAAATGGGCTGTACTTTGTATATATTATATATATATTGGGGCTGGCAAATGATGGACCTGACATACAAGTTTACCGCCCTCAGCAACCAAGACCGCATCTTCACAACAGTAGGCTTTCAGTTAAGTGCCCCATCTGATGATCCAAACAAAATACAACTTCATAAGCATTTGCCTACAATTTACATATCAGTAAATCATAAAACTTGTCAAGAAACAAATAAAAAAAAATAAAGACCAAAAAAAAAAAAAGAATAAGACAAGAGAGGGAAGCATGTGTCTCCTCAATAGTGAGAGCTCCCTCTTATCTGTATAGATGGCATTCAGTCCATCATAGCATACTGTATGGTCCTGATGGGATCAACTCTTGGTGCAACCAGGACAATGAAATAATATAATCACACTTTAAGACCAGGGAGTCTGATGTTGATCAGGTTTTCTGGTTATATTAAATTAAGTTGATTCAAAGTCATCAGGATGTAACAGACATGTTTGTAAAGAAGTTTGGTTGTGGGAGAAGCATGATGTGATTAAGATAAAGGTATATTGTGATGAAAGTGGGTTGAGCTAGATGCAAAATATGGTAGATGCATGAGAAAGGTGCATGTAGTGACACTTCCTAGTAAGCCAGAGATAGGTTGAGACTGTTGCTTGATAAGACAGGGTGTGTTGAGATGGATGTAAGTTGAGTTAATTGTCAACCTTATAAAATCATCATCATCACTGTCATCATCAGGTGCCTGTAATTAAGCTCATACTATTTTCTCTGGGTTCAGCTTAGATCTCCAATGCCTATCACCATCATCATCATCCTCAAGTGTTGAGAGTTAATTGTCCACCCTATAATCTCATCACCATCATCGTGTATTGATATAACTGCCTTTATATGCGTTATGTATTTAGCATACGCACTGGTTTAAACAAAACAAGTATGGTCATTCCCCGTGGTCTCTTCTGAACAAAGGGCTGGGGACGACATTGTTAAACCACCCAAGATTTCAGGTTATCTCATGCACATAGACAGAAATGGGCTGTTTTCCAATCATATTTCAGAACATAAATGGCATGCCCTTGACCGTAAGAACCACCTAATCATCATGTGACTACGTAAGGTTGTCGGTGTGTGCAACGTCCGGCTAACATGTGGGTATATGGTGCAACTCTTATCAATGAGCATTTATTCTCAGAACAAAACATGACAATTTCACAAAACCTATTCAGGGGAAAAATGTGAATAACAGAATCACAAGATATATATACATCCCTACAGGTGTGAGTCAGTGTACATGGTTTTAAAGAGATAGACTCTTAATCTACATTTCCTCGGTGAAAGCATCAATGTTCAGCAAGTACATTTGAAAAGGACATTATTCATATAATGAGAAAAGTAGTATTATATACACATTGTAAAAGAATAGAAGGGAATATTCTTCATTGGCATATTGTAACCAAAATATACAGAAATATTATTTTGCTAGTGCATGGTAACAAGTATAAGGAATTTATTTTGCAAGCACATGGCAACAGATTGAAAACACCAATACTCTTTAGCCACATATATAAAAGAGTATAAAGAAATATTACTTTGGCCGCATCTCGTGAAAGAATTAAGAAATATCCTTTACTAGTAGATTGCCAAAAAAATGTAAGATAATATTCTTTTGTTAATAAATCGCAACCGAATGTTTAGCTGAAGGATCCAACTAACAAGTGCAGTAAACAGAAACATGGCGCTTGTTTTCAATCCCACCGGAACACAAAGTTAGACTATGATCATTTGTAAACATTTTAAGCATTACATTGACATTATGATATGTAAAACTTAACTTAACATTGTATTACCTTAACTTCAAGAATCGCACAATGAAAGCTTTGCCTGTCCAGGGACCCAGAACACCTGCTAGACTTGAACACAACATGTGAACTAACAATCTATAGTGAGAGCCTTATTTCCTTTTCTCCCGCAATTGCGCCTAGAGGGCTTCCGCTTGCTGTTTCCGGCTGCAGCGCACCGCCTGCCTGATGTTTATTATGTTCGTATCAGCTGCTAGGCGATGTGAGTGTATGGAGTGCCGTTTTGGTCAGAAGTAGCAAGTCGAAGGCTGTGAGTTGGCTGGGAATATCTCACAAGGCTCCCATCCAAAGACAATTCTTATCGAGGAGAACTGGTAGAACAGACACTCACGGGTTTCCGACTCCTCTTCTGATGCTTCCGGTCTCCCATGTTTGGTACTGTCTCCTCCTCTAATGATTCATCCGGAACAGGATGTCGCCTCAAGAAGTCTGCTCCCACATTAAGTTTCCCAGGTACATACTCAATTTGGAAAGAATATGGCTTTTCCGTAAGTACATCTGCATGTGTAGCCAAAAGATCCTGGACCTGCTTCTGCTGATCTGGTTTTACTGTAGGACTAATATCCACATCATGAAATGTTTCTTTTGCTTGCAGGGGGTATTCTACTCCCATAGTGTTCCCATGTTCCACTTCTGTAGCCACTGCCAAAGCCATCAGATGCGATGTTTCAGTGGTAGAGGGCCTTTCATGATATTTCCTTAAGAGGTTTATGTGATAAACTTTCAACTTCCCTCTGATGGAAATTTTGTAATTAGTACGAGAAATCTTCTCTGTCACTACATATGGTCCTTTACATCCGATTTGCAGCTTGTTCTGACTTGTAGGAAGTAGTAATAGCACTTTCTCTCCCACCTCCAATTCTCTATCCTTTGCCATTCTGTTGAAGTAGCGTGCCATTTTCTGCTTAGCTTGTCGTAGGTTGACAGACGCTAATCGCCATCCATCTTGTAGGCGGTTTTTCAACTCAGCAACATAAGAAGAGGCAGTCACCACTGTCTCGTCTACTTGATCCTCAGTCCATGTTCTAAGTAAAGCTTCAAGGGGTCCCTTAATTGAACGTCCAAACAACAAAGTTGCTGGAGCCATCCCAGTTGAGTGATGAGGTACTTCCCTACATGCAAATAGAGCTGCAGGTATGTACAAATCCCAATCCTCTGGTTTCTCCTGGGCAAGTTTCCTCAGGATAGTAAGAAGGGTGCCGTTCCAGCGTTCCACAGTTCCATTCCCGGCCGCGTGATATGGACTTATGCAGATCTGTCTGGATTGCAAAAGCCTAAAAGCTTCTTCCATCAGCTTACTTTTGAACTGTGATCCATTATCAGTTAGGAACCTAATAGGAAATCCTAGTCTGATAAAAATTCCAAGCAAGGCTTCCGCTACATGCTTCAAATCGCTTGAAGAAATTGGCACAGCTTCCGCCCACATGGAGCATGTGTCAACAAGTGTAAGAATAAATCGGTTCTTTCTCTTCGTCCGGTTGAGAGGTCCGACTATATCGATCGCCACTTTTTTGAATGGGGTACCGGATACAGGCATTTCTCCGAGTGTAACTGGGGCTGTCCAGTGTTTAGGAGCAACCTTCTGGCATTGCGGACATGATTTTACAAAACGTGCTATGTCGGTTTGCATTCCAGGCCAGTAATAATGAGCTGAGATACGTTGTATGGACCCGTTAATTCCCATGTGCCCAGAAAAAGGTTGACTATGTCCCATATCCAAAATTTGAGCTATGTAAGCAGAAGGAACAACTAACTGGGCATGTTCCTGTCCTCCTGTTCCTGCCCTTCGGTGAAGCAATCCATTCTTCATATACATCTCACCTTTAAGTGGGGGTGAGTGAGCTCTAGGCAGTTTGTTGAAACAAGGCGCCAAAGTGCTATCCGCTGCCTGGGCCTTTTTCAAATCCGCTGGGTGAGGATTATTTGGTAACGACTCTTCTGGAGCTGTTCTAGCTTGAAGTCTCGTTGTCATGGCTGAGACAATTCTAGGCTTTACTGGATCTCCTAAAAATAGATATCGACAACCAAGAATGACGGGGTATATGGGTTCTGAAAAGACTGCCGCCTAGATTTCCCCCTTCACATATCGTGAGTTGATGCTCACTTTTGCTACTGGAAATGACATTGGAGCTATGTTTTTCAAAGGTCCCTGTAGTTCGACTGTTTCCTCTGTTACCTGATCAGGGCTAACCAAAGAGGAAGATACAATCACGTCAAATTGCAGTGCCGTATCGTAGAGACACATGACTGAAACTCCGTTGAGTTCAACGGTTCCAACGACCGGAATTCTGGAATAAGTGTCTTCCTGATTTTCCAAATAAGTTCCACCAGTGCTCACCTTCTTATGTTCCGGTTCTGTCAAACAAGCTGCAGTTTAGGAGTAGTTTCCCGCTTACACGCTTTCGTATGGTGTCCGGTAGTCCTACATTTTAGGCAATATGATTTTCCCTCCTTCTGAGCCTGTTGAACTAAAGGTTGGACGGTGTTTTTCGCCTTGTTGTTTTTCTGGTTGGAGTGATTCTCAATTTTCTCCTTCTGCTTTTGAGATTTTTCCGGATGGGAAGAACTGGTCGTCCGACGAGTTGCTCCTACCTTCTTCAAAGATTTCTCAAATCTCTCGGCTAGGATGATAATTTCTTCTAGTCTTTCTGCCCCATTTTGTGTTAGAAAAGCCTTCATTTCTGTTGACATTTTCTCTTTAAGTTGGTCAATAATAATTATCTCCCTCAGGCCTATGTAGCTCTCATCAAACTTTCCTAAAGAACACCACTTATTTACACACGTTTTCATTCTCTCCACTAACTGCGCAAAGCTCTCCCCTGGTTCTTTCTTTGCAGACTTGAACTTATTCTTATAGGTGTCACCGTCAACTTCAAAACGGGCTAGCAATGCTGTTTTGAGGGCATTATAGTTGCGCTGCTCCTCCTGCGTCAATCTGGAGAACACTTCGTACGCGTTGCGCCTCAAACCTTGGGATAATTTCACTGCCCATCTAGTCTCCTCCAACCCACAGGTGTAACACATCTGTTCAAATCTATCGAGATATGCTTCCAAATGATCTGTGTGTTCATTGAAGGGTTCAAGCGGGAATGACATTGCTCCAGTCTGTTGGTGAGTCACATCCAAATGAACATCTGTCGCTGGACTTGTTTGAGATGTAGACAGGGCAGTACTAACTCCCGTCTCCATTCGCAGAATTTCCTGCTCATGTTCCATCCTTTTTAATTCCAGGATATGTTGATATTCCCTTTCTCTACTCTCCCTCTCAGCCTGAAGTTTTCTCTCTTCTAAAAGAAGAGCATGTTGACGTTCTTTGTCCCTATTCTCTATTTCAGCCTGAAGTTGTTTCTCTTTTGCTACAATTTCTGCCTGTAATCTCTCATGTTTCTCTATTTCATCTGAAACATATTTTGCCAACTCATTACCTGCCAGACCGCACAATTTGCCTGTCTCCATATGCTGGTTACGAAACTTGGCTAATTCCGCCATTCTTACCTACTCTTCTATATCTGGAAAAATCTGGGTGTTCTAGGGCCTCGGTCAAGCTCAGCCTCAGTGATCCCTTTTAGAAGATATAAAAATAGCATGCAAAAATGGGTTAGCAACACAATGTAACTAATTAATTTAACCAGTGCGCACCATATGTTCAGGTAATAATGGGAACGTATTCACTAAGAAGTTACACTCCTAAACTCTTTAGCCCTACTGGACCTAATAAGAGTAAATACCACACTCCTCCCTTCCTATATCAAGATCAACCACCTGTAATGAGATTTACCTTGTCCGAATATTCCTGACTGAAGTCTTACTTGTGTTTGGGCTGCTAGGGGTTTAAATGTCCCTCTATAAGGATCCACACTAGTGAGGAAATTATAATTAATTCATCCCAGGACGAGCAAGTCCCACTTGTGAGGTCTATTTATAGGGGTTACATCTGTTAGAATGTAACACCCACTTAAGAGGAATTAAATTGTCTGAGGAATATTATCAGGGTAAGCCCAAAGGGGATGGGTTCCTATCCTCTATCAAGATCACCTTCTGGAAGCTAAATTTTATTGGCTCGTGCCCCCACGGGAAGATACCAAGGATGTGTTGTATCTACACGAATTAATGAAGAAAAATATATCTAGATATAAGTTTAAGCCTCTTGGAAAGGTGTGGAGACCCCGGACTGTTGCCACTATCCCAAAATTGGATGCCCTTTTCTATCACTGGGGAAAAGGTACTAGTGTGCAGGTGTCCGCCCTCATATGGTCTAAATTAATATGGTCACCTATGATTTATACTACACAAGTATGTGATAGACCAGACCAACAATATCATGACAAAACATTCACAGTATAAACAGGACATACAGTGACATCACATAATATTTGTGTTTACAAACAATATGTAAGAATCAATCAACAAATGGTCTGGTAACATAAAGTGTAATAAATCCAAAAAAAAAAAAATAACAACAAAATATATTCTTCAAATTGAGTACATCTCTGGAGAAAACATTGTCAGGTTCACATGGAATATCAGCTGAGGTAAATGCTTACTTGTGGAAGCACAAATAGTGAAATCATCCAACATACATTAAAGTATCATAATGTATAACAAAGTACTACCAAAAGTAATAAAAAGGATATATTTTTATATTTGATGCAGTTGATATCTGCCGGTAGGTACTTCGGTGGGTTTAAGATTCACATGGATGCAAGTCTCTTCCTGGGAACCAGTTTTCTCTCAAGGGATCATCATCAAAGTGAGTGAGGAATGGCAAGGTCTTCAATTTGGATCTAACATCAGGAATTCTCACTGGGTTCATGGGTTACATGGGTGTGATCTTAGTAGGATGGGGTGGTGGATGATGCAAGGAAATGGGCTGTACTTTGTATATATTATATATATTTGGGCTGGCAAAAGATGGACCTGACATACAAGTTTACCGCCCTCAGCAACCAAGACCGCATCTTCACAACAGTAGGCTTTCAGTTAAGCGCCCCATCTGATGGTCCAAACAAAATACAACTTCATAAGCATTTGCCTACAATTTACATATCAGTAAATCATAAAACATGTCAAGAAACAAATAAAAAAAATAAAGACCAAAAAAATAAATAAAAAAAAGAATAAGACAAGAGAGGGAAGCATGTGTCTCCTCAATAGTGAGAGCTCCCTCTTATCTGTATAGATGGCATTCAGTCCATCATAGCATGCTGTATGGTCCTGATGGGATCAACTCTTGGTGCAACCAGGACAATGAAATAATATAATCACACTTTAAGACCAGGGAGTCTGATGTTGATCAGGTTATCTGGTTATATTAAATTAAGTTGATTCAAAGTCATCAGGATGTAACAGACATGTTTGTAAAGAAGTTTGGTTGTGGGAGAGGCATGATGTGATTAAGATACAGGTATATTGTGATGAAAGTGGGTTGAGCTAGATGCATAATATAGTAGATGCATGGGAAAGGTGCATGTAGTGACACTTCCTAGTAAGCCAGAGATAGGTTGAGACTGTTGCTTGATAAGACAGGGTGTGTTGAGATGGATGTAAGTTGAGTTAATGGTCAACCTTATAAAATCATCATCATCACTGTCATCATCAGGTGCCTGTAATTAAGCTCATACTATTTTCTCTGGGTTCAGCTTAGATCTCCAATGCCTATCACCATCATCATCATCCTCAAGTGTTGAGAGTTAATTGTCCACCCTATAATCTCATCACCATCATCATCATCATGTATTGATATAACTGCCTTTATATGCGTTATGTATTTTGCATACGCACTGGTTTAAACAAAACAAGTATGGTCATTCCCCGTGGTCTCTTCTGAACAAAGGGCTGGGGGACGACATTGTTAAACCACCCAAGATTTCAGGTTATCTCATGCACATAGACAGAAATGGGCTGTTTTCCAATCATATTTCAGAACATAAATGGCATGCCCTTGACCGTAAGAACCACCTAATCATCATGTGACTACGTAAGGTTGTCGGTGTGTGCAACGTCCGGCTAACATGTGGGTATATGGTGCAACTCTTATCAATGAGCATTTATTCTCAGAACAAAACATGACAATTTCACAAAACCTATTCAGGGGAAAAATGTGAATAACAGAATCACAAGATATATATACATCCCTACAGGTTTGAGTCAGTGTACATGGTTTTAAAGAGATAGACTCTTAATCTACATTTCCTCGGTGAAAGCATCAATGTTCAGCAAGTACATTTGAAAAGGACATTATTCATATAATGAGAAAAGTAGTATTATATACACATTGTAAAAGAATAGAAGGGAATATTCTTCATTGGCATATTGTAACCAAAATATACAGAAATATTATTTTGCTAGTGCATGGTAACAAGTATAAGGAATTTATTTTGCAAGCACATGGCAACAGATTGAAAACACCAATACTCTTTAGCCACATATGTAAAAGAGTATAAAGAAATATTACTTTAGCCGCATCTCGTGAAAGAATTAAGAAATATTCTTTACTAGTAGATTGCCAAAAAATGTAAGATAATATTCTTTTGTTAATAAATCGCAACCGAATGTTTAGCTGAAGGATCCAACTAACAAGTGCAGTAAACAGAAACATGGCGCTTGTTTTCAATCCCACCGGAACACAAAGTTAGACTATGATCATTTGTAAACATTATAAGCATTACATTGACATTATGATAAATGTAAAACTTAACATTGTATTACCTTAACTTCAAGAATCGCACATTGAAAGCTTTGCCTGTCCAAGGACCCAGAACACCTGCTAGGCTTGAACACAACATGTGAACTAACAATCTAAAGTGAGAGCCTTATTTCCTTTTCTCCCACAATTGCGCCTAGAGGGCTTCCGCTTGCTGTTTCCGGCTGTAGCCCACCGCCTGCCTGATGTTTATTATGTTCGTATCGGCTGCTAGGCGATGTGAGTGTCTGGAGTGCCGCTTTGGTCAGAAGTATGAAGTCGAAGGCTGTGAGTTGGCTGGGAATATCTCACAGTTGCCAAGCGCAGGGATAATAGTCTTTTATTTCCTCCTGCTGGAATTTCAATCATTCCCAGTAGCGAATTCTTCACTGCAAAGCCCACACAGTGTTGCCTTTTTTTCTGCCTGCCCTCTACCCTTCCAGAAAAAAGGTGTAATTGTTTTCCCTGATTGACCCTGCCTCAGCGAGGCGAGTTTCCTGCAGGCCAGTAATATCAATGTTAAGACGATTGAGTTCGGCATCAATCACAGCCGTTTTTCTCACATCGTCAATATTGGTCAAGTCAGTGGAAAATCCTGGACACATGGTTCTCACGTTCCAGGTTGCAAGCCGTAGCTTGAGGTTTCTATTTTTATTTTTGTTTGTACCTGGTGCATTGGTTTTATGGCCTGCGATTCAGATTTTGTCCTAGCCCCAAGCACCCATTGAAGCAGGCAGGCTGTGGCGGATCAGCACCCAATTGGCCGGGGGCTGCCCAGCTTGAGGCGGGCGGTAGCTGATCAGTGTAACCTGTAGGTGTCTCCCACCGTCAGAGGCAACGCGTGGCGCCCCATGTCTACGCCAACTGACAAGGACTTATAACCCGTAACAGTTGCCTCTCGCTTTGATTCCGAGACCAGTTAAGACCAGGGATGGAGTTATTGCCTCTCCATAGCACAAAGCCTGGGCTAAAATATAGATATCATGTGTTGCCCATGCAGCATGATCCCTCTCTCGGCCTGCCTAGTTCACTCCAGAGGAAAGATAACACCCCTACATCTGGAACAAGACAAGCTGCAGAAGCTGCTGGATCAGCAAAGCAATGCTCTAACTGTCCGCCTGTCGGAGCTTCGATCCTAGACCAGCTGCCAACCAAGGCTTAGGGCCTGGTCTGCCCTGCCATGACATTTTGTCTTTAGCTTGCATTTCCTCGCACCAGGGTAAGGCTTGTACCCTCCCAATTGTGCTCTTCCGCCCGAAGCCGTTAGCACAATGTGGGGTGTTGGGTTTGGTAAGCGCCGCCCAACGTTCGGCGCTAACAGAAACCAGGTAGTACCGTCTACTGCAGTGTTTCCCAACGTGGGGCCCACGCCCCACAGGGGGGCAATTCGATTGTTAAGGGGGGCAATTCGAAAATGGAAGAAATCGGCTGAATATAACAAAACGGGGAGACTTGAGACTGAAGTTAACTAAATTGGAACCTGACATAAGATCTCTTTGCAGCAAGCATCAAGCTCAAGGATCTCACTAAATTTAAATAATAAATAATTGCTAATATTACTAATAATTAAAACATATAGAAAAATCTTTCATTAAAATTATTATGTACTTGAATTACAGTTCTCCATTATCTTCTTCTTCAGCATTCCGAGCCATTGAGGTTCTTTGCTGCAGATACAATCCGTCTCCATTCGTCTCTCTGGTTGATCTTCTCTTGCCAGTCGCTGATTCCAAGTGTTTGTAGGTCTGTATGTATATGATCTCTCCACCATCTTCTTGGTCTACCTCGTGTTCTATGGTCATTTATTTCTAGAGTGTAAGCGAGTTTTGTTTCCCTATCATCTTCCATTCTTTCTATATGCCCCAGCCATTGCAGTCTATTAGCCTTCATGATACCAGTGATTAGCGGGGACTTAAACAGATCATAAATGTCTTTGTTGCTTCTTCTTTTCCACTTTCCACTTTGTGTATCCCTAATGGGCCCAAAGATGCGTCTTAAGACTTTGTTCTCAAAGGTGTGTAACAAGGCTTCGTCTCCTTTAGTTGTACTCCAGGTTTCAGAGCCATACAGCACAACTGGTCTAATCAGTTTTTTGTATATTGTAGTTCTCTATTATATGTTTTGAAAATTTATTTACTGTGTTTGCTCAATAATTTCCTAGCGATTTCTTCCTAAAACCTATTATTCAAGTTTCTTTAGTGAACATTTCAATTTTTGAATATTAAAAATAATGTATATGTTGGGGGGGGGGGGGGGGGGGAATAAGAATTTTAGAAAGGCCTGGGTGGGGCATAGCACAAAAAAGGTTGGGAAACACTGGTCTACTGTCATACGTTAGCTCAGTCATATCTGACTAAGATCTGACTGAATGCTGACAGATATGATATGAAAAACTTCTACGACTCACTGAAAGCGGTCTATGGTCCTACATCACCAGGCATAGTTCCACTCCTCAGTACAGATGGGGGAACATTGGCCACCGATAAGAAAGAAATCCTTCAACGCTGGGCAGAGCATTTCAGCAACATCTTAAATGCAACTTCCTTCTTCGATGATGAAACCATTAACCGCCTTCCTCAAGTTCCCACCAATGATAAACTTGATGACCTGCCAACCATAGTGGAGGTAAACAAAGCCATCCAGCAACTCTCCAGCTGCGTGGCACCTGGTCCTGACTCCATCCCAGCAGAGATATACAAGATGTACCCTTTCCTGTCACCAATGGAGTGAAGCAAGGATGTGTCCTGGCACCAACACTGTCCAGCCTCATGTTTTCAGCTATGTTGACGAATGCCTTCGATAACAACGACATTGGAATAGACATCAACTACCGCATGGATGGAAAGTTATTCAATCTCAGAAGGCTGAAAGCTAAACCACAAATTAATAGCGACACCGTCAGAGAGCTCCTGTTTGCTGATGATTGCGCCCTATACGCCAACTCAGATGCGGACATGCAACATAATGTTTCAGCTTTCTCATATGTCTGTACCAACTTTGGGCTCAATATCAATTGGGAGAAGACTGTAGTTATGTACCAGTCAACTCCGGGGAATAATCACACTGTGCCGAATATAAAAGTGAATGGTCATCGTCTAAGTCAGTGGTTCTCAACCGGTGGGGAATCCCCCCCCCCCCCCCCAGGGGGGAATTTTAGGGTTTCCAGGGGGGAATGAAGATCATTTCAAGATCGCGTTAATACAAGAACCGATTACTTGATATTGCTTTTCCCTTCATACTTTACAGTTATGCACGTCTCATCCTTCTAAAATTCATTTTATAAAATAAGTAGACCCACAAATCACGTTTTATGTGGATGTCTAGACCTGTTTTAACATAGGCACCTTCCATTTTTACGTATACTGCGTAGGGGTGGGGAGATTTTTAGGTAGGAAATATGAAAGGGGGGGGGGGATGACGTTCTGAAAATATGGTGAAGGGGGAGGCACGGGCCAAAAAAGTTTGAGAACCACTGGTCTAAGTGTTGTGGACAAAGTCACCTATCTTGGCAGCACTGTGTCACAAGCTGCCACAATTGATGATGAAGTGAATGCAAGAATCTCCAAGGCCAGCGTGGCCTTTGGCAGACTGTACAAGAATGTATGGGACAGAAAAGGAATAAGCCTGCAAACAACGCTGAAAGTCTACAAAGCAGTTGTATTATCCACACTGCTATATGCTTGTGAAGCCTGGGCTGTTTATCAGCGACACGCTAGGAAATTAAACCACTTCCACACAGTCTGCCTTAGGAAGCTACTGCAGATTAAATGGCAAGACAAGATCCCTGACACTGAAGTCCTAGAAAGAGCGTCCATGCCCAGTATCCACACTCTACTAATGAAGAACCAGATTCGCTGGGCTGGTCACTTAACTCGCATGCCAGATCACAGGCTCCCTAAACGATTTTTGTTTTACAGCGAGTTGCATCGTGGTAGACCCTCCCAAGGTGGCCAGAGGAAACGCTTTAAAGACACTCTGAAAATTTCACTGAATGCTTTTGGAATTCAACATGACATCTGGGAGACTGCAGCCAGAGACTGACATTCGTGGCGTGCATCATTACGCAAGGGTGCAGTCACGTGTGATGCAACCAGGACTGCAAGAACTGTGAAGTAAAGGTTGGGCAGAAAAACCACTGCAGGAAATCCTCCTCCAGAAACGTCAAGCATTCTTTGTCCACATTGTCAAAGAACATTTCGAGCGAAAATAGGCCTTATCAGCTATCACGGTTCCATAGGCCCTACTTTCAACTCCACTAGATGTAATGAATGGTCATCATCATTCTTGATGGACAAACAACACTTCCTAGGTACTTGAAACTCTTTACTTGTTTCAAGGGATGTTCGTTTCGGTGAGTTATTGTTGTTTGTTCTTCTTTAGTTATAGACATTACCTTTGTTTTGCTTGTGCTAATTTTCATGTTATGTTCCCTACACAATTCATTTACACTATTCATGTGGTCTTGTAAATTGCAAGCAACGTCGGCCAATCAGGGACTCGGGATCAGGGTGACCAGATTGGCTTTTTAAACAGGATTGTCGTCAGAAAATCACTTTGGCGTTTTGGCTTTTTATTGGCTTGTAAAACAGATTTGGCTTCAGAAAATCAGTTTGGCTTTTGTTAAATTTCGTGACTTGGCTTTTTTAGATCACAGTGATCTGGTAACCATGCTCGGGATTCGGACTCGGCATATCAGCAGATTTTGTGCGCTTGTCTTCTGTTAATTGATTTTATCGCTCGAAATCATGCAGCTGAGCAAGGGTGCTCTTGCGGATCTCCTTAGTGGAGCTACACTGGATAAACCAGTGTTTCAGATTATCGACACCAAGAAAATGGAATCGGCAAACTCTACTGATCGGTACCGTATTCTGTTGTCCGACGGAGAGCATCTTTATTCTCATGTTATGATGGCGGCGCAATTGAATAAACTGATGACCAACAACGATATCACAAACAACTCTGTCATTGAAGTCACAAAATATGTCTGCAACAATGTTCAGGGTTATATACTTGTTCTGATTTTGGTGGACTTAAATATTCTCGCCAAAGGTAAGTCAAGTTATTAATATTAATTAATAATATTAACGTGTCGGAATACTAATTACTACTACTACTACTACTACTACTACTACTACTACTACTACTACTACTACTACTACTACTACTAGTACTACTACTACTACTACTACTACTACTATCTTAGTGAACTATTTTGACTTATCTTTTTATGGGCCTGCTTTATTTTAGTTAAGCCTTAGGGAGGCCTTATAAGTTTAACTTATAATATAACTTAAAGTTATATGTTATATATTATAGATATAATAATATTTATTATATATATATATATATATATATATATATATATATATATATATATATATATATATATATATATATATATATATATGATAAAGTAAAGAAGCATGTTCCCTGTGGTTATTCCAGAGATCCATGGAGTTCAGTATGTATAGTTAGCTTCTTTTTCTCCTTATTCAGAAATCGAAGTCAGAAGATAGACTTATGGACCACTGAGTGAATTAAAAAAGACAATAAAAATACAGAGTGAATATTCACAAAATTTTGTCAATAGTACGTGCCCCTATTCACAAAAATGTGTGGCTAGTCACGTGATGTCTACTTCCGTTTGACTACATTATTAATGTTTGTGGAACTATCATTGTGTCCTCGGTAGTGCAGTGGTTAGTATCTCCTCCTGTCATACGGGAGACTGAGGTTCGACTCCACGCCGGCAATTTTAATTTTTAAAAAAAATATTTTAATTTTATTAATTATTTAATAAAAAAAATATTAAACATTGCAAACTAAAATATAAAACCGAGAAACTCGAAGCTTGTGAATAAAGTGTGCTCTATGAATCTGCGGAAGCTGCCGGAGGAGGGGGGGGGGGTGCAACCCCCGGGCAGCGATGGAGTGTCGAAATCGATGGATCCAATAGATGTCTTTGTTATTTAATGTGAATTTTATTTGTAGATAGAAATTTGCACGTAAAATATCACTGTACATAGAGTTTCCTTGTCGACAAATATCGTCTTAGTGAAGTTTAAAGAAAAATAACTTGCAAACAAAAGACAGACAAGACAAATGTTTGGGAATAGGGGCTCTCATAAAAATAATATTACCAACAACATTGCAGACATTTTTACACATTTTAAGTGAAAAGATAAAAGAAGAGGCTATCAAAAATTGTCCTTTATCTATCAACTCACTCCAAGCTGTCCTATCTTCTGCGATCTCCTGCAGTTTTGTCCTTGTTCTCCTATTTATTTGCGTCTTTAATTTCTCGTCTTGTGTTTGTAGGTATTGCACTATTTTATTCACTCTATGGGTATCAGTTCTTTATGTGACTTGTTCATGATTGGTGGGATTTTGTGGCTGAATGTTCCTGTGTTTTAGGGTAGCTTGTCCTAAGCACAACCCTTCTTAGTTGCCTCTAATGACATGCCAAATATGTTGGCTGTTACTATTCTTTTTGTCCATTACAGGCTACAGTAACACATACATGATAGGAACAGATTAATGTTTGCTTTGAATCTATTCTGACCAAGTTGCAAATAAATGAAGTCTCTAATCGCAAACAAATTGCGACTGGTCACGTGATTATTTCCCAGTTCAGGCTGATCACAATTATTTCCCAGTTCCGACTGGTCACGTTTCCTTGGTGATACTGAGCGCTGTGAGTGATACTGAGCGTGGTGTTTACTTTGACTTCTGGCTACGAGTGATACTGAACATTTTATTTTACCCCCGCTAAAAAAAATTTTTTTAATGTGTGGAAATACCATCCACGATGTCCTATTTCTCATGGGAAGACGGAAAATTGTGTTGGTAATCAGGATATCGTGTTCGGTACATGTCTGAAGGAGGAGGAGTCCATTGCTGTTGCAATTTCCGACTCCGTGCTTTCCAATAATGCCACTCCAAGAGGTGGTGTCCGTGCCTACTCTGGCATTGAAATCCCCAAGAAGTATAAGTCTGTCTCCTTTGGGAACAGATGTTAATACATTGCGCAGGTCCTCATAGAACTTGTTATTGACATCATCTTCATTGGTCATTGTTGGTGCATAGACACAATGGTTGCATGCTTCCTTCCATTCAGCAGGGGCAACTTAACTGTCATAAGCCTGTCGTTTATAACCTTTGGAAATCCAGCTAGTTTGCCAACTAGGGCCGACTTAATGGCAAATCCCACACCAGATTGGCATCTTACCTCACCTTTCCTTCCTCTCTAGTGTAGCCGGCACCTACTTCACAGATTTGGCCTTCTTCTGCAAGTCATGTCTCGCTCATGGCTGCAATGTCGATGTTGTACCTGCCCAGCTCTCTCCCAATCAGTGCTATTCGTGTTCTCTGGAGCCAATGCGCCGTCTCTATCAAGTAGGGTGTGTACGTTCCAAGTTCCGATTGTTAAGGGCTATATGGTTTGCTCTTTTGGCTTTACCTGTTTTTTATTTGTATGTTGACCGCAGTATAGGGTACCTGTCACAACTTCCCTGGGGTGATGGGGAACAGGCTGTCACACTTATCTATAATATATATATATATATATATATATATATATATATATATATATATATATATATATATATATATATATATATATATATATATCTCTCTCTCTCGGGATGTCTTCAGATCTGGGACCAGGACAATTTCAGTCTAGTACCCCACCAGTTTCTGGATACCTATCTCTCTTTAAACTGACCAAGGGACGTTACCCTTTCAAACATCGTCCTGAACATATGACACAACTCTGGCCTCTACAAACTCTACAAACTCAACAAAAATATGTATTGTGCAAAAGAGTGAAGATAATGTGGATTTAGTGCAGATCTGTCTGGTGTGAGCTAATTGTTACAAGTCAGATTTAGTGGATGCTGCCATAAGAAGGATGTCATCACTGTACACATGCTAGAACATCACATAATATGGGAATGGTACTTAGCTTCCTCTAAAAGTACTGGAGAGTTTTGGTCATAGACCATAACTTTAGGAAGGGAAAATCCCAACTGCACCTCCCCGTGGTAGAGAATGGAAACACACCACGGTGTGCCTAACACAGCTCTGGGGACCGAGTATCCACCAGAATAAGTGGACAACTCTGCAGCTGAGCAGAGCAGGGCACTCACTTGTCCTTACAGTCGGAAATGGCTGTCAAAGGCAGAGGTAAAAAGACCACCATGTGGATGTGGAAGGCAAATCAAAATCAAATCAACTTTATTAGGGTCACAAATTGGGCGCGCAGGCCCGTCTTACATTCGGCCCTTCCAATCACTCGTCTTTCGTTCATCAAGAGCATTATACATTTACATAGGAAGAAAAATAAACATTGTCAAATGAATGTTGTAAACATAAATAAGGCAAATTACCATGTTATGAGGCCCATCTGTCACCTACCCATACATCCCCCCCCCCCCCCACACACACACCCATCTACCCACACAAACGCACACTAAGGGACACATACATACCCCACCAAACGACCCATCCCTCTCCCGCACATCCCTCCACCCACCCACACTGCCCTCACCTGATTCCCCAACCAAAACACACAAACATTCCCCAACCAACCCACACATCCCACGCCCACCCACATACACATCCTAACCCACACATCCTCTCCCCACCCACACCTCAAACCACCCATCCCCCAGCCATATCTCCATCGACCACATATTCCCCACCCACGCACACAATCCCCCACCAACCCACACATCGCACATCCATTCACACATCCCCACCAACTGACATGTCCCTACCCCCACCCCCCACATCTCCCTAACCACCCATACATCCCCAATCCACTCACACACACCACCCACACATACATCTTCCACCCACCTACACATGCCTTAACCCAATCCCCCACCACACAATCCCCCACCCTCACATCACATACATCCACTACCACACAATATTCACAACCCATGCACCACACACACACATATCCCTCACCAACACATCCCACCACACATCCCCACTTACACACCACACACATATCCCTCACCCACATACCACACAATATTCCCACCCACACCCACACAGATACCCTTACCTATCCACCCCACATACCCCCACTCACACACCACAAAAATCCCCCACCTACACACACATACCTCACCCACACAATATCCCCAACCAACAACCACACACCTCTCCCCACCCACACATGCATTCCCTACCCGTCCACCAACACACACTCATTCACGCACACATCCTCCACTACGCACCCACCCACCCCCAACCAAACATCTCTCGATCGCAATACACCTATCCACACACATCCTCCACCCACTCACGCATCCCACACCGACACATACAACTCCCTCACCCACCTACACATCTCTAAGCCACTCACACACCCCCACCCACACATTCCCCATCCACGCATGCATCTCCCATCCACACACCCCCACATACTTCCCCCAACCACCACACATCCCATACTCACCCACACATATACCCACCCATACAAACATTCCCCGCACACATCCCCCACACCACACACTATCCCCCACCCACACACATATCTTCACCCATACCACCACAAACATACCCCCCCACCCACACACCATGCACACATCCCCCACCAATACACCGCACACATATCTCATAAACTTCTCTCCACCTGCCCTTGCATCCCCAATCTGCCCACACAACCCCGCAACCCACATATACTTCTTCAAACCATCCACACATCTCCACCCACATAAACACACATTCCCCCCGCATCCGTCCCATACACATATCCTCCACCCATACACACATCCCCCACACATCCCACCAACACCCACAAATATCACTACCCACAAAAACCCACACACCCCCACCCACACATCCCCCACCTACACATATCCCCACACTCACACACATCCTCCACACACACTCACACCTCCAAACATCTAGACACATACAAAATGTCTCATGTTAGCATTGAAACTAGTATGAACAAACTCCCACACTTTACTCACACACATACACTGACACTTGTCATGAGCAGTCTCATAAAAATGTTAAACATGGAGAAAAATGTGTAAATAAAAAGTATGTGACGTAAAAGTGGTGATGCTCCCACACACAGAGATACACACAGAGAAGGCACACACACACACATTCACTCTCACGCTCACTCATTCTGTCTCTCATTCACACTCACTGACTCTGTCACTCAAAATACAGTAATGAACATGAGTTTATATTATGCATGTAAAATCAAATGGTATTTAACTGATAATATGACAGATGAGAATACACAAACATATGGATTAGCGTGTTACATGACATGCATCTGCACAGCTCTCTCTCTCTCTCTCTCTCTCTCTCTCTCTCTCTCTCTCTCTCTCTCTCTCTCTCTCTCTCTCCTCTCTCTTATCTCTCTGTATTCTTTCATATACACACACTCACACGCATGCGCGCGCTCACACACACACACACTAACACATCAGCTCTCCCACTGTCTCACGCTCTCACACACAATCCTTCACACACTCACTCTCTCAATCACACTCTCTCACACATATGCATGAACGCATACACGCATGCACACACTCCCTCACTCACTCTCACACATACACATGAATGCATGCACTAACACATTCCCCCACCATTTCTCGCTCAATCACTCTCTCCACACACACGCATGCACGTGTGCATACACACATTCACTCTCTCTGACACACTCTCTCTCTCTCTCTCTCTCTCTCTCTCTCTCTCTCTCTCTCTCTCTCTCTCTCTCTATCTCCCACACGCACACACATATATAGTGAACAATTATAGTTAAACAATTATAATGAACAATTATGAACAATTATACCAGTAAATGAATTATGGTGGCATATAGTCGGTATGGATTAAGTATTGAAAGAGTTTTCGGTTAAATGTGTAGGGACTCATTGGAGTTTTCAGATCTGGAGGCAGATCATCCCATAAGTGAGCACCAGAATAGGCGAAACATGTTTTGTATAGGTCCCATCTAGGCTTTGAGACATGTAACAAATTTAGGCGCTTGCTGTTCATTGCATTAGATTGAATCAGCGGCAGAAGAATCTCTGGGGTATTTTGAGATATAATTTTATTCACTAATTTGGCTTTGTTGAAAAGGAAGCGCTTTAGAAGTCTTAGATGACTGTATAAATTATTACTTTCAACGTGCTTTATGCCAGAAACCAGACGAATAGCGCGGTTTTGTAGAGAACATAGTCGTTTTAAATTAGATTTAGGGCAACCATCCCAAACTGTGTGGAACAGTAATCAAGATGTGATTGGATATAGTATGTGTAGAATATTTTTCATGTGCTTTCGTCCAGGAAGTGCTGAATTTTAGCAAGTTGGTAAACTTTTTGTGCTATTTTCTTGGTAAGATCGTGAACATGAGAACTCCAGTTCAAATGGCTGTCAATTAAAAGACCTAGTGTTTTATGTTCATTCACATTAACTATAGGAAACTTGTCTATGTGGAGTTCGAGAGGTGATCCAGTTATGGGTAGTGTCTGTAGTTTTTGTCTGGTCGTTATTAGCATGGATTTGGTTTTGTCGATGTTAATTTGCATGTGGTTTTCGTTGCTCCATCTAGTAAGATTATCAAGTTCCTTTTGTAAAGAATTCTCTAGTTCACTACGGTTTTCTTGACTAGTATATATAGTACAGTCGTCTGCAAATAGATCACAAGTTGTATTGATATATAAAGGAAGATCATTAATATAAACTGCAAAAAGCAGCGGACCTAGTATTGAGCCCTGAGGCACACCAATATTAAGCTGTGTGGGTCTTGATAGACAGTTGTTGAAGGACACGACTTGTAGTCTGTCGGATAGAAAAGACGTAATTATGTTCACCATGTTGGTGCTTGTCTTCATTTGTTTTAGTTTTCTAATTAAAATGTCGTGATCTACCATATCAAAAGCTTTTTTAAAGTCTACAAACACCGCCCCACAAATTCTACCGTTGTTGATGTTTAAGTGCCAATTATCAGTCATTTTTGTTAGAGCACTATGGCAAGAATATTTAGGTCGAAACCCAGACAGACTGTTAATTATTAGATCATTGTTAATTAAATGGTGTAACGTTATTTTATGAATGTGTTTTTCTAGTGGTTTTGATAGCGACGATAGTAAGGAAATAGGTCTATAATTACCCAAAACGCTATTATCGATTGAGCCATTTTTAATTAGCGGAAAAACTTTAGCAATTTTAAATGCAGATGGAAAGTAGTTTTTGGCCAGGCACTGGTTATATATGAACGTTAAGGACTCGCTAATGACTGGTGCAGCACAACGAAGAATTCTATTACTGATACCATCTAGGCCGTGTGAGTTTGTTGATTTGAGGTTTAAGAGATATTTATAAACGTCTGCAACAGACATTAAAGGAATCTCAGCGGGAATATTTCTGGTGCACTTCTCCTCACAGAATGATGCCAGTGAACTTAAATTACACGATGAGCCTGGTATTGAAGACTTTAGATTCTCTATTTCTGATTGAAAGAACCAACTGAATTCATCGCATGTTATAGAATTTGGTATTGCTGATTCTGTAGGGCGTTTCTTATTGGTTAGGAAGTTAATAGCCTTCCATATATTTGTACTGTTTGAATTATCTACAATCAAATTTCTAAAATGATCTTTTTTTATCCTACAAATTTCATATTTAACTTTATTCCTTAGTCTGCGGTAATTCATGAAGTCTTTATTTTTGTGTGCTGTATCTCGCTCTCTCATGATTTCCAGAACTTCTCTAGTGGCCCATGGGGATTTATGTTGAATTTTTACTCGAACTTCTTTGATTGGCACGTGTTTATCGAACACATTGTAGACTGTCTTCATCCAGAAAGCTAATGCATCGTCCAGGTCAGGAAGTTGGTAAACGTTATCAAGGGCTGCTTTTCTTAAGTCTTGCAAAAATAAATCTTGGTTGAATGCTTTAAAATTTCTAAATTTGATACTTACATGTTTATGTTTAAGAGATTTGAATCCAATTCTTGTCCATGTACAACATACAGGGTAGTGGTCACTAACTGTACTTACAGGAACAGAACATTCAATAATATTATCTGGACAAGTAACATATATATGATCAATTATAGTTGAGGATGTGTCAGTAAACCTTGTGGGACGGTTTATTAGCTGTTTGAAATTGTAAGAAAGAATGATATCGTCCCATGTCTGGTTGGATGTACTAATATCTATGTTGAAGTCACCTAGTATCATAACTTCTCTACTTGCTGTAAACACTCTATCCATCATTGTAGTGAAGCAGTCATACCAACTGTACCCGGCACAAGGATTCCTATATAGGTATCCAATGAGAAACGGTTGTTGGCTGGCTGGCTTCACCTCTAACCAAACACATTCTATCCCTACTGTCTCGAGATCACTTCTACGGGACCAGTTGAGGGAATTGGAAATGTATACAGCAATACCTGTCTCTAATTTTTGATTTGCATCTTTCCGAATTACTTTAAACCCCTTAAGTGAGATTTCGGAGTCGGTTATTTTGTCGTTAAGACGACTTTCTGTGATTTCAAACACATGGAATTGTTTGGACAGTATTACCGAGAGCTCAGGTAATTTGTTGAGCAGATGAAAGATGTTGAGGTAGCCTATATATAGACCATTTTTGTTGAGCCACTGATCGTGATTGGTGAACATTACAAATTAAAAGGAAGATGTCGCTTGTGGTATACAAATTGCAGGGATTTTGAAACTTTATTTAGAAATAGTTAAGACTGTTAGAGGGGGCAGGAAAATGTCTTTGCTGGAGTGATATCATGAATGCTTGGTGCAGGGCTGCAGGATTGTATCGCATTAGCTGCTGAAGTTGACGGTTCCACTCATAGGGTTGTAGATTACCGTCCAGCGAGGGACTGCTATGAGTGTCGCTGGAAGTGCCTACATTGGAAGCAGGCATCGGCGGCACAGCACCATTGTTTAATGGTGTCCCCTTTGACATCATAGAGGGAGACTGTTTTACAGGCAAGGTAGGAAACCAAGTATCATAGTTAGCAACATTTGGATTGGAGCTTGGGTTGCTATTGATGACATTGTTTTCCTGGGGTACAGTCAAGAGGGGTGTGGGAAGAGAAGGAGTGTTTTCTGAACACAGTGAGATGGCTTTTGCCGGAGGTGAAGTTCGGTTTACTCCTGTAACTGGTGCTGATTGTTGTGCACGTTCGGGATATTTTATGTTCTTCGCTAAGAAGCTACTTCCTAGCTTGGAACAATGTATTTGATCCCTGTATAGTTTTTTCTTAGGAGCTCCGGACGGTGACATAAAGTAAGGGGTGTTATTTATAAAATTCATGTTATTATTTTTACAGAATTTATATAACGTTAGATTAGCAGCATCGGCAGTACGACGCTGGAACCCGTAACATGGTGGAATGATAGATGAAATAAACAAAGATGATTTAGGAAATCTATTGCGCAACAGCACCTCCATTGTAGCTAGCTGCGAGGTGCTGATGATTTTATTATCCATTATGTCATTAACACCAATATGGACTGTTGCTCTCCTAATTCGGTCGTTCACTTGGAATCGTCGCAGTTTAGCGGTCAGCCTGTCAATGTCAGCGCCTGGTACAGGGTAGATTGAAGTTGATTCGCTGTCAGAAGATGACATGTGATCACTATAGATTCCCTTCAGCAGGGAGTCTCCAATGATGACATGTGTTGCACTGTGATCTATGGTTATTTCACGCTGCTGGCGTGTCCGCTTGGACTGTTGTTGCCACTGGCCACTGTCGTCTTTCTTGTGCTCTTGTTTATTATAGCTTGCTTGCGTTGGTTGTTGATTTCCAGTAGTGGTACTGACTGAGTTCTGTGATTCCAAGTCTGCTGCTGGAGAGTCTACACTTAAGGCCTGGAACCTGTTGCTGATATGCACATCGATGGGGTAGATAGATGGTGTACGTTCTACAGGTTTAGTGGTGGTTTTGTTGCTTGTAGAAACTGTATGTCATTATGCGACGAACATTCACTGGTAACACATGCATCTACAACACCATGAATACTTTCTGTTTGTACACTTTTATGAAATGACTGTGCACGCTTTAGTTTCAAGACATGTATGGATGTTTTAAAAGTCTCCTTCTCTTCTTTAAGGATTCTGATTTCCTCTCGAAGAATGTTTTCTTTTTTAAACTCCGCAATAATATTAGTGGTGTTGCTGGTAATAAAATCTTTTAACCTCGTCTCCAAAGCCTGAATTAGCTCATGACAATCATTGTGGCTTTTTGTTTCGGTCGAAGAAAGCGTTTTTGAAGGTGATGTGTTAGTTTGATAAGATTGAGCTGGTGAATTGTGTTGTTTGTCCAGCTGGAAATCAGTGTCTGATTGTTCACTAGACAACGTGATGGATGTTGGCGATGAAGATGATCGATTCAGTCGCTGAGCTGGCGTGCTAACTAATTTTTGTCCCGTCTTGTTTTTGTTTACATTTTCACATCGCTTTGACACAGTTGATGATCGTAAGTTGGAGGACATGTTGACAATATAGGCAGCTCGACAAGGCAAGGAGTAAATAAAACTGCAGGCCTTTCTGCAGATCGTGCGTGCGTCATAGTTAAGTCTCACGTTGTCGTGAATCGATAATTGGTAAAAATTCAAAAATGGATGCTCTTACCTTCACGTGTCACAATGAAATCTTCATTTCACTAAATAAACAGTCACATAAACTTGACAGTTGAGAGTGTGTAAATTCAGTTTTAAAACGAGCACAATAATGGAGTAAATAAAAGCGTCGGCCCAACTGTAGGGCGTGCGCGGTGATTATCACTTGTTAGCCCCGCATGGCTAATTCTCACGTTGACGTTGATCGATAATTGGTAACATTCAAAAATGGGTGCTCTTACCATCACATATCACAAAGAATTCCTCATTTCACTAAATAAATGGTCACATAAACTTGAAGTGTTGAGCAGTATGTAAATCCACTTTTAGAACGAACACAATGATAAACACAGCATCACGATTGAATTAAGTAAAACTTGTTAAAATATTCAAAAATCGAGGGAGCATGTGAAAACACACCCGCTCGTTACCGGAAACAGGAAGACAAAAAAAGGGCAAGGGGAAACCACTACATTATCTTCCCAAGACTTCATGGCAAAACATATATCAGAGTTAGTGAACGACGTTAATGGCTGTCTTAGGACATCCAACTAGATAGGAAATGCAGACAAGAAAATCCGGCTGCTGTAGAGGCTGAAGTACAAGCGTTGATTTTCGAGAATTCGTTAGACGGTGACGCGGTCATCTACACAGATGGGTCGGTCGTCCGACATGTGAGAAACTCATGGGCCTTTACAGCTCAGGCCGGAGGGAGAATTGTGAAGGAGGACTCTGGTGCTTTCACTGAAACCACAAGTAGCCTGACCATGGAAGTCATGGCAGTAAGTAAAGCAATAACATGGCTCGAGACACAGACATTCACTAGGGCTTGTTTCCTTAGCGACTCAATGAACATGATCAGGAGGATAGAGGAGGGGTCGATCCGAAGAGAATGGTTGCTGCCTCTGGAGCGGTCTCGGCTGGCAAAGATTAGTTTCATCTTCATGCCAGGGCATGCGGGAGTACAAGGAAATGAGCGGGCTGACAAGCTCGCAGGTGAGACTACTGTGGAGGGCGGACGCGCCATGGACCAGGCTGACATTCTGAAAGCTCTACGAGAAGTAAGACTTTTGCGAGAACCAAGTGATGACTGTGAATCTGCAACAATGGCCAGACTGCGAGAGCAGCAAATTAAAAGAGGTGTGGCCAAACAAGAACACTACGCAGGAAGCCAAAGAAGATTGATAAACCAACACAGAACTGGCGTCGTTAGCCGCTACACGCTGCGGGATTTGCTGAGGAGGGAATCCGAGCACTTATGGACTGAATGGTTCGATGTGCAGTGAGGATGATCTGTCGACTAACTAGCTAACTAATTTAGGACATCCTCATCCAGTAGGGACAGTCATGAGCCACACGTGACACCAGACTGTCATCCAGCTACTGATGGCAAAATCATAACTAAAATAAATATATTTAGAGTAGGAACATGGAATGTTAGGACATTAAATAAGCTAGGAAAATTGACCAATGTTCTAAGAGAGATGGATAGCATGAAAATGAATATACTAGGCATTAGTGAGATGAGATGGAAGGGATCGGTCAAAATTATAGGTGACAATCACACAATAATTTATTCTGGAGGGGATACACATGAAAAAGGTGTAGGAATAATGTTAGATGAAAAAACAGCCAAGTCAATTAATGGATACTGGTGTATTTCAGATAGAGTTATTATGGTAAAAATCAAAGGCAAACCAATAGATATAAATATTATACAAGTATATGCACCAACTACAAGCAGTAGTGATGAAGAAATACAACACTTTTATGACGAAATGGAAATGGTGATGGCTCAAATTGGATCACAAGAAATACAAGTTATACTTGGTGATTTTAATGCAAATGTAGGAAAGGGAAAAATGGAGGATGTAGTGGGGAATTATGGTTTAGGTACAAGAAATGAAAGAGGGGAAAAGCTAATAGAATGGGCAAATATCAATGATACGATAATTGGAAACACATGGTTTAAACACCATAAAAGACGACTGTACACATGGAAAAGCACTGATAAGAAAATCCATCCATCATGTGCCATGCCGGTAAGCGTGGGCAGTCATGTTTTGCCATCTCACTTGATCACCAGAGTCGTGGATCAGCTCTGTGTTTCTGTCTCGACCATGCCATGAGGCCAAGCCATCCAGGTATTTGCTTCTAGGTCTTCCTCATGGTCTGTTCCCTTCGATCTTGCCAGTTGTCACCAAGTTCTCCAATTCATTTCTTCTTATAACATGCCCAAAAAATTTTGACTGTCTGCGCCTAATGTCTCTAATCAGTTTATGATCTTCGTTTGTTTCTTGAAGGACCTGTTCATTGGTCTTTCTGGCTGTCCATGATATTCTTTGCATTTTCCTCAGAAACCACATTTCTACACCCATCAGATGTTTTTCAGCTTGACTGCGATAAGAAAATACGCAACCAAATTGACTGCATACTAATTAATAAAAGATTTAGAAATGCTTTAATTAATGTAAAGACAATGCCTGGTGCGGACGGTAATAGTGATCATGTACCACTATGTGGACAAATAAAAGTAAGATTAAAGAGAGGGAAAAAAATGGTTAAGAACATGAGACTTAAAGAGGTTCTGAAAATAGATAAAGAAATGCAAGAACAATACAGAGTGACTGTGAAAAATAGGTACAATGCAATAGCTAAAATACAGTGTATAAATGAACAATGGGAAATGTTAAGGGACTCCATTCATCAAACTAGCAAAGAAGTATTACCGGAGAGAGGCAAAATAGCTAAGAAGAAATGGATGAGTGAAGAAATCTTAAAACTGATAGTCAAAAGAAAACACAGTAAAAATGACAAACAAGAATACGCTAAGATAAATAAAGAAATAAAAGATAAATGTGGGAAGGCTAAAGAAAGTTGGTTAAACGAGCAATGCAAAAAAAATTGAATTAAATTCCATTAACCCGTTACAAGGCAAAACGTCCAGTTCCGTCCGATTGCTTTAATGAGCAAATCGGCCGATTCCGTCCAATACTATTATGCATTGTAAAAACGCGATTTCTCGGCCTTACGATACTTCCGACGGCTACTTTCGCTTTCCCCGATAGCTTGAAAACGTGGCCGCCATTTGTAAATGCCTGCTATGACTTTGAATGAACTTTTACGGACTTTTTTTGATAGTTTTCGGGGTGTTTACGCAACTTAAGTGACATTAAAGGGCACGAAGTTGACTATTAATCGGAGCTATATATCAGTGCAAAGCTTGTAGTGACTTTGCATTAGCAGTCTGAGTAGGACTTTAAAGAAAGTGATTATGATTCTGAAAATGTGTTTGTAAATTGCCGTATAGATGACGGAAAATCACAAACAACAAGCTGTATTTCGTAAATATTTGTGTTCATATATGGATTACTGACAACAATCATGTGAGTAACATATTCTGCATGCGTTTCCCTTCATTGTGTTGTTTATTTAACTAAAATCAGTTGACTAACACCTTATTTGTGATGTTATTACTAACGCGACCCGAAATTTTACCGAACCTGAAAAACTCTTGCACGTTCAGGGCTAAAAAATGGACAAGCATCTGCCCTGTAAAGGGTTAAAGATACAAAAAATATGCACAGACAAATCAGTGAGCTTACAGGAAGAAAAATAAGAATAAATACAGGGTGTTTGAAATTTAAAAAAAAAAAAATTGTTGCGTATCCCTTACGGGACAACACCAACATTTTCAGCTGCTGTTGCCATTGCTTTCTGAACGAACGGCCCCTATACCTTTTTCGAAAAAACCAGTACCGCCGTGTTTCGAACTCGGGTATACGGGCTCACAAACCACGTTCGCAAGCCCTTAGCCACAGAGACCGTGAAATAAGCAACAGGAAAGATATTATTAGAGGAAGGTGCTATAATGAAGAGGTGGAATGAGTATATAAGAGAATTATATGATGGAGAAAGGGAAGAATTAACAGAAGATAGTAACTTAGAAGGTCCACCTATTCTGAAAGAAGTCGCTGACGCTATGAAACGTATGAAGAAAGGAAAAACAGCTGGGCCAGATGAAATCCCAATAGAAGAATTAGAAGTATTGGGAGAATTTGGAGTATATATATTAACCAAAATGTTGAATGATATTTACAGCAGTGGATATTTATCCAGTTATATGCTGAAATCTGTATTTATAGCTATACCAAAAAGACCAGGAGCAATTGATTGTGAAGATTTTCGTACAATTAACCTTATAAACCATATCACTAAGCTTCTGCTCAGAATCATAATGAGAAGAACCAAAAAGAAAATAAAAATGGAAATTAGTGAAGAACAGTATGGATTTGTGGAAGGAAAGGGCACAAACAATGCAATTTATACATTACGAACACTAATAGAAAGGTCAATAGAGAAACAGAGAGACATATATTTGTGCTTCATAGATTAAGGCATTTGATAAAGTAAAACATGATGAACTGATTAAAATGTTGGAAGATATCAACATTGAGATGGAACAGTTTAAGAATAATAAAGAATGTTTACTGGAACCAAGTAGCAGCAATTAAAATGGGAAATAAAGAGGGTAGTTACGAACATATAATGATAGGAGTATGACAAGGGTGTGTCTTGTCACCAGATCTCTTCTCCCTATACAGCGAAGTAATAATGAGAGAGATCAAAGAGATGCCAGGAATACTAGTTGGAGGTTATAATATAAATAATATACACTACGCAGATGACACAGTATTGGTGGCGGATAATTCAACAGACCTACAACAATTATTATACGTTGTAGTAACAGAGAGTGCAAGGAAAGGACTCTCCTTGAATATCAAGAAAACAGTTGCAATGGTAATATCAAAGAAAATGGTGACACCAAAATGTGACATAGAAATAGAAGTGAAAATCCTTAACCAAGTGGATAATTTTAGATACATAGGGGCATTTATTACATCAGATAGAAGATGTACAACAGAGATTAGGAGCAGAATAGGGCAGGCAAAAGCCGCATTTCATAAAATGAAGAGTATCTTATGCAATAAGTCACTATCACTGAATGTAAGAAAGAGAGTGCTGAAATGCTATGTAGAACCAGTTTTGCTGTATGGCAGTGAATCTTGGAATGTAAATGAACAAATTAAGAAGAAATTAGAAGCAACAGAGATGTGGTTCCTGAAACGAATGTTGCGAATTCCTTGGACTGCCAGAGTAACTAACGACGACTGCCTGAAACAGGCTAATGAAGCTAGAACATTATATACAAAAATAAGGCAGAGACAAACATCTTTCTTCGGTCACGTGATGAGAAGAGAGGCATTGGAGAACATCTTAACAACTGGAAAGCTCGAGGGGAAGAGAGGCAGAGGCAGACAAAGAGAAATTATGCTGGATGGATTGACACGGTCGCATGGAGGAATATCAGCAGCAGAGTTGATCCAGAAAACCAAAGACCGAGATCTATGGAGAGCCATGAACGCCTACGCCAGCCGGCATGGCACTTGATGCTGATGACTTAGCTTCTCGCTGCAGGGCCTAAGTCCTAGACCAGATATCACCTTTTCTGAGTTGACAGCAAGTCAGGATACTGACACCAGGACATGTGTCTAAATGATACTCTGAATTTCTATCCACATCCGACCATGTAGATGCCTCCATAAAAGGTATAACTTAATTCTAGTATGTTAGTTGGCTAATACATCAGGTTCTATCAGCCACCCAAGGTATGTAAAGTTTGTGTCTCCACCAAGAGTGGCACCAACCAAACAATCTATATTTATAGAAGCACAGTTCCTAAGTTACTGTTCACAAAAGTCCAATGTCAGTAGCTATATTTCCAATAGATCACAGTCCATGGCTAGATTCACAATCGCCCAAGGTCTATGACTAGAGTCACAATCAAGAATATTGTTTTGAGTCAACCAAGTGTTGTTTGATATCACATAAAGTTGAGTGGTAGTCGGGTAGGTAATCAGTGGTACAGCTGGACGATCATATGAACACTATACTTGCCCCAACTCTTTCATCATAACATGATGGAAAACTCATCCTGAAACTTTTCTAAGGGCATAGATGACAGACCGGGTGATGGGCAGTAGGATCACCTCATGTTGGTTGGTCTGTCCAGATTGCTGATGTTGGCACAGGACTATTGTTTCAATGACCATCCATCACTCCTCTCAGGAAGGTAGAATCTGGCAAAGTGACAAAGATAACCCTCTGTGAGAATCACAGGACCATGACCAACCATATGGGGTTACATTGCCTCCCGGTACTCAGACAGGGAATCACCTCCCCAAAGGTGTTGTTGTTCAATTACAGGGCCATGCCTCATGGCCAGAAGAAGAATAGGGTCTGACAAGCAGCCAAATAGACCATCTGTTTCCCTGGACTGGGGATAGAGTGAACCCACGGTGATTGGTCATGAGTGTCTGCGCCCCAGTTCCCCAGGGGGAAGCCTTCTAATGACATACAGGGTTAGTGGGTCTACAGTACCCATTGGCAAGATATCCGTGAAGGAGGGCCGATGGCAAAAAACCCCCAGCCCTTCTCAGGTAGTCCTGCTCTCCCTAGTTCATCAGCCCATGTAACCATCAGAACATGTCTGTCACATCATTCCTCCTTCTTTCCCCTCCCCCTTGTCCTCCTCGCCGGAACCCACTATAGATTAGGATGGTAGTCCGTTAAGGAGACTTAGAACATAAAGTGTATGAGGAAAGCAAAGAAAAACCAGTGGTCGCCCCACCAAAAGATGCAAACTTCGACACATGCGGGATCTTTCAAATGACACCTCTGATTCGATAGAGGACATTCCCATGAGATTTGTCTTGTCTGGCCGATTCGCCCGATATCTCACATGATACCCTTTAGTTAAGCCTTCACCAACTTCCGGTGTTGTAGACTATGCCGGGGTTCAAAGGTGGCCAAGAAGTGTACTTGTATTGCTAATATTCAGGCCAATCCTAATTCTCCCCCAACCATTTCTCGTGGGCGAGACTAGGCAGTCCATACCTGTACTTTACAGCAGTTCAGACTGCTCAAAACAGGTCAGAAATTGGGTCATGTCAACAAGCCTGCTTGTTGGAGAAATTTACAGGCTCACCTTCGACCTATGGCGACAGTCGCTGCATGCGATATGCACCATTGGGTGATCGCGATTTCGACACCAACCAATTTAAGAATGGTGGCACTCTTACCTTTCATTCGGACATGCAGTTTGAAGTGTGGGACCTCGTCCACCCTAGGGACTTAATTTCTACAGTCATTGACCTATAGTATGACACCGGTCGCCATTTCTTCTAATCAACTGCAGCCACACAGAACCTCACGCCAGCTGGCCAAGAACAACAACCGGTTCCTAGTCACTGTGACTGCGCAGTCTGAACACGAGTTCCTGTACACAGATCTCTCGAACCTTCCAGACAACAAGGCCACAGTCCTGCCCTCCCCTATGGGCAAAAGACCACTAGGACTATTCACCTTTGACTGAAAAGGTCGCTGTAGGTCGAGAGATGGGTATAAGTCTAACAAAACGAGCATCTCCTGGTCAAATTCTCCAGGCATTTTGTGATAGTATCCACCAACTGCGGCTAGCTAGTTAGGTAGTGATGGAGCAGACAATTTTTAGGGCACCTTTTCTAGCCCCTTCCTCATGCTATGGAGGTGAGCAGTGTGTTCCTATAGAGGGCTGCTCAGTCGCTCAGGGGCTGCCGAATCCCACTGCGGCTCCAGTCAGTAGAAGGCGACCATATGGCATGAGCCGCCTGTGCGCAGGTCTGCGACTAAGGCTGCCATCGTCCCCACGCCTGCTACTTCACCACTCGCCCATCATCACAGGGCTTGAAGGTGATATATGATATTGGATGAAGAATGACTTGTGGGATAATTGGATTAAAGCGAGGAAGAGTTGCGCAATTCGTCGACCTCTCTCTCCTGAGTCCATCTGAGTCCAGTGGCAAGATAAGTCAAGACAACTGGAGACGAATACAGGTGCAGTGGATGACCAGGGTGCTCTACTTGCCTTGCCGTGCTCATTGCGTTCCACAACGCTTTGCAGGTAAACACCGCCTTGCCCGTTGAATCAGGAATGATTTCTTCCGCGCAGTCTGTTGAATCCTGTCTCACATGCTGGGTAGGCATACCCTAATTTACCGATCAGTTTGACACCAAATCGGCTACCCATGCCTGGTTTAGCCAGCCTGTCACAGCTGTTGACCGGGGGTGGCCGCTGTCGCATGCTAACAGCTGCTAGGAGCCACAGGCATGAGCTGGATGTCAGGCTTAGACCAGTTAGGGGTGGTCCCTTGAAAAGGGAGTGACAGCCATCCTTACCAAAGGTACTACCAATGCCTGACACCCCATACCCCCCGCGGGGAAGAGAGATGGAGGATTATCAACAGCGGAGTTGATCCAGAAAACCAAAGACCTAGATCTGCGGAGAGTCATGAACGCCTAAGCGAGCCAGCATGGCACTTGATGTTGATGTTGAGCTAAGAACCGATATCAGTGCACTCAGGGGGTTCCAAATGTTATGTAGGGGATGCAGAGTTGGGGTGAGCACCCAACCTTGCATAAATACCCCATGGCTCGTGCATTCATTGCATAATGATGTGGAACCCGGTGATCTCCGTAATTACAACTCTTTGTGGTCCAGAAGACCTACTCATGGATTGGAGGTCCCCTCACCCTGGTATAAGTGCTCCATTTTTGCTTTGGTTGTGGTTGTGACCTATAATGAAAGTTGAAAGATTTAAAGTAATTAAGAATCTCTAGGCCATCAAACTACATATGAATCATGTCTTTGGTGTTATGTCTGTAGCCTAAGCAGTCATGCTATTTCAATTTATTGATTCTAAACACTGACATGATGTTTTCAAACACATCACCTCACCACTCCAGATCTGTGACTTTGCATACATTTATTCTTGAGAAGATAATGTGGCGGCTTTTCCTTGACCTCCAGTAATCTAAGGTGTGAAAGAAAGTAAGCCATTACAGTCTTATATTAGGTAAGAAAGCTATGAAGGTCTAGCAAACCGGTAGGAAACTGGAGGAAAGGCATTAGTCACAGGCGATGGAGCTTCAATTAACCTTCTCCACGACGCCTAATCGTCATAATAAGTCATTAAGTGGAAGGCAACAACAACACCAATTTCTGGAATAAATGCCATGGTTGATTGTGATGTCCTGTAAAAGACATCCAACTAACTGTGCCTTCTGTAACAAACATGAATAGTCGCCGGGTCTATAGTGAAGTCGTTATGAATGCGTTTTGTAATCCTGCACACCGCGTTCAAAACCTAGCTGTAGTGATTTGGAAGGAGACCGCCTTGCGTTGGTTTTCATACAAAGGTATGAGTGCCAGTGGATTAGAAAGAAATGGCAAACTCATCATCATCATCATCTTCCACTTCTGTCGTCAAGCGTCGTGGGGAGGAATAATTTGCGCTCCAGCGCCCGGTGGGCGGCACTGGATAGTGTCATTCCGTGTGGTTGTACAATGTCTCTGATGTCGTCAATCCATTTTCTTCTTGGACGTCCTCGTGGTATCGTCGCAGATGATCTTTGATGTAAGGCCAGTGATGGTAGCTGCTGATGTTGCATTCTAACGACATGGCCAAACCACTTGATCTTCTGTCTTTCAATAAATGTGGAACAAGGTGTTGATCCCACAGTCTGTCTGATAGTAGCATTTCTTACTCGGTCTCGGATTGTTAAGTTAGCAGCTCTCCTCAAGCATCTCATTTCACATGTGTTGATTTTGCGAAGGTGTAATTTGGATAAAGTCCAGGTTTGAGATTGGTAGCATAAGGTTGGTGTGAATATGCTGTTTATTATCTGTCGTTTTGCGAACATGGGTATGTTTGGATGTTTCAGTAAGGGTGACAGTTGATATGTAAGTGCACTAGCTTTTTGACATCTGATTTCAATTTCTCTGTCCAATCTGCCATCTTCTGTGATCATACTTCCAAGGTATTTGAATTCTTTAACTTGTTTCAGAGTTGTGTTATTTATCTGTATACTTAGTGGGCCTGCCAATCTGCTAACTTGCATTACTTCGGTTTTGACTGTGTTTATGCTCATATTGTATCTGCTGCAGGTTGAACTCAGATTAGTAATATGATTTTGTAGTCTGCTATCATCGCTGTAAAACAGGCACTGATCGTCTGCAAATAGAAGTTCATTTATTCCCTGTGGGTCAGTTGTTTCACCTGGAGTAAAGAGTTCTAAATTTTCGGAATTTGTTCTGTCGAGACTTGCTTCTTTGGAAATTCTGTCCATGTAGATATTGAATAGCAGGGGAGAGAGCACACAACCCTGCCTCACTCCTGTATTGACTGTGAACATATCTGATATACCTTCTTGTGTTCTTACTGCACTTTGGCTTGAGTGGTACATGGCTATGATGTTTTCTAGCAGTTGCCCTTGTATCCCATAGTCTTCGAGGATGGTCCTTAATTTGTATCTGTCTACTCTATTGAAAGCCTTTTCCTGATCTACAAACACAATATTCTGCTGGTCGCTATATTCGATAGTTTTTTCACAAATTTGTCTAAGTGTAAATAATGCATCAGTGCAACTTTTATCTTTCCGAAAACTGAAATGGCAAACTACTGAATGTAAACATACCCAGGAATTTTAAAAAAAAACATTCTGTTGATTTACCAAACCAAGCCATACACCACAGTATCAGGATTAATTCACGGAAATATCAAATATATCATGAGAGGTTTATAGGATTTCTAAATTTGTTGTTGTTGTTTGTTCGTTCGCTTTGAATGCAAGCGTAGCCAATATACGTGCTACTACTAATAGCTGCCACTACTGGAGAGTGCACTGGACTGATATTTGCATGTGGATTATTTTTCCTATTACCATAGTCTCTCACCATCAGGTAAACCCACTCAGACTTCAGGCAGGGGCAGACTTGGGCATTCCCCGCACATGGCTGCTTAACTGTATAAGCTTCTACATTGGTCTGATAGATGTGTACTCACTCCATATTGTTTAAGGATTTCCCACAGCTTGTTTGTATCTACTCTTGGTTGCGAATAGAGACTTCGTTTATTCGCAGTTTGGTTGAGAATAGAGACTTCATTTATTCGCACCTTGGTTGTGAATAAACTCTCCCTTCTGGCATAATTACGAACAGGACAATTCGCTTGAGGTATTAATTGATTGCTCAGAGTTTGGAAGGTTTGCCTGTGTCGGCTAGATTTCTTCTCTCTGGTAAAGTCTGGGCAGTCTAGGGTTTGTTTTGGTGCTCTACAGGTGCAAGTGGCAGTCAGTAAGACCCATTCAGTGTTGTGCTTTACAATGTCCAGTTCCTCTCTGTGTCCACCTTGAAATGGTAGAGGAGCTTGTGTGTTCAGTGACCCCAAAAGCTATGCCAACAATGGCATGGCTACTGCCACTTTCACCCATGTCGGACAGGCCAAGGGATAGGGATCAGATGAAGAGATATCCAAACATCCTACCTTGTAGGTAGACTGGAGATGGCAAATTCCTAGGAAAAGCAAACCCAAGAAAAAAAGGCTCAGCACATGCTTGACAAAGTTGGATGCACTTAGCTACATGCTTGACAAAGTTGGATGTATTTAGCTACAAGCTTGACAAAGTTGGATGTATTTAGCTACATGCTTGACAAAGTTGGATGTACTTAGCTATATGCTTGACAAAGTTGGATGTATTTAGCTATATGCTTGACAAAGTTGGATGTATTTAGCTACATGCTTGACAAAGTTGGATGTACTTAGCTACATGCTTGACAAAGTTGGATGTACTTAGCTAAATGCTTGACAAAACTGATGATGTCAACGTTCTGTTTTGAGCCTTAAGATTCTAGGAAACGTTTCTGCCAAGCCCATTTATGCTGTCATGCTCTGATCTGTAGTTTTCGTTGTTTCCTCTAATTCATCCTCATAGACAGGTGTAAAAAAATCTGGTTGCCATGGCGCCAGAAACTGTTTACCTGCTGCCAGAAAGTTTACTTGCCGCCTGAATGTTCAAATTCATTTGTAGAGATATTTTAAATAAAATATTTTGTGTCCCCTATTAGACACGTCCATTACTTGTTTTTAAAATGAGTACAATACATGTCTTTTGTTGTTTATGTGTTTTCTGTTTCTGTTGATTGTGAAATCAGAATAATAAACACGCCATTATACATGTTTGCACCATTGCAAGCCGACTTTTTCTTTCGATTTTTGCAGCGATGTGCTACCATAACGGTAAAGGTAACTTTGATAGCACAGTAAGTCATCCTGAAAGAATTAAGAAAGAATTGTGAACTGGGCAGTAAGTTTCCCAACATTGCAAACCAAAATTTTAAAGTTATGTTTGGATGTTCAGGACCATTTAAACTGGAAACTTCATAAGCATGACAAATCCTATATGCACTTCAGGTGTCAGGAGGCTGATAGTACAAAGCAGAATCCTGAATGTGCCCCTTTAGTAGAGTCTTCTTCATCAGCGTTCTGAGCCATTGAGGTTCTTTGCTGCAGATACAGTCTGTCTCCATTCGTCTCTCTGGTGGACCTTCTCTTGCCAGTCGTTGATTCCAAGTGCTTGTAGGTCTGTATATATATATTATCTCTCCACCGTCTTCTTGGTCTACCTCGGGGTCTACGGTCATTTATTTTCTTAGTGTAAGCGAGTTTTGTTTCCCTATTATCTTCCATTCTTTCTATAGCCATTGTAGTCTATTAGCCTTCATGGTACTAGTGATTAGCATGGACTTAAACAGATCATAAATGTCTTTGTTACTTCTTCTTTTCCACTCTCCACTTTGTGTATCCCTAATGGGCCCAAAGATGCGTCTTAAAACTTACAGCACAACTGGTCTGATCAGTATTTTGTATATTGTGATCTTGGTGTTACGAGATAGCGCCTTTGATTTTAGTAGATGTTGTAGTGCATGGTATATCTTATTTCCAGAATTGATTCTGGTTTGTATTTCTTCTCTTATGACGTTGGAGCAGTTGAAGATTGTACCCAGGTATTTGTATGTTTCCGTTCTTTTAATGGTCATATTATCTATTAGTATGTGGCCAGAGTTTTTAGCCATTCCTTCTCTTGAAATTACCATATATTCTGTCTTATCTTGGTTGATAACCAGCCCCATCTGTTGGGCTTTTTCCTTTAAGTGAGTCAATATTTCCAATGTCTTTTGTTAATTTTCCCCTATATCTATATCATCTGCATAACCAAGCAGCTTGGATGTTCCTCCAATATCACATTCCTCCTTTACCCTCCTTACAACTTTCTCTAGAGCCAGATTGAAGAGGAGCGGCGATAGTGCATTACCCTGTTTCAAGCCAGATGTTATTTGGAAAGGGTCTGATTTCCTGCCTTTATATGTTACTATATTATAAGTATCTTCCATGTGTAGTCTGGAGAATCAATTTTTCTCAGCTATTTGTCGTAAGATAAATATCTGATCTATTGTTGATATGTTTTGTCTAAAACCCACTTGGTAGTCACCTAATATGTATTCTGAATATGGTTTTAGTCTATTTAGTAATATTGCAGATAGTATCTTATAGCTTATGGACAGTAGTGATGATCCTCTATAATTTTCACACCGGAACTTGTCTCCTTTCTTAAAGATAGGTATCAATAATGACTCTTTCCAGTCATGGGGTAATTCTTCAGTCCTCCAGATTTGTATTATTAGTTCGTATAGCTTTAGATGTAATGCATGGCCGTCTGCCTTTATAAATTCAGCAGCAATTCCATCAGCCCCGGTTGCGTTATTGTTTTTAAGTCGTGTGACTACATATAGGATTTCTTCAAATTCAGGTTCTTCAATTTGTGGTTCACACGTTAGAACCTCTTCCTGTGGGAAAGTGTTACTTGGGGCTTCACAATTTAGTAATTCAACAAAGTATTCTTTCCATGTGTTGCACATTTCCTCATTGGTCTTTACCATATTCCCATTTTTGTCTTTTAAACCATATGTGTCGTGTTGGTGCCCTCGTTTCATTGACTTGAGTTCTTTAAAAAACTTTCTGGATTCGTTTTTCTGGTAATTAGTTTCCATATCTTTGATTGTATTACTCATATATTCTCGCTTCTGCTGTCAAACTATTTTTGTAGCCCCTTTACATTCATTTCTATATTGCTTTTCCTTTTGGATGTTGTTGATGTCATTTAGCCATAGCTGTCTGGCATTCTTTTTCTTAATGAGTGCTTCTTCACATTTTGGATTGAACCATCTATTTTTTCTATGCGTGGTTAACACACCGAGGCATTCTTCTGCGGTAGATTGAATTGTATTCTTGATGTTCAGCCAAGTTTGGTCAACGCTTTCCTCCAACGGGTTTTGTAGAATTTCTTGTAGTTTTTCTCTGTTATATGTTGGGGGTGCTTTGTAGTTTAGCATAGAAAGCTCTCTTAAGTTTTATTGTAAATTTTGCCCCAACGAGGAAGTGGTCGCTGTGGCACTCAGCTCCTCTATAGCTTCTAACTTGTTGTATGCTTGATGCATTTTTGTTGTTAATTAAAATGTGATCTATTTGGTTATAGGTTCTCTTGTCACATGATTTACAAGTTTGTTTATGTATATCCTTTCTTTGCAGTCTGGTACTGCTGATCTGCAGTCCTTTGGCTTCTGCTAGGTTGATGACTCTCCATCCATTATCATTTGAAGTTGTATGTAGGCTTTCCATACAGGCAACTTTTTTTATGAGTTTGCTCTCTACCTACTTTTGCGTTGAAGTCTCCCAGCACAATCAGGATGTCCTGTTTGGGGGTTTCTTCTATGACATCTTCCAGATCATTATAAAAGTCTTCTTTAATATCATCTTCTTTCTCTTCAGTAGGTGCATGTACATTAATCATCGTCATATTTTTCCATTTATCTTTTATTCGTAATTTACTAATCCTGTCATTAACAGCTTTAAAGTTTAGAACGTTCCCCCATAACTCTTTTTTGATGACAAATCCTGTTCCTAATTCATGTTTATTTTGGGTGTTTCCTCCATATATTATAATCATTCCATTTTGCTCTAAAGTAGCCTGGCCACCTTATTTCTTGAATTGCTGTTATATCCATTTTATACTCAACCAGCTCCCGGGTTAATTCTTCAGCCGCTCCAGCTCGATATAGTGTCTGTACATTCCATGTTCCAAATCTCAAAATTCCTTTAACATTCCAAGGTCAATGTCCAAATAAGTCAGTCCGAATTCGAGGCTCATGTATCTGTTTCGTAACAAAATGGTTTTTACAAAGGTGGGGATGTTAACCCCACGCTTCAACCCCCAACCTGGAGGACCAGGGTGTTTCTCTTTGTCTGTTCTCTACCCTTTGACCTGTCAGGCTTGGGAGGCCCTGCTGGTAGCTATGCTACCGCTGGCATAGCTCTCATGGTCATTAAGAAACTCAAGCTCATCCACCACCACGAGGTGGAAACACCATCGGCGGAGCTTTAGTGAAGTTCAGAAAAAAAATTGATGCTAATAAGCTGCAACGCATGAATATGCATTTCACGGCATTGTAATGTATTGCCAAAAATTATAGGCCTTACACTGACATTGAACACTAGGTTGCATTGTTAATGAAGCTAAATGTGATTGATTCAGAGAAGCATGTGAATAAAAGACAAATCGAGAATTTATTTCATACATTGCCTCACATTCTTGTGGAGATTTGATAAGTGAAATTAATGAAAGCCCTATGTCGGTACCTTACTTGATGGAGATGCAGACAGATCTTATGAGGGGCTGATACTATATATTCATGTGATCAGAGAAGGGTAGGTGAGGGAGACATTTCTTTCTATTGTACTATTGTGCCACTGGAAGATGCAATATGTTATGGGTACTTGAAAGGTTTAGAGACACATAAATAACTTAAGTGATCTCATGATGATATCTTCGACTGGGCCTCCAATAAAAGACATCTAATGGCTAATTTCATAATAATGTAGCTTTATCTAATTCGTTGTTTTAACCTCCATTGTAAACACATTTACATGGGTATAAACACAACCAAAAACCGAAGTAATGCAAGTTAGCAGATCGCCGGGTCCACTAAGTATACAGATAACTAGCACACCTCTGAAACAAGTTATAGAATTCAAATATCTTTGAGGTATGATCACAGATGATGGCAGCTTGGACAGAGAAGTCGAAATCAGATGGCAAAAAGCTAGTGCACTTACATATCAACTATCACCCTTACTGAAACATCCAAAAATACCCATGTCCGCAAAACAACAGATAATAAACAGCATTTTCACACCAACCCTGTGCTACCAATCTTAAACTTGGACTTTATCCAAATCACACTTTCGCAAAATCAACACCTGCGAGAAGAGATGCCAATTTAACAATCCGAGACCGAGTAAGAAATGCTGTTATCAGACAGACAGTGAGATCAACACATTGTACCATGTTTATTGAAAGACAGAAGATCAAGTGGTTTGGCCATCTCGTTAGAATGCAACACCAACAACTACCATCACTGGCCTTACATCAAAGATCATCTGTGACGAGACCATGAGGACGTCCAAGAAGAAAATGGATTGACCACATCAAAGACATTGTACAATCACATGGAATGACACTATCCAGTGCTGCCCATCGGGTGCTGGAGCGCAAATTATTCCTCCCCACAGCGCTTGACGGCGGAAGTGGAAGATGATGATGATGATGATCTGAGTTTGGTTCGTATTTTTCTTAACCCCAGTTTTAAAAAAAAAATATGTTGTCTCCTGAGAAAAAGGGCTGGCTCCTGAATCATGTTTAGGTGTCCCTACCCGTGCTTATAGATTGCTTTAGTAGCGTTTAACCTCCTTAAAGCTATCGGATGGATAAAGCTGCTTGAGGTTTCTTCCAGCCTTTGTTAGCTCGTCATCCTTTACATTTCCAAGGATACCACAGTTTGCTGGTATTTACTGCAAATCTAGCTGTGTTCTTGTAGACAGCATTCTGCCTTTTATTTTATGGATATACTTTGATATGCTCCTGTTTGTGGAGTCTTTGAATCTGTGAAAAGTTTCTTTACAGCTGTAAGAAGGACAGTTGCCTCTGCTCTGAAGATATTTCTCCTGTCTCTATGGAGTCTTCTCCTTTGTATTATGTATATTTTGCTGCCTTTTGTCAGAATCATCTGTAAACACTTGTGTCCAGATGTTGGAGAAAGATTTTTTTCTGAGCATGTGAAGTGAAAGAGCTCTTTGTTCTGGCAATTCTTCAATTTTGAGATTATATCTGCAGCTTCCAAGACCACTTGAGGAATCTAAACAGCTTGTCCATGGTTCTGGTGTGAAGCTTCACATATTGGTTTTGAATGTTTCTGCATGTTGTCTGTAGGTTTGTCATGCAAAGGGATTTGGACTTCTCTTTAGTAGTCTGGTTTGGTTCTCTCTTGAAATATTTAGTGCAGTGGGTGATTTTGAAGCCTTTAGATCTTTTCAGATTGAAAATTTTATTCTATCTGCGAAATCTGTGGAGCACCAAGTCCACAATTTTTTCCATTTCTTTTATCAGAGTGCTTATTTCTCCTCAATCCGATATGTTGGACATTATTTTCCAAGTTCGTTCTAGTAGCTGTTTCCTGATGGTTGAAAAGTACAGTGGATTAAAAGAATTTGCTTGGTTTCTCATCTTCGTAGCTTACTCTTGTGTAAGGGATAGTAAAATCTAGGGTGCCAGTTGCAGGAAATTTTTTCCTGGTGTCTTCAATAGTTTTCAATAGTTTCTTTAGCTCTATTTGCAAAACAAGATATGCTGGCATCTGAGAAAAGGGGCTTGCTGCTGAATTATGTTCAGAGTTGTTCTGCCTCTGCACAAGAGCTCCTTACTGTGAACATCATTTGTGTATCAGCAGTGTTATGTATAATTGGCTGTTGAAAAGTTCTAAGAATATCATGGACCGAGAACAAGAAAAATACTGACATTCTAAAAGATCAAAGAATACTGGCTCACAAAGAGCCCCACAGCTCAGAAACGGAAATACTTTGATTTTATAAAACGTCACATTGGCATGGAAAGAACAGAATTGTTAGGCATAGTTCCTTGGAGAAGCAGGGGTTGACCAGATCAAAGAGGGATATAGAACATTGCAGGCACAATGGGCATGAAGATGCATGAAGCAGAAGTGGCAGGCATGAAGATGCATGAAGCAGAGGTGGCAAGGGATTAAGAAACAATTTAGTGGGCTATGTTGAGAGCACACGTTATGAGAAGTAAATTGGAGAACTTGATGACATCTGGCAAGATCAAAGAGAAAAGGACAAGGGGAAGACAGAGAAGTAAATACCTGAATGGCTCGGCCACATGGCATGGTTGAGACAAGAACACTGAGCTGATCCAAGACTCTGGTGATCAAGTACACTTATCAGCATGGCACATGATGACGATGGGTTGACAGTTTTGTAGTTCGCTTGCACCTTGTGACAGGTTTTATCATTTGATGGCGGAAGGTTCAAATGCCTGTGTGCTTTAAGGTTTAAATTTTTATACTGTCAATTGTGCCCTCTGCCGGTTCTGTGGCGAAGGGGTTACGGACGCATTTCATAATCCTGCATAAAGCATTTGAAACACAGCTGCAGGCGATTTGGCAGCTGACGCCCTGTGTTAGTTTTTTTTTTATGAAAATGGTATGAGTGCCGGTCATTCAGACAGCAATAACAAACTACTGAACGTAATCTTGCCAAGAGATCACAAACAGCCAAAAGATGCTGGAATTGACTGCTACATCTTATAAAAGATAGGCATCTAACTTTTTAACATTGTGTCCTTTACCTACCTTTTTCTTTTACAAATGTCAGTCAGTACCTGTGAATGTTGATGATACCATTATATCCTGTAGGCTCAAAAGTGGGTTATTTTATATTTAGTTCTAGCTTAATGAATAGGGATTCTGGATTATCAAATGTCATTTCGTACTTTCTGAAAATGCTGTTTCTACCATTTGCAGGTGAAGATGGTGGTAGAATTGGAAATCCTGTTCTGCTGAATCTTAATCAGCTGCCATTTGCTGCAGCTGTACAAAGCAATCAGTCAGACCAGCCTGTTGTGAGACAACCCATGACTGCTAGTACATTACAGCCTGTTGTGAGACAACCCATGACTGCTAGTACATTACAGCCTGTTGTGAGACAACCCTTGACTGCTAGTACATTACAGCCTGTTACTGGTGGTAACACTGAGACTAATGCTAGCAGACCCATCGTGCAGGTAATGGGATCACACCTAGTTATAAAGTACCCACACCTAGTTATAAAGTATTTATGTAAAGGACCCTCTCCAACACCTAGTCATAAATTAAGTAAAGGACCCTCTCCAACACCTAGTCATAAAGTAAGTATGTAAAGCACCCTCTTCCACACCTAGTTATCAAGTATGTATGTAAAGGACCCTCTTCCACACCTAGTTATAAACTATGTATGTAAAGGATCCTCTCCAACACCTGGTTATAAAGTATGTATTTAAAGGACCCTTTCCCACACCTGGTTATAAAGTATGTATGTAAAGGACCCTCTCCCACACCTGGAGGGGTATCAGGTATATGGTGCTAGCCCTATATTTTTATGCACTAATTGAACAAACGAACAAAAATCTTTATTTTCAAAGGGTTAGAATTGGGAACGCAGGCCCGTCTGACATTCTGCCCTTGTTCTCTGATATTTAATGAGTGGTATAGTCTTTTTCCTAGTGCCCATTTTAGGCTGCCTCAACTTGGGAACCCAGGTCATTTAAAAAAAAATCCCAACCTCAGAGGGAATGTGAACAAATGACCACTGACCAACAGGCAAGCATGCTAGTGGCTGCACTACCGTGGCTCTCACTCACGCCCAGTTATGCACCTCTCTACATCAGATTGGTGTGTTTGCCTTCAGCTTGTATATGTGGAGGGTTTGCTTTCTCGGGACATGTCCCCTCCATTATTACTGTAACTATCTACCCACAAATAGTCTCTCTCTCTCTCTCTCTTTGTGTGTGTGTGTCTGTCTCTCTCTCTCTCTGTCTGTCTTCTCTCTCTCTGTATCTGTGTGTGTGTCTCTCTCTCTCTCTCTCTGTGTCTCTGTCTTCTCTCTCTCCCTGTCTCCCCCCTCTGTCTCACTCTCTCTCTGTGTGTCTCTGTCTTCTCTCTCTCCCTGTCTCCCCCCTCTGTCTCACTCTCTCTCTTGCTCTCACACACTCTCTCACCCCCTCTCTCGCTCTCACACACTCTCACACCCCCCCCCCCCCCTCTCTCTCTCACACACACACGCATTTACCTGGACAGCAGAATTTTTTATGTGCAACGTGCACATGTACCTCCCTTATTCGAGACGGCTAGGTATTCAATACTTGCTCTGTAATCCCGTATACACTAGTGACATGCGCGGGAATCAGTAGTGGTTCTCTCTGCGTCTGTAACTTACTGAAAGATGCTGATGTTGACAGCGATGTCCTGTAAAGGATATGCAGAAAAAAGGGGGTATTCAGTGTCATTACCCAAGAGTGGAAGCTAACAAATTATCTGCCCTGTGCTTGGAATAAACCAGGTTTCTAAGACCTAGGTGTTCACCAAAACCACTGAACCACCTTTGCCTTTCCTTGGAGATTATTTATAAACATGTATAGTATAGGTCTGTGATAATTGTCTATAACTTTAATTTAATGATATATGTATGTCCACAAATAATGTACTAATAATGTAATCTAGGATATGAACATAGATATGCACCAAGTAATTAAATTTTGCAAGATGACAAACCTACTGACCAATAAAAAGATGTCAATTTCAACGATTACAAGTGTTGAGATGCTACATAGAACCTGTACTTTTGTATGGATGGGAAGCATGGACAATGAGCAGACAAGCTGAAAAACATCTGATGGCTGTGGATATGTGTTTTCTGTGGAAAATGCAAAGAATACCATCCATCATGTGCCATGCCGATAAGCATGGGTGGTAATCTTTTGCCATCTCACTCGATCACCAAAGTTGTGGATCAGCACTGTCCGCGTTCCTGTCTCGACCATGTCATGTTGCCAAGCCATCCAGGTATTTACTTCTCGGTCTTCCTCTTGGTCTCTTCCCTTCGATCTTGCCATTTGTCACCAAGTTCTCCAATTCATTTCTTCTCATAACATGCCCAAAACTGTCTTTTTGACTGTCTACGTCTAATGACTCTAATCAGTTTATGATCTTCATTTGTTTCTTGAAGGACTTGATCATTGGGTTTTCTGTCTGTCCATGGTATTCTTTGCATTTTCCTCAGAAACCACATTTACACAGCCATCAGACTTCTTCTTCTTTCGTTCGCTTGAATATGTCAATAACTGCAATGCTGTCTCTTGTGTGAATTGAACTGTCTTTTTCAGTTCACACAGCGGTCCATAGAGTTTATCTTCCACTGTCGTCTCTCTAGGCCAGAAGGTTTGCCTAGATATGTTATATTTTGGGCAGTCTTGGAGTATGTGCTCTGCTGTCTGCGACGCCAATCCACATGTGCACATGGCTGTTTCACCAATCTGGAATTTTGTATACATGTGGTTGCGTAATCTATTGTGCCCTGTTCTGAGGTGCAGAATAATGACTTGTTCTGGTCTGTCCATAACGTGGTAGTCATCTTGAGCAGGTTTTGGTGGCTTTCTGAGTGATTTTATCATTCTTTTCTTTTGGTGGTATGTAACGGGCACATCAGGCTGGGTCGGGCGGAAGATGTCATCAGACAGGTCTGCAGTCTTACCAGTATTAACCCCGGCAAGGAATGGGTGCCGGTGCATCAAGCTTTTAAGTGCACTTTCTCCTGCATTATCACACTCGACAGATGGTGCAGAGAGCAGAACCCTGTCGCTGTCAATGCAGAGGTCAACGTGCTCATCTATGAACACTCAGATAGCCCCGAAGTGCTAATCTATACAGATGGATCTGTTGTAAAGCAGCAGAGAAGTGCGTGGGCATTTACAGCCCATTCAGCGGGCCGAACCGTTCAAGAATCCAGTGGTGCCCACTCTATGACCATGAGCAGCATGACGATGGAGGTGATGGCAGTTATACAGGCTTCATATGGCTGGAATCACAGCATTATACTGTGTGTGTACTAAGTGATTCAATGTGAAAATGATTCAGAAGGTCGAAGCTGGATCTGTACGTAGACAGTGGACTGAGTCGCTGCAGAAGTCTGTTGTCCTTAAAGTCACCTTCATCTTCGTCCCGGGGTCGAGGGAAATGAACGAGCTGATAAACTGGCTGGCTCTGCACCCCCTGTTGATGACCAGCCCATGGATTGTGCTGATGTTATTAACATCCTTAAAGATATGGCGAGAACAGAGAACTTTGACGTCAGTGAATTCACATCGCTGTCCAGGATGGAAGACTTGGGAGTAAGAATCGGCATGGCCAGGCGCGAGAGGTACATTGGATAAATGAGGTGCCTCATCAACCAACACAGAACTGGCACTATTAGCCACCGGATGCTGACACATATGCTGGGGGGGGGGGGGGGGGAGGAGGATCTGAGCACCTATGGATCTGTCCGGAGTGCAATGAAGATACCCCAACTCATAATTGATAACTGATAAGGTTATGCTGAGCACATTTTTTTACCATGAAGGGCTATTGTTGGCCGACTTTAAAGAACTTGATGTCAACATCAGCTCTACTCGCTACTTGCAAACACTAGACAAGCTGCAAAAAGCCATCAAGAATAAACGACCCAGCACTTTTTCTCGCAGTGTGGTTTTGTTGCACGACAATGCTCGTCCGCATGTCGCAAAGATTGTGCAGGAAGCATTAGCTTGGAAGAAGTGGGGTATTCTGCAACATCCAGCCTATAGTCCTGATTTGTCACCATATGATTTTCATTTGTTCGGACCTCAAAAAAAAAGCTCTCAAGGGGCAAAGATTTCACACAGATGCAGACGTAATGAACACAGTAAACACTTAGTTCAGTGAGCAACGACAATCCTTATTTGTGGACGGCATTCGCCACCTACTTAATCTATGGGATGCTTGCCTAAATGTCTATGGAGACTTCTTCTGACTAACCCATGGTGCATAATTCATTCAAAATGAATACTTTGTTTAATTTTACAACACTTTTTAATGTTTCTTTCATGCTTTTGTAATAAAGCCATTGGAACGGGTTTCAAATGAATGTCCCTAATTCATTAGACCTTTCTGCTGATAAAAACAATAGCTTTTTAAAACATAAAATGAAGAAATATTTTAAAGTAAACTATCCCAACTTTGAAATAAAGATATATTGGACACACAGATTTTCCAGATTAATTATTCTTGTTTGTGTGGTAGAACCAATATTGCTAGGCTGGCAGATTTAATCCACTTAAAACTGTAGACTAAATTGGCAAATATTAAGAATGATCGAGACAGAACACCGAGCTGATCTATGACTCTGGTGATCGAGTGAAATAGCGAATCACAACCATCCACGCTTTCTGGCAAGGCACATGATGGATGGATTACCAAATGAATTTGGTGTGCATTTTAACCACACTTTTAAACTATTTTTTATTCAGTAAAAAATATCTTGACTGCAAAAGTGGTCTTACAAAACGAGACAAAAAGATATTCTGAGATCATGATAACTATGTTTCTGTATTATTATATCTCTGGTTTTTCTTTATTTCTATTTCAGAATCAGGGTGGCCTAAACAACAATGCACAGAAACCTTCTACTCTATCAACTCCTACAAGAATTCACGGAATAGCTACCCTGACACCCTATCAGAACTGTTGGCGTATTCGAGCTAGGGTCACCATGAAGTCAAACATCCGAACCTGGAGCAACTTTCGTGGAAACGGCAAATTATTTAAAGTCAACCTCTTGGACAGCAGTGGAGAAATACTATGCACCGGCTTCAATAAAGAGGTGGATAAATTCTATTCTGTATTAGAAGTTAACAAGGTTTACTACATCTCAAAATGCATTCTGAAGACAGTGGACAAGAGGTACAGAACGCTGAACTGTGAATACGAGATGATCATGAAGCCAGAAACAATCGTTGAACCTTGCAATGATGATGATAACGACCTGCCAATGATGAACTTTGATTTTGTAAAGATTGCAGATTTGGAAAAGTGCAAGAATGGTTCAAGTGTAGATGTTATTGGTGTGGTGAAAGTAGCAAAGGATCCCGGAACAGTCACTGTGAAACAGTCTCAGAAAGAATTGACCAAACGAGATCTTCAGTTGGTGGATCAGTCAGGTATGGCTGTAAGCGTAACTCTCTGGGAAAATGATGCTGTCAATTTCAATGGTCAAGGCTTTCCTGTTGTGGCTGTGAAGAGTGCTAAAGTATCCTATTTTGGCGGTCGGTCTCTTTCTGTGTCTGGCAACAGTCAGCTGTTGATCAACCCTGATGTCAGGGAAGCTCACGTCCTTCAGGGCTGGTTTGAGACTGAGGGCCGAGAACAATCCTTTAACACATTCCAAGGTGAAGGCCCAATGGGTAGTGGACAGGCTACAAACTGGAAAAATCTTTTGCAGGTAAAATAAACTATTCATTTTATTTCTGTCCTTATTTTAATCTTGAAAGATTTTAATTTATTTTGCAAGTTGTAAACTAGGAGCAGCAGCCTTGTGGCTAGATGCTTACCACTGGCATGGTGGTCACGGGTTTGTATCAGAGCATTTTTAAAGTTGACCTGGGATCCCATGTCGACCTAGCCCAAAGTACGTACCAGGAAGTCTTGGAAAATGGAGGTGGCTGGCGTGATATTGACCACAACTGGAGTGTCGATTGGTCTCTAAAGATGTGCATCTGGCACCACATGGCGATACATATTAAGGCTGGTCAGAGGGTTTTTCTTAGGTAATAGTAGATTGAATGTAAGAAAGTTAATAGTAAGTTGAATGTAAGAGAGTGCTAAAATACTATAGAGAACCTTTATTGCTGTATGGCAGTGAATCTTGGAATGTGAATGAACAAATTAGGAAGAACTCGGAGGCAACAGAGATGTGCTTTCTAACACAAATGTTGTGAATCCTATGACTGCCAAAGTAAGTAACAACGATTGCACGAAAGAGATTAATGAAACTAGAACATTATATACAAAAATAAGAAAGAGGCAAACAGCTTTCTTTGGTCATGTGATGAGAAGAGAGGCATTGGATAGCATATTAACAACTAGAAAGATCAAGGGGAAGACCAAGAGAAAAGATACCGGATGGACTGAGATGGAGGAATATCATCAGCAGCGTTTATCCAGAAAACCAAAGACTGAAATCTCTGGAAAGTCTTGAGCGCCCATGCCAGCCGGCATGACACTTGATGATGATGATGAATAGTAAATTGCAGCTTTTAATATTACAGCGTTATTATTTCTTGGTTAACATTAATACCTAATTAATAACACTCTTTAGTACCTGAGTGGTTCAATTCATTTCTTATTTGATACATTACTAGACGACCCTGCCTGGCTTCGCCCAGCCCCTGGTGGGGAGCGTCTCATTGAATTCATATACATTTCTCTAATCACACAGAGTACATGTTTGGCCACTGCTCCAGTTCCCATTGCTCGTTTGCTTCTGATGCTCCCTTTCCCATTCCCATTGCTCTTATTTCAGTTGGATCCGCGGGAGTGAGAACAACATCTGTACAAAATTTCATCTCAATCGGATGGACTGTTTGGGAATGCATAAAGGACATATTCACAAAAAATCATTACTGTTCATAACTAACTTCTGGTTTAATCAGAGAGTGAGTTCCCTTGGAACAAGATGGCGGGCCTGTTTCTGAAACTCGTAATGCCTTTACTTGAGGAAAAATTTTTGATTTTAAGCTCACAAACTATGTCAGTTGGTGCCGCGGGAGTGAGAACAACATGTGTACAAAATTTCATCTCGATCGGATGGACCATTCGGGAACGCATAAAGGACAAACAAACAAACATTGTCTTGTATATGTATATATAGATTATCATTTAGCATGTCCTTTGCAGACAAAACGCTCTCCTCATTACAGCATAATGGGAAGAGTAGGTCCTTAACTGGTTCCCCTGTCTCATACATTTTCATGGTCTGTTTTGGTCTTTGATGTCCTGTTCCCTCTACCATTTTCGTCAGTCTCTAGCTTTTTCAGAAATATGGCCTTTCATTGTTCTGTCCAAATCACTGTGATGAGGCCAAAGTATATTAGTTTCCGAGATATGATACTGTTTATGAGTTGTCCTTATCTTCAGATATTATAGAATGTTAATATTGATTTCTTCTTGGTCCATAGTATTCTCATAATTGTTTTGTAACATTTAAGTTCAAATGTCACAATTTTAGTGTGTATGTGCATTTGTTAAATCAGTGAGTCTTGGAATACTTGATCAGAAGAGAGAGAGAGATGACAATCTTGTGTGCACAAGGTTAATTGCCAGTCTTAACTGTTTTTATGCACTTGACTGCATAGTTGATTATATCTTGTTTTGAGGTGCAGATTTATTCTAGTCTATTGATAATATGATAATCATCTTGTGCTGGTATTGATGGCTTTCTGATTGATTTGATGATTCTTTTCTTTTAGTTATATGTGACAGGCACATCGGGTTGCTTTCTGCTGCACCTTCTTCAGTTGGTTCATCAGTTCTCTAGTGTCCTGACACTCCCAATGTGATGGTATTCACTACATAGTGAACAAATGCTGGGGTCCCAGTTCAGACTGTAGTGTACAGGTAGTACTGGCAGTTTTCTGGACGAGAGTGCCTGAAGTACTGATTCTGCATCTTGCCGTAATACCACAGGCAGTGAACCATGATTGATATTCAGCAATGTTTCTGTTGCTCTCTTGATTACATATGCAATAGATACCTCAAAATTTAAGTTAATTAAAATTTGATGCAGCATGCTTTTCTTAACCATGTAGTTAATGACTTACACTTGGGTAGCAAAACTGATTACTGATAAATTCCATGGTTGTAAGTGCGCTTTTAAGACTTAAAAAGTGTCCACATAATCAATCAGGTGCCATCTCTACAATGAAGGTTGGCTGCAATGAATCTGCAACACTCTGTCCCTCACCCTGGTTGTATATTCTGTCAGACTGCTGTTCATCCATCTCTTGTTATCTTCCCACTGGTATTGTGCCACTTACTAATTTATGTAACATTTTTTACCATTTTACTGTTCTTTGGCATATCTGCCATATCTTTATTACCCGAGTCATCACAGCTGTGGGTGATTTGGCAGCAGATCTCTTTGCGTTGGTTTTCATACAGTGGTATGAGTGCTTGTTATTCAGAAAGCAATAGTAAACTACTGAACGTAAACTGCTAAGAAATCACAGTCCAAAAATGCTGGAGTTGACTGTGACGTCCTGTAAAGAATACACAACTAACTTAATATATATATGGTATCTTTGAATGGATCTCAATTTACTTCCTCAGGTGAAGATGGAAAACTTGGGTCAAGGTGACAAGGCAGACTACTTCACAGCTAAAGGAACAGTCATGTTTGTGAAGAAAGACAACTGCATGTACCAGGCATGCCCAGCTGCCGCGTGCAACAAGAAAGTTGTAGATCAAGGAAATGGGCTCTTCCGCTGTGAAAAATGCAACCGAGAGTTTCCCAACTACAAGTGGAGGATGATCTTGAGTGTCAACATAGCAGATCACACCGGTAGCCAATGGGTTACATGCTTCCAGGAATCAGCCGAGTCAGTGCTAGGCATTAAAGCTGACGAACTCGGAAATGTGCGTGAAAATGATGAGATGCAGTTTGACAAAATCATGCATGATGCCCTGTTCAAGCAGTATGTGTTCCGATTGCGAGCTAAGGTGGAAACCTACAATGAGGAAAGTAGGCTGAAGATAGTGTGCGTTGGGGCTACACCTGTTGACTGGAGGGAGACAGGCTACCACCTGCTTGAGCTGCTTTCTCAAATGGGAGTCTAACTGATGCCATCTTCAGATTTGTCCTTAGGCATCTGCTGATGTCACTATTGATCATGGAGGTTGCAGGATAATTTCCTTTGTTAAATATTATTTCTGTAAGTCTGTTTACCATATAGTTAAATAATATTTGTTAAAACTAACAGTACAGTTATTTTTGTACTTGATTAATACCTGTCTTTAAGGAAGACAAGTATATATTTTTGGTTAGCAGTTTTATTTTATAATATTGAAAGATGCTATTAATTTTGAGAAGACAGAATCTCCTTCTCTGGTGTCCTTTTTTCTGTTATGTGGTTTGTGAGAGCAGAATCTGGCAATTTAAACAAAAATGTATGGGAGAGCAAGCAATAAGATTCTGGACAGTTTGACATTATGGCAAGGAGGAACATCAATGCATCATATCAGAAGTAATTGGAGTGAGACAGAAGGCTGTGGACAGACATGATTACTAAAGTGACACAACATGGAACATGAACTGTGAGAAGCAGTATAAAATAATCTATTTATCGCCACAATAATGTTTGCCTTCGTCAGGGGTCAGCTGAGAGCAAAAACGGTATGCTACTGCATTGCTACATAAATTTCTTCGCACTTAAGGAATGCTGTTCCTAGAGCCTCTAGTAGAGGTAATCCGATTTAACTCCCACCCATCAGCCATGTAAAGTACTCTTTAGGCTCATGTGACTGATCATGTAGGACGTCATTTGCACAAAATTGCTCTTATGTCCCATCAAAAGTTTCTTGAGCCCTTGCCAGTTCTGCACCCTCATGCCCAAGTGTCGTCTCTACTACCCTTGTTCGCTTTACCATTGGTGTCTTCCTCGGTATGCGTCAGTTATACCTGGTCTGGGGGACAGCACCATTGGACTTTTGAGAGATGTGTTTTTGGTGACCATGTTGTGATTTTGGAATGCGTAATGTGATAGTTTTCCCTTGGTATTCATATGGTTTTTGTTTACAATGTCATCATCCTTCAAAGTTGCTAGAGTAAGTGGATATCCTGCTAGCAAACTTGGCCCCACCTTGGCATTTCTCAAACACTACCATAATTTTAGAGAGAATTAATGTACAAATAAATAAAGACCATAGACCAAATCCTCCAGTCACTACAAACCTATTTTGCAATCTCTGCTCTCAACTACTGCAACATTTCTCTCTCCAAACAATGGAACTTTTGTACAGACATTACTAAAACAAGAAGTTGCCACCAAGGCATTTGCCACTTTGCACACAGGAAAAAATATAGCTACATGGACATACCAGCATACATGAAACTACAGAAATTCTACACAACCATAGACTTATGATGTCTGTTGCCAGAGCCCATAAAAAGCAATTGTAACACTTTAACTTATGATGCATGTCATAAAAGGTAGAAAACTTTGCCTGCAAAGTTCAACCAATCATAAACAAGTCTACAAAGGACTTGGCATAGTTTATTATCCATTGGTAGATAAACAACAGCAGAAGATGTAGACTGGGCTTGGGATGGTCATGTAAAAAAAAAAATTGGCTCAAGAAAAGCTCAGCTGACACAGCATATTATTTCTAGAGATTTCACAGTGTCACACAGACAGACCCAGAACAGCACACAACAGACTCAGTTAATACTCTCATGAACATGAAGCTAAAGATAGGTGTTGAGCAGTGTGTATGAAACTAATGAGCATGACATTGCCAAACAAATTACAAGCAGCCAGTGAATGCTGATGTTGATTGTTGTATCCTATAAAGTACATGCAGCTAACTTAACTTTGTTCCTGTACATCTTGTACGTTAACTCATACTTTTTATTTATGTTAAAAATTGCAGATAACCATAGCAGATACTTCTGAAGGGGTGTAAGATGTTAGGCACATATATTAGGAACATTAATTTGAAATCCATACGTGCCGCACCGCACGTAACTGCGTACGTTGAACATGATCATGTCATAGTCATGTGATAAGTACTGACCAATGAATAAAAGAGCATGTGCTTAAGGTCCCATGATGCATAGGTTCTGTTTCTGACCATTGCTAAAATAGCAGGGTTGATCCAAAATCCTTCCAAAGAAGCTCAAAGAGCGGTGATTCAGTTTCTTTCATTTGAAGGATGTCAACCAGTGGACATTCATCGAAGAATTGCAGGCATCGTACGGTAACAAATGTGTGTTGATGACAACAGTGACAGACCGGGCACAAATGTTTAGGAAAGGACGTCAGTTCACGACAGATCTTCGACGGCCGGGTCAAGCGCATATTGTTGCTGCAAAACAACCATCGCCAACATTGATGCAGCAGTACAGATGAACTGTTGTCGAAGCATACGTTCACTAGCAAAAGAATTTGATATATCAGTTGAGACAATTCAAAAAGTCATTCGTAAGAAACTGCAATATCGGAAGGTGTGTTCATAGTGGGTACCACGGATGTTGACCGACCACAAAAAAGAGGATCGCATTGAATGGTGTTTGAACCACTTGCTGCATTACAGAGTGGAGGGTGATGCATTTCTCTTCCTCATAGTGGCAGGCGATGAATAATGGTGTCACCACTTTGAGCTGAGCAGCAAAAGAGAGAGCATGCTGGATCACCAAAAGCCAAAAAATTCAAGTTACAGGTTTCTGCTGGTAAGATTATGCTGAGCGTATATTTTTACCATTAAGAGCTATTGTTGGCCGACTTTAAAGAACCTGGTGTCAACATCAACTCTACTCACTAGGCAAGCTGCAAAAAGCCATCAAGAATAAATGACCCACCATGCTTTCTCACGATGTGATTTTGTTGCACAATAATGCTCATCCGCATGTGAGCAACCACAATCCTTTCTTTTGCAGACGGCTTTCGCCGCCTACCTAAGCAATGGGATGCTTGCCTGAATGCCTACTATGATTTATTGTGAACAGCCCATGATGCATAATTCATTCAAACCGAATGCTTTGTTTAATTCTACTACACCTGTTAATGTTTCTTTCATGCTTTTGTAATAAAGCCATTGGAACATATTTCAACTGAATGTATTATGTATATTCAATTCAATTCAACTTTATTTTCGGCCCTTCCAATCACTCATCTTCCATTCATCAATAGTGCATAATGCATTCACATAGGAAAATGCATTGTCAAATGAATGTTTTAAGCATAAACAATGCATATTACAATGTTATGAGACACATCCCTCACCCACCCACACAACATCTTTCCACCCACATACAACCCCCACCTCACCCACCCACACATATCACGCACCCATACACACACACCCTCCATCCACACACATCCCCCACCTGCACACGCCTTACACACCTCACTCACCCACATGCATCCCCCCACACACACCCCCACACCCACCAACCCATCCTTCCCTGTTAACACACATCTCCCTACACAACACCCATCCCCCAGCCTACACATACCAGCCAAACTCATCCCCCAGCCACACACACACATACACACAACCCCCCTCCCCCACACACACACCCCACCCTCCCACATACCCACCCACACACAGCCTCTTCCAGCCATACAATCCCTGACTCACCCACACACACCCCCACCTAAACACCCACCAACCCACCCTTGCCTATTAACATAATTCTCTCTCACCCCCCCCCCCCCCCTCATTACTACAGTGTACTGGCACTTTGCTGCCTTGACAGACGATTGTTATTGTGCTTAAAAAAGGCACAATAACCTCTTCATAGCACAAGACCTGAGCTGACTTGTAGAGACCATGTGTTCCCATGCATGCAGCATAATTCCTCTCTCGGCCTGCCTTGTTTACTTCAGAGGAAAGGTGACACCTATATAACTGGAACAAGACAGAAGCTGCTGGATCAGCAAAGCAATTCTCTGTCTGCTGTTGGAGCTTCAGTCCTAGAGTAGTTGCTGACCAAGGCTTAAAACTTGGTCTGCACTGTCATGACATTTAGATGTTAAGTTGTATTTCATTGCACCAGGATAAGGCTTGTACACTCCCAATTGTGCTTCTCCGCCTGAAGCCATTGGCACAATGTGGGATGTTGGTATGGCGACCACTGTCTAACATTTGAAACGGAAAGCAGATAGAAATGCCTACTGTCACATGATAGCGGAGTACGGAGTTTGTGCACTGAGCTGAGTTTCTCTGGACGCAGGCTTGAGTTAGGAGTAGAACGGAGCACTTTTGGGTTACACCCGTTCCGTCGACTAAACTATATAACGTGATTTGGAGGTCTAATTACGTTATAAAATGAATTTCAGAAGAGCGAGAGGTATAGATCCCTAAAGTATGGAGGGAAAAACAATATCAAGTAATCGGTTCGTGTATTAACGCGATCTTGAAATAATCTTAATTCTCTCCCCCCCCCCCCCCCCCCCACTGAAACCCTATAATTCCGACACCCCCCCCCCCCCCTTTTGGGTAAGGTTACCAACTAACAGGCTGGCTAAACCAGTCGTGGGTAACCGATTTGGTGTCACACCAATCGGTGAACTAGGGTATGCCTACCCAGTATGTGAAGACAGGATTCGACAGACTGCGCGGAAGAAATCATTGATGATTAAATGGGCAAGACAGCCTTCACCTGCAAAGCGTTCTTTTCTATTCCTCTCTTTAATCCAATTCATCGCGCAAATCTTTCTTCATCCAACTTCATATATCACCTTCAAGCCCTGTGGTGGTGAGCGAACGGCAGATGTGGGTACGCTGGCAATTGTAATCGCAGACCTGCACACAGGCGGCTCAGACCATATGGTCGTCTTCTACTGATCAGAGCAGCAGTGGGATTCGGCAGCCCCCTGAGTGACTGAGCCGCGCTCTATAGGAGACTAAGTGTTGTGGACAAATTCACCTATCTTGGCAGCACTGTGTCACAAGCTGCCACAATTGATGACGAAGTGAATGCAAGAATATCCAAGGCCAGCGTGGCCTTTGGCAGACTGTACAAGAATGTGTGGGACAGAAATGGAATAAGCCTGCAAACAAAGCTGAAAGTCTACAAAGCAGTTGTATTATCCACATTGCTATATGCTTGTGAAACCTGGACTGTTTATCAGCGACACGCTAGGAAATTAAACCACTTCCACAAGTCTGAATTAAGATGCTATTAAAGATTAAATGGCAAGACAAGATCGCAGACACTGAAGTCCTAGAAAGAGCGTCCATGCTCAGTAACCACATTCTACTAATGAATAATCAGATTCGCTGGGCTGGTCACTTAACTCGCATGCCAGATCACAGGCTCCCTAAATTTTTTTTTTTTTTTACGGCGATCTGCGTTGTTGTAAACGCTCCCAAGGCGGCCAGATGAAACGCTTTAGAGACACTCAGAAAATCTCACTGAGTGCTTTTGGAATTCATTATGACACCTGGGAGTCTACTGCCAAAGCCAAAGACCGAAATTCGCGGCGTACATCATTACGCAAAGGTGCAGTCACTTGTGAAGCAACCAGGACTGCAAGAACTGTGAATAAAAGGTTGGACAGAGAAACCACTGCAGGAGATTCTCCTCATAGAACGTCAAGCTACCGTCAAGCATTCTTTGCCCACAATGTCAAAGAACATTTTGAGCCAAAATAGGCCTTATCAGCCATCTTGGAACTCACGGCTCCATACTTTCAATCCCACTGAATGAACTGAATGGTCATCATTATTCTTGATGGACAAACAACAGTATACCACAACAAGCAATGATGCACAGACCAGATGGAAGCAAAGAAGAGGTCGACCACGTAAATAATGGACGCAGGGAATAACAGTCCATGGGAATATCGATACATGAAGCCTATAAGCGGGCACTCTCCCGCTGTTTATACTTCACCTAGTCACCGCAAAGTACAAGCGGAACATTAGTTAGTTAGTTAGTCGCAGTTCCAACTTCACAGCAACGGGTCGTCCCCATTATGCTCCGTTCCTGTGCCAGTGAATATCACACAAAAAATGCCCCCCTACAGCCCAATGTGAAAAGTGGAAAAGACAGGAGTCTCGACAAACAACAGCCCGCACAAATACACTGTGCATAATGCCGCCACCAGAATGTCAACACACCAATCCCCCACGAAACACCCAATTCATCTCTGATGGAATCGGCAGTCATTTTCCTATCTGGATGTTTCCTAGATGTTCACCTAAACAGTCCACGAACATACAGTTCATCACCGACGGCAGTGGCAGTTAACCAGAAGCCCAGCAGCCACGCATTATTGCATAAGGCAAAAACTGGTTAACTCTGGGACATAGCCACCTGCCATCGCTCCAAACATGCAGTCACGTTACAAAAATAAAAACTGCCAAATGGCACTCTTCCGAATTCCGGTCCCAAATGAAAAGTCGATTCTGCAGTGAATAAGTATACCTTACAGAGCCTCAATCGGTCAAAGGCAATAGGTCAAAGGCAAGTCACGTGACATACGTGATGTCATCGGGACTGACTACATGACATATTTTTGTTAAACTTGTGTTGTGACCTCAGTGGCATAGAGGTAAGTATCTCCGCCTGTAACGCAGGAGAACGTGATTCGATTCCCCACCGGCGAAATGTGGCATCTTTTTTTTTCATTTTTCATAAATTAATTAAGCGAAAGCGACAAGATAACTATGTACAAAGACAGTTATTCGGCATATTGACAAAATTAGCTAACCTTTGATTGCTTTTTTTTTCTTTCTATTAGAACTTGTGAGTGTTGATAGTTGCGATTTTCATTTGTTTGATAACTAAAACTAGAGTAGAATCCAGCTGTCACAAATGTTATATTGATCGTTTTAACATTATAGGTTAGCATTTACAGTGGAAACTAACCTTGAAAGCACTGAAGTTTTTCATTCTTTCCAAATAATAGCTGTTAGTTTTCCATTCTTTTCTGTGTATTAGAATTAAAGTAGAAAGCACCTCTATTTTTTAACTGTAGAATTTCTCACTTGCATTTCAGCAGAAAACATTAGGCAATTTGTCATTCTTATTAGATATGTCATGACAAGCATTACCAGTGAGCTGACACAAAACACAACTGCTATACGTCAGCTATTAGCATGTTAGCACCACATATTGATATCACCCATCCATGACTGTGGCCCATCCTGACCTGGACATCAACCATCCAAACATGGATGCCACCCATCCAAACATGGATGCCACCCATCCAAACATGGATGCCACCCATACAAACATGGATGTCACCCATCCAAACATGGATGTCACCCATCCAAACATGGATGTCACCCATCCAAACATGGTTGCCACCCATCCAAACATGGATGTCATCCATGGATGTCACCCATCCTAACATGGATGCCACCCATGCGTGTACTTCACTCACGTATTACTCATGCTCATATGGCATATTCCCGTTTTTAAAAAGCTAAATGTAAGCACGGTTTCTGTATATCAATCGCTAGCCATGCTTGACCTTTGTCATATGAAGACAATGTGTTTGTGCTTTCTCCTCTTGCTTTCCGATTGGTGTAAATAGATGTGTGGGGTTATTATCTGAGCTACCGTATAACAGTAGACGGTACTACCTGCTTTCTGTTAGCGCCGAGCGCTGGGAGGCTCTTACCAAACCCGACACCCCACATTGTGCCAACGGCTTCGGGCGGAAGAGCGCAATTGGGAGGGTACAAGCCTTACCCTGGCGCGAGGAAATGCAAGCTAAAGACAAAATGTCGTGGCAGGGCAGACCAGGCCCTAAGCCTTGGTTGGCAGCTGGTCTAGGATCGTAGCTCCGACAGGCGGACAGTTAGAGCATTGCTTTGCTGATCCGGCAGCTTCTGCAGCTTGTCTTGTTCCAGATGTAGGGGTGTTACCTTTCCTCTGGAGTGAACTAGACAGGCCGAGAGATGGATCATGCTGCATGGGCAACACATGATCTCTATATCTTAGCCCAGGCTTGGTGCCATGGAACGTGTTCACATGCACCCACTGTGAACGGACATTTACAGCGCAAATTGGCCTTATCAGTCATATGCGATACCGCCTTAGGTAAAAGTTATTATGCCTTTTTAAAGCACAAACTATTGTCTGTCAAGACGGCAAGGTGCCAATGAGATTATATATATATATATATATATATATATATATATATATATATATATATATATATATATATATATATATATATATATATATATTAGCTGACCCGGCTTCGCCCAGACCCTGGCGGGGATATGTCTGTCTGTCTGTCTGTCTGACCCGGCCCGGCTTCGTCCACCTCCTGGTGGGGAACATATCATTTAAATCATATAAGTAGTCATATAAGCTCCCGTTCCCGTTCCCGACTATCTGTCTGTCTGTCTGTCTGTCTGTCTGTCTATCTGTCTGTCTGTCTGTCTGTCTGTCTGTCTGTCTGACCCGGCCCGGCTTCTCCCAGCACCTGGTGGGGAGCATCTCATTTAATTCATATAAGTAGTCTTATAAGCTCCCGTTCCCGTTCCCGACTATCTATCTGTCTGTCTGTCTGTCTATCTGTCTGTCTGTCTGACACGGCCCGGCTTCGCCCAACCCCTGATGGGGAGCATCTCATTTAAGTCATATAAGTAGTCTTATAAGCTCCCGTTCCCGTTCCCGACTATCTATCTGTCTGTCTGTCTGTCTGTCTGACACGGCCCGGCTTCACCCAACCCCTCATGGGGGGCATCTCATTTAAGTCATATAAGTAGTCATATAAGTTCCCGTTCCCGACTGTCTGTCTGTCTGTCTGTCTGTCTGTCTGTCTGTCTGTCTGTCCCTCCCTCTCTGACTGTCTGTCTGCATGTCTGTCTAATCATTTATTGGTTGCAGTTAGAACAACCTTAGATAAACAAAGACCAACTTACAAAAAGTATTAGAAAGAGCACTTGAAAGATCTTTACATCTTCCCCCAACAATTAACTTGGGTAAATGGAGCGGCGAAAGCAGCAGCAGCAGAAGAAGAAGAAAAAGGAGGAGTAGAGGAAGGAGGAGTAAGAGGGAGGTGGAGGAGGAAGGAGGAGGGAAGAAGGGGGAGGAGGAGGAGACAGAAGTAGGAGAGAGGAGGAGGGATTAAGAGGAGGGAGGATGAGGGAGGAGGAACGAACAAACGAACAAACTTTATTTTAAAAGGGTAACAAATTGGGCACGCAGACCCGTCTTACATTCGGCCCTTTCAATCACTCATCTTTCATTCATCAAATGTGCATGTTACATTAACACAGGAGTAGTAAGGGATGTTGTATTTAAGTATTATTTATGGAGCAATACGTCATTGCTCCATAATATTTTACTATACGAAAAGTCTATTTCCATATTGATGAAGTCAAAAATCGGATCCTTCGTGACCCACATTTTTTCAAAAATTGGCGGTTATTTTCTTGGTTCTGGGTGACTACTTCCGGTTGTCGTGATGACTACTTCAGGTCTAGGGGCGGGGCCGCCACGGCGGTGGTGGCGGCGGACAACGAGACAAGCCCCGGTCATGTGGAATACTTATATAAGTAGACCAAATAGTTGTCGGGCAACTGGGTTTGAGTACCAGTGTGTGTGTGTGTGTGTGTGTGTGTGTGTGTGTGTGTGTGTGTGTGTGATATCGAACCCCAGTCATATCGATCCCCTCCTTCGATGAAAAAAACCGAAGTTAATATGACAGAAATTTATTTAGTCCATCTCTCGAGCTAACCCGAGGATCCATTTTTGGATTGCATTAATAACCTTTTTTGCACGGCTCAGTATGCTAATTCGGTATGTTTCCTGACCCATGTATAACCGTTAAGCGTTTGGTGGAAATCTGGTTTATAAATATACTAGCCTTCCATAGAATAATACTAAAAAATTAAACCTAAAACTTAATTAAACACCAAACATTTCTTGTATGTATACTGTAGAATAGTTACGTCAATATAAAACCACGAGTCTCATTTAATTTAAGCCATAACTTCCCGAGATAATCACGACAATATGTAATATTATTGAACAGCAAAGTTATACCCCTTAATTATAAACGGATGCCAAGGGGAGAGTAATCGGTCTCTTGACTCAACCAGAATTGTTCCCCTTTTTACACACTAACTTCCCCCTGAATTACCGTTTCCTGCGCATGCACAATCAGTAACGCTTCACCGACCACAAACCGACGGAGACGACAATAGCCAAGGGCCAGCTGGATACTGATAACCGGTAGATAAACATGCACACTAAAGCGGGCTGACAACAGAGCTGGCCAGCTCGAGTTGATCTTACCTGAGATAAACACAACCATTGAGGCGTTCTGGTTGACCGTTAACATAATTAACACAGTGACACAGCCCAGGTTGTGAAGGGAATTTTTGGGTAGGAAAAAATAAGATATGCTCAAATATACCTATACGAAGTGCACGTGAAGAGGGTGTATCAACAGCTAGTTGTCTATCTATTACAGGACATCGTAGTTAGTCCCAACATTGTTTATGCAATGCATTTACAGGATGTTGCACACAGCCCCAACATTGATTAGTTCCGCGTGTACCACTATGCCAGTCGTGTGTGTGTGTGCGTGCACATGTAGGCATGTGTGCCTGCGTGGGTGTGCTATCAATTACAGGACGTCACAGTCAACCTCATCATTCTATGGATTGTCAGCCGTCCTAGGGCAAGCTTGCGATTCTCATTTTGAATAAACGACAAACATGTCATGTGCATGTGAAGAGGGTGTATCAACAACTAGTTGTCTATCTATTACAGGACGTCGCAATCACCAACAACCTTATTTATCCAATGCATTTACAGGACGTTGCAGACAGTCCCAACATTGATTGGTGCCCGTGTACCATCATGACATCTGTGTGTGTATGTGTGCACATCCGTGCATGAGTGTTTGCGTGCGTGCGCGCTCATGTGCGCGCAAAGTTGTCTATCTATTGCAGGACGTCGCAGTCAGCCCCAACCTTGTTTATCCAATGCATTTACAGGACGTTGCAGACAGCCCCAACATTGATTAGTTGCGCATGTACCACTATGCCAGTCGTGTGCATGTGTACCCACATGTAGGCGTGTGTGCCTGCGTGGGTGTGCTATCAATTACAGGACGTCGCAGTCAACCTCATCATTCTATGGATTGTCAGTCGTCCTAGGGCAAGTTTGCGATTCTCATTTTTAATGAACGCCAGCCAGGTCATGTGCGTGTGAAGAGGGTGTATCAACAACTAGATGTCTATCTATTACATGACGTCACAGTCAGTCCCAACATTGTTTATGCAATGCATTAACAGGACGTTGCAGACAGCGCCAACATTGATTGGTACCCGTATACCATCATGACATCTGTGTGTGATCCGTGCAACGTCCTGTGCGCATCCGTGCATAAGTGTTTGCGTGCGTGCGCTCGCATGTGCCCGCTCGTAGGAAAACTTTAATATTTGGGGAGTGGCTGTGGAGTGGGTGTAGAAGAGGTTTGCTGGTAGTAAAAAGATGAGTGGATGAAGAGGCGCTGTGGGGGAAATGCGTGTGTGAGTTTTGTGCATGCGCATGTGCGCGCTTGTAGGAAACTTCAATATTGGGTCTCAGCTCACAACCAAAGTTGTGTCTATCTATTACATACTACAATCAAGTTGTAATGGATTGCATTTACAGGACGTCGCAGTCAGCCCCAGCATTCATGCTTCTTGGGCAAGCTTGCCGATGTCTTTCTGACCAACCGGTACCCATGATTGTCTGTAGTGTCTGTCACCAGGATTACCATCATCAGCATCACCCAGCTCCACCAACAAAATCCTTATCACCATCATCATCAGCATCAGCAGCAGCAGCAGCAGCATCGTCATCAGCAGCAGCATCGTCATCAGTTGAAGGTGACCGATCGGGTGACTCACCACAGGGATATGTCGGCGGATTGAACGTCCGTGAACGTGTTCAGACATGTCTTTGGGGGAAAACTGGATAATGACTAAGAGTGTACTGACAACATACCGATACAGCCGATCAAATATGGAGATGCTTTCAATCATATGTCTAAGGTATACAATCGAAACACATGACTAAAACCGGTAAAGATGGCGTCGCACTCGATCGCATGTGTAAGTGTACAACCACGTGTCTGAAACCGATCAAAATACTAGTATAATAAAGAGATATATGGTGCTAATCGCATATAACTGGAGTGTGTGCTCGGCTGGCTGCGACACCAATCAACACATGCACAGGGCTGATTCATTAACCTGAATGTTTGTATACATGTGGCCTATTCTGAGATGCAGAATATCGACTTGTCCTGATCTGTCCATAACACGGTAGTCACCTTGAACAAGTACTGTGGCTTTCTGGCTGACTGCATCATTCATTTCTTTTGGTGGTATGTAACGACTGGAGCAGACTTATCTTATTCCACTCCTTCCGTAACCAATCGAACAGCGCTGGCGTGTCTGGGTACTCGACAGTGGGATGACAATCCGTGTATGGTGACCTAATGCCTACTGCTAAGTTCAGAAAGTAGTCTCCTTAGTACCGATGATGTCCCACAAGGATCGCCTCGAGCACTGATTTTTGCATTTGTCAATAGCAACTAATGATACAACCGAGACACGAGTGTAATGACCCAGTAGGTAAATAACAGTGGTAATGGAAGAAACCAACGTAGAAACTAACCCACAAAATACCCCAGAGGGGGAAAGAAAGTCGTTCTGGTGCATATGTGGTCGGCGAGAACAGCGACTAGAGATTGTCTTCTTCTGTCAACTGATCGTTATATACACAGTCATTGGCATATCACTATTTAATCTGTCTCGAGCCAGCGTCGACGAGGTCGAGGGCAAGTTGTGGATAGCTTTTCTAGGCAGCTGTCTGGGTTACATGCAACCAAACCCTAAAATATGAGCTTCTACCTGACATTATCGAGCAATGCTTCGCCGAACATATTTCCCAAGAACTCACCAGGTCACTATTTCGTCAAGTTACCGCAGACTATAGAGGTGAGTCAATATTGTGAATTGGGTCTGGCTGAAATTCAATTCTCCAACTACTACTGTAATGTGTTAGAGAATGAAGTATGGCTAAGATACATCCTACCCAATGGTAGAGTGATAAGAAAGGTGTGTCCCTCAGGCCTGTACAGTTCACCAGACTCGTTTATAGCTGCACTGAATCGCCTAATGAAAGATCGGAAGGTGGACGATCAACTCTGTGTTCTATTCCATTTCGACAATGCATCAATGAAAGTCATCGTGAAAATACTCGAACCTGGGGCCACTATTACATTTAGTGAGAAGTTACAAGAGATACTAGATACAATTGAAGGTGAAGGGCCGAGAGACCTGCGAGATGTCTACGTATACTGCGATCTCATTGCGACAAGACTAGTTGGAGACGTCATGGTCCCACTACTAAGGACGGTTCCTATCATGAAACAGTAATCGACCTCAGTGTTTCGCGCCTACGACAAACCTCACAATATACCGCTGAATCGTTACTCCTTCGACACGGTGGAAATACTTCTAACCACTGATACGGGCACAAAGGTCGCATTCACTACCGGGACTTCAGTGCTGACGTTACATTTTCGAGTTCGGAAGAGATCAGACCTAGAATTATGGTGAAATATGGGGTGGTACATCGAAAACCTCAGACTGTCCGAAGACATGATGTGCCCGACACTCAGATGAATGATGCCTCAGGTATCTACAAGACTCAGATATCAGCCCAACAAGCAGGAGACCAGTTTTATGATTACATGCTAAGTGACATGTACATACCATGCTACCAACCGAAAAAACCAACCTACTCAGACAATGGCGTGTAGAAATCCAGAAACAACAGACAATGTGTATAGCTGTGTATGTGAAAATAAAACGTTGTGATGATACTATTGTCACGAGATAGAAGCCATAGATTCGACCTTGTGGTATAAGGCAGACAACCCTACTATTGCCCGACCCGGTTCTCTGGAAAATTACCGCCCTTTGGATGGCGTTCTAGATGATTCTAAAAACCCAGACCAGGTGAATCTGATTCACCGGCTGACAGCGCGTCGTTTTGGCGCATGCGCCGAGGATTAGGCCGGGCGGACAAAGAACAGTTTCTGGCTGTCAGGGCGCGTGGACAGACGCTTTTGTGCACAGTGTGTTTTCATTAGAGAGAGCTGGGGCGACAGATGTCTCAAGATGGTTAAAGAAATCCGACGTTTAGTCCTGCCGAGTTACAGCTACTCCAGTATGAAACTGTGTTCAGCAATCTGAAGGTATGTGTACCCTTTAGTTGATTTAACTTGGGTACTCAGTGACCCGATAGTGCTAGGCGGTGTGTACTAACCGTGGCGCGGGAAAGTGGGGCATGTGTGAACAGACTACTGGCGTTGCCTGAAGGCAAAACCTGTTGAAGCGTTTATTTGCTAGCAGTGTAATACAGGGATATTTATTGTGTTAGCGGCGCTGGGGTTATTCACAGCTACTGTAGGTTGGGTTAAGTTGGTTCAGGACAACGAGAGCTGTAATTTGAGTTCACACATGAACCAGCTTCCTGAAATTGAACGTCGTCGATGCGGATTGACGTCACAAGGAGGAAAGCGGAAGTTGTGTAGGACGTCGCCTATACTAGGGCATGTGCGGGCTCAATCGACGCAGCTCGGCGAGGCGATTGTAGTGCGAAGATATATAGAACTATCGGAGGTCGTTTCAAGGTCGTGACTTGAGTCGAAAGTCTTTGTCACTTGGTGGGCGACCACTGGCTTCTTTTCTTGGCTTTCCTCTCATCTGTCTTATAGATAGTGTCCCTCAATTGACTGCCAGCTTAATATATAGTGGATTCCGGAGAGGGGGACAATGTGGGAGAATTGACCGACGGGACAGGGCTGTCCTATAAGGGCAGTGACACCGTTCTAAATGCTCCGGCCCTTGAGGAGGGAGGGAGAGAACGGGGTGTGGATCTCTGCTACACGGAGAATTATTAAGACCATGTATATACTATTGGATTTAGATTTTGTACCTGAGGCACGGTACTATATCTGCGCTGGCTGGTAATAGGGACGTGAACCAGGGAGATTGGCGTGACCCAGGAAGGGGTCCAGATGCTCATCACTGGCCCTACTTCAGGGCCATTCTGCCTACCATTACTAATGATTCACTAACCCTATATGTCATGTAGAAGTTTTGCAGAGTAGGCCGACACCTCAGTGACGAGTGACCAGCCACCTTGGCACAAGCTATACTCCAGTCCGGGGAAGATAAAGCGGGACTTAGCAGCCTGTCAGGTCCTGGACCCCGTTCTTCACTGGCACCTGTGAGCAGCATATGAAGGGACTGGGACTCTCCTGTGAAGAGTCCATGTAGCTGAGGAAGGTGGTGAGAGTGAACTCGCTCAGGGTAAGCTCGGTTCTAGATACTTTCACTGAGTGTTGTCTTCCGCAGGTCTACCTTCGTGAGTGAAGTCTTATCAGATGGTGACGTGTCCAGTGATTGGGACCAGGCAAGTGTGATTAGCGGACCAAGAACCGTACTATGAATCCTACCATGTATGTGTCACCCGAGTTTACTACACAAGAGGTTGAGTCCGACTAACCCTTGGCCGTCGTCAATATCAAGTATGTTTACTATGTCTATGATATCTGCAGACCGACTACACTCACGGCAAGTACCTTTATGGAGTAATTATGCCTTGTATCAGAACTATCGACAGATCCACTACCAGCTAGAACCAGATTGTATTGACTTTGAGTGCCAGGCCAGTTTGGCCTATGAATCCGCTGGAGTCTAGAGACTGTATATCCAGCATCAACATTTCCCATCATCATCTGAGAAGTTGCTCTCATATTTATGACACTCTTTTGAACTTTATCAGAGAGGGCAACTCCGTGTTCATATTGTGGCCTCCTGCCAGATCTTGAACATTTTGTCATCTGTGTGGAACACTCATTTGGAGCATCACGGAGTAGGTTTTCCGGAACTAGTCCAGGTCTACCAACTATTATCCTTTCATCTGGGTGAAGACGAGAGCTGGATGGAAGACTATCCAACTCTGGTGAGATCTAGTAACAGGAGGACCTGTGGCGTCTACTCGAAGCCTTTCCAGTGATGACTGCTCCACCCTTAAGCTACGCCCAGGCTTGCTGTCTGGACTGTTCTATCGGTTAATAGGTCTATCTCATCATCATCATCCCCACCATCTTCACCCTCATTTGTACAATACACATTTTTGTTTCCATATAGATGCCAGAGTTGAGTGTTGAGTCATGCAGTCAGGACGAGGTGTGGGTAGGGTAATATCCCTTGGTTGACTGCAGTGAGATAGGTATTCAGAGACCGGTGGGGTAACGTAGACTGAGATTCCCTAGTCCCAGGCAGATCACTTCCCGTTAGTAAGGTGTGACACCAGTTTCCCCTCACCCCAAGGAATGGTGTGACAACTATGTATACCATCTCATATCACATCATCCATTTATAACAGAGCAACAGGACACGAATGAACGCAGAGGCCAATCTGGAAATAGTCTGAGTTTATTGCAGGAGGCATGTTCATATAAAAAATGTAGCATATTATACAAGTGTAGACTCACGTCCTGCCGGGCCGAGGACTTGGTGGTAACTAATCTCTATCCTGCCTCTACGTCAACGCGTGTGCGTCCCTAGATACTTAACTACTGGGTGCTCACGCGTGCATCACCTAAATCTACGACCCCCTAGTTATACTTCAAGATGACTACCCGCTAAATCTATATTCTTACCCATCTTACCCCAAATAATCCTATACCAAGCGTTATTCTCCCAACCACAAAAATCACAAGCAACCCGCTTACATGTCTTAAACAACTTTAACATGGCCCCCTCCTAACCACTGACTTTTATTCATTACTCCACTGTCATCTTTCTACTCCTACAACTTTACTACTCTACTACTTATGTCTTATAGCCACCCGCTATGATCTCTAACCAACCTTACACTTCTTCGTGAACTTATACTTCTTCTTCGTTCACCATCAACATTACACCTTAATTATTTCTTTTATGTTTCCATCGCAACATCGTACATTCTACATTACAAGATCTCACTTTATAAAACAGTTCACAAGCAATCCGTCCAGATGTTTCATAGACACATATGTCCACCAAAATCATTGGTATATAAACAAAAATTAAAGATTATCATGCGTTATGCAACATATCATATTCTCACGAACATCAACGAAACAACACAGAATAGACATAGAAATGGTGGGTTCGCACCCAGAAGATAGCAAGAAGTAGTCACATTTATCCTCCCTTGCACTCACAAAACTTTATAAATTAAAGTTTTCAAAAAAAAAAAAAAAAGAAAAAAAAAAGAAAAAAAAAGAAAAAAAAAGAAAAAAAAAAGAATCATATAATCCATGAAAATGATATGTTCTCCAATTTGTTCATAGTAAATATTCTTGTCAAAAGTTACGTCGATCTAAAACTCCATCTTTATACTCTCAAGATTAAAAATATCTGTATCATTTGTGCGGCCAACAGCAGCTAATAAAACTTTATAACTGTACCATATCAGTATGTTTTATACTATATAAGTATCTTTTATTTATAACACACCTTCCCAAACCTCCATGGCTTTCGATCCATGTTCAAAACAAAAATTTACTTCTACTTATTTCATGCTGTAAACACGGCGTCCTTTTTGAGTTAAACCAATCTCCCCCACAATATTAACGCTGACTAGCACAGCACCTATTACAACCCCCTACATCCCATTATAAACATCTCTGGCATTCATTGTTCATGAACGTATCTAATTTCGTTCTGGACCATATGTGCTGCTATCTCTGACCACCCCCAGTTAAATTAAGCTTTCAAACATGGCCCTCACTCCATGTTTATCTAACTTACCACTACTCATCTCATCTCATCATGTTCCTCTTGTACCTTGCGGTGTCGAGGTGAAGTATAAACTTCGTGAGAGTGTCCGGTTATGGGCTTCGTATATCGACATTCCCATGGATTCTGCTATTCCCTCCGTCCAACGTTTACGTGGTCGGCCTCTTCCTCTGTTTCCATCTGGTCTGTACATCATTGCTTGTTGTGGCATGCTGTTGACTGGTAGCCTACTTGCATGGCCAAACCATTTGACTTGCTGCTTTCTAATAAAATCTAGAGTAGCTTTAACCCCTACTTTAGTCCTGATTTCTTCATTTCTGATCTTATCTCTTCTTGATACGTTGAGTATTCTTCTCAGAAACCTCATTTCTGTAGTTGTGATTTTTCTTTTCTCTTTTTCTGTCATTGTCCAGGTTTGGCATTGGTAGCACAGAGTTGGTAGGAAGATTGTGTTGTAAAGTGCTTTCTTAGTAGTTATTGATACATTTTTGTTCTTTAGTATTGGTGCCATTTGTCCAATGAGTTGATTTGCCTTATTGCACCTATTTTCGATCTCGTCTTCTGATCTGCCATTTGATGATATTATACTTCCTAGGTACTTGAAGCTCTTTACTTGTTTCAAGGGATGTTCGTTTAGGTAAATTGTTGCTGTTTGTTCTTCTTTAGTTATAGTCATTACCTCTGTTTTGCTTGTGCTAATTTTCATGTTATGTTCCCTACACATTTCGTTTAGACTATTCATGTGGTCTTGTAATTCAGCGTCTGATTTTGCTATTAGTGCTTGGTCGTCCGCAAACAGGAGTTCTCTAATGGTTAGATTTGCAGATGGTTCTTCTTCTGTGTTCTCGTCATGCGGTATTCTTGCTGTCTCTGCTTTGCTGGTTTCTTTACATATGTTGTCTATATATGTTATGAACAAGAGAGGGGACAGGACACAACCTTGTCGTACTCCAGATCTTATGGTGAAGGGTTCTGAGTGTTCTCCAGTTGCTCTCACTATGCATTCACTGTTGTTGTATAAACTTCTGCATAGGTTTGTTAGATGTGTACTCACTCCATATTGTTTAAGGATTTCCCACAGCTTGTTTCTATCTACCCTATCAAATGCCTTTTCTTGGTCGACAAAGGCTAAGTAGAGTGTTTCATTGAATTCGATTGATTTTTCAATAAGTTGTCTAAGAGCAAAAATTGCATCTGTGCATCCTTTGTTTTTCCTAAATCCAAGTTGTGTTTCGCTTAGCTGGGGTTCTAAAGTAGTTCGTAATCTTTTTTCAAGAATTTTGCAAAATATTTTCCCAGTATGACTCAACAGTGAAATGCCTCTGTATTGTGTGCAATCTCTTTTGCTGCCTTTGTTTTTCCAAATTGGGATAATTATGGCGTTTCCCCAGTCTCGTGGTGTCTGTTGTTCTACCCAAACATGGTTGAATAGTCTATGCAGCCAAGCTGTTCCTACTTCTCTTGCTGCTTTAATTAGTTCATTTGGTATTTCATCCTGTCCTGGTGATTTGTTTAATGGGGCTAATCTGCTGGCTTCTATAATTTCTTCTTTTAGTATGTCTGGTTCTAGTTCCTCGGTGACATCTGTGTAGGTCTCTTGAATTCCTGTGACATCTGATGGGATGTTGAGAAGTTGTTCGAAATACTGCTTCCATCTTATTAGGATCTGTTTTTGTTCACTTATTGGTTCTCCATTTTCGCTGTTAATTATTTCAGTTGGGTCAAAGGGTTCTCCTCTGGTTCGCATTGCACTTATCTTTTTGTAGAAGTTTCTGGTTGCCTCCTTGTAGTTTTTATTTAGGGTTTCTCCATACTCTTCCCAGTCTTTTTGTTTTTCCCTCTTTACTATTCTACTCACATGTCTTCTCGCTATTCTGTATTCTCTGTAATCACATTCCTGTTTGCTCTTCAACCACTTTTTATATTTTTCCTTTTTTTCTTTTACCGCTTTCTTTACTTCTGCTTTCCACCAACTTGTTATTTTCTTTATCCGTGTTTTGCGTTTTTTTGTGGTTCCGCATGTTATTTTTGCAGTATTTAAAATGCTTGATTTGAACATCTCCCATTCTTCTTCCACTGTTTTTCTTTCCGTAGGTAATTTTACAAAGAGTTCAGTTAGTTCTTTCTCATAATTTTCCCTTACTGCCTCGTCTTTAAGGTTTTTTAAGTTTACTGATTCGCATGGCATGTATTTTCCTGCTCTTTGTTTTCTTCTTCTAATGGTTCTTATTGTGGCAACGACTGCTTTATGATCTGTGTTTATACTGAAATTGGGCACTGCTCTTGCATCTAATATATTTCTCTTTCTGTTATTTCTTGTTAATATAAAATCAATTTGGCTTTTAGTATCTAGATTGTTCCATTTATACCAGGTGTATACTTGCGAATCTTTATGTTTATAGAATGTGTTTGTTATATAGAGGTCGTGTTGGCTGCAAAGCTCTATCAGTCTACTTCCGTTATCATTCCTTTCATTTTGCTGATCTCCAAATGCCCCCAGGTGTTTTTCTATGCCCACTCTGTTATGTCCTAGTCTTGCATTGAAGTCTCCCATAACTATGATGTTGTCCTGCTTATCTATTTTATTTAGCACATCATGTATGTCTTCGTAGAAGTCCTCGCATTCTTGCTCATTATTGTTTGCATTGCATGGTGCGTATATCTGTACATATGTTGTGATTGTTTGTTCTTTTATTCTCACTGTTATGATTCTTTCTGATATATATTTTATTTCTAGTATTCCTCTTGCTAGCCGTGGTTCGATGACTATTCCCACACCGTGTCTTGCCCTTTCTTGCTGTTCTACTCCAGAGTAAACAAACGTGTAACTGCGGTGGAGCTCCTTGCATGCTTTCCATTTTGTTCTGGTGTCCGCTATTCCCATCAGACCAATATTCCTCTTCTCCAATGTTTCTATAAGCTCTTCTTCTTTACTATTGAAACCACAGACGTTCATTGTGCCTATTTTTTGAATCGCTGATCTATCTCGTAGTCCATTAACATTGCCGGGTCGATAGCCGTTTGGGTCAGTCCGTTTATACTTCTTGGTTTTTCTACGAGCAGTATGAAGATCCCCTGCCGGCTTGCTAGGCCAGTCGCAGGTTTAGGACACTAATCTGACCACAGGGAGTCCATCCCCTATGGCGAGCCATAGCCCCGTTAGCCCATGACTTACCACTACTAACAATGTGAATATGTCTCTCTTTATAGTCTAAAGTCGTTTGCTTATTATTATCTGAACGAAGGATCCTATTACTTATTCAATAAGGTCCCACTCTTTACTCAGAGCAAAATAATAACAGTTTTTACAACAAGTCTTAACAGTCATCAACTTAATATCTGATTTTAAACAAAGCAAAATAACTGAAACCACAATTTTTGAGTCATTAAAAACCAAGCGTAATATAAAACAGAACGCTTTCCCCCCAAATTATTCCATCATCATCATTTATCCCCAACATTTTCATAATAAAACAAGCATCAACTTAAATCAAGACACAATTATTTAGTATCATTGCCGGTCCCTTTTACTGACCGGTAGTTTGCACGTAAAAGACTGAAAACACAACAAGTCATATCCTAAAATTAAATGGTAACTAAACAATATGTATCCCGTTAACCACGGTATCCCCATAATGCGAAAATGTATATTTACTATAGAGCTCATTAATATGTATTGATACTCATATCCCCTAACTTTAATGAAAATAATATAACGTAATATACATGATGCATCTCATCATCTCATCTCATCATGTTCCTCTTGTACCTTGCGGTGTCGAGGTGAAGTATAAACTTCATGAGAGTGCCCGATTATGGGCTTCATATATCGATATTCCCATGGACTCTGCTATTCCCTCCGTCCAACGTTTACGTGGTCGGCCTCTTCCTCTATTTCCATCTGGTCTGTACATCATTGCTTGTTGTGGCATACTGTTGACTGGTAACCTACTTGCATAGCAAACCATTTGACTTGCTGCTTTGTAATAAAATCTAGTGCTGCTTTAACCCCCACCTTAGTTCCGATTTCTTCATTTCTTATCTTATCTCTTCTTGATACGTTGAGTATTCTTCTCAGAAACCTCATTTCTGTTGTTGTGATTTTTCTTTTCTCTTTTTCTGTCATTGTCCAGGTTTGGCATTGGTAGCATAGAGTTGGTAGGAAGATTGTGTTGTAAAGTGCTTTCTTAGTAGTTATTGATACATGTTTGTTCTTTAGTATTGGTGCCATTTGTCCAATGAGTTGGTTTGCCTTATTGCACCTATTTTCTATCTCGTCTTCTGATCTGCCATTTGATGATATTATACTTCCCAGGTACTTGAAGCTCTTCACTTGTTACAAGGAATGTTCGTTTAGGTTAAATTTTGTTGGTTGTTCTTCTTTAGTTATAGTCATTACCTCTGTTTTGCTTGTGCTCATTTTCATGTTATGTTCCCTACACATTTCGTTTAGACTATTCATGTGGTCTTGTAATTCAGCTTCTGATTTTGCTATTAGTGCTTGGTCGTCCGCAAACAGGAGTTCTCTAATGGTTAGATTTGCAGATGGTTCTTCTTCTGTGTTCTCGTCATGCGGTATTTTGCTATCTCTGCTTGGTTGGTTTCTTTACATATGTTGTCTATATATGTTATGAACAAGAGAGGGGACAGGACACAGCCTTGTCGTACTCCAGATCTTATGGTGAAGGGTTCTGAGTGTCCTCCAGTTGCTCTCACCATGCATTCACTGTTGTTGTATAAACTTCTACATAGGTTTGTTAGATGTGTACTCACTCCATATTGTTTAAGGATTTGCCACAACTTGTTTCTATCTACTCTATCGAATGCCTTTTCTTGGTCGACAAAGGCTAAGTAGAGTGTTTCATTGAATTCGATTGATTTTTCTATAAGTTGTCTAAGAGCAAAAATTGCATCTGTGCATCCTTTGTTTTTCCTAAATCCAAGTTGTGTTTCGCTTAGCTGGGGTTCTAAAGTAGTTCGTAAAATTTTTTCAAGAATTTTGCAAAATATTTTCCCAGTATGACTCAACTGTGAAATGCCTCTGTAGTGTGTGCAGTCTCTTTTGCTGCCTTTGTTTTTCCAAATTGGGATAATTATGGCATTTCCCCAATCTCGTGGTGTCTGTTGTTCTACCCAAACATGATTGAATAGTCTATGTAGCAAGCTGTTCCTACTTCTCTTGCTGCTTTAATTAGTTCATTTGGTATTTCATCCTGTCCTGGTGATTTGTTCAATGGGGCTAATCCTATTTACTTATTATGAGTAACTTTTTTGGACTCATAACCAATTGTATACCTGCTAACGAAAAAAACAACAAATCCTAACCAGGCTATCCACTAACCTGCTCTAATTACCACATTCATCTAGAATTTACAGCTACTGTATTTAATTAAACACAGTGTATAAACTGATCTGTCTTCTAACCTCAGTACATAGGTCTCACATTTTAAATCATCGTTAAATTAAGAATTTTCTCTCTTGCTATCTGCAAAATTTCCTATTAATCTGATTGCCATATCTCCACTTCCTCAGTAATGCTAGATGTTTTTTTTATAAGTGCCAAGTCTATATCAATGTCTTAATTTTCTTTACGAGAACTTATAATGTCCTCCTTCATACTACTATTTCCATCAGTGTCTGATTTTTCATCCATTTCTTGTTCTTCTGTATTTACGTTACTAGCTTCCAATTTTTTTCCGATCAATATCCAACCTAATCCGTTTATCCTGATTTCTTAATAACCTTTCTAAAACTGGGATATCTTCGTCACTTGATGAACTTTCCCTAATTCTTTTTTGTCTTATAACTTCTCTTTCTCTTTGTCTATCTATTCTCCTTTTCACTGCTTGTCTAGTATTCTTATACGGAGCATTTACTTCCTCCATAGACTCAACGCTATCAGGCCTGTATCCGTCATATCCCTCGTTTTCCTCACTCAGAAAAGTTTTTGGTATTGTCTCCGATTGTTCACCCATCACATCATGTAATGGTGGTGTTATTGTTTGTTTTGGTACAAGGACCTTTTCAGGTTCCGGAGGTATCACATATTTAACTCGTCTGACGAGTTGTCCGTCTGAATAAAACCCTTCTGAATAGTTATTATCATTTTTCTTGTCTTCTTCATCTCGTCTCAGGTGTTCCACCTGTGAACGTGCCAGGTGCCCCGTGTTTTGGTTTTTAATCTTATATGAAACTGGGCCTAATATTTCTAAAATATAATACCCTGGAATCCAACAACTATAAAATTTTGAATTTCTTTTATGTTTTTTTTTAAATAGTAAACTCTATCGCCTACTTTAAATTCTTGCAGTTGTGTGTTTTTATCTGCGTACTTTTTCTGTATTTCTCTAGCTTTAATTACGTTGCTTCTCAATGTTACGTGTGCTTTGTGCATTTCCTGTAAAATCATTTCCTGAAATTCTTCTCCCATATATTTTCGTCGTGGTTTGAGTAAATTGTCAATTGGCAGTATGGGTTCTCTTCCGTATACCAAATAGAATGGTGAAAAACCTCTACCCTCATTTTGATGTGTTTGTATCGCTCCCAATGTAGGTTCTAAGTACAGATCCCAGTCTTTATCATGTTCTTCTACATTTTTTGCTAATATATTGTATAATGTTCGATGTTGTCTCTCATTTTTCGCATTAGAGGAAGGTCTATAATAAGAAGTTTTTATGTGTACAATATTCAGATCTTGTAATAATTTCTCAAACTTCTTGTTCATGAATTCTTTTCCGTTGTCTGTAAAGATTGCCTGAGGACAACTAAATCGTGGTATGTACTCTTGTAGGAAGATGTTGATAATGGAATCAGCACTCTTATCTGGAATAGGATAAACTTCTGGCCATAAACTATAGCAATCCACAATATGTAGTAGATATATATATTCCCCGAGAGCGTCCTAGGATGCGGACCTGAGATATCCAAACTTATCTTTTGCATGGGGAATTGGGGAATATCAGTCTCCTGCAGGGGACATTTGATTACTTTCATATTTCTTAATTTGCATTTCTCACAGGCGTCAACGTACTTATAAACGCTCTTAAACATATTTGGCCAATAATACTTATTCTTAAGGGCTTTGATCAATTTGTCACGGCCGAGATTACCATTTTCGTCATGATATGCCTTCAAAATCTCAATTTCTAAATGTTTTGGGATGTATTTTCTTAATACACTGTCTTCACTCTTTTCATTCACATAATATAACTGTTTATCTTCCTGTAATTCGATAAAGCTCTTTTAAAAACTGTTTTCACCTGTTTCTTTCAACTTCTGTTTTATTTATATTATTTTTGGGTCCATTTCTTGTTCTTTTTCCATATCAAAATGTACTAAGCGAGGTTCTTCCGCTATTTGTTCAGAATCTTGTTCTGTCTGTGAACTTCCAAAAACTGGATACAGAATTCTGGATAATAAATCAGCGCATGTATTTTCCTTACCTGATATATATTCTACTTTTGCGTTATATCCTTGTAATTTTAGCGCCCATGTTTGTATTTTCCTGTTCTGTACTGGTGCTTCTAATAAAGATTTTAATGGCATGTGATCAGTTTTAATAACGAAATTGGCGTTATGTAGGTAATAATTTAGTTTCTTCAGGGCATAGTGTATAGCGTATGCCTCTTTTTCCACTGTCGACCACTTTTTTGAGACTTACTAAGTTTGTGTGACAGAAAGTAGATTGGTCTTTCGTTCTTAACTCCTGGTATTCCTGAATTTTCGCCTTCATATGGTTGCGTTAAACATGCTCCTATGGCATTATCTGAAGCATCTGTATATAAAATCAATTGTTTGTCTAGATCTGGATATGCCAATAATGGAACTATTGTTAAACTATTTTTCAAAAAATCAAATGTTTTCTGACAATCTTCATTCCATTTAAATCTTGCGTATTTGTGATGGGTTCTGCTATTTGTACAAAATTTGGGATGAAACGACGATAGTACCCACACATACCGATAAAAGCTCTGACTTCCCTTACGTTGGTCGGAGAAGGTAATTCTCTAATGACTTTCACTTTGTCCTGATCTGGTTTAATTCCTTCTCTATCAATGATGTAACTCAAGTATTTGGTTTCCGTTTTCAAAAATTCACACTTACTCAATTTCAGTTTAACATCGTGTAGTCTTAGCCTGTCAAAGACTAATATTACATGTTTTAGGTGGTCTTGTACGTCTCCTGATGTATAGATCAAAATGTCATCTATGTATGCCAATGCGAATTTTTGCATCCCTTCTAATACCTGATTAATTAATAACATATAATGAGAAGGGGCTGTCTTGACTCCAAATGGCATACGTAAGAATTCATACGAACCCACGTGAGTACAGAAAGCACTTTTCTTCTGAGCATCAGGTGACATGGGAATGCACCAAAATCCCGACCTAGCATCCAGCGTAGTGAAAAAAGTAGAACCGTTTAGTAATCCTAAAATGTCATCTATCACTGGTAATGGATATGCTACGTTCTTGGTGATCTTGTTTAGCGCCCTATAGTCACAACAGAACCGGTGTGAAACATCAGCTTTGGTCACTATTACAATCGGAGATGACCACTCTGACTTTGATCTTGTTATTATTCCTGCTATTAGCATATCCTCTATAGCTTTTTCTACTATTTCTCTATTCCTTAAAGGAGTTTTATACGGTTTCAAACTAATTGGTGGATGATTTACAGTGTCTATTTCCATAACTGTTTTAGTCTTCCCCAGTTCTAAGTCGTTGACTGCAAAAACATCTTTGTTCTCTTTTATTAGTTTTTCTAATATTTCCTTTTTCTCTGGTGAAGCTTTTATCTGTGATAACAATTCTTGTTCTCTCTTAAAGAGTGATGTTGTTTTGTCTACTGAGTGTATTTGAGATGGATGTTCTCTGAATGCATGGATCAATTCATCATTCTGTACATTCCAGCTTCTTCTACGTCTATTTCTGATATTTTTTCTTTTAGTGGGAGTTTTCACATCCTTACTGTTTGACATTTCTTCTCTTCCTGTTGTGAATATGGAGTTAGGATCATGTGCTACTTTGACGGTCACACAGCCTCTATAAATTTAATCTCTTTCCCTGTGTTGTTAATAATCATCACTGGAAAGCTAAAGTGTTTGTCTAGTGTCATTATTCCATCTGGGACCTCTAGACCAGGTTCGTCTATTATCTCTTTTTCCAACTCTGTTATTCTAACTGTTTGTCCAACCGAAAAATACGGATTATTTTTCATTTTTGCCTGTATCAGATTAACAGTTTGTGGTTTCAAAGTCATGGACGTTTTTACTCTGACTAGTGCCGATACGTGCATATCCTCCTCTAAGTCCACATAAACGTCTTGAAATCTCAACTTATGTAAGTCAAAATAAAGTCTTACACTATTTTTCAGTATGATCATGTTCCTACTTAATTATTTGACTAAATGGAAAAGGTGTCTTACATTTATCCCTCCTAATTTGAAATTTATCATCGTTTGACCGACCACCTCTAAATTTTGTCCGGTAACAGAATGAAGGGTGTCCTTATTCCTGAATATTCTGAAATTCTTTAACATGCGGTATAAAATTTTTTCCTTAATCACGGTGACTTGAGGTCCCGAATCAATCAATGTTCTAATTCTAAATTTTCCTATTTCTATTATGCATGAACTGGGGTCAGTTATATTCACTGAGAACTGTTTTATCTCTCCGAGTTGAGGCCATTTTCTATATTCTCTATTTCTCATATACTTGTCATTTGGGTAATTGACATATTCCTTGATTCTTGGGACCTTTTTATTCCCCCCCCCCTACTGCGGGTCCTATTCAGTAAGTGGGACGCCAGTTTCCCTGACCTCCTGATCTTGCAAATATTCTATGCCTGTCTCCAAAATGTCTACTTGTTCTGCTGTTAACATTTCTATTCTGTATATTTGCTTGGACACGTCTGTTGCCACAAAATTTATAACTGTGTCCCCTCTGTCCACAATTCCAACAGACCATATTTGTGCCAATTACTGTCTCTCTTATAGGATTTCTCATTTGTCTCCCTCTATCGTGAGTACTTTCATTATTTCCCTGCAGTGTCTGTATTTCTCCCCGTCTTCTCCATCCATATCTTGTTTGTCCTATTTCCATAGGTTCCTCCATTCGGTCTTCTCTATTTCTTCCTATTTCTCGTCCTACCTTTAATCTAAATCTCCTTCTCAAACTTTCTTCTTGTATGGCTATATCCACAGCCTGTGATAACCTAGCTGGATTTACCCTTATTAACTTGAATTTCAGTCCATTCGACGTTATTCCATCCACGAAAATTCCAACTAGCATCCTTTCTACCTCTTCTCCTTGTACATTCTTTCCTAGAAATGCCTCTTCAGCTAGATTAATTAGCCTATCACTATACAACTGAACACTTTCTCCATTGTCTTGTCTAGACTGTCTCAATACTGAAAATGGGTGTTGGGGATCTGTGATCTCTGCGTATTTATGTGCTAAATCATCTTTAAAATGTTCCCAAGCCTCATCTATTCCTGCTTCTAATTTTCTCCTAATATGGTCCGATACTGGCGTTACACTTGTCTGGTAAGCAAATTTTTTCTTCTCTTCATCTGTGGCTCCTACCAAAAATGCGTGTTTCTCGATTGATACAATCCATTTTTTTTTAAATATCTGGCCTGACCACTGAATTTCTCAATATCAATATCTATGCTCTGTTGTTTCAAGGCTGTGTACAACTTAGATATGGCCCTACCTACCCCACGTAGAACCTGCGTCAAGGTAACTTCGTCCTGTGCCATTTTACTATCTTTGTTAACTATATTAATTAACTTCAATCAATTATAGTACTTAATTATAATAATGTAATCACATTTATAATAAAAACAAGATTTTAAGATTAAATTTACATTATTCAGCCTGTCTTCAACGGCGGCGTAGTAAGTCTGTAATTTCCAACCAACGACAACGTTCTTCAAACTCGTAGGCCCCGTAAACTTCTCAACGACAGCAGTGTTTGCTTCAGTTGCATGTCGGCTTTCGGAAAACGTGTTGGCTTCTGACTTCACCCCTTGGACAGCTAGTAAAAAGCGAATTGGAACTGTCCTTACTCTTGGGCAGTTAGTATAAGGCTAGTAAAAGGTGATTTGGAATTTCTTCAGCCTTGAGCAGTTGGTAAAAAGCGATTTGAAATTTCTTCAGCCTTGAGCGGTTGGTACGAAGCGATTTGAAATTTCTTCAGCCTTGAGCAGTTGATAAAAAGCGATTTGAAATTTCTTCAGCCTTGAGCGGTTGGTAAAAAGCGATTTGAAATTTGTTCAGCCTTGAGCAGTTGGTAAAAAGCGATTTGAAATTTGTTCAGCCTTGAGCAGTTGGTAAAAAGCGATTTGAAATTTCTTCAGCCTTGAGCAGTTGGTAAAAAGCGATTTGAAATTTCTCCAGCCTTGAGCGGTTGGTAAAAAGCGATTTGAAATTTCTTCAGCCTTGAGCAGTTGGTAAAAAGCGATTTGAAATTTCTTCAGTCCATAGCGGCTATCAAAAAAACGTCTGCCCTTGAAATGATGTTTGACTTTGAGCGGCCTTTAAAAATGGCTGATTTGAAATGAAGTCAAACTTGAGCGGCCTTCAAAAAACGTCCGACTTAAAATGAAGTTGGACTTGAGCGGCCTTCAAAAGCGACTGACTTGGAATGAAGTTTGACTTGAGCGGCCATCAAAAATAACTGACTTTAAATGAAGTTGGACTTGAGCGGCCTTCAAAAGCGACTGACTTGGAATGAAGTTTGACTTGAGCGGCCATAAAAAAATAACTGACTTTAAATGAAGTTGGACTTGAGCGGCCTTTAAAATTAATTGACTTGAAATTTTACGCCATCTCTTCAGCCTTGCGCGTGCAGTTGACAACAAAGTTCATGGCGTGTGTTCTTTACAAGTTCCCAGTGGTGCATCAATACAATCTGAACAAGTTGATGTGTAGTTTGGAGAACACTTCGTTTGGCCGCAGCAACCCGAGCAGAAATCCTGGTCACGGCAACTTTTCATTTCCTATAACAGAGCAACAGGACACTAAGGAACGCAGAGGCCAGTCTGGAAATAGTCTGAGTTTATTGCAGGAGGCATGTTCATATAAAAAAATGTAGCATATTATACAAGTGTAGACTCACGTCTTGCCGGGCAGAGAACTTGGTGGTAACTAATTTCTATCCTGCCTCTACGTCAACGCGTGAGCATCCCTAGATACTTAACTACTGGGTGCTCACGCGTGCATCACCTACTAGATCCCTTTTCCCTTTGCATGCCATGCCAACTAAACCCTTGAACAGAGCTACTCTGTTATACATTTCGTATAATGACATTATCCATTTTTTATTCTTCAAAAAAATGTATTGAAATATTGTAAAATGTACTTGAAATACTGTAAAATAAACAGGCATATATTATAATTACGTCTTGGTTGTTGAATTTTTGTTAGTGTTTACGGTGTATATAGTTGTCATGTGATGAGAGAATGATACATATTGGTGACAAATTCAATAAATATTTCAACAAAACTAAGGAAACGGGTTAACCAAAGTAGAAAAAAACTGACGACCATAGTCTAACCCAGACAGCTGCCTAGAAAAGTGATCCACAACTTGCCCTCGACATCGCTGAGGCTGGCTCGAGACAGATTAAATAGTGATATGCCAATGACTGTGTATATAACGATCAGTTGACAGAAGAAGACAATCTCTAGTCGCGGTACTCACCGACCACATATGCACCAGAACGACTTTCTTTCCCCCTCTGGGGTATTTTGTGGGTTAGTTTCCACGTTGGTTTCTTCCATTACCACTTTTTTTTTACCTACTGGGTCATTACACTCGTGTCTCGGTTGTATCATTAGTTGCTATCGACAAATGCAAAAATCAGTGCTCGAGGCGCTCCTTGTGGGACATTATCGGTACTAAGGAGACTATTTTCTGAACTTAGCAGTAGGCATAAGGGCACCATACACGGGTTGTCATCTCACTGTCGAGTACCCAGACACGCCAGCGCTGTTCGATTGGTTACGGAAGGAGTGGAATAAGATAAGTCTGCTCCAGTCGTTACATACCACCAAAAGAAATGAATGATGCAGTCAGTCAGAAAGCCACAGTACTTGCTCAAGGTGACTACCGTGTTATAGACAGATCAGGACAAGTCATTATTCTGCATCTCAGAATAGGCCGCATGTATACAAACATTCAGGTTAATGAATCAGCCCTGTGCATGTGTTGATTGGGGTCGCAGCCAGCCGAACACATACTCCAGTTATATGCGATTAGCACCATATATCTCTTTATTATACTAGTATTTTGATCGGATTTAGTCACGTGGTTGTACACTTACACATGCGATCGAGTGCGACGCCATCTTCACCGGTTTTAGTCATGTGTTTCGATTGTATACCTTAGACATATGACCGGAAGCATTGCCATATTTGATCGGCTGTATCGGTATGTTGTCAGTACACTCTGAGTCATCATCCAATTTTCCCCAAAGACATGTCCGAACACGTTCACGGACGTTCACTCCGCCGACATAGCCCTGTGTTGAGTCACCCGATCGGTCACCTTCAGCTGATGACGATGCTGCTGTTGATGATGATGATGACGATTTTGTGGTGGAGCTGGGTGATGCTGATGATGGTAATCCTGGTGACAGACACTACAGACAATCATGGGTACCGGTTGGTCAGAAAGACATCGGCAAGCTTGCCCAAGAAGCATGAATGCTGGGGCTGACTGCGACGTCCTGTAAATGCAATCCATTACAACTTGACTGTAGTATGTAAAAGATAGACACAACTATAGTACGAGGGATAGCTTTAGTTGTGAGCTGACACCCAATATTGAAGTTTCCTACAAGCGCGCACATGCGCCGGCACGCAAGCACAAAACTCACGCACGCAATTCCCCCACAGCGCCTCTTGATCCACTCATCTTTTTACTACCAGCAAACCTCTTAACACCCACTCCACAGCCACTCCCCAAATATTGAAGTTTTCCTACGAGCGACACACGCAAACTCTCATGCACGGATGCGCACACAAACACACACAGATGTCATGATGGTACACGGGTACCAATCAATGTTGGCGCTGTCTGCAACGTCCTGTAAATGCAATGCATAAACAATGTTGGGACTGACTGCGACGTCCTGTAATAGATATACATCTAGTTTTTGATACACCCTCTTCACACGCACATGACCTGGCTGGCGTTCATTAAAAATGAGAATCGCAAACTTGCCCTAGGACGGCTGACAATCCATAGAATGATGAGGTTGACTGCGACGTCCTGTAATTGATAGCACACCCACGCAGGCACACACGCCTACATGTGGGTACACATGCACACGACTGGCATAGTGGTACACGCGCAACTAATCAATGTTGGGGCTGTCTGCAACGTCCTGTAAATGCATTGGATAAACAAGGTTGGGGCTGGTTGCGACGTCCTGAGCAGCAAAAGAGAGAGCATGCATTGGAAACATGCTGGATCGCCAAAAGCCAAAAAATTCAAGTTACAGGTTTCTGCTGGTAAGATTATGCAGAGCGTATATTTTTTACCATTAAGAGCTATTGTTGGCCGACTTTAAAGAACCTGGTGTCAACATCAACTCTACTCACTAGGCAAGCTGCAAAAAGCCATCAAGAATAAATGACCCACCATGCTTTCTCACGATGTGATTTTGTTGCACAATAATGCTCATCCGCATGTGAGCAACCACGATCCTTTCTTTTGCAGACGGCTTTCGCCGCCTACCTAAGCAATGGGATGCTTGCCTGAATGCCTACTATGATTTATTGTGAACAGCCCATGATGCATAATTCATTCAAACCGAATGCTTTGTTTAATTCTACTACACCTGTTAATGTTTCTTTCATGCTTTTGTAATAAAGCCATTGGAACATATTTCAACTGAATGTATTATGTATATTCAATTCAATTCAACTTTATTTTCGGCCCTTCCAATCACTCATCTTCCATTCATCAATAGTGCATAATGCATTCACATAGGAAAATGCATTGTCAAATGAATGTTTTAAGCATAAACAATGCATATTACAATGTTATGAGACACATCCCTCACCCACCCACACAACATCTTTCCACCCACATACAACCCCCACCTCACCCACCCACCCACACATATCACGCACCCATACACACACACCCTCCATCCATCCACACACATCCCCCACCTGCACACGCCTTACACACCCCCACTCACCCACATGCATCCCCCACACACACCCCCACACCCACCAACCCATCCTTCCCTGTTAACACACATCCCCACACACACATCTCCATACACAACACCCATCCCCCAGCCTACACATACCAGCCAAACTCATCCCCCAGCCACACACACACCCCACACACATATACACAACCCCCCTCCCCCACACACACACCCCACCCTCCCACATACCCACCCACACACAGCCTCTTCCAGCCATACAATCCCTGACTCACCCACACACACCCCACCCACCACACACACCCCCACCTAAACACCCACCAACCCACCCTTGCCTATTAACATAATTCTCTCTCACCCCCCCCCCCTCATTACTACAGTGTACTGGCACTTTGCTGCCTTGACAGACGATTGTTATTGTGCTTAAAAAAGGCACAATAACCTCATAACCTCTTCATAGCACAAGACCTGAGCTGACTTGTAGAGACCATGTGTTCCCATGCATGCAGCATAATTCCTCTCTCGGCCTGCCTTGTTTACTTCAGAGGAAAGGTGACACCTATATAACTGGAACAAGACAGAAGCTGCTGGATCAGCAAAGCAATTCTCTGTCTGCTGTTGGAGCTTCAGTCCTAGAGTAGTTGCTGACCAAGGCTTAAAACTTGGTCTGCACTGTCATGACATTTAGATGTTAAGTTGTATTTCATTGCACCAGGATAAGGCTTGTACACTCCCAATTGTGCTTCTCCGCCTGAAGCCATTGGCACAATGTGGGATGTTGGTATGGCGACCACTGTCTAACATTTGAAACGGAAAGCAGATAGAAATGCCTACTGTCACATGATAGCGGAGTACGGAGTTTGTGCACTGAGCTGAGTTTCTCTGGACGCAGGCTTGAGTTAGGAGTAGAACGGAGCACTTTTGGGTTACACCCGTTCCGTCGACTAAACTATATAACGTGATTTGGAGATCTAATTACGTTATAAAATGAATTTCAGAAGAGCGAGAGGTATAGATCCCTAAAGTATGGAGGGAAAAACAATATCAAGTAATCGGTTCGTGTATTAACGCGATCTTGAAATAATCTTAATTCTCCCCCCCCCCACTGAAACCCTATAATTCCGACACCCCCCCCCCCCCACCTTTTGGGTAAGGTTACCAACTAACAGGCTGGCTAAACCAGTCGTGGGTAACCGATTTGGTGTCACACCAATCGGTGAACTAGGGTATGCCTACCCAGTATGTGAAGACAGGATTCGGCAGACTGCGCGGAAGAAATCATTGATGATTAAATGGGCAAGACAGCCTTCACCTGCAAAGCGTTCTTTTCTATTCCTCTCTTTAATCCAATTCATCGCGCAAATCTTTCTTCATCCAACTTCATATATCACCTTCAAGCCCTGTGGCGGTGAGCGAACGGCAGATGTGGGTACGCTGGCAATTGTAATCGCAGACCTGCACACAGGCGGCTCAGACCATATGGTCGTCTTCTACTGATCAGAGCAGCAGTGGGATTCGGCAGCCCCCTGAGTGACTGAGCCGCGCTCTATAGGAGACTAAGTGTTGTGGACAAATTCACCTATCTTGGCAGCACTGTGTCACAAGCTGCCACAATTGATGACGAAGTGAATGCAAGAATATCCAAGGCCAGCGTGGCCTTTGGCAGACTGTACAAGAATGTGTGGGACAGAAATGGAATAAGCCTGCAAACAAAGCTGAAAGTCTACAAAGCAGTTGTATTATCCACATTGCTATATGCTTGTGAAACCTGGACTGTTTATCAGCGACACGCTAGGAAATTAAACCACTTCCACAAGTCTGAATTAAGATGCTATTAAAGATTAAATGGCAAGACAAGATCGCAGACACTGAAGTCCTAGAAAGAGCGTCCATGCTCAGTAACCACATTCTACTAATGAATAATCAGATTCGCTGGGCTGGTCACTTAACTCGCATGCCAGATCACAGGCTCCCTAAATTTTTTTTTTTTTTTTACGGCGATCTGCGTTGTTGTAAACGCTCCCAAGGCGGCCAGATGAAACGCTTTAGAGACACTCAGAAAATCTCACTGAGTGCTTTTGGAATTCATTATGACACCTGGGAGTCTACTGCCAAAGCCAAAGACCGAAATTCGCGGCGTACATCATTACGCAAAGGTGCAGTCACTTGTGAAGCAACCAGGACTGCAAGAACTGTGAATAAAAGGTTGGACAGAGAAACCACTGCAGGAGATTCTCCTCATAGAACGTCAAGCTACCGTCAAGCATTCTTTGCCCACAATGTCAAAGAACATTTTGAGCCAAAATAGGCCTTATCAGCCATCTTGGAACTCACGGCTCCATACTTTCAATCCCACTGAATGAACTGAATGGTCATCATTATTCTTGATGGACAAACAACAGTATACCACAACAAGCAATGATGCACAGACCAGATGGAAGCAAAGAAGAGGTCGACCACGTAAATAATGGACGCAGGGAATAACAGTCCATGGGAATATCGATACATGAAGCCTATAAGCGGGCACTCTCCCGCTGCTTATACTTCACCTAGTCACCGCAAAGTACAAGCGGAACATTAGTTAGTTAGTTAGTCGCAGTTCCAACTTCACAGCAACGGGTCGTCCCCATTATGCTCCGTTCCTGTGCCAGTGAATATCACACAAAAAATGCCCCCCTACAGCCCAATGTGAAAAGTGGAAAAGACAGGAGTCTCGACAAACAACAGCCCGCACAAATACACTGTGCATAATGCCGCCACCAGAATGTCAACACACCAATCCCCCACGAAACACCCAATTCATCTCTGATGGAATCGGCAGTCATTTTCCTATCTGGATGTTTCCTAGATGTTCACCTAAACAGTCCACGAACATACAGTTCATCACCGACGGCAGTGGCAGTTAACCAGAAGCCCAGCAGCCACGCATTATTGCATAAGGTAAAAACTGGTTAACTCTGGGACATAGCCACCTGCCATCGCTCCAAACATGCAGTCACGTTACAAAAATAAAAACTGCCAAATGGCACTCTTCCGAATTCCGGTCCCAAATGAAAAGTCGATTCTGCAGTGAATAAGTATACCTTACAGAGCCTCAATCGGTCAAAGGCAATAGGTCAAAGGCAAGTCACGTGACATACGTGATGTCATCGGGACTGACTACATGACATATTTTTGTTAAACTTGTGTTGTGACCTCAGTGGCATATAGGTAAGTATCTCCGCCTGTAACGCAGGAGAACGTGATTCGATTCCCCACCGGCGAAATGTGGCATCTTTTTTTTTTCATTTTTCATAAATTAATTAAGCGAAAGCGACAAGATAACTATGTACAAAGACAGTTATTCGGCATATTGACAAAATTAGCTAACCTTTGATTGCTTTTTTTTTCTTTCTATTAGAACTTGTGAGTGTTGATAGTTGCGATTTTCATTTGTTTGATAACTAAAACTAGAGTAGAATCCAGCTGTCACAAATGTTATATTGATCGTTTTAACATTATAGGTTAGCATTTACAGTGGAAACTAACCTTGAAAGCACTGAAGTTTTTCATTCTTTCCAAATAATAGCTGTTAGTTTTCCATTCTTTTCTGTGTATTAGAATTAAAGTAGAAAGCACCTCTATTTTTTAACTGTAGAATTTCTCACTTGCATTTCAGCAGAAAACATTAGGCAATTTGTCATTCTTATTAGATATGTCATGACAAGCATTACCAGTGAGCTGACACAAAACACAACTGCTATACGTCAGCTATTAGCATGTTAGCACCACATATTGATATCACCCATCCATGACTGTGGCCCATCCTGACCTGGACATCAACCATCCAAACATGGATGCCACCCATCCAAACATGGATGCCACCCATCCAAACATGGATGCCACCCATACAAACATGGATGTCACCCATCCAAACATGGATGTCACCCATCCAAACATGGATGTCACCCATCCAAACATGGTTGCCACCCATCCAAACATGGATGTCATCCATGGATGTCACCCATCCTAACATGGATGCCACCCATGCGTGTACTTCACTCACGTATTACTCATGCTCATATGGCATATTCCCGTTTTTAAAAAGCTAAATGTAAGCACGGTTTCTGTATATCAATCGCTAGCCATGCTTGACCTTTGTCATATGAAGACAATGTGTTTGTGCTTTCTCCTCTTGCTTTCCGATTGGTGTAAATAGATGTGTGGGGTTATTATCTGAGCTACCGTATAACAGTAGACGGTACTACCTGCTTTCTGTTAGCGCCGAGCGCTGGGAGGCTCTTACCAAACCCGACACCCCACATTGTGCCAACGGCTTCGGGCGGAAGAGCGCAATTGGGAGGGTACAAGCCTTACCCTGGCGCGAGGAAATGCAAGCTAAAGACAAAATGTCATGGCAGGGCAGACCAGGCCCTAAGCCTTGGTTGGCAGCTGGTCTAGGATCGTAGCTCCGACAGGCGGACAGTTAGAGCATTGCTTTGCTGATCCGGCAGCTTCTGCAGCTTGTCTTGTTCCAGATGTAGGGGTGTTACCTTTCCTCTGGAGTGAACTAGACAGGCCGAGAGATGGATCATGCTGCATGGGCAACACATGATCTCTATATCTTAGCCCAGGCTTGGTGCCATGGAACGTGTTCACATGCACCCACTGTGAACGGACATTTACAGCGCAAATTGGCCTTATCAGTCATATGCGATACCGCCTTAGGTAAAAGTTATTATGCCTTTTTAAAGCACAAACTATTGTCTGTCAAGACGGCAAGGTGCCAATGAGATTATATATATATATATATATATATATATATATATATATATATATATATATATATATATATATATATATATATATATATATATATATATATATATATATATATATATATTAGCTGACCCAGCTTCGCCCAGACCCTGGCGGGGATATGTCTGTCTGTCTGTCTGTCTGACCCGGCCCGGCTTCGTCCACCTCCTGGTGGGGAACATATCATTTAAATCATATAAGTAGTCATATAAGCTCCCGTTCCCGTTCCCGACTATCTGTCTGTCTGTCTGCCTGTCTGTCTATCTGTCTGTCTGTCTGTCTGTCTGTCTGTCTGTCTGACCCGGCCCGGCTTCTCCCAGCACCTGGTGGGGAGCATCTCATTTAATTCATATAAGTAGTCTTATAAGCTCCCGTTCCCGTTCCCGACTATCTATCTGTCTGTCTGTCTGTCTATCTGTCTGTCTGTCTGACACGGCCCGGCTTCGCCCAACCCCTGATGGGGAGCATCTCATTTAAGTCATATAAGTTGTCTTATAAGCTCCCGTTCCCGTTCCCGACTATCTATCTGTCTGTCTGTCTGTCTGTCTGACACGGCCCGGCTTCACCCAACCCCTCATGGGGGGCATCTCATTTAAGTCATATAAGTAGTCATATAAGTTCCCGTTCCCGACTGTCTGTCTGTCTGTCTGTCTGTCTGTCTGTCTGTCTGTCTGTCTGTCTGTCTGTCTGTCCCTCCCTCTCTGACTGTCTGTCTGCATGTCTGTCTAATCATTTATTGGTTGCAGTTAGAACAACCTTAGATAAACAAAGACCAACTTACAAAAAGTATTAGAAAGAGCACTTGAAAGATCTTTACATCTTCCCCCAACAATTAACTTGGGTAAATGGAGCGGCGAAAGCAGCAGCAGCAGAAGAAGAAGAAAAAGGAGGAGTAGAGGAAGGAGGAGTAAGAGGGAGGTGGAGGAGGAAGGAGGAGGGAAGAAGGGGGAGGAGGAGGAGACAGAAGTAGGAGAGAGGAGGAGGGATTAAGAGGAGGGAGGATGAGGGAGGAGGAACGAACAAACGAACAAACTTTATTTTAAAAGGGTAACAAATTGGGCACGCAGACCCGTCTTACATTCGGCCCTTTCAATCACTCATCTTTCATTCATCAAATGTGCATGTTACATTAACACAGGAGTAGTAAGGGATGTTGTATTTAAGTATTATTTATGGAGCAATACGTCATTGCTCCATAATATTTTACTATACGAAAAGTCTATTTCCATATTGATGAAGTCAAAAATCGGATCCTTCGTGACCCACATTTTTTCAAAAATTGGCGGTTATTTTCTTGGTTCTGGGTGACTACTTCCGGTTGTCGTGATGACTACTTCAGGTCTAGGGGCGGGGCCGCCACGGCGGTGGTGGCGGCGGACAACGAGACAAGCCCCGGTCATGTGGAATACTTATATAAGTAGACCAAATAGTTGTCGGGCAACTGGGTTTGAGTACCAGTGTGTGTGTGTGTGTGTGTGTGTGTGTGTGTGTGTGTGTGTGTGTGTGTGTGTGTGTGTGTGTGTGTGTGATATCGAACCTCAGTCATATCGATCCCCTCCTTCGATGAAAAAAACCGAAGTTAATATGACAGAAATTTATTTAGTCCATCTCTCGAGCTAACCCGAGGATCCATTTTTGGATTGCATTAATAACCTTTTTTGCACGGCTCAGTATGCTAATTCGGTATGTTTCCTGACCCATGTATAACCGTTAAGCGTTTGGTGGAAATCTGGTTTATAAATATACTAGCCATCCATAGAATAATACTAAAAAATTAAACCTAAAACTTAATTAAACACCAAACATTTCTTGTATGTATACTGTAGAATAGTTACGTCAATATAAAACCACGAGTCTCATTTAATTTAAGCCATAACTTCCCGAGATAATCACGACAATATGTAATATTATTGAACAGCAAAGTTATACCCCTTAATTATAAACGGATGCCAAGGGGAGAGTAATCGGTCTCTTGACTCAACCAGAACTGTTCCCCTTTTTACACACTAACTTCCCCCTGAATTACCGTTTACCTGCGCATGCACAATCAGTAACGCTTCACCGACCACAAACCGACGGAGACGACAATAGCCAAGGGCCAGCTGGATACTGATAACCGGTAGATAAACATGCACACTAAAGCGGGCTGACAACAGAGCTGGCCAGCTCGAGTTGATCTTACCTGAGATAAACACAACCATTGAGGCGTTCTGGTTGACCGTTAACATAATTAACACAGTGACACAGCCCAGGTTGTGAAGGGAATTTTTGGGTAGGAAAAAATAAGATATGCTCAAATATACCTATACGAAGTGCACGTGAAGAGGGTGTATCAACAGCTAGTTGTCTATCTATTACAGGACATCGTAGTTAGTCCCAACATTGTTTATGCAATGCATTTACAGGATGTTGCACACAGCCCCAACATTGATTAGTTCCGCGTGTACCACTATGCCAGTCGTGTGTGTGTGTGCGTGCACATGTAGGCATGTGTGCATGCGTGGGTGTGCTATCAATTACAGGACGTCACAGTCAACCTCATCATTCTATGGTTTGTCAGCCGTCCTAGGGCAAGCTTGCGATTCTCATTTTGAATAAACGACAAACATGTCATGTGCATGTGAAGAGGGTGTATCAACAACTAGTTGTCTATCTATTACAGGACGTCGCAATCACCAACAACCTTATTTATCCAATGCATTTACAGGACGTTGCAGACAGTCCCAACATTGATTGGTGCCCGTGTACCATCATGACATCTGTGTGTGTATGTGTGCGCATCCGTGCATGAGTGTTTGCGTGCGTGCGCGCTCATGTGCGCGCAAAGTTGTCTATCTATTGCAGGACGTCGCAGTCAGCCCCAACCTGGTTTATCCAATGCATTTACAGGACGTTGCAGACAGCCCCAACATTGATTAGTTGCGCATGTACCACTATGCTAGTCGTGTGCATGTGTACCCACATGTAGGCGTGTGTGCCTGCGTGGGTGTGCTATCAATTACAGGACGTCACAGTCAACCTCATCATTCTATGGATTGTCAGTCGTCCTAGGGCAAGTTTGCGATTCTCATTTTTAATGAACGCCAGCCAGGTCATGTGCGTGTGAAGAGGGTGTATCAACAACTAGATGTCTATCTATTACATGACGTCACAGTCAGTCCCAACATTGTTTATGCAATGCATTAACAGGACGTTGCAGACAGCGCCAACATTGATTGGTACCCGTATACCATCATGACATATGTGTGTGATCCGTGCAACGTCCTGTGCGCATCCGTGCATAAGTGTTTGCGTGCGTGCGCTCGCATGTGCCCGCTCGTAGGAAAACTTTAATATTTGGGGAGTGGCTGTGGAGTGGGTGTAGAAGAGGTTTGCTGGTAGTAAAAAGATGAGTGGATGAAGAGGCGCTGTGGGGGAAATGCGTGTGTGAGTTTTGTGCATGCGCATGTGCGCGCTTGTAGGAAACTTCAATATTGGGTGTCAGCTCACAACCAAAGTTGTGTCTATCTATTACATACTACAATCAAGTTGTAATGGATTGCATTTACAGGACGTCGCAGTCAGCCCCAGCATTCATGCTTCTTGGGCAAGCTTGCCGATGTCTTTCTGACCAACCGGTACCCATGATTGTCTGTAGTGTCTGTCACCAGGATTACCATCATCAGCATCACCCAGCTCCACCAACAAAATCCTTATCACCATCATCATCAGCATCAGCAGCAGCAGCAGCAGCATCGTCATCAGCAGCAGCATCGTCATCAGTTGAAGGTGACCGATCGGGTGACTCACCACAGGGATATGTCGGCGGATTGAACGTCCGTGAACGTGTTCAGACATGTCTTTGGGGGAAAACTGGATAATGACTAAGAGTGTACTGACAACATACCGATACAGCCGATCAAATATGGAGATGCTTTCAATCATATGTCTAAGGTATACAATCGAAACACATGACTAAAACCGGTAAAGATGGCGTCGCACTCGATCGCATGTGTAAGTGTACAACCACGTGTCTGAAACCGATCAAAATACTAGTATAATAAAGAGATATATGGTGCTAATCGCATATAACTGGAGTGTGTGCTCGGCTGGCTGCGACACCAATCAACACATGCACAGGGCTGATTCATTAACCTGAATGTTTGTATACATGTGGCCTATTCTGAGATGCAGAATATCGACTTGTCCTGATCTGTCCATAACACGGTAGTCACCTTGAACAAGTACTGTGGCTTTCTGGCTGACTGCATCATTCATTTCTTTTGGTGGTATGTAACGACTGGAGCAGACTTATCTTATTCCACTCCTTCCGTAACCAATCGAACAGCGCTGGCGTGTCTGGGTACTCGACAGTGGGATGACAATCCGTGTATGGTGACCTAATGCCTACTGCTAAGTTCAGAAAGTAGTCTCCTTAGTACCGATGATGTCCCACAAGGATCGCCTCGAGCACTGATTTTTGCATTTGTCAATAGCAACTAATGATACAACCGAGACACGAGTGTAATGACCCAGTAGGTAAATAACAGTGGTAATGGAAGAAACCAACGTAGAAACTAACCCACAAAATACCCCAGAGGGGGAAAGAAAGTCGTTCTGGTGCATATGTGGTCGGCGAGAACAGCGACTAGAGATTGTCTTCTTCTGTCAACTGATCGTTATATACACAGTCATTGGCATATCACTATTTAATCTGTCTCGAGCCAGCGTCGACGAGGTCGAGGGCAAGTTGTGGATAGCTTTTCTAGGCAGCTGTCTGGGTTACATGCAACCAAACCCTAAAATATGAGCTTCTACCTGACATTATCGAGCAATGCTTCGCCGAACATATTTCCCAAGAACTCACCAGGTCACTATTTCGTCAAGTTACCGCAGACTATAGAGGTGAGTCAATATTGTGAATTGGGTCTGGCTGAAATTCAATTCTCCAACTACTACTGTAATGTGTTAGAGAATGAAGTATGGCTAAGATACATCCTACCCAATGGTAGAGTGATAAGAAAGGTGTGTCCCTCAGGCCTGTACAGTTCACCAGACTCGTTTATAGCTGCACTGAATCGCCTAATGAAAGATCGGAAGGTGGACGATCAACTCTGTGTTCTATTCCATTTCGACAATGCATCAATGAAAGTCATCGTGAAAATACTCGAACCTGGGGCCACTATTACATTTAGTGAGAAGTTACAAGAGATACTAGATACAATTGAAGGTGAAGGGCCGAGAGACCTGCGAGATGTCTACGTATACTGCGATCTCATTGCGACAAGACTAGTTGGAGACGTCATGGTCCCACTACTAAGGACGGTTCCTATCATGAAACAGTAATCGACCTCAGTGTTTCGCGCCTACGACAAACCTCACAATATACCGCTGAATCGTTACTCCTTCGACACGGTGGAAATACTTCTAACCACTGATACGGGCACAAAGGTCGCATTCACTACCGGGACTTCAGTGCTGACGTTACATTTTCGAGTTCGGAAGAGATCAGACCTAGAATTATGGTGAAATATGGGGTGGTACATCGAAAACCTCAGACTGTCCGAAGACATGATGTGCCCGACACTCAGATGAATGATGCCTCAGGTATCTACAAGACTCAGATATCAGCCCAACAAGCAGGAGACCAGTTTTATGATTACATGCTAAGTGACATGTACATACCATGCTACCAACCGAAAAAACCAACCTACTCAGACAATGGCGTGTAGAAATCCAGAAACAACAGACAATGTGTATAGCTGTGTATGTGAAAATAAAACGTTGTGATGATACTATTGTCACGAGATAGAAGCCATAGATTCGACCTTGTGGTATAAGGCAGACAACCCTACTATTGCCCGACCCGGTTCTCTGGAAAATTACCGCCCTTTGGATGGCGTTCTAGATGATTCTAAAAACCCAGACCAGGTGAATCTGATTCACCGGCTGACAGCGCGTCGTTTTGGCGCATGCGCCGAGGATTAGGCCGGGCGGACAAAGAACAGTTTCTGGCTGTCAGGGCGCGTGGACAGACGCTTTTGTGCACAGTGTGTTTTCATTAGAGAGAGCTGGGGCGACAGATGTCTCAAGATGGTTAAAGAAATCCGACGTTTAGTCCTGCCGAGTTACAGCTACTCCAGTATGAAACTGTGTTCAGCAATCTGAAGGTATGTGTACCCTTTAGTTTATTTAACTTGGGTACTCAGTGACCCGATAGTGCTAGGCGGTGTGTACTAACCGTGGCGCGGGAAAGTGGGGCATGTGTGAACAGACTACTGGCGTTGCCTGAAGGCAAAACCTGTTGAAGCGTTTATTTGCTAGCAGTGTAATACAGGGATATTTATTGTGTTAGCGGCGCTGGGGTTATTCACAGCTACTGTAGGTTGGGTTAAGTTGGTTCAGGACAACGAGAGCTGTAATTTGAGTTCACACATGAACCAGCTTCCTGAAATTGAACGTCGTCGATGCGGATTGACGTCACAAGGAGGAAAGCGGAAGTTGTGTAGGACGTCGCCTATACTAGGGCATGTGCGGGCTCAATCGACGCAGCTCGGCGAGGCGATTGTAGTGCGAAGATATATAGAACTATCGGAGGTCGTTTCAAGGTCGTGACTTGAGTCGAAAGTCTTTGTCACTTGGTGGGCGACCACTGGCTTCTTTTCTTGGCTTTCCTCTCATCTGTCTTATAGATAGTGTCCCTCAATTGACTGCCAGCTTAATATATAGTGGATTCCGGAGAGGGGGACAATGTGGGAGAATTGACCGACGGGACAGGGCTGTCCTATAAGGGCAGTGACACCGTTCTAAATGCTCCGGCCCTTGAGGAGGGAGGGAGAGAACGGGTGTGGATCTCTGCTACACGGAGAATTATTAAGACCATGTATATACTATTGGATTTAGATTTTGTACCTGAGGCACGGTACTATATCTGCGCTGGCTGGTAATAGGGACGTGAACCAGGGAGATTGGCGTGACCCAGGAAGGGGTCCAGATGCTCATCACTGGCCCTACTTCAGGGCCATTCTGCCTACCATTACTAATGATTCACTAACCCTATATGTCATGTAGAAGTTTTGCAGAGTAGGCCGACACCTCAGTGACGAGTGACCAGCCACCTTGGCACAAGCTATACTCCAGTCCGGGGAAGATAAAGCGGGACTTAGCAGCCTGTCAGGTCCTGGACCCCGTTCTTCACTGGCACCTGTGAGCAGCATATGAAGGGACTGGGACTCTCCTGTGAAGAGTCCATGTAGCTGAGGAAGGTGGTGAGAGTGAACTCGCTCAGGGTAAGCTTGGTTCTAGATACTTTCACTGAGTGTTGTCTTCCGCAGGTCTACCTTCGTGAGTGAAGTCTTATCAGATGGTGACGGGTCCAGTGATTGGGACCAGGCAAGTGTGATTAGCGGACCAAGAACCGTACTATGAATCCTACCATGTATGTGTCACCCGAGTTTACTACACAAGAGGTTGAGTCCGACTAACCCTTGGCCGTCGTCAATATCAAGTATGTTTACTATGTCTATGATATCTGCAGACCGACTACACTCACGGCAAGTACCTTTATGGAGTAATTGTGCCTTGTATCAGAACTATCGACAGATCCACTACCAGCTAGAACCAGATTGTATTGACTTTGAGTGCCAGGCCAGTTTGGCCTATGAATCCGCTGGAGTCTAGAGACTGTATCTCCAGCATCAACATTTCCCATCATCATCTGAGAAGTTGCTCTCATATTTATGACACTCTTTTGAACTTTATCAGAGAGGGCAACTCCGTGTTCATATTGTGGCCTCCTGCCAGATCTTGAACATTTTGTCATCTGTGTGGAACACTCATTTGGAGCATCACGGAGTAGGTTTTCCGGAACTAGTCCAGGTCTACCAACTATTATCCTTTCATCTGGGTGAAGACGAGAGCTGGATGGAAGACTATCCAACTCTGGTGAGATCTAGTAACAGGAGGACCTGTGGCGTCTACTCGAAGCCTTTCCAGTGATGACTGCTCCACCCTTAAGCTACGCCCAGGCTTGCTGTCTGGACTGTTCTATCGGTTAATAGGTCTATCTCATCATCATCATCCCCACCATCTTCACCCTCATTTGTACAATACACATTTTTGTTTCCATATAGATGCCAGAGTTGAGTGTTGAGTCATGCAGTCAGGACGAGGTGTGGGTAGGGTAATATCCCTTGGTTGACTGCAGTGAGATAGGTATTCAGAGACCGGTGGGGTAACGTAGACTGAGATTCCCTAGTCCCAGGCAGATCACTTCCCGTTAGTAAGGTGTGACACCAGTTTCCCCTCACCCCAAGGAATGGTGTGACAACTATGTATACCATCTCATATCACATCATCCATTTATAACAGAGCAACAGGACACGAATGAACGCAGAGGCCAATCTGGAAATAGTCTGAGTTTATTGCAGGAGGCATGTTCATATAAAAAATGTAGCATATTATACAAGTGTAGACTCACGTCCTGCCGGGCCGAGGACTTGGTGGTAACTAATCTCTATCCTGCCTCTACGTCAACGCGTGTGCGTCCCTAGATACTTAACTACTGGGTGCTCACGCGTGCATCACCTAAATCTACGACCCCCTAGTTATACTTCAAGATGACTACCCGCTAAATCTATATTCTTACCCATCTTACCCCAAATAATCCTATACCAAGCGTTATTCTCCCAACCACAAAAATCACAAGCAACCCGCTTACATGTCTTAAACAACTTTAACATGGCCCCCTCCTAACCACTGACTTTTATTCATTACTCCACTGTCATCTTTCTACTCCTACAACTTTACTACTCTACTACTTATGTCTTATAGCCACCCGCTATGATCTCTAACCAACCTTACACTTCTTCGTGAACTTATACTTCTTCTTCGTTCACCATCAACATTACACCTTAATTATTTCTTTTATGTTTCCATCGCAACATCGTACATTCTACATTACAAGATCTCACTTTATAAAACAGTTCACAAGCAATCCGTCCAGATGTTTCATAGACACATATGTCCACCAAAATCATTGGTATATAAACAAAAATTAAAGATTATCATGCGTTATGCAACATATCATATTCTCACGAACATCAACGAAACAACACAGAATAGACATAGAAATGGTGGGTGCGCACCCAGAAGATAGCAAGAAGTAGTCACATTTATCCTCCCTTGCACTCACAAAACTTTATAAAATAAAGTTTTCAAAAAAAAAAAAAAAAAAAAAAAAAAAAAAAAAAGAAAAAAAAAGAAAAAAAAAAGAATCATATAATCCATGAAAATGATATGTTCTCCAATTTGTTCATAGTAAATATTCTTGTCAAAAGTTACGTCGATCTAAAACTCCATCTTTATACTCTCAAGATTAAAAATATCTGTATCATTTGTGCGGCCAACAGCAGCTAGTAAAACTTTATAACTGTACCATATCAGTATGTTTTATACTATATAAGTATCTTTTATTTATAACACACCTTCCCAAACCTCCATGGCTTTCGATCCATGTTCAAAACAAAAATTTACTTCTACTTATTTCATGCTGTAAACACGGCGTCCTTTTTGAGTTAAACCAATCTCCCCCACAATATTAACGCTGACTAGCACAGCACCTATTACAACCCCCTACATCCCATTATAAACATCTCTGGCATTCATTGTTCATGAACGTATCTAATTTCGTTCTGGACCATATGTGCTGCTATCTCTGACCACCCCCAGTTAAATTAAGCTTTCAAACATGGCCCTCACTCCATGTTTATCTAACTTACCACTACTCATCTCATCTCATCATGTTCCTCTTGTACCTTGCGGTGTCGAGGTGAAGTATAAACTTCGTGAGAGTGTCCGGTTATGGGCTTCGTATATCGACATTCCCATGGATTCTGCTATTCCCTCCGTCCAACGTTTACGTGGTCGGCCTCTTCCTCTGTTTCCATCTGGTCTGTACATCATTGCTTGTTGTGGCATGCTGTTGACTGGTAGCCTACTTGCATGGCCAAACCATTTGACTTGCTGCTTTCTAATAAAATCTAGAGTAGCTTTAACCCCTACTTTAGTCCTGATTTCTTCATTTCTGATCTTATCTCTTCTTGATACGTTGAGTATTCTTCTCAGAAACCTCATTTCTGTAGTTGTGATTTTTCTTTTCTCTTTTTCTGTCATTGTCCAGGTTTGGCATTGGTAGCACAGAGTTGGTAGGAAGATTGTGTTGTAAAGTGCTTTCTTAGTAGTTATTGATACATTTTTGTTCTTTAGTATTGGTGCCATTTGTCCAATGAGTTGATTTGCCTTATTGCACCTATTTTCGATCTCGTCTTCTGATCTGCCATTTGATGATATTATACTTCCTAGGTACTTGAAGCTCTTTACTTGTTTCAAGGGATGTTCGTTTAGGTAAATTGTTGCTGTTTGTTCTTCTTTAGTTATAGTCATTACCTCTGTTTTGCTTGTGCTAATTTTCATGTTATGTTCCCTACACATTTCGTTTAGACTATTCATGTGGTCTTGTAATTCAGCTTCTGATTTTGCTATTAGTGCTTGGTCGTCCGCAAACAGGAGTTCTCTAATGGTTAGATTTGCAGATGGTTCTTCTTCTGTGTTCTCGTCATGCGGTATTCTTGCTGTCTCTGCTTTGCTGGTTTCTTTACATATGTTGTCTATATATGTTATGAACAAGAGAGGGGACAGGACACAACCTTGTCGTACTCCAGATCTTATGGTGAAGGGTTCTGAGTGTTCTCCAGTTGCTCTCACTATGCATTCACTGTTGTTGTATAAACTTCTGCATAGGTTTGTTAGATGTGTACTCACTCCATATTGTTTAAGGATTTCCCACAGCTTGTTTCTATCTACCCTATCAAATGCCTTTTCTTGGTCGACAAAGGCTAAGTAGAGTGTTTCATTGAATTCGATTGATTTTTCTATAAGTTGTCTAAGAGCAAAAATTGCATCTGTGCATCCTTTGTTTTTCCTAAATCCAAGTTGTGTTTCGCTTAGCTGGGGTTCTAAAGTAGTTCGTAATCTTTTTTCAAGAATTTTGCAAAATATTTTCCCAGTATGACTCAACAGTGAAATGCCTCTGTATTGTGTGCAATCTCTTTTGCTGCCTTTGTTTTTCCAAATTGGGATAATTATGGCGTTTCCCCAGTCTCGTGGTGTCTGTTGTTCTACCCAAACATGGTTGAATAGTCTATGCAGCCAAGCTGTTCCTACTTCTCTTGCTGCTTTAATTAGTTCATTTGGTATTTCATCCTGTCCTGGTGATTTGTTTAATGGGGCTAATCTGCTGGCTTCTATAATTTCTTCTTTTAGTATGTCTGGTTCTAGTTCCTCGGTGACATCTGTGTAGGTCTCTTGAATTCCTGTGACATCTGATGGGATGTTGAGAAGTTGTTCGAAATACTGCTTCCATCTTATTAGGATCTGTTTTTGTTCACTTATTGGTTCTCCATTTTCGCTGTTAATTATTTCAGTTGGGTCAAAGGGTTCTCCTCTGGTTCGCATTGCACTTATCTTTTTGTAGAAGTTTCTGGTTGCCTCCTTGTAGTTTTTATTTAGGGTTTCTCCATACTCTTCCCAGTCTTTTTGTTTTTCCCTCTTTACTATTCTACTCACATGTCTTCTCGCTATTCTGTATTCTCTGTAATCACATTCCTGTTTGCTCTTCAACCACTTTTTATATTTTTCCTTTTTTTCTTTTACCGCTTTCTTTACTTCTGCGTTCCACCAACTTGTTATTTTCTTTATCCGTGTTTTGCGTTTTTTTGTGGTTCCGCATGTTATTTTTGCAGTATTTAAAATGCTTGATTTGAACATCTCCCATTCTTCTTCCACTGTTTTTCTTTCCGTAGGTAATTTTACAAAGAGTTCAGTTAGTTCTTTCTCATAATTTTCCCTTACTGCCTCGTCTTTAAGGTTTTTTAAGTTTACTGATTCGCATGGCATGTATTTTCCTGCTCTTTGTTTTCTTCTTCTAATGGTTCTTATTGTGGCAACGACTGCTTTATGATCTGTGTTTATACTGAAATTGGGCACTGCTCTTGCATCTAATATATTTCTCTTTCTGTTATTTCTTGTTAATATAAAATCAATTTGGCTTTTAGTATCTAGATTGTTCCATTTATACCAGGTGTATACTTGCGAATCTTTATGTTTATAGAATGTGTTTGTTATATAGAGGTCGTGTTGGCTGCAAAGCTCTATCAGTCTACTTCCGTTATCATTCCTTTCATTTTGCTGATCTCCAAATGCCCCCAGGTGTTTTTCTATGCCCACTCTGTTATGTCCTAGTCTTGCATTGAAGTCTCCCATAACTATGATGTTGTCCTGCTTATCTATTTTATTTAGCACATCATGTATGTCTTCGTAGAAGTCCTCGCATTCTTGCTCATTATTGTTTGCATTGCATGGTGCGTATATCTGTACATATGTTGTGATTGTTTGTTCTTTTATTCTCACTGTTATGATTCTTTCTGATATATATTTTATTTCTAGTATTCCTCTTGCTAGCCGTGGTTCGATGACTATTCCCACACCGTGTCTTGCCCTTTCTTGCTGTTCTACTCCAGAGTAAACAAACGTGTAACTGCGGTGGAGCTCCTTGCATGCTTTCCATTTTGTTCTGGTGTCCGCTATTCCCATCAGACCAATATTCCTCTTCTCCAATGTTTCTATAAGCTCTTCTTCTTTACTATTGAAACCACAGACGTTCATTGTGCCTATTTTTTGAATCGCTGATCTATCTCGTAGTCCATTAACATTGCCGGGTCGATAGCCGTTTGGGTCAGTCCGTTTATACTTCTTGGTTTTTCTACGAGCAGTATGAAGATCCCCTGCCGGCTTGCTAGGCCAGTCGCAGGTTTAGGACACTAATCTGACCACAGGGAGTCCATCCCCTATGGCGAGCCATAGCCCCGTTAGCCCATGACTTACCACTACTAACAATGTGAATATGTCTCTCTTTATAGTCTAAAGTCGTTTGCTTATTATTATCTGAACGAAGGATCCTATTACTTATTCAATAAGGTCCCACTCTTTACTCAGAGCAAAATAATAACAGTTTTTACAACAAGTCTTAACAGTCATCAACTTAATATCTGATTTTAAACAAAGCAAAATAACTGAAACCACAATTTTTGAGTCATTAAAAACCAAGCGTAATATAAAACAGAACGCTTTCCCCCCAAATTATTCCATCATCATCATTTATCCCCAACATTTTCATAATAAAACAAGCATCAACTTAAATCAAGACACAATTATTTAGTATCATTGCCGGTCCCTTTTACTGACCGGTAGTTTGCACGTAAAAGACTGAAAACACAACAAGTCATATCCTAAAATTAAATGGTAACTAAACAATATGTATCCCGTTAACCACGGTATCCCCATAATGCGAAAATGTATATTTACTATAGAGCTCATTAATATGTATTGATACTCATATCCCCTAACTTTAATGAAAATAATATAACGTAATATACATGATGCATCTCATCATCTCATCTCATCATGTTCCTCTTGTACCTTGCGGTGTCGAGGTGAAGTATAAACTTCATGAGAGTGCCCGATTATGGGCTTCATATATCGATATTCCCATGGACTCTGCTATTCCCTCCGTCCAACGTTTACGTGGTCGGCCTCTTCCTCTATTTCCATCTGGTCTGTACATCATTGCTTGTTGTGGCATACTGTTGACTGGTAACCTACTTGCATAGCAAACCATTTGACTTGCTGCTTTGTAATAAAATCTAGTGCTGCTTTAACCCCCACCTTAGTTCCGATTTCTTCATTTCTTATCTTATCTCTTCTTGATACGTTGAGTATTCTTCTCAGAAACCTCATTTCTGTTGTTGTGATTTTTCTTTTCTCTTTTTCTGTCATTGTCCAGGTTTGGCATTGGTAGCATAGAGTTGGTAGGAAGATTGTGTTGTAAAGTGCTTTCTTAGTAGTTATTGATACATGTTTGTTCTTTAGTATTGGTGCCATTTGTCCAATGAGTTGGTTTGCCTTATTGCACCTATTTTCTATCTCGTCTTCTGATCTGCCATTTGATGATATTATACTTCCCAGGTACTTGAAGCTCTTCACTTGTTACAAGGAATGTTCGTTTAGGTTAAATTTTGTTGGTTGTTCTTCTTTAGTTATAGTCATTACCTCTGTTTTGCTTGTGCTCATTTTCATGTTATGTTCCCTACACATTTCGTTTAGACTATTCATGTGGTCTTGTAATTCAGCTTCTGATTTTGCTATTAGTGCTTGGTCGTCCGCAAACAGGAGTTCTCTAATGGTTAGATTTGCAGATGGTTCTTCTTCTGTGTTCTCGTCATGCGGTATTTTGCTATCTCTGCTTGGTTGGTTTCTTTACATATGTTGTCTATATATGTTATGAACAAGAGAGGGGACAGGACACAGCCTTGTCGTACTCCAGATCTTATGGTGAAGGGTTCTGAGTGTCCTCCAGTTGCTCTCACCATGCATTCACTGTTGTTGTATAAACTTCTACATAGGTTTGTTAGATGTGTACTCACTCCATATTGTTTAAGGATTTGCCACAACTTGTTTCTATCTACTCTATCGAATGCCTTTTCTTGGTCGACAAAGGCTAAGTAGAGTGTTTCATTGAATTCGATTGATTTTTCTATAAGTTGTCTAAGAGCAAAAATTGCATCTGTGCATCCTTTGTTTTTCCTAAATCCAAGTTGTGTTTCGCTTAGCTGGGGTTCTAAAGTAGTTCGTAAAATTTTTTCAAGAATTTTGCAAAATATTTTCCCAGTATGACTCAACTGTGAAATGCCTCTGTAGTGTGTGCAGTCTCTTTTGCTGCCTTTGTTTTTCCAAATTGGGATAATTATGGCATTTCCCCAATCTCGTGGTGTCTGTTGTTCTACCCAAACATGATTGAATAGTCTATGTAGCAAGCTGTTCCTACTTCTCTTGCTGCTTTAATTAGTTCATTTGGTATTTCATCCTGTCCTGGTGATTTGTTCAATGGGGCTAATCCTATTTACTTATTATGAGTAACTTTTTTGGACTCATAACCAATTGTATACCTGCTAACGAAAAAAACAACAAATCCTAACCAGGCTATCCACTAACCTGCTCTAATTACCACATTCATCTAGAATTTACAGCTACTGTATTTAATTAAACACAGTGTATAAACTGATCTGTCTTCTAACCTCAGTACATAGGTCTCACATTTTAAATCATCGTTAAATTAAGAATTTTCTCTCTTGCTATCTGCAAAATTTCCTATTAATCTGATTGCCATATCTCCACTTCCTCAGTAATGCTAGATGTTTTTTTTTATAAGTGCCAAGTCTATATCAATGTCTTAATTTTCTTTACGAGAACTTATAATGTCCTCCTTCATACTACTATTTCCATCAGTGTCTGATTTTTCATCCATTTCTTGTTCTTCTGTATTTACGTTACTAGCTTCCAATTTTTTTCCGATCAATATCCAACCTAATCCGTTTATCCTGATTTCTTAATAACCTTTCTAAAACTGGGATATCTTCGTCACTTGATGAACTTTCCCTAATTCTTTTTTGTCTTATAACTTCTCTTTCTCTTTGTCTATCTATTCTCCTTTTCACTGCTTGTCTAGTATTCTTATACGGAGCATTTACTTCCTCCATAGACTCAACGCTATCAGGCCTGTATCCGTCATATCCCTCGTTTTCCTCACTCAGAAAAGTTTTTGGTATTGTCTCCGATTGTTCACCCATCACATCATGTAATGGTGGTGTTATTGTTTGTTTTGGTACAAGGACCTTTTCAGGTTCCGGAGGTATCACATATTTAACTCGTCTGACGAGTTGTCCGTCTGAATAAAACCCTTCTGAATAGTTATTATCATTTTTCTTGTCTTCTTCATCTCGTCTCAGGTGTTCCACCTGTGAACGTGCCAGGTGCCCCGTGTTTTGGTTTTTAATCTTATATGAAACTGGGCCTAATATTTCTAAAATATAATACCCTGGAATCCAACAACTATAAAATTTTGAATTTCTTTTATGTTTTTTTTTAAATAGTAAACTCTATCGCCTACTTTAAATTCTTGCAGTTGTGTGTTTTTATCTGCGTACTTTTTCTGTATTTCTCTAGCTTTAATTACGTTGCTTCTCAATGTTACGTGTGCTTTGTGCATTTCCTGTAAAATCATTTCCTGAAATTCTTCTCCCATATATTTTCGTCGTGGTTTGAGTAAATTGTCAATTGGCAGTATGGGTTCTCTTCCGTATACCAAATAGAATGGTGAAAAACCTCTACCCTCATTTTGATGTGTTTGTATCGCTCCCAATGTAGGTTCTAAGTACAGATCCCAGTCTTTATCATGTTCTTCTACATTTTTTGCTAATATATTGTATAATGTTCGATGTTGTCTCTCATTTTTCGCATTAGAGGAAGGTCTATAATAAGAAGTTTTTATGTGTACAATATTCAGATCTTGTAATAATTTCTCAAACTTCTTGTTCATGAATTCTTTTCCGTTGTCTGTAAAGATTGCCTGAGGACAACTAAATCGTGGTATGTACTCTTGTAGGAAGATGTTGATAATGGAATCAGCACTCTTATCTGGAATAGGATAAACTTCTGGCCATAAACTATAGCAATCCACAATATGTAGTAGATATATATATTCCCCGAGAGCGTCCTAGGATGCGGACCTGAGATATCCAAACTTATCTTTTGCATGGGGAATTGGGGAATATCAGTCTCCTGCAGGGGACATTTGATTACTTTCATATTTCTTAATTTGCATTTCTCACAGATGTCAACGTACTTATAAACGCTCTTAAACATATTTGGCCAATAATACTTATTCTTAAGGGCTTTGATCAATTTGTCACGGCCGAGATTACCATTTTCGTCATGATATGCCTTCAAAATCTCAATTTCTAAATGTTTTGGGATGTATTTTCTTAATACACTGTCTTCACTCTTTTCATTCACATAATATAACTGTTTATCTTCCTGTAATTCGATAAAGCTCTTTTAAAAACTGTTTTCACCTGTTTCTTTCAACTTCTGTTTTATTTATATTATTTTTGGGTCCATTTCTTGTTCTTTTTCCATATCAAAATGTACTAAGCGAGGTTCTTCCGCTATTTGTTCAGAATCTTGTTCTGTCTGTGAACTTCCAAAAACTGGATACAGAATTCTGGATAATAAATCAGCGCATGTATTTTCCTTACCTGATATATATTCTACTTTTGCGTTATATCCTTGTAATTTTAGCGCCCATGTTTGTATTTTCCTGTTCTGTACTGGTGCTTCTAATAAAGATTTTAATGGCATGTGATCAGTTTTAATAACGAAATTGGCGTTATGTAGGTAATAATTTAGTTTCTTCAGGGCATAGTGTATAGCGTATGCCTCTTTTTCCACTGTCGACCACTTTTTTGAGACTTACTAAGTTTATGTGACAGAAAGTAGATTGGTCTTTCGTTCTTAACTCCTGGTATTCCTGAATTTTCGCCTTCATATGGTTGCGTTAAACATGCTCCTATGGCATTATCTGAAGCATCTGTATATAAAATCAATTGTTTGTCTAGATCTGGATATGCCAATAATGGAACTATTGTTAAACTATTTTTCAAAAAATCAAATGTTTTCTGACAATCTTCATTCCATTTAAATCTTGCGTATTTGTGATGGGTTCTGCTATTTGTACAAAATTTGGGATGAAACGACGATAGTACCCACACATACCGATAAAAGCTCTGACTTCCCTTACGTTGGTCGGAGAAGGTAATTCTCTAATGACTTTCACTTTGTCCTGATCTGGTTTAATTCCTTCTCTATCAATGATGTAACTCAAGTATTTGGTTTCCGTTTTCAAAAATTCACACTTACTCAATTTCAGTTTAACATCGTGTAGTCTTAGCCTGTCAAAGACTAATATTACATGTTTTAGGTGGTCTTGTACGTCTCCTGATGTATAGATCAAAATGTCATCTATGTATGCCAATGCGAATTTTTGCATCCCTTCTAATACCTGATTAATTAATAACATATAATGAGAAGGGGCTGTCTTGACTCCAAATGGCATACGTAAGAATTCATACGAACCCACGTGAGTACAGAAAGCACTTTTCTTCTGAGCATCAGGTGACATGGGAATGCACCAAAATCCCGACCTAGCATCCAGCGTAGTGAAAAAAGTAGAACCGTTTAGTAATCCTAAAATGTCATCTATCACTGGTAATGGATATGCTACGTTCTTGGTGATCTTGTTTAGCGCCCTATAGTCACAACAGAACCGGTGTGAAACATCAGCTTTGGTCACTATTACAATCGGAGATGACCACTCTGACTTTGATCTTGTTATTATTCCTGCTATTAGCATATCCTCTATAGCTTTTTCTACTATTTCTCTATTCCTTAAAGGAGTTTTATACGGTTTCAAACTAATTGGTGGATGATTTACAGTGTCTATTTCCATAACTGTTTTAGTCTTCCCCAGTTCTAAGTCGTTGACTGCAAAAACATCTTTGTTCTCTTTTATTAGTTTTTCTAATATTTCCTTTTTCTCTGGTGAAGCTTTTATCTGTGATAACAATTCTTGTTCTCTCTTAAAGAGTGACGTTGTTTTGTCTACTGAGTGTATTTGAGATGGATGTTCTCTGAATGCATGGATCAATTCATCATTCTGTACATTCCAGCTTCTTCTACGTCTATTTCTGATATTTTTTCTTTTAGTGGGAGTTTTCACATCCTTACTGTTTGACATTTCTTCTCTTCCTGTTGTGAATATGGAGTTAGGATCATGTGCTACTTTGGCGGTCACACAGCCTCTATAAATTTAATCTCTTTCCCTGTGTTGTTAATAATCATCACTGGAAAGCTAAAGTGTTTGTCTAGTGTCATTATTCCATCTGGGACCTCTAGACCAGGTTCGTCTATTATCTCTTTTTCCAACTCTGTTATTCTAACTGTTTGTCCAACCGAAAAATACGGATTATTTTTCATTTTTGCCTGTATCAGATTAACAGTTTGTGGTTTCAAAGTCATGGACGTTTTTACTCTGACTAGTGCCGATACGTGCATATCCTCCTCTAAGTCCACATAAACGTCTTGAAATCTCAACTTATGTAAGTCAAAATAAAGTCTTACACTATTTTTCAGTATGATCATGTTCCTACTTAATTATTTGACTAAATGGAAAAGGTGTCTTACATTTATCCCTCCTAATTTGAAATTTATCATCGTTTGACCGACCACCTCTAAATTTTGTCCGGTAACAGAATGAAGGGTGTCCTTATTCCTGAATATTCTGAAATTCTTTAACATGCGGTATAAAATTTTTTCCTTAATCACGGTGACTTGAGGTCCCGAATCAATCAATGTTCTAATTCTAAATTTTCCTATTTCTATTATGCATGAACTGGGGTCAGTTATATTCACTGAGAACTGTTTTATCTCTCCGAGTTGAGGCCATTTTCTATATTCTCTATTTCTCATATACTTGTCATTTGGGTAATTGACATATTCCTTGATTCTTGGGACCTTTTTATTCCCCCCCCCCCTACTGCGGGTCCTATTCAGTAAGTGGGACGCCAGTTTCCCTGACCTCCTGATCTTGCAAATATTCTATGCCTGTCTCCAAAATGTCTACTTGTTCTGCTGTTAACATTTCTATTCTGTATATTTGCTTGGACACGTCTGTTGCCACAAAATTTATAACTGTGTCCCCTCTGTCCACAATTCCAACAGACCATATTTGTGCCAATTACTGTCTCTCTTATAGGATTTCTCATTTGTCTCCCTCTATCGTGAGTACTTTCATTATTTCCCTGCAGTGTCTGTATTTCTCCCCGTCTTCTCCATCCATATCTTGTTTGTCCTATTTCCATAGGTTCCTCCATTCGGTCTTCTCTATTTCTTCCTATTTCTCGTCCTACCTTTAATCTAAATCTCCTTCTCAAACTTTCTTCTTGTATGGCTATATCCACAGCCTGTGATAACCTAGCTGGATTTACCCTTATTAACTTGAATTTCAGTCCATTCGACGTTATTCCATCCACGAAAATTCCAACTAGCATCCTTTCTACCTCTTCTCCTTGTACATTCTTTCCTAGAAATGCCTCTTCAGCTAGATTAATTAGCCTATCACTATACAACTGAACACTTTCTCCATTGTCTTGTCTAGACTGTCTCAATACTGAAAATGGGTGTTGGGGATCTGTGATCTCTGCGTATTTATGTGCTAAATCATCTTTAAAATGTTCCCAAGTCTCATCTATTCCTGCTTCTAATTTTCTCCTAATATGGTCCGATACTGGCGTTACACTTGTCTGGTAAGCAAATTTTTTCTTCTCTTCATCTGTGGCTCCTACCAAAAATGCGTGTTTCTCGATTGATACAATCCATTTTTTTTTAAATATCTGGCCTGACCACTGAATTTCTCAATATCAATATCTATGCTCTGTTGTTTCAAGGCTGTGTACAACTTAGATATGGCCCTACCTACCCCACGTAGAACCTGCGTCAAGGTAACTTCGTCCTGTGCCATTTTACTATCTTTGTTAACTATATTAATTAACTTCAATCAATTATAGTACTTAATTATAATAATGTAATCACATTTATAATAAAAACAAGATTTTAAGATTAAATTTACATTATTCAGCCTGTCTTCAACGGCGGCGTAGTAAGTCTGTAATTTCCAACCAACGACAACGTTCTTCAAACTCGTAGGCCCCGTAAACTTCTCAACGACAGCAGTGTTTGCTTCAGTTGCATGTCGGCTTTCGGAAAACGTGTTGGCTTCTGACTTCACCCCTTGGACAGCTAGTAAAAAGCGAATTGGAACTGTCCTTACTCTTGGGCAGTTAGTATAAGGCTAGTAAAAGGCGATTTGGAATTTCTTCAGCCTTGAGCAGTTGGTAAAAAGCGATTTGAAATTTCTTCAGCCTTGAGCGGTTGGTACGAAGCGATTTGAAATTTCTTCAGCCTTGAGCAGTTGATAAAAAGCGATTTGAAATTTCTTCAGCCTTGAGTGGTTGGTAAAAAGCGATTTGAAATTTGTTCAGCCTTGAGCAGTTGGTAAAAAGCGATTTGAAATTTGTTCAGCCTTGAGCAGTTGGTAAAAAGCGATTTGAAATTTCTTCAGCCTTGAGCAGTTGGTAAAAAGCGATTTGAAATTTCTTCAGCCTTGAGCGGTTGGTAAAAAGCGATTTGAAATTTCTTCAGCCTTGAGCAGTTGGTAAAAAGCGATTTGAAATTTCTTCAGTCCATAGCGGCTATCAAAAAAAACGTCTGCCCTTGAAATGATGTTTGACTTTGAGCGGCCTTTAAAAATGGCTGATTTGAAATGAAGTCAAACTTGAGCGGCCTTCAAAAAACGTCCGACTTAAAATGAAGTTGGACTTGAGCGGCCTTCAAAAGCGACTGACTTGGAATGAAGTTTGACTTGAGCGGCCATCAAAAATAACTGACTTTAAATGAAGTTGGACTTGAGCGGCCTTCAAAAGCGACTGACTTGGAATGAAGTTTGACTTGAGCGGCCATAAAAAAATAACTGACTTTAAATGAAGTTGGACTTGAGCGGCCTTTAAAATTAATTGACTTGAAATTTTACGCCATCTCTTCAGCCTTGCGCGTGCAGTTGACAACAAAGTTCATGGCGTGTGTTCTTTACAAGTTCCCAGTGGTGCATCAATACAATCTGAACAAGTTGATGTGTAGTTTGGAGAACACTTCGTTTGGCCGCAGCAACCCGAGCAGAAATCCTGGTCACGGCAACTTTTCATTTCCTATAACAGAGCAACAGGACACTAAGGAACGCAGAGGCCAGTCTGGAAATAGTCTGAGTTTATTGCAGGAGGCATGTTCATATAAAAAAATGTAGCATATTATACAAGTGTAGACTCACGTCTTGCCGGGCAGAGAACTTGGTGGTAACTAATTTCTATCCTGCCTCTACGTCAACGCGTGAGCATCCCTAGATACTTAACTACTGGGTGCTCACGCGTGCATCACCTACTAGATCCCTTTTCCCTTTGCATGCCATGCCAACTAAACCCTTGAACAGAGCTACTCTGTTATACATTTCGTATAATGACATTATCCATTTTTTATTCTTCAAAAAAATGTATTGAAATATTGTAAAATGTACTTGAAATACTGTAAAATAAACAGGCATATATTATAATTACGTCTTGGTTGTTGAATTTTTGTTAGTATTTACGGTGTATATAGTTGTCATGTGATGAGAGAATGATACATATTGGTGACAAATTCAATAAATATTTCAACAAAACTAAGGAAACGGGTTAACCAAAGTAGAAAAAAACTGACGACCATAGTCTAACCCAGACAGCTGCCTAGAAAAGTGATCCACAACTTGCCCTCGACATCGCTGAGGCTGGCTCGAGACAGATTAAATAGTGATATGCCAATGACTGTGTATATAACGATCAGTTGACAGAAGAAGACAATCTCTAGTCGCGGTACTCACCGACCACATATGCACCAGAACGACTTTCTTTCCCCCTCTGGGGTATTTTGTGGGTTAGTTTCCACGTTGGTTTCTTCCATTACCACTTTTTTTTTACCTACTGGGTCATTACACTCGTGTCTCGGTTGTATCATTAGTTGCTATCGACAAATGCAAAAATCAGTGCTCGAGGCGCTCCTTGTGGGACATTATCGGTACTAAGGAGACTATTTTCTGAACTTAGCAGTAGGCATAAGGTCACCATACACGGGTTGTCATCTCACTGTCGAGTACCCAGACACGCCAGCGCTGTTCGATTGGTTACGGAAGGAGTGGAATAAGATAAGTCTGCTCCAGTCGTTACATACCACCAAAAGAAATGAATGATGCAGTCAGTCAGAAAGCCACAGTACTTGCTCAAGGTGACTACCGTGTTATAGACAGATCAGGACAAGTCATTATTCTGCATCTCAGAATAGGCCGCATGTATACAAACATTCAGGTTAATGAATCAGCCCTGTGCATGTGTTGATTGGGGTCGCAGCCAGCCGAACACATACTCCAGTTATATGCGATTAGCACCATATATCTCTTTATTATACTAGTATTTTGATCGGATTTAGTCACGTGGTTGTACACTTACACATGCGATCGAGTGCGACGCCATCTTCACCGGTTTTAGTCATGTGTTTCGATTGTATACCTTAGACATATGACCGGAAGCATTGCCATATTTGATCGGCTGTATCGGTATGTTGTCAGTACACTCTGAGTCATCATCCAATTTTCCCCAAAGACATGTCCGAACACGTTCACGGACGTTCACTCCGCCGACATAGCCCTGTGTTGAGTCACCCGATCGGTCACCTTCAGCTGATGACGATGCTGCTGTTGATGATGATGATGACGATTTTGTGGTGGAGCTGGGTGATGCTGATGATGGTAATCCTGGTGACAGACACTACAGACAATCATGGGTACCGGTTGGTCAGAAAGACATCGGCAAGCTTGCCCAAGAAGCATGAATGCTGGGGCTGACTGCGACGTCCTGTAAATGCAATCCATTACAACTTGACTGTAGTATGTAAAAGATAGACACAACTATAGTACGAGGGATAGCTTTAGTTGTGAGCTGACACCCAATATTGAAGTTTCCTACAAGCGCGCACATGCGCCGGCACGCAAGCACAAAACTCACGCACGCAATTCCCCCACAGCGCCTCTTGATCCACTCATCTTTTTACTACCAGCAAACCTCTTAACACCCACTCCACAGCCACTCCCCAAATATTGAAGTTTTCCTACGAGCGACACACGCAAACTCTCATGCACGGATGCGCACACAAACACACACAGATGTCATGATGGTACACGGGTACCAATCAATGTTGGCGCTGTCTGCAACGTCCTGTAAATGCAATGCATAAACAATGTTGGGACTGACTGCGACGTCCTGTAATAGATATACATCTAGTTTTTGATACACCCTCTTCACACGCACATGACCTGGCTGGCGTTCATTAAAAATGAGAATCGCAAACTTGCCCTAGGACGGCTGACAATCCATAGAATGATGAGGTTGACTGCGACGTCCTGTAATTGATAGCACACCCACGCAGGCACACACGCCTACATGTGGGTACACATGCACACGACTGGCATAGTGGTACACGCGCAACTAATCAATGTTGGGGCTGTCTGCAACGTCCTGTAAATGCATTGGATAAACAAGGTTGGGGCTGGTTGCGACGTCCTGAGCAGCAAAAGAGAGAGCATGCATTGGAAACATGCTGGATCACCAAAAGCCAAAAAATTCAAGTTACAGGTTTCTGCTGGTAAGATTATGCAGAGCGTATATTTTTTACCATTAAGAGCTATTGTTGGCCGACTTTAAAGAACCTGGTGTCAACATCAACTCTACTCACTAGGCAAGCTGCAAAAAGCCATCAAGAATAAATGACCCACCATGCTTTCTCACGATGTGATTTTGTTGCACAATAATGCTCATCCGCATGTGAGCAACCACGATCCTTTCTTTTGCAGACGGCTTTCGCCGCCTACCTAAGCAATGGGATGCTTGCCTGAATGCCTACTATGATTTATTGTGAACAGCCCATGATGCATAATTCATTCAAACCGAATGCTTTGTTTAATTCTACTACACCTGTTAATGTTTCTTTCATGCTTTTGTAATAAAGCCATTGGAACATATTTCAACTGAATGTATTATGTATATTCAATTCAATTCAACTTTATTTTCGGCCCTTCCAATCACTCATCTTCCATTCATCAATAGTGCATAATGCATTCACATAGGAAAATGCATTGTCAAATGAATGTTTTAAGCATAAACAATGCATATTACAATGTTATGAGACACATCCCTCACCCACCCACACAACATCTTTCCACCCACATACAACCCCCACCTCACCCACCCACCCACACATATCACGCACCCATACACACACACCCTCCATCCATCCACACACATCCCCCACCTGCACACGCCTTACACACCCCCACTCACCCACATGCATCCCCCACACACACCCCCACACCCACCAACCCTCACCCACCCACACAACATCTTTCCACCCACATACAACCCCCACCTCACCCACCCACCCACACATATCACGCACCCATACACACACACCCTCCATCCATCCACACACATCCCCCACCTGCACACGCCTTACACACCCCCACTCACCCACATGCATCCCCCACACACACCCCCACACCCACCAACCCATCCTTCCCTGTTAACACACATCCCCACACACACATCTCCATACACAACACCCATCCCCCAGCCTACACATACCAGCCAAACTCATCCCCCAGCCACACACACACCCCACACACATATACACAACCCCCCTCCCCCACACACACACCCCACCCTCCCACATACCCACCCACACACAGCCTCTTCCAGCCATACAATCCCTGACTCACCCACACACACCCCACCCACCACACACACCCCCACCTAAACACCCACCAACCCACCCTTGCCTATTAACATAATTCTCTCTCACCCCCCCCCCCCTCATTACTACAGTGTACTGGCACTTTGCTGCCTTGACAGACGATTGTTATTGTGCTTAAAAAAGGCACAATAACCTCTTCATAGCACAAGACCTGAGCTGACTTGTAGAGACCATGTGTTCCCATGCATGCAGCATAATTCCTCTCTCGGCCTGCCTTGTTTACTTCAGAGGAAAGGTGACACCTATATAACTGGAACAAGACAGAAGCTGCTGGATCAGCAAAGCAATTCTCTGTCTGCTGTTGGAGCTTCAGTCCTAGAGTAGTTGCTGACCAAGGCTTAAAACTTGGTCTGCACTGTCATGACATTTAGATGTTAAGTTGTATTTCATTGCACCAGGATAAGGCTTGTACACTCCCAATTGTGCTTCTCCGCCTGAAGCCATTGGCACAATGTGGGATGTTGGTATGGCGACCACTGTCTAACATTTGAAACGGAAAGCAGATAGAAATGCCTACTGTCACATGATAGCGGAGTACGGAGTTTGTGCACTGAGCTGAGTTTCTCTGGACGCAGGCTTGAGTTAGGAGTAGAACGGAGCACTTTTGGGTTACACCCGTTCCGTCGACTAAACTATATAACGTGATTTGGAGATCTAATTACGTTATAAAATGAATTTCAGAAGAGCGAGAGGTATAGATCCCTAAAGTATGGAGGGAAAAACAATATAAAGTAATCGGTTCGTGTATTAACGCGATCTTGAAATAATCTTAATTCTCCCCCCCCCCCCCACTGAAACCCTATAATTCCGACACCCCCCCCCCCTTTTGGGTAAGGTTACCAACTAACAGGCTGGCTAAACCAGTCGTGGGTAACCGATTTGGTGTCACACCAATCGGTGAACTAGGGTATGCCTACCCAGTATGTGAAGACAGGATTCGGCAGACTGCGCGGAAGAAATCATTGATGATTAAATGGGCAAGACAGCCTTCACCTGCAAAGCGTTCTTTTCTATTCCTCTCTTTAATCCAATTTATCGCGCAAATCTTTCTTCATCCAACTTCATATATCACCTTCAAGCCCTGTGGCGGTGAGCGAACGGCAGATGTGGGTACGCTGGCAATTGTAATCGCAGACCTGCACACAGGCGGCTCAGACCATATGGTCGTCTTCTACTGATCAGAGCAGCAGTGGGATTCGGCAGCCCCCTGAGTGACTGAGCCGCGCTCTATAGGAGACTAAGTGTTGTGGACAAATTCACCTATCTTGGCAGCACTGTGTCACAAGCTGCCACAATTGATGACGAAGTGAATGCAAGAATATCCAAGGCCAGCGTGGCCTTTGGCAGACTGTACAAGAATGTGTGGGACAGAAATGGAATAAGCCTGCAAACAAAGCTGAAAGTCTACAAAGCAGTTGTATTATCCACATTGCTATATGCTTGTGAAACCTGGACTGTTTATCAGCGACACGCTAGGAAATTAAACCACTTCCACAAGTCTGAATTAAGATGCTATTAAAGATTAAATGGCAAGACAAGATCGCAGACACTGAAGTCCTAGAAAGAGCGTCCATGCTCAGTAACCACATTCTACTAATGAATAATCAGATTCGCTGGGCTGGTCACTTAACTCGCATGCCAGATCACAGGCTCCCTAAACTTTTTTTTTTTTTTACGGCGATCTGCGTTGTTGTAAACGCTCCCAAGGCGGCCAGATGAAACGCTTTAGAGACACTCAGAAAATCTCACTGAGTGCTTTTGGAATTCATTATGACACCTGGGAGTCTACTGCCAAAGCCAAAGACCGAAATTCGCGGCGTACATCATTACGCAAAGGTGCAGTCACTTGTGAAGCAACCAGGACTGCAAGAACTGTGAATAAAAGGTTGGACAGAGAAACCACTGCAGGAGATTCTCCTCATAGAACGTCAAGCTACCGTCAAGCATTCTTTGCCCACAATGTCAAAGAACATTTTGAGCCAAAATAGGCCTTATCAGCCATCTTGGAACTCACGGCTCCATACTTTCAATCCCACTGAATGAACTGAATGGTCATCATTATTCTTGATGGACAAACAACAGTATACCACAACAAGCAATGATGCACAGACCAGATGGAAGCAAAGAAGAGGTCGACCACGTAAATAATGGACGCAGGGAATAACAGTCCATGGGAATATCGATACATGAAGCCTATAAGCGGGCACTCTCCCGCTGTTTATACTTCACCTAGACACCGCAAAGTACAAGCGGAACATTAGTTAGTTAGTTAGTCGCAGTTCCAACTTCACAGCAACGGGTCGTCCCCATTATGCTCCGTTCCTGTGCCAGTGAATATCACACAAAACGCCCCCCTACAGCCCAATGTGAAAAGTGGAAAAGACAGGAGTCTCGACAAACAACAGCCCGCACAAATACACTGTGCATAATGCCGCCACCAGAATGTCAACACACCAATCCCCCACGAAACACCCAATTCATCTCTGATGGAATCGGCAGTCATTTTCCTATCTGGATGTTTCCTAGATGTTCACCTAAACAGTCCACGAACATACAGTTCATCACCGACGGCAGTGGCAGTTAACCAGAAGCCCAGCAGCCACGCATTATTGCATAAGGCAAAAACTGGTTAACTCTGGGACATAGCCACCTGCCATCGCTCCGAACATGCAGTCACGTTACAAAAATAAAAACTGCCAAATGGCACTCTTCCGAATTCCGGTCCCAAATGAAAAGTCGATTCTGCAGTGAATAAGTATACCTTACAGAGCCTCAATCGGTCAAAGGCAATAGGTCAAAGGCAAGTCACGTGACATACGTGATGTCATCGGGACTGACTACATGACATATTTTTGTTAAACTTTTGTTGTGACCTCAGTGGCATAGAGGTAAGTATCTCCGCCTGTAACGCAGGAGAACGTGATTCGATTCCCCACCGGCGAAATGTGGCATCTTTTTTTTTCATTTTTCATAAATTAATTAAGCGAAAGCGACAAGATAACTATGTACAAAGACAGTTATTCGGCATGTTGACAAAATTAGCTAACCTTTGATTGCTTTTTTTTTCTTTCTATTAGAACTTGTGAGTGTTGATAGTTGCGATTTTCATTTGTTTGATAACTAAAACTAGAGTAGAATCCAGCTGTCACAAATGTTATATTGATCGTTTTAACATTATAGGTTAGCATTTACAGTGGAAACTAACCTTGAAAGCACTGAAGATTTTCATTCTTTCCAAATAATAGCTGTTAGTTTTCCATTCTTTTATGTGTATTAGAATTAAAGTAGAAAGCACCTCTATTTTTTAACTGTAGAATTTCTCACTTGCATTTCAGCAGAAAACATTAGGCAATTTGTCATTCTTATTAGATATGTCATGACAAGCATTACCAGTGAGCTGACACAAAACACAACTGCTATACGTCAGCTATTAGCATGTTAGCACCACATATTGATATCACCCATCCATGACTGTGGCCCATCCTGACCTGGACATCAACCATCCAAACATGGATGCCACCCATCCAAACATGGATGCCACCCATCCAAACATGGATGCCACCCATACAAACATGGATGTCACCCATCCAAACATGGATGTCACCCATCCAAACATGGTTGCCACCCATCCAAACATGGATGTCATCCATGGATGTCACCCATCCTAACATGGATGCCACCCATGCGTGTACTTCACTCACGTATTACTCATGCTCATATGGCATATTCCCGTTTTTAAAAAGCTAAATGTAAGCACGGTTTCTGTATATCAATCGCTAGCCATGCTTGACCTTTGTCATATGAAGACAATGTGTTTGTGCTTTCTCCTCTTGCTTTCCGATTGGTGTAAATAGATGTGTGGGGTTATTATCTGAGCTACCGTATAACAGTAGACGGTACTACCTGCTTTCTGTTAGCGCCGAGCGCTGGGAGGCTGTTACCAAACCCGACACCCCACATTGTGCCAACGGCTTCGGGCGGAAGAGCGCAATTGGAAGGGTACAAGCCTTACCCTGGTGCGAGGAAATGCAAGCTAAAGACAAAATGTCATGGCAGGGCAGACCATGCCCTAAGCCTTGGTTGGCAGCTGGTCTAGGATCGTAGCTCCGACAGGCGGACAGTTAGAGCATTGCTTTGCTGATCCGGCAGCTTCTGCAGCTTGTCTTGTTCCAGATGTAGGGGTGTTACCTTTCCTCTGGAGTGAACTAGACAGGCCGAGAGATGGATCATGCTGCATGGGCAACACATGATCTCTATATCTTAGCCCAGGCTTTGTGCCATGGAACGTGTTCACATGCACCCACTGTGAACGGACATTTACAGCGCAATTGGCCTTATCAATCACATGCGATACCGCTTTAGGTAAAAGTTATTATGCCTTTTTAAAGCACAAACTATTGTCTGTTAAGACGGCAAGGTGCCAATGAGATTATATATATATAATCCTGGCGGGGATATGTCTGTCTGTCTGTCTGTCTGACCCGGCACGGCTTCGCCCACCTCCTGGTGGGGAACATATCATTTAAATCATATAAGTAGTCATATAAGCTCCCGTTCCCGTTCCCGACTATCTGTCTGTCTGTCTATCTGTCTGTCTGTCTGTCTGTCTGACCCGGCCCGGCTTCTCCCAGCACCTGGTGGGGAGCATCTCATTTAATTCATATAAGTAGTCTTATAAGCTCCCGTTCCCGTTCCCGACTATCTATCTGTCTGTCTATCTGTCTGTCTGTCTGACACGGCCCGGCTTCGCCCAACCCCTGATGGGGAGCATCTCATTTAAGTCATATAAGTAGTCTTATAAGCTCCCGTTCCCGTTCCCGAATATCTATCTGTCTGTCTGTCTGTCTATCTGTCTGTCTGTCTGACACGGCCCGGCTTCGCCCAACCCCTGATGGGGGGCATCTCATTTAAGTCATATAAGTAGTCATATAAGTTCCCGTTCCCGACTGTCTGTCTGTCTGTCTGTCTGTCTGTCTGTCTGTCTGTCTGTCTGTCTGTCTGTCTGTCTGTCTGTCTGTCTGTCCCTCCCTCTCTGACTGTCTGTCTGCATGTCTGTCTAATCATTTATTGGTTGCAGTTAGAACAACCTTAGATAAACAAAGACCAACTTACAAAAAGTATTAGAAAGAGCACTTGAAAGATCTTTACATCTTCCCCCAACAATTAACTTGGGTAAATGGAGCGGCGGCAGCAGCAGCAGCAGAAGAAGAAGAAAAAGGAGGAGTAGAGGAAGGAGGAGGAAGAGGGAGGTGGAGGAGGAAGGAGGAGGGAAGAAGGGGGAGGAGGAGGAGACAGAAGTAGGAGAGAGGAGGGGGGAGTAAGAGGAGGGAGGAGGATGAGGGAGGAGGAACGAACAAACGAACAAACTTTATTTTAAAAGGGTAACAAATTGGGCACGCAGACCCGTCTTACATTCGGCCCTTTCAATCACTCATCTTTCATTCATCAAATGTGCATGTTACATTAACACAGGAGTAGTAAGGGATGTTGTATTTAAGTATTATTTATGGAGCAATACGTCATTGCTCCATAATATTTTACTATACGAAAAGTCTATTTCCATATTGATGAAGTCAAAAATCGGATCCTTCGGGACCCACATTTTGTCAAAAATTGGCGGTTATTTTCTTGGTTCTGGGTGACTACTTCCGGTTGTCGTGATGACTACTTCCGGTCTAGGGGCGGGGCCGCGGCGGCGGCGGTGGCGTCGGACAACGAGACAAGCCACGGTCATGTGGAATACTTATATAAGTAGACCAAATAGTTGTCGGGCAGATGGGTTTAAGTACCAGTGTGTGTGTGTGTGTGTGTGTGTGTGTGTGTGTGTGTGTGTGTGTGTGTGTGTGTGTGTGTGTGTGTGTGTGTGTGTGTGTGTGTGTGTGTGTGTGATCGAACCCCAGTCATATCGATCCCCTCCTTCGATGAAAAAACCGAAGTTAATATGACATAAATTTATTTAGTCCATCTCTCGAGCTAACCCGAGGATCCATTTTTGGATTGCATTAATAACCTTTTTTGCACGGCTCAGTATGCTAATTCGGTATGTTTCCTGACCCATGTATAACCGTTAAGCGTTTGGTGGAAATGTGGTTTATAAATATACTAGCCATCCATAGAATAATACTAAAAAATTAAACCTAAAACTTAATTAAACACCAAATATTTCTTGTATGTATACTGTAGAATAGTTACGTCAATATAAAACCACGAGTCTCATTTAATTTAAGCCATAACTTCCCGAGATAATCACGACAATATGTAATATTATTAAACAGCAAAGTTATACCCCTTAATTATAAACGGATGCCAAGGGGAGAGTAATCGGTCTCTTGACTCAACCAGAATTGTTCCCCTTTTTACACACTAACTTCCCCCTGAATTACCGTTTACCTGCGCATAAGCAATCAGTAACGCTTCACCGACCACAAACCGACCGAGACGACAATAGCCAAGGGCCAGCCGGATACTGATAACCGGTAGATAAACATGCACACTAAAGCGGGATGACAACAGAGCTGGCCAGCTCGAGTTGATCTTACCTGAGATAAACACAACCATTGAGGCGTTCTGGTTGACCGTTAACATAATTAACACAGTGACACAGCCCAGGTTGTGAAGGGAATTTTTGGGTAGGAAATAATAAGATATGCTCAAATATACCTATACGAAGTGCACGTGAAGAGGGTGTATCAACAGCTAGTTGTCTATCTATTACAGGACATCGTACACAGTCCCAACATGGTTTATGCAATGCATTTACAGGACGTTGCACACATCCCCAACATTGATTAGTTCTGCGTGGACCACTATGCCAGTCGTGTGTGTGTGTGTGTGTGTGTGTGTGTGTGTGTGTGTGTGTGTGTGCACGCATGTAGGCATGTGTGTCTGCTTGGGTATGCTATCAAATACAGGACGTCGCAGTCAACATCATCATTCTAGGGATTGTCAGCCGTCCTAGGACAAGTTTGCGATTCTCATTTTGAATAAATGACAAACATGTCATGTGCATGTGAAGAGGGTGTATCAACAACTAGTTGTCTATCTATTACAGGACGTCGCAATCACCAACAACCTTATTTATCCAATGCATTTACAGGACGTTGCAGACAGCCCCAACATTGAATAGTTACGCATGTACCACTATGCCAGTCGTGTGTGTGTGTGTGTGTGTGTGTGTGTGTGCATGTAGGCGTGTGTGCCTGCGTGGGTGTGCTATCAGTTACAGGACGTCGCAGTCATCCTATTCATACTATGGATTGTCAGCCGTCCTAGGGCAAGTTTGTGATTCTCATTTTGAATGAACGCCAGCCAGGTCATGTGCGTGTGAAGAGGGTGTATCAACAGCTAGTTGTCTGTCTATTTCAGGACGTCGCAGTCAGTCCCAACATTGTTTATACAATGCATTTACAGGACGTTGCAGACAGTCCCAACATTGATTGGTGCCCGTGTACCATCATGACATCTGTGTGTGTATGTGTGCGCATCCGTGCATGAGTGTTTGCGTGCGTGCGCGCGCATGTGCGCGCAAAGTTGTCTATCTATTGCAGGACGTCGCAGTCAGCCCCAACCTTGTTTATCCAATGCATTTACATGACGTTGCAGACAGCTCCAACATTGATTAGTTGCGCATGTACCACTATGCCAGTCGTGTGCATGTGTACCCACATGTAGGCGTGTGTGCCTGCGTGGGTGTGCTATCAATTACAGGACGTCGCAGTCAACCTCATCATTCTATGGATTGTCAGTCGTCCTAGGGCAAGTTTGCGATTCTCATTTTTAATGAACGCCAGCCAGGTCATGTGCGTGTGAAGAGGGTGTATCAACAACTAGATGTCTATCTATTACAGGACGTCGCAGTCAGTCCCAACGTTGTTTATGCAATGCATTTACAGGACGTTGCAGACAGCGCCAACATTGATTGGTACCCGTATACCATCATGACATCTGTGTGTGATCCGCGCAACGTCCTGTGCGCATCCGTGCATAAGTGTTTGCGTGCGTGCGCTCGCGTGTGCCCGCTCGTAGGAAAACGTTAATATTTGGGGAGTGGCTGTGGAGTGGGTGTAGAAGAGGTTTGCTGGTAGTAAAAAGATGAGTGGATGAAGAGGCGCTGTGGGGGAAATGCGTGTGTGAGTTTTGTGCATGCGCATGTGCGCGCTTGTAGGAAACTTCAATATTGGGTGTCAGCTCACAACCAAAGTTGTGTCTATCTATTACATACTACAATCAAGTTGTAATGGATTGCATTTACAGGACGTCGCAGTCAGCCCCAGCATTCATGCTTCTTGGGCAAGCTTGCCGATGTCTTTCTGACCAACCGGTACCCATGATTATCTGTAGTGTCTGTCACCAGGATTACCATCATCAGCATCACCCAGCTCCACCAACAAAATCCTCATCATCATCATCATCATCATCATCATCATCATCATCATCATCATCATCATCACCATCATCATCATCATTAGCAGCAGCAGCAGCAGCAGCAGCATCGTCATCAGCTGAAGGTGACCGATCGGGTGACTCACCACAGGGATATGTCGGCGGATTGAACGTCCGTGAACGTGTTCAGACATGTCTTTGGGGGAAAACTGGATAATGACTCAGAGTGTACTGACAACATACCGATACAGCCGATCAAATATGGAGATGCTTTCAATCATATGTCTAAGGTATACAATCGAAACACATGACTAAAACCGGTAAAGATCTTATCTTATTCCACTCCTTCCGTAACCAATCGAACAGCGCTGGCGTGTCTGGGTACTCGACAGTGGGATGACAACCCGTGTATGCTGACCTAATGCCTACTGCTAAGTTCAGAAAGTAGTCTCCTTAGTACCGATGATGTCCCACAAGGATCGCCTCGAGCACTGATTTTTGCATTTGTCAATAGCAACTAATGATACAACCGAGACACGAGTGTAATGACCCAGTAGGTAAAAAACAGTGGTAATGGAAGAAACCAACGTAGAAACTAACCCACAAAATACCCCAGAGGGGGAAAGAAAGTCGTTCTGGTGCATATGTGGTCGGCGAGAACTGCGACTAGAGATTGTCTTCTTCTGCCAACTGATCGTTATATACACAGTCATTGGCATATCACTATTTAATCTGTCTCGAGCCAGCGTCGACGAGGTCGAGGGCAAGTTGTGGATAGCTTTTCTAGGCAGCTGTCTGGGTTACATGCAACCAAACCCTAAAATATGAGCTTCTACCTGACATTATCGAGCAATGCTTCGCCGAACATATTTCCCAAGAACTCACCAGGTCACTATTTCGTCAAGTTACCGCATAGAGGTGAGTCAATATTGTGAATTGGGTCTGGCTGAAATTCAATTCCCCAACTACTACTGTAATGTGTTAGAGAATGAAGTATGGCTAAGATACATCCTACCCAATGGTAGAGTGATAAGAAAGGTGTGTCCCTCAGGCCTGTACAGTTCACCAGACTCGTTTATAGCTGCACTGAATCGCCTAATGAAAGATCGGAAGGTGGACGATCAACTCTGTGTTCTATTCCATTTCGACAATGCATCAATGAAAGTCATCGTGAAAATACTCGAACCTGGGGCCACTATTACATTTAGTGAGAAGTTACAAGAGATACTAGATACAATTGAAGGTGAAGGGCCGAGAGACCTGCGAGATGTCTACGTATACTGCGATCTCATTGCGACAAGACCAGTTGGAGACGTCATGGTCCCACTACTAAGGACGGTTCCTATCATGAAACAGCAATCGACTTCAGTGTTTCGCGCCTACGACAAACCTCACAATATACCGCTGAATCGTTACTCCTTCGACACGGTGGAAATACTTCTAACCACTGATACGGGCACAAAGGTCGCATTCACTACCGGGACTTCAGCGCTGACGTTACATTTTCGAGTTCGGAAGAGATCAGACCTAGAATTATGGTGAAATATGGGGTGGTACATCGAAAACCTCAGACTGTCCGAAGACATGATGTGCCCGACACTCAGATGAATGATGCCTCAGGTATCTACAAGACTCAGATATCAGCCCATTAAGCAGGAGACCAGTTTTATGATTACATGCTAAGTGACATGTACATACCATGCTACCAACCGAAAAAACCAACCTACTCAGACAATGGCGTGTAAAAATCCAGAAACAACAGACAATGTGTATAGCTGTGTATGTGAAAATAAAACGTTGTGATGATACTATGTATATAATCTCATATCACATCATCCATTTATAACAGAGCAACAGGACACGAATGAACGCAGAGGCCAATCTGGAAAAAGTCTGAGTTTATTGCAGGAGGCATGTTCATATCAAAAATGTAGCATATTATACAAGTGTAGACTCACGTCCTGCCGGGCCGAGGACTTGGTCGTAACTAATCTCTTCCTGCCTCTACGTCAACGCGTGAGCGTCCTTAGATACTTAACTACTGGGTGCTCACGCGTGCATCACCTAAATCTACGACCCCCTAGTTATACTTCAAGATGACTACCCGCTAAATTTATATTCTTACCCATCTTACCCCAAATAATCCTATACCAAGCGTTATTCTCCCAACCGCAAAAATCACAAGCAACCCGCTTACATGTCTTAAACAACTTTAACATGGCCCCCTCCTAACCACTGACTTTTATTCATTACTCCACTGTCATCTTTCTACTCCTACAACTTTACTACTCTACTACTTATGTCTAATAGACACCCGCTATGATCTCTAACCAACCTTACACTTCTTCGTGAACTTATACTTCTTCTTCGTTCACCATCAACATTACACCTTAATTATGTCTTTTATGTTTCCATCGTAACATCGTACATTCTACATTACAAGATCTCACTTTATAAAACAGTTCACAAGCAATCCGTCCAGATATTTCATATGTAACAGTGCGAATTCAATACAAGATGACTTGACTCAATTGGTTCTTTATAAAAATGGTTTATTCATCTTGATGACAGCTGGACCTAACATGGCGTCCTCACAGTTCTGCCCTTGGATCTCGACTGCCCCCTGACAACCAACTACGTCACGACTTGAGCATCTCTCTTCCCATTCTCCCCCGATGCTCAATCGTGCCGTAGCCTTTTCCCATCTACTACTCTACTTCTGTTACACCTCCCCATGTTAATTAAAGAATTTTTCTTGTAAAGGAAAAAATCTTTACTCCTAATCCCCTTACTCTATTCCCTCTTTTTCCTTACCTCTCACAGTTCCTCTAATCTTCCCCAAACCAACTCCAACTTAAGTAAATATTCTATTCTTTAACTCTTTCCCGTGCTATCTATCAACCCACTTCTTCTTCGTTTCTGGCCCTTCAAAAACATAACATATTTACACATCGTTAATAACATTTAAATCTCAACTTTATACAATACATCATAACACATCTTCTTAAATACTTCTTTTTCTCTTCATAAGCAATCCGCTTAGAATTTCAAACGCTGTACTCTTCTGATACCAACTCCCTATTGTCATCACCAACCACACTAATTCTCCACTTTTAATCAACCTGAAATCACTCTCACACGATAGAAAGACAAAGAATCGGTGGCCACCGGTATTTAAAAGAAGCAGTAGAACTCTTTCACCCAAAGACCACACTCAACTAAATCACACACCCCTTTACCCCCCTATGTCACTTGAGACTTTATGTAATAAAGTCTAAAACAATTATATCTCCTACAGTACCACTCATTATGGTAACAGTTTACGCTGCTATCTACAGCATCAAATACCAACCAACAACTTCCAATTATCTATATATTACAGACACTACTACTTTTATGGCTCTGAACCTTACTTCAACCTCACATTGTAATGTTAACCACAAAACACATCCCGAGGACACAATTAAAAAGGTCCATTATCCCTTAAGACCTATTCCAATATACATCACCTCAGTTAACTAATCTTCTTCTATACCTCACTCAGAATTCTCTAGCCGAAAATTTCAGCGACCCCCTTACTGTCCATTTATTATGGGCACATCAACTAAAACCTCCACTTATGCCGTTATCAACAGCAACCATATACTACCCCTGAACTCATGTGTGTGATTGCTTGCAACTAACTTTCAGTCCATATATCACGGACTCTCAAAACTCCCTTGTCATTATGTCTCCACTATGTTCATTTCTCATTAACACACTTACACCCCTTTACTATTGTACTGTTATCCACAGTGTCTAATCAAACATGGATCCAATTCATGTTTACTCTGTCTGGGGTAATCTTCTTATTCTTCTATAACCCAGCAATCTCGTGTATAACATGGCTCTTTTGACCCCACGGAAACTATATTCAAAACTTTTCTCACATTTACCCCACTGCTATATTCATTAATCTTTTCTTCCTCCATATGGCTTCCAATCCATGTATTTCCAATCAATGCTGACTTTGGTGTAACTCTAAACTTTCCCATAACCATCCCCGGTATATGTTTCCACTACTTCATAACCATATCTACTTCATTATGCTGACTATCACAGCAATATCATATACCCATGAACAAAGATGATGTGTCTCTCTACTAGTCCTCAGTAGTTTTATTAACTCTTTTCTGAACGAAGGGTCTTAAACAAAGCCCCATGGATTTTCTTTATTCTAGACAAACCCATAACTAATTGTAAATTAAACATAACTTAATTAACTACTATTTATCATACAAAACAGCGAAATAAAATCACAACAGGATATCTTACCCCCCCCCCCAAGTTTTTTATAACTTCATTTATGTTTCCCCTCATCTCAATTAAAGGTATGATGATGATGGTGATGATGATGGTGATGATGATGGTGATGATGATTAAAATAATACAACATACATCCTAATCTATTTTTACCTAATACTACTGGTCTCTTTTACGGACCAGTAGTTTATATGCACAATTCTAAGAACACAATAATCCTATTCTTCTTCTTTTCGTTCATCCGGAGTGTTTTTTCAGATGTGATTGCGGTGTGTCTGTTATGCGCCCTTGGGCCGAAACCCGTAGGCCAACACATCGACTTTAGCGTGCTTTTTTGACCAGGTAGCATTCCTGGGAGACTCTCACTTTTGTGGTGCCATCTGCAACCATGCTGGCCAAGGTTGAACGGTCGAAGACAACGGTCATACCTCAAAGGAAAGCAGGGACAGTCCATAGCATTTGCCGCCATCCAAGGTTGCTTCCATAGTTGCAGGGCCGACGCATAACGCCCTGGATCTGGGCTCACCGAGGGAGATCGTCACGTCCTGCTCATGGCTGCTTTAAATCCTCACTTCAATATATTGGTCACTTCGTTTCCCCGGGTCATTCCCGCACAAACCAGACAGGTTTGCAGACGGCATCCACTCAGCGAGATTTCGGACATGTGCTTGTCGTTACGCCCATCAGAGCTTTTCCAGGCACAACAGACATTCGGAAAACCACCCAGTCAGAGCTGTTCCGAACAAGAGCGGCATTCGGAAACTAGGTAGTCAGAGCTGTTCCTAGCACGAGACATTCGGACGAGACATTTCACTCGGACGTAATTGCGTAGTGTCAATTTTTAGTTTGCCACCCGTAGGACGACACTTCCGACTTCAGCGGACATTTTTTAATGAGGTTAACCTTCCTCTGGTTTCGAGGCACGTTGGACTGTTGTGATGTCGCTAACATCTCAGCTGGTCAAGATAGAACGATGAACGACATCGTGGTCGGCCCTCAAGGGAAGGCAGGGGCAGACCATGAGCATTCCCTTGCTATCCAAGGAGGCTTCCATAATTGCAGAGCCGGCACATATTGCTCTGTGACTGGGCTCAAACGAGGAGTTGCCACGTCCTGCTCATGGCTGCTTTAGTTCCTCACTTCCATGTGTTGGGCAACCCGTTTGCCCCTGATCGATCAGCACACACCAGGGACGGTCAGACTGCGAGCGACACCCACTCGGTAAGCTTTTGACTTTTTGTACTCGCTCACGAGGTAGGCTACTCCCCCAGCTGAGAGCCTTCGAACTTGTATCAGACCTGAGCATGTAGCTTGCTCAGTATCACGCCTTTATTTTTCGAAAGGTGGGTATCGGCCTGGCTCTCAGGTCCAAGGGTTTGTGGCTTAGAGGCGTTCAGCCACAGCCCTCGACAGGGAGCCTTTAGTGTTTTGTCCGGACCAAGATATTCTGCCTTCGTGCGCCTGATTTAAATATTTGACTGCTATCCTCAGTCTCACCTGCAGAGCAGCAGGTTGTGTCTCTCTTAGTCTGGTCCCTATCCCATTAGCCGTCCGATATGTAGTTTTCACCCATCGGCAAGCACATGGGGTCGATGGGACACGCAAGCTCCCCCACCACGGCAAGGTGGAGACACATCGGGGGAGATAATCCTATTCTAAAATAACAACCATCATTTTACAGAGCAAAAAAAAACAAAACATATTATATATGAGGCATTTAAAGCTCAACTTCAATAAACACAACTGTCTTCTCACTAAAGATAAGGTTTTCAAAAAAATATAATTCACTTAGAATTAACTACGTAAAGTGGCCCCTCAACATTGGCCTCCTATACGAACTAATGTAACACATATCTATTCCTACAAGTCATTCCACTTATAATCGTGAAAACACAGCAAGTCCCTGCCAAGTATGTATATCTGTTAACTACAGACCAATATCTTAACTTAGAACAATATCTGTTCTCTCTACAAAAAAAATCATTAATCAACAACGATTTTCTCCCCTCACTATTCTCTATCTTTTACAAAACTAACTTCCAACACATCACAAATATCTTAAGGAAGCACTGTGAACTACAGGTCACTCACCCTATCTATTATTAATGTGGCGACTATCTCAATGTCATCTCAATGTACCAGCCGTCATCTATCTATCAATAGAACCTGTGGCTCGGCACACCAATTGTTTCCCTTGGCTTTGTACAAAACATCGCTACAACTTCTTAATCATTATTACCGTTATCTACGGTATCTCCAGCCTCCTACGTCTAACAAAACTTTGTCTATTTATTATAGACCTCTCACCAATACATTTACTTACTGTACTAATAACTAATTCAACTTTTTAAGTTTCTCGTCTAACCGACGCAACTAACACTTCCTTCTCCTGCATCAGTACTTTTAACGTCACACCATAACTACTCTAAACTATCCTCAAGTCTCTCCTAGCGATGATACTAGTCACACTTATCGGAACACATTCTCCTCATTCATTTAACTATCCTTATTTACCTTCGTATCTTTCACTCTTCTTCTTATTCTTTCAGAACAGCAACCCACGCCACTTATAACTGACAACGACCTCACTTTGCTCATTTCTCAGTATTAGGCATACTTCTACATGTCCCTGTCACGAATACTAAACATGTTTTATGAAACATCATTCAGAATGTTAACTCTCTTTCCGTCAACCTGTCATACAACTTACATAATTTCCTTCCAACGTCAGATATTCTAACGAAAAGACATCATAATTATCTAATCACTTTCTTTCTATCTCTCAATTTTCGCATACTCTACGTTCCACGTTTTATCAACGTCACTTATCAACCACTCTTCGCATATTCACACGGACAGTGATACACAACCTCGCTCTCATTTCACGACTATTCTCGCTTCGCGACAACCTAAAGTGTCTACACTATTACTTCAAAAACGAACCACTTAGACGCCAATTCAACATTCGAGCAATCACTCACCACAATCCAAGCGTATCGACTTCCTCTACACACATTGACACACGATATATCAGCGCCACTATTATATTTTGTCTATGTACTTCACTTAGGCGACGTCAGCACACAGTTATACTCACGTATGAACAACGCATAACCAGACGAATTACTCCACAGGACTTTCACAATTCACTGCTTTCTTATTTCTACTTTTCTTAATCATTCACTCCTTTACGAAGGTCATACCCTACACATTACCTCTCGCAACTTATATTGCTTTCACAGCACCATCTACTATCTCTTCAAAACAAACCTCCTTTCACTGAACCACTAACCTCATTTTATACTTCTCCACACAACAACTTTCTCAGATTAAATCAACTCATCTTTCTCCACAAGCACGACGTAACTCGTATTCTTCAAGCATCAACTTCTACATTCGCGTTCTATTCTCGCGTTCAACTGGCTATTTTACACACAGGATACTCAATTCCTCCTCGATCTATATCTCCTCACCAGACACTCTCGGTTCACCTGTCAACAATACTATACTTTCTTCTCAAACCAACAAGCAAAACTATCTCAGACATCACGTCATAGCTCTGAGTCAAACCATTTCTAGTACGAACATTCATACTTAGTTTATCTCTCACTCTCTACTAATTCTGTGCTGAATCTCCTCTACTTTAATTACACCAGTTATACATCACTCGACGTGATTAACTCTCTGTATCTTTCCATTCCGGACAAAGGAGTATTTTTACCTAGTTTACTCTCCCTACATCACAACCAAACACACGATATCCTGTATTACGTAATCCACGTAGAATATCATTTGCCGTACTTCTCTATCCTCAACAACATTATCACCTACCCTGTACTATGCTACACCAAAAAAATTCACCTGTCTATTTTAGACAGCTCATATATCTATATGCTCAAACCGCCAAAACTATTCCATTTGTCCTTCGTCACCCAAAGAATTTTAACAATTATAGAGTGTGTCCAAGTTAAATATTTCATTGTCTCTCAATACATTAACCCGTCTTTCTCTTATTATGTCCTCTTCCCTATCTGTTGTCCACCTGTTAAAGTACTCAGGTCTTAATTCTCTGAGTTTTCTTATGTTATCTTCTGTTGTCGAGGAGTAAATTCCCGCTATCTGTATATCGCTATTCTTCTTCTTAAATGTTTTCTTCTTATTTCCTTTATTTGCGTCGGTCTGCTCACTGTTTCCTGTATACCTTACGTAACGTTTGCACCTCTCCATCTCGTCTTCAGATGACACACTAATAATAGTTCCTTCATCAGATTCATTGTAGTAGTTCACTGCAGCCACGTCGATTCTATTCCCATAGTCGCCTTTAGAACGTCTGACTTTCTTTCTCTTTCTTGGTATTCGTCTCTTAGCCTTCCCTACTTTCTTGTCATATAAACTAGTATCTAGTTCTAAAGAGTCACTAACCAAAACTCTGTCCGTCTGTCCACCAGCAACTATACCGTATGAGGGAACATCACGCTTCGAGTTGGGATCTGCTCGTAGTGCAATTCTCTCATTCTCCGAATTATCCGTATTTATATCTGCTTCAGCATCACCGTATTTACCACAATGTGCGGCGGTAGAAACATCTTCCCCGTAACCTGAGCTCTCACACCTAATATTTCTACACCATTTGGGGATAAATTTCATATCTATATTTGAGGAACTTGACATGACAGTACCTCTATTAACTATCATACTACTATTTCTTTCTTCAATACTTCTTCTCTTTGGCTTTCTTTCGTTCTTGGTTCTCGTCTGTCTATCTTTCTTAACTTCAACCTTGTCTCCCTTAGTCAAGTGAGTTGGTTTTGACTGAGTTTCTATTAAGTCAGTTTGACTTCCCTTTGTCATCTTGCTGTCTGGTTGTACCTGGACCTTTTTCTCTACTGTATCTACCTGAGTCTGTGTACTATTTTCTATCATATTACCTGCCTGCGTCTGTGTCTCTCGGTTTCTTTTCTTTACTAATATCGTCGTCTTCTTTTCCTGTTCCATCCTAATATTGGCCAGTACTTTAGGAGTCGTTGAATTCTTATCCTTGTGTTCTACTCTGTCCTTCGATCCTGACTTCAAATATTGTCTTTGTCTCTTTTCAAACCAGTCGTTAAGTCTTTTTCTAGCGGTTGCACTGTGAGAGGGCCAGTCCCATGATTTCCTTGAAAGGTTTCTCTCACGGCCATTTTTGTATTTATATCCACTATACCAGTCCGAGCTTTCACCATTTCGTCTGTTCTCACCGTCTTTTACCCTATAACCATTAGACTTTGGTTCATCATAACTATATTGTCTTCTGTCTTTATCAAGCAGTGGCTGTCTCCTGTTATTCTTTCTTACTCCATTGTAGTCTACCTTAAATCTATAAGGGTCCTGTCTAGTCGTTCTGTTCTTCAACGTTTCCACAAAATTCTCTACTTCACTAACTGCCTCCCTTAATTCTCCCAACCATGTACTAATACGTTGTAATTCTACATATAAATAACTCATTTTTCTACTTCTTCTTATGCATATTCCTTGGTACCTGAAAAAAAAAAACTCGAAGTCTTGAACTCAGCCGAAATTATGCCTGTTTCTCCACTGTGCTGTGATGGGTCTGCTATGCTGAAATATTTATACTTATATGAGCAAACAAACAATCAATTCTGATTAATATCCAATCTTAATTAAAGAATTCAATTATTTTCTATCCAATATCAAATATGTTACCCTTTTATTTTTCTTGTTGAGGTTATCTTTCCAACCGAAAATGAAGTCCTTGGCGTCTATGTCTCTGTCTACTGAGTTTGAGAAAGCCGGTACTCGAGTACTTGAACTAAGATCGACAAAGCGGCTTCTGTAAGGCGCAAAAATGCTTGACTGTACTCCACAGGCCTCGATAGGGCACAACAAAACCTCACAGGGCCTCGATAGGGCACAACAAAACCTCACAGGCCTCGATAGGGCACGGCAAAACTTCACAGGGCCTCGATAGGGCACAACAAAACTTCACAGGGCCTCGATAGGGCACGGCAAAACCTCACAGGGCCTCGATATGGCACAACAAAACCTCACAGGCCTCGATAGGGCACAACAAAACTTCACAGGGCCTCGATAGGGCACAACAAAACTTCACAGGCCTTGATAGGGCACAACAAAACTTCACAGGGCCTCGATAGGGCACAACAGAACCTCACAGGCCTCGATAGGGCACAACAAAACTTCACAGGGCCTCGATAGGGCACAACAAAACCTCAATGCAGTGGAGCCCACAAATAGTCTGACTGCGTCCAAAAAATTATAGGTCAATCAATGAAAGAACGAGGCATTTATCTGCTGTCCTGATTGTTAATGGTCATTTCTATTATTTTGCCTTGATGATATAAGTTGTCCGAACTCAACATGGAAAAATTTTGAATTGTGGTCACGTAAGTCTTAAAGTTTTTGTTTCTTTTGAGTAACCTATGAAATTTTGGTTGGAGGCGAGTAAATCTTAAAGTCTTTAACTAACCTTTGCAACTTTGATTAAAGTCAAGGGCTCAACTTGATGGAGTTATTTAAAAATTCTTGCTCACCTACAATGTTGGCCATCTTTCCAAGTTCTTTGGTTTTCGTTCAACTTGCGTGTAGAATCGTGCTGAAATAACTCTGTCTCCGGACAATTTGTTTGAGCAGAACAAGGACCTTTTACATTTTGAAGCTGCCTCTTCGAGTTTCTTCAAGGTGTCGGCCTAGATAGTGGTTTGTTATGACTCCCGCCGCGACAATCTCCAACTAAGTAGCCTGGTCACGGCACCATTTCGCTATTGTAACAGTGCGAATTCAATACAAGATGACTTGACTCAATTGGTTCTTTATAAAAATGGTTTATTCATTTTGATGACAGCTGGACCTAACATGGCGTCCTCACAGTTCTGCCCTTGGATCTCGACTGCCCCCTGACAACCAACTACGTCACGACTTGAGCATCTCTCTTCCCATTCTCCCCCGATGCTCAATCGTGCCGTAGCCTTTTCCCATCTACTAATCTACTTCTGCTACACATAGACACATATGTCCACCAAAATCATTGGTATATAAACAAAAATTAAAGATTATCATGCGTTATGCAACATATCATATTCTCACGAACATCAACGAAACAACACAGAATAGACATAGAAATGGTGGGTGCGCACCCAGAAAATAGCAAGAAGTAGTCACATTTATCCTCCCTTGCACTCACAAAACTTTATAAAATAAAGTTTTCAAAAAAAAAAAAAAAAAAAAAAAGAATCATATAATCCATGAAAATGATATGTTCTCCAATTTGTTCATAGTAAATATTCTTGTCAAAAGTTACGTCGATCTAAAACTCCATCTTTATACTCTCAAGATTAAAAATATCTGTATCATTTGTGCGGCCAACAGCAGCTAGTAAAACTTTATAACTGTACCATATCAGTATGTTTTATACTATATCAGTATCTTTTATTTATAACACACCTTCCCAAACCTCCATGGCTTTCGATCCATGTTCAAAACAAAAATTTACTTCTACTTATTTCATGCTGTAAACACGGCGTCCTTTTTGAGTTAAACCAATCTCCCCCACAATATTAACGCTGACTAGCACAGCACCTATTACAACCCCCTACATCCCATTATAAACATCTCTGGCATTCATTGTTCATGAACGTATCTAATTTCGTTCTGGACCATATGTGCTGCTATCTCTGACCACCCCAGTTAAATTAAGCTTTCAAACATGGCCCTCACTCCATGTTTGTCTAACTTACCACTACTAACAATGCGAATATGTCTCTCTTTATAGTCTAAAGTCGTTTGCTTATTATTATCTGAACGAAGGATCCTATTACTTATTCAATAAGGTCCCACTCTTTACTTAGAGCAAAATAATAACAGTTTTTACAACAAGTCTTAACAGTCATCAACTTAATATCTGATTTTAAACAAAGCAAAATAACTGAAACCACAATTTTTGAGTCATTAAAAACCAAGCGTAATATAAAACAGAACGCTTTCCCCCCAAATTATTCCATCATCATCATTTATCCCCAACATTTTCATAATAAAACAAGCATCAACTTAAATCAAGACACAATTATTTAGTATCATTGCCGGTCTCTTTTACTGACCGGTAGTTTGCACGTAAAAGACTGAAAACACAACAAGTCATATCCTAAAATTAAATGGTAACTAAACAATATGTATCCCGTTAACCACGGTATCCCCATAATGCGAAAATGTCTATTTACTATAGAGCTCATTAATATGTATTGATACTCATATCCCCTAACTTTAAAGAAAATAATATAACGTAATATACATGATGCATCTCATCATCTCATCTCATCATGTTCCTCTTGTACCTTGCGGTGTCGAGGTAAAGTATAAACTTCATGAGAGTGCTCGATTATGGGCTTCATATATCGATATTCCCATGGACTCTGCTATTCCCTCCGTCCAACGTTTACGTGGTCGGCCTCTTCCTCTGTTTCCATCTGGTCTGTACATCATTGCTTGTTGTGGCATACTGTTGACTGGTAACCTACTTGCATAGCAAACCATTTGACTTGCTGCTTTCTAATAAAATATAGTGCTGCTTTAACCCCCACCTTAGTTCCGATTTCTTCATTTCTTATCTTATCTCTTCTTGATACGTTGAGTATTCTTCTCAGAAACCTCATTTCTGTTGTTGTGATTTTTCTTTTCGCTTTTTCTGTCATTGTCCAGGTTTGGCATTGGTAGCATAGAGTTGGTAGGAAGATTGTGTTGTAAAGTGCTTTCTTAGTAGTTATTGATACATGTTTGTTCTTTAGTATTGGTGCCATTTGTCCAATGAGTTGGTTTGCCTTATTGCACCTATTTTCTATCTAGTCTTCTGATCTGCCATTTGATGATATTATACTTCCCAGGTACTTGAAACTCTTCACTTGTTACAAGGAATGTTCGTTTAGGTTAAATTTTGTTGGTTGTTCTTCTTTAGTTATAGTCATTACCTCTGTTTTGCTTGTGCTAATTTTCATGTTATGTTCCCTACACATTTCGTTTAGACTATTCATGTGGTCTTGTAATTCAGCTTCTGATTTTGCTATTAGTGCTTGGTCGTCCGCAAACAGGAGTTCTCTAATGGTTAGATTTGCAGATGGTTCTTCTTCTGTGTTCTCGTCATGCGGTATTTTGCTATCTCTGCTTGGTTGGTTTCTTTACATATGTTGTCTATATATGTTATGAACAAGAGAGTTGACAGGACACAGCCTTGTCGTACTCCAGATCTTATGGTGAAGGGTTCTGAGTGTCCTCCAGTTGCTCTCACCATGCATTCACTGTTGTTGTATAAACTTCTACATAGGTTTGTTAGATGTGTACTCACTCCATATTGTTTAAGGATTTGCCACAACTTGTTTCTATCTACTCTATCGAATGCCTTTTCTTGGTCGACAAAGGCTAAGTAGAGTGTTTCATTGAATTCGATTGATTTTTCTATAAGTTGTCTAAGAGCAAAAATTGCATCTGTGCATCCTTTGTTTTTCCTAAATCCAAGTTGTGTTTCGCTTAGCTGGGGTTCTAAAGTAGTTCGTAATCTTTTTTCAAGAATTTTGCAAAATATTTTCCCAGTATGACTCAACAGTGAAATGCCTCTGTAGTGTGTGCAGTCTCTTTTGCTGCCTTTGTTTTTCCAAATTGGGATAATTATGGCATTTCCCCAATCTCGTGGTGTCTGTTGTTCTACCCAAACATGATTGAATAGTCTATGTAGCCAAGCTGTTCCTACTTCTCTTGCTGCTTTAATTAGTTCATTTGGTATTTCATCCTGTCCTGGTGATTTGTTCAATGGGGCTAATCCTATTTACTTATTATGAGTCACTTTTTTGGACTCATAACCAATTGTATACCTGCTAACGAAAAACACAACAAATCCTAACTAGGCTATCCACTAACCTGCTCTAATTACCACATTCATCTAGAATTTACAGCTACTGTATTTCATTAAACACAGTGTATAAACTGATCTGTCTTCTAACCTCAGTACATAGGTCTCACATTTTAAATCATCGTTAAATTAAGAATTTTCTCTCTTGCTATCTGCAAAATTTCCTATCAATCTGATTGCCATACCTCCACTTCCTCAGTAATGCTAGATTTAGTTTTCTATAAGTGCCAAGTCTATATCAATGTCTTAATTTTCATTACGAGAACTTATAATGTCCTCCTTCATACTACTATTTCCATCAGTGTCTGATTTTTCATCCATTTATTGTTCTTCTGTATTTACGTTACTAGCTTCCAATTTTTTTCCGATCAATATCCAACCTAATCCGTTTATCCTGATTTCTTAATAACCTTTCTAAAACTGGGATATCTTCGTCACTTGATGAACTTTCCCTAATTCTTTTTTGTCTTATAACTTCTCTTTCTCTTTGTCTATCTATTCTCCTTTTCACTGCTTGTCTAGTATTCTTATACGGAGCGTTTCCTTCTTCCATAGACTCAACGCTATCAGGCCTGTATCCGTCATATCCCTCGTTTTCCTCACTCAGAAAAGTTTTTGGTATTGTCTCCGATTGTTCACCCATCACATCATGTAATGGTGGTGTTATTGTTTGTTTTGGTACAAGGACCTTTTCAGGTTCCGGAGGTATCACATATTTAACTCGTCTGACGAGTTGTCCGTCTGAATAAAACTCTTCTGAATAGTTATTATCATTTTTCTTGTCTTCTTCATCTCGTCTCAGGTGTTCCACCTGTGAACGTGCCAGGTGCCCCGTGTTTTGGTTTTTAATCTTATATGAAACTGGGCCTAATATTTCTAAAATATAATACCCTGGAATCCAACAACTATAAAATTTTGAATTTCTTTTATGTTTTTTTTTAATAGTAAACTCTATCGCCTACTTTAAATTCTTGCAGTTGTGTGTTTTTATCTGCGTACTTTTTCTGTATTTCTCTAGCTTTAATTACGTTGCTTCTCAATGTTACGTGTGCTTTGTGCATTTCCTGTAAAATCATTTCCTGAAATTCTTCTCCCATATATTTTCGTCGTGGTTTGAGTAAATTGTCAATTGGCAGTATGGGTTCTCTTCCGTATACCAAATAGAATGGTGAAAAACCTGTACCCTCATTTTGATGTGTTCGTATCGCTCCCAATGTAGGTTCTAAGTACAGATCCCAGTCCTTATCATGTTCTTCTACATTTATTGCTAATACATTGTATAATGTTCGATGTTGTCTCTCATTTTTCGCATTAGAGGAAGGTCTATAATAAGAAGTTTTTATGTGTACAATATTCAGATCTTGTAATAATTTCTCAAACTTCTTGTTCATGAATTCTTTTCCGTTGTCTGTAAAGATTGCCTGGGGACAACTAAATCGTGGTATGTACTCTTGTAGGAAGATGTTGATAATGGAATCAGCACTCTTATCTGGAATAGGATAAACTTCTGGCCATAAACTATAGCAATCCACAATATGTAGTAGATATATATATATATTCCCCGAGAGCGTCCTAGGATGCGGACCTGAGATATCCAAACTTATCTTTTGCATGGGGAATTGGGGAATATCAGTCTCCTGCAGGGGACATTTGATTACTTTCATATTTCTTAATTTGCATTTCTCACAGGCGTCAACGTACTTATAAACGCTCTTAAACATATTTGGCCAATAATACTTATTCTTAAGGGCTTTGATCAATTTGTCACGGCCGAGATTACCATTTTCGTCATGATATGCCTTCAAAATCTCAATTTCTAAATGTTTTGGGATGTATTTTCTTAATACACTGTCTTCACTCTTTTCATTCACATAATATAACTGTTTATCTTCCTGTAATTCGATAAAGCTCTTTTAAAAACTGTTTTCACCTGTTTCTTTCAACTTCTGTTTTATTTCTATTATTTTTGGGTCCATTTCTTGTTCTTTTTCCATATCAAAATGTACTAAGCGAGGTTCTTCCGCTATTTGTTCAGAATCTTGTTCTGTCTGTGAACTTCCAAAAACTGGATACAGAATTCTGGATAATAAATCAGCGCATGTATTTTCCTTACCTGATATATATTCTACTTTTGCATTATATCCTTGTAATTTTAGCGCCCATGTTTGTATTTTCCTGTTCTGTACTGGTGCTTCTAATAAAGATTTTAATGGCATGTGATCAGTTTTAATAACGAAATTGGCGTTATGTAGGTAATAATTTAGTTTCTTCAGGGCATATAGCGTATGCCTCTTTTTCCACTGTCGACCACTTTTTTGAGACTTACTAAGTTTGTGTGACAGAAAGTAGATTGGTCTTTCGTTCTTAACTCCTGGTATTCCTGAATTTTCGCCTTCATATGGTTGCGTTAAACATGCTCCTATGGCATTATCTGAAGCATCTGTATATAAAATCAATTGTTTGTCTAGATCTGGATATGCCAATAATGGAACTATTGTTAAACTATTTTTCAAAAAATCAAATGTTTTCTGACAATCTTCATTCCATTTAAATCTTGCGTATTTGTGATGGGTTCTGCTATTTGTACAAAATTTGGGATGAAACGACGATAGTACCCACACATACCGATAAAAGCTCTGACTTCCCTTACGTTGGTCGGAGAAGGTAATTCTCTAATGACTTTCACTTTGTCCTGATCTGGTTTAATTCCTTCTCTATCAATGATGTAACTCAAGTATTTGGTCTCCGTTTTCAAAAATTCACACTTACTCAATTTCAGTTTAACATCGTGTAGTCTTAGCCTGTCAAAGACTAATATTACATGTTTTAGGTGGTCTTGTACGTCTCCTGATGTATAGATCAAAATGTCATCTATGTATGCCAATGCGAATTTTTGCATCCCTTCTAATACCTGATTAATTAATAACATATAATGAGAAGGGGCTGTCTTGACTCCAAATGGCATACGTAAGAATTCATACGAACCCACGTGAGTACAGAAAGCACTTTTCTTCTGAGCATCAGGTGACATGGGAATGCACCAAAATCCCGACCTAGCATCCAGCGTAGTGAAAAAAGTAGAACCGTTTAGTAATCCTAAAATGTCATCTATCACTGGTAATGGATATGCTACGTTCTTGGTGATCTTGTTTAGCGCCCTATAGTCACAACAGAACCGGTGTGAAACATCAGCTTTGGTCACTATTACAATCGGAGATGACCACTCTGACTTTGATCTTGTTATTATTCCTGCTATTAGCATATCCTCTATAGCTTTTTCTACAATTTCTCTATTCCTTAAAGGAGTTCTATACGGTTTCAAACTAATTGGTGGATGATTTCCAGTGTCTATTTCCATAACTGTTTTAGTCTTCCCCAGTTCTAAGTCGTTGACTGCAAAAACATCTTGGTTCTCTTTTATTAGTTTTTCTAATATTTCCTTATTCTCTGGTGAAGCTTTTAACTGTGATAACAATTCTTGTTCTCTCTTAAAGAGTGACGTTGTTTTGTCTACTGAGTGTATTTGAGATGGATGTTCTCTGAATGCATGGATCAATTCATCATTCTGTACATTCCAGCTTCTTCTACGTCTATTTCTGATATTTTTTCTTTTAGTGGGAGTTTTCACATCCTTACTGTTTGACATTTCTTCTCTTCCTGTTGTGAATATGGAGTTAGGATCATGTGCTACTTTGGCGGTCACACAGCCTCTATAAATTTAATCTCTTTCCCTGTGTTGTTAATAATCATCACTGGAAAGCTAAAGTGTTTGTCTAGTGTCATTATTCCATCTGGGACCTCTAGACCAGGTTCTTCTATTATCTCTTTTTCCAACTCTGTTATTCTAACTGTTTGTCCAACCGAAAAATACGGATTATTTTTCATTTTTGCCTGTATCAGATTAACAGTTTGTGGTTTCAAAGTCATGGACGTTTTTACTCTGACTAGTGCCGATACGTGCATATCCTCCTCTAAGTCCACATAAACGTCTTGAAATCTCAACTTATGTAAGTCAAAATAAAGTCTTACACTATTTTTCAGTAAGAAATTCCTACTTAGGATCATGTTCCTACTTAATTATTTGACTAAATGGAAAAGGTGTCTTACATTTATCCCTCCTAATTTGAAATTTATCATCGTTTGACCGACCACCTCTAAATTTTGTCCGGTAACAGAATGAAGGGTGTCCTTATTCCTGAATATTCTGAAATTCTTTAATATGCGGTATAAAAAAATTTCCTTAATCACGGTGACTTGAGGTCCCGAATCAATCAATGTTCTAATTCTAAATTTTCCTATTTCTATTATGCATGAACTGGGGTCAGTTATATTCACTGAGAACTGTTTTATCTCTCCAAGTTGAGGCCATTTTCTATATTCTCTATTTCTCATATACTTGTCATTTGGGTAATTGACATATTCCTTGATTCTTGGGACCTTTTTATTTTCCCCCCTACTGCGGGTCCTATTCAGTAAGTGGGACGCCAGTTTCCCTGACCTCCTGATCTTGCAAATATTCTCTGCCTGTCTCCAAAATGTCTACTTGTTCTGCTGTTAACATTTCTATTCTGTATATTTGCTTGGACACGTCTGTTGCCACAAAATTTATAACTGTGTCCCCTCTGTCCACAATTCCAACAGACCATATTTGTGCCAATTACTGTCTCTCTTATAGGATTTCTCATTTGTCTCCCTCTATCGTAAGTACTTTCATTATTTCCCTGCAGTGTCTGTATTTCTCCCCGTCTTCTCCATCCATATCTTGTTTGTCCTATTTCCACAGGTTCCTCCATTCGGTCTTCTCTATTTCTTCCTATTTCTCGTCCTACCCTTAATCTAAATCTCCTTCTCAAACTTTCTTCTTGTATGGCTATATCCACAGCCTGTGATAACCTAGCTGGATTTACCCTTATTAACTTGAATTTCAGTCCATTCGACGTTATTCCATCCACGAAAATTCCAACTAGCATCCTTTCTACCTCTTCTCCTTGTAAATTCTTTCCTAGAAATGCCTCTTCAGCTAGATTAATTAGCCGATCACTATACAACTGAACACTTTCTCCATTGTCTTGTCTAGACTGTCTCAATACTGAAAATGGGTGTTGGGGATCTGTGATCTCTGCGTATTTATGTGCTAAATCATCTTTAAAATGTTCCCAAGTCTCATCTACTCCTGCTTCTAATTTTTTCCTAATATGGTCCGATACTGGCGTTACACTTGTCTGGTAAGTAAATTTTTTCTTCTCTTCATCTGTGGCTCCTACCAAAAATGCGTGTTTCTCGATTGATACAATCCATTTTTTTTTTAAATATCTGGCCTGACCACTGAATTTCTCAATATCAATACCTATGCTCTGTTGTTTCAAGGCTGTGTACAACTTAGATATGGCCCTACCTACCCCACGTAGAACCTGCGTCAAGGTAACTTCGTCCTGTGCCATTTTACTATCTTTGTTAACTATATTAATTAACTTCAATCAATTATAGTACTTAATTATAATAATGTAATCACATTTATAATAAAAACAAGATTTTAAGATTAAATTTACATTATTCAGCCTGTCTTCAACGGCGGCGTAGTAAGTCTGTAATTTCCAACAAACGACAACGTTCTTCAAACTCGTAGGCCCCGTAAACTTCTCAACGACAGCAGTGTTTGCTTCAGTTGCATGTCGGCTTCGGAAAACGTGTTGGCTTCTGACTCCACCCCTTGGACAGCTAGTAAAAAGCGAATTGGAACTGTCCTTACTCTTGGGCAGTTAGTATAAGGCTAGTAAAAGGCGATTTGGAATTTCTTCAGCCTTGAGCAGTTGGTAAAAAGCGATTTGAAATTTCTTCAGCCTTGAGCGGTTGGTACGAAGCGATTTGAAATTTCTTCAGCCTTGAGCAGTTGATAAAAAGCGATTTGAAATTTCTTCAGCCTTGAGCGGTTGGTAAAAAGCGATTTGAAATTTGTTCAGCCTTGAGCAGTTGGTAAAAAGCGATTTGAAATTTGTTCAGCCTTGAGCAGTTGGTAAAAAGCGATTTGAAATTTCTTCAGCCTTGAGCGGTTGGTAAAAAGCGATTTGAAATTTCTTCAGCCTTGAGCGGTTGGTAAAAAGCGATTTGAAATTTCTTCAGCCTTGAGCAGTTGGTAAAAAGCGATTTGAAATTTCTTCAGTCCATAGCGGCTATCAAATAAACGTCTGCCCTTGAAATGATGTTTGACTTTGAGCGGCCTTTAAAAATGGCTGATTTGAAATGAAGTCAAACTTGAGCGGCCTTCAAAGATCGTCCGACTTAAAATGAAGTTGGACTTGAGCGGCCTTCAAAAGCGACTGACTTGGAATGAAGTTTGACTTGAGCGGCCATCAAAAATAACTGACTTTAAATGAAGTTGGACTTGAGCGGCCTTCAAAAGCGACTGACTTGGAATGAAGTTTGACTTGAGCGGCCATAAAAAAATAACTGACTTTAAATGAAGTTGGACTTGAGCGGCCTTTAAAATTAATTGACTTGAAATTTTACGCCATCTCTTCAGCCTTGCGCGTGCAGTTGACAACAAAGTTCATGGCGTGTGTTCTTTACAAGTTCCCAGTGGTGCATCAATACAATCTGAACAAGTTAATGTGTAGTTTGGAGAACACTTCGTTTGGCCGCGGCAACCCGAGCAGAAATCCTGGTCACGGCAACTTTTCATTTCCTATAACAGAGCAACAGGACACTAAGGAACGCAGAGGCCAGTCTGGAAATAGTCTGACTTTATTGCAGGAGGCATGTTCATATAAAAAATGTAGCATATTATACAAGTGTAGACTCACGTCCTGCCGGGCCGAGAACTTGGTGGTAACTAATTTCTATCCTGCCTCTGCGTCAACGCGTGAGCGTCCCTAGATACTTAACTACTGGGTGCTCACGCGTGCATCACCTACTAGATCCCTTTTCCCTTTGCATGCCATGCCAACTAAACCCTTGAACAGAGCTACTCTATTATACATTTCGTATAATGACATTATCCATTTTTTATTCTTCAAAAAAAAATGAACTGAAATATTGTAAAATGTACTTGAAATACTGTAAAATAAACAGGCACATATTATAATTACGTCTTGGTTGTTGAATTTTTGTTAGTGTTTACGGTGTATATAGTTGTCATGTGATGAGAGAATGATACATATTGGTGACAAATTCAATAAATATTTCAACAAAACTAAGGAAACGGGTTAACCAAAGTAGAAAAAAACTGACGACCATAGTCTAACCCAGACAGCTGCCTAGAAAAGCGATCCACAACTTGCCCTCGACATCGCTGAGGCTGGCTCGAGACAGATTAAATAGTGATATGCCAATGACTGTGTATATAACGATCAGTTGACAGAAGAAGACAATCTCTAGTCGCGGTACTCACCGACCACATATGCACCAGAACGACTTTCTTTCCCCCTCTGGGGTATTTTGTGGGTTAGTTTCCACGTTGGTTTCTTCCATTACCACTTTTTTTTTACCTACTGGGTCATTACACTCGTGTCTCGGTTGTATCATTAGTTGCTATCGACAAATGCAAAAATCAGTGCTCGAGGCGCTCCTTGTGGGACATTATCGGTACTAAGGAGACTATTTTCTGAACTTAGCAGTAGGCATAAGGTCACCATACACGGGTTGTCATCTCACTGTCGAGTACCCAGACACGCCAGCGCTGTTCGATTGGTTACGGAAGGAGTGGAATAAGATAAGTCTGCTCCAGTCGTTACATACCACCAAAAGAAATGAATGATGCAGTCAGTCAGAAAGCCACAGTACTTGTTCAAGGTGACTACCGTGTTATAGACAGATCAGGACAAGTCATTATTCTGCATCTCAGAATAGGCCGCATGTATACAAACATTCAGGTTAATGAATCAGCCCTGTGCATGTGTTGATTGGGGTCGCAGCCAGCCGAACACATACTCCAGTTATATGCGATTAGCACCATATATCTCTTTATTATACTAGTATTTTGATCGGATTTAGTCACGTGGTTGTACACTTACACATGCGATCGAGTGCGACGCCATCTTCACCGGTTTTAGTCATGTGTTTCGATTGTATACCTTAGACATATGACCGGAAGCATTGCCATATTTGATCGGCTGTATCGGTATGTTGTCAGTACACTCTGAGTCATCATCCAGTTTTCCCCAAAGACATGTCCGAACACGTTCACGGACGTTCACTCCGCCGACATAGCCCTGTGTTGAGTCACCCGATCGGTCACCTTCAGCTGATGACGATGCTGCTGTTGATGATGATGATGACGATTTTGTGGTGGAGCTGGGTGATGCTGATGATGGTAATCCTGGTGACAGACACTACAGACAATCATGGGTACCGGTTGGTCAGAAAGACATCGGCAAGCTTGCCCAAGAAGCATGAATGCTGGGGCTGACTGCGACGTCCTGTAAATGCAATCCATTACAACTTGACTGTAGTATGTAAAAGATAGACACAACTATAGTACGAGGGATAGCTTTAGTTGTGAGCTGACACCCAATATTGAAGTTTCCTACAAGCGCGCACATGCGCCGGCACGCAAGCACAAAACTCACGCACGCAATTCCCCCACAGCGCCTCTTGATCCACTCATCTTTTTACTACCAGCAAACCTCTTAACACCCACTCCACAGCCACTCCCCAAATATTGAAGTTTTCCTACTAGCGCGCACATGCGAGCGACACACGCAAACTCTCATGCACGGATGCGCACACAAACACACACAGATGTCATGATGGTACACGGGTACCAATCAATGTTGGCGCTGTCTGCAACGTCCTGTAAATGCATTGCATAAACAATGTTGGGACTGACTGCGACGTCCTGTAATAGATATACATCTAGTTTTTGATACACCCTCTTCACACGCACATGACCTGGCTGGCGTTCATTAAAAATGAGAATCGCAAACTTGCCCTAGGACGGCTGACAATCCATAGAATGATGAGGTTGACTGCGACGTCCTGTAATTGATATCACACCCACGCAGGCACACACGCCTACATGTGGGTACACATGCACACGACTGGCATAGTGGTACACGCGCAACTAATCAATGTTGGGGCTGTCTGCAACGTCCTGTAAATGCATTGGATAAACAAGGTTGGGGCTGGTTGCGACGTCCTGTAATAGATAGACAACTATGCGCGCACATGCGCGCACACACACGCAAACACTCATGCACGGATGCGCACACATACACACAGTTGTCATGATGGTACAAGGGCACCAATCAATGTTGGGACTGTCTGCACATTCCTGTAAATGCATTGCATAAACAATGTTGGGACTGACTGCAACGTCCTGAAATAGACAGACAACTAGCTGTTGATACACCCTCTTCACACGCACATGACCTGGCTGGCGTTCATTCTAAATGAGAATCGCAAACTTGCCCTAGGACGGCTGACAATCCATAGTATGATAAGGTTGACTGCGACGTCCTGTAATTGATAGCACACCCACGCAGGCTCACACGCCTACATGCACGCACACACACACACACACACACACACACACGACTGGCATAGTGGTACACGCGTAACTAATCAATGTTGGGGCTGTCTGCATCGTCCTGTACATGCATTGGATAAACAAGGTTGTTGGTGATTCGACGTCCTGTAATAGACAACTAGTTGTTGATACACCCTCTTCACATGCACATGACATGTTTGTCGTTCATACAAAATGAGAATCGCAAACTTGTCCTAGGACGGCTGACAATCCATAGAATGATGAGGTTGACTTCGAAATCCTGTAATTGATAGCACACCCACACATCCACACACGCCTACATGCGCGCGCACACACGTGTGGCATAGTGGTACCTGCGCAACTAATCAATGTTCGGGCTGTGTGCAACGTCCTGTAAATGCATTGGATAAACAAGGTTGGAACTGATTGCGACGTCCTGTAATAGACAACTAGTTGTTGATACACCCTCTTCACCTCAGATGACATGTTTGTCGTTCATTGAAAATGAGAATCGCAAACTTGCCCTAGGACGTCTGACAATCCATAGAATGATGAGGTTGACTGTGAAGTCCTGTAATTGACAGCACACTCATGCAGACACACACGCCTACATGTGTGCGCGCGCGCACACACACACACACACACGACTGGCATAGTGGTACACGCGCAACTAATCAATGTTGGGGCTGTGTGCAACGTCCTGTAAATGCATTGCATAAACAATGTTGGGACTAACTACGATGTCCTGTAATAGATAGACAACTAGCTGTTGATACACCCTCTTCACACGCACTTCATATAGGTATATTTGAGCATATCTTATTTTTTCCTACCCAAAAATTCCCTTCACAACCTGGGCTGTGTCACAATGTTAATTATGTTAACGGTCAACCAGAACGCCTCAATGGTTGTGTTTATCTCAGGTAAGATTAACTGGAGCTGGCCAGCTCTGTTGTCAGCCCGCTTTAGTGTGCATGTTTATCTACCGGTTATCAGTATCCGGCTGGCCCTTGGCTATTGTCGTCTTGGTCCGTTCGTGGTCGGTGAAGCGTTAGTGATTGCTTATGCGCAGGTAAACGGTAACTCAGGGGGAAGTTAGTGTGTAAAAAGGGGAATAATTCTGGTTGAGTCAAGAGACCGATTACTCTCCCCTTGCCATCCGTTTATAATTAAGGGGTATAACTTTGCTGTTTAATAATATTACATATTGTCGTGATTATCTCGGGAAGTTTTGGCTTAAATTAAATGAGACTCGTGGTCTTATATTGACGTAACTATTCTACAGTATACATACAAGACATTTTTGGTGTTTAATTAAGTTTTAGGTTTAATTTTTTAGTATTATTCTATGGATGGCTAGTATATTTATAAACCAGATTTCCACCAAACGCTTAACAGTTATATATGGGTCAGGAAACATACAGAATTAGCATACTGAGCCGTGCAAAAAAGGTTATTAATGCAATCCAAAAATGGATGCTCGGGTTAGTTCGAGAGATGGACTAAATAAATTTCTGTCATATTGACTTCGGTCTTTTTCATCGAAGGAGGGGATCGATATGACTGGGGTTCGATCACACACCCACACACACACACACACAAACACGCACACACACAAACACACACACACACACACACACACACGCAGGGACTCGAACCCAGTTGCCCGACAACTATTTGGTCTACTTATATAAGTATTCCACATGACCTGGGTTTGTCTCGTTGTCCGCCGCAACCGCCGCCCCGCCCCTAGACCGGAAGTAGTCATCACGACAACCGGAAGTAGTCACCCAGAACCAAGAAAATAACCGCCAATTTTTGAAAAAATGTGGGTCCCGAAGGTTCCGGTTTTTGACGTCATCAATATGGAAGTAGACGTTTCGTATAGTAAAATATTATGGAGCAATCCATAAATAATACTTAAATACAACATCCCTTACTACTCATAGGGGAAACAACATTGTCAAATGGATTTTTGTAAGCATAAACAATGCATATTACGCATGATACATTCACATGAGAAAAAAAAAACATTATCAAATGAAAGTTGTAAACATAAACAGTGCATATTGCCATGTTGTGGGACACATCCCCCATCCACCCTCATATCCCGCAGCCACCAACACATCCCCCACCCACCACACCTCCCCCAACCACCCTCACATACCTCCACACACTCACACAGAACCAGGCGAACATACATGCCGCCACACATCCACTGATCCGCCACCCACACACATTTTTCCAAGAAGAAGAAGAAGAAGAAGAAGAAGAAGAAGAAGAAGAAGAAGAAGAAGAAGAAGAAGAAGAAGAAGAAGAAGAAGAAGAAGAAGAAGAAGAAGAAGAAGAAGAAGAAGAAGAAGAAGGAGGAGGAGGAGGAGGAGGAGGAGGAGAAGAAGAAGAAGGAGGAGGAGAAGGAGGAGGAGGAGTAGGAGGAGAAGAAGAAGAAGAAGAAGAAGAAGAAGAAGAAGAAGAAGAAGAAGAAGAAGAAGAAGAAGAAGAAGAAGAAGAAGAAGAAGAAGAAGAAGAAGAAGAAGAAGAAGAAACCACACACACATACCCCCGCGAACCCACACATCCCGCACCTATCTACACACATATCTAGCACTCTCACAATTTTCCCCACCCACCCACACACACATCAGCCAACCTACACCCACTCTCCCACCCAATATTCGCCACCTCTCAACTACACATCCCCACCTATATACACATCCCCACCCATAAACACATCTCCCCACCTGCCCACACATATCCCCCACCCATAACCCAAAAACACACACCTCCCACCCACACACACACCCCGCCACCCACATATACCTCACCCACCCACATCCGCCGCTCACACGCATCTTCTCACAACTACACACCTTCCCCACCCATACACTCATCTCTCACACACATCCACCCACTCACGTACTCATCCATCAGCCACTCACACCCACACATCACCACCCACGTGCCCATCAACACATGCATCTCTCATCTACCCTCCCACCCACACACACCCCAACCACCCAGCCAAACACACATCCCCATCCTCGCATGCATCCTTCAATCACCTGCACATCCCACACATCCCTCACATCTCCCCTCCCACACAAAACCCCAACCATAAGCACATTCCCCCCACACACACATCCCCCACATACATTCCCCATACACATCTCCGTCCACACATCTCCCCACCCACTCACACATCCTCCACCTACAAACATCCTCACCACCCACACATACATCCTCCACCTACTCCCATTTACCCCATCCACATCCACACACTCCCACCTACACAGACATATCCCATTCACAGACACCCCTCACACCGATTACACACCCATCCCCCAACCCACATAATCTCCTACACACCCATTCACCCACCCAAACACACACTCCCTACCCACACCCCTCCCAACCCACCAACACCCACATACTTCCAACTATCCTCTCAAATATTCCCCCCCCCCCCACACACACACATATCCCTCACACACACATACATCCAACACCGACTACAAATCCCTTCACACATCTACACATCACCCATTAACCCATACACATCCCCCAACCCTCCACACATACATTCCCCACATCCCCACACACACCCATATCCCTCACATACATACCCATACACACATCCTCACATCTAGACACATACATGATGCCTCACATGATCACTGAAACTAATAAGAACAAACTCCCACACTTTACACACAATTGAGACACTGACGATTGTCGTGAGAATTCTCGCAATTGCAAGAAGTGGATACAAAATTGTACATATACATTATGTAGCATAAACTTTAGTGATGCAATTCAACTCTCTCTCTCTCTCTCTCTCTCTCTCTCTCTCTCTCTCTCTCTCTCTCTCTCTCTCTCTCTCTCCCACCCACTAACTCTCTCACTCACATCACAGTAATGTTATATTATACATGATAAAATCAAGTGGCATACAAAATGATAAGATGAGAATTAAAAAAACAAAAACTAACAAAACTATGGTATGACATGTGTAGCATTATGGAACAGAATTCCCCATTCCCAGCTCTACACATTCATAAAAATACTTTAAGTCGGAACGGGGGCGTTTCCAGTTAGAAGGACGATTCTTGGAACTAGTATGTTCTAGAACGAGTTGGGGGAGGGCAGCGATATATATGCGCTTGTCTTTTGATTGGTTAATAAGTAATGAGCCCACGCTATTCCTGGGCCATATTTTAAAATCTAATTAGTTGAGCGGGGATTTCACCGGGAGCGGTCGCTAGTATGATGTGATGACCCAACAATGCCCTTAAAGATTCAATAATATATTGTTCTCTGGACAACAGGTACCACTTTAAAACATACTTTAATGTTGTATTTGTGCCTAGTGAACGAATGAGAAGAATATAAGAGTATTTTATGAATAAAATGTGAAAGTGGAAAACCTAACTTCTGTGCGCCAGTATTCTAGATACTGCTTCTTCAACCTTGACATGTCTTTCACGCTGTATACTCCAAGTGCATATCAATCCCTTGTTGTGACTGGTTGCGTATGCTTGATGAATGTATAGTACACTCATGCAAATTCGCAAACCCAAACCCCTTGTGCATTCTTCATGCCTAGGATGACTTATTCTTAAATCAATTGTACCTTTGCTCTCGCGAGTTAACAAATGGCAGTCTGGATTGGAATGAGTGATGTAAACATGTACAAGTTCCTTTGTAAAACGCTGAGAATGTTGGAGGAATGAGCTGGTGCTTTGATAAGTAGCCTCTCACATTAGTAGAAAGAAAGATGCTTCAAATATCCATATGTAAACAGGACGGTGATGGCACGCCAGAATTGCTAAGTCCATGTGATGCCTGGTGGCTATAAGCTCAAGAGAATTAATATAATTTCTCTTTGAAGTATTACACTGTTACCTCTACTGTTGGTTGGTTCATATAAACTAGTTCCTAAGAGAACCATAGGTGTGTGAACCTGTGTCTTAGTTGGCTGAATATAATGTATGGCTCATGCAAATTTACAGGGACTAAACATGTTTTTCCACATATGTGCTTGGTGCATATGTGAACAATTGTGTATGCAATTGAGCTTCTGTTACCTACTGTAGTAGACATGACAATTACTCAATGGGGAAAGAGCACCTGATGATGATAAAGATGATGTACCTGTGAGACAAGTCTGGTGAAAAAGGGGTGAGGTCTGGCATTGCTGAGTGAGTGTATATGGAATAGGACATTCATGCACCGACATCACAGCCATTAAAATGGATGTCTGGTCTGCTAATTTGGTAAATGCCATTAGTTAATACATAATGCAGATTGCAGTTGTAAATGCCTATTTTCCATTTCCCTTCACAATGCCTGTCCCATGTTGCTATGTCACAATGATTGCTGTATTGTGTCTAGTCCTCCTTGTGCCGAGGTCTACTGTGGTTCAAACATGGTGGAACTTAGACCACATAAATGCTTGTAATTGTGTTAAGCTACCCTGTCTCAGCATATGGTCTTGTGATTATCACAGATAAGGGTGAATTGAACGCATATCACCCACAGTACATCACAGTGAAATTCACATCATCATCAAACTAGGAGAGGTGTGTTGGGACCACACCCATCCTTTTCCTCCCCATCCCCAATCTGTGTCTGTTGATGTATAATAACATTATCTTTTAACATATGTAAAGAGATGTTGTGCCATTTTATATATCGGCAGAGAACAGTATGGAGGAGAGGCATCCATATATCATCTGGGACCTCTAACCAGAAGTCCTAGATCCAGAAGTGACTCCCTATCAAAATGTGGGAATATCAAGAAGAATTTTCTCTCAGCTCTTTAACAGCTGAATGCATAAATGGGAGCATAACACAATCTGAAGCACTATAATAGTGGTGAACTGGACAGTGATCTTGAGTCAGTCAGGGATCAACTGAGAATAACATCAAATCTTGTTCTATGAACTACATTCATGGAGAACTGTGGGGTAACTTGGAGTGTTTGTTTATCTAAGACTAAACTTAGAAAATATCCAGCCGGATGCTCACACAGTGATTCTTGAAGAATGTGATTGAACAGTAGGGAAGTTGATCTGGCTAAGTGAGTAGCTGCAATGTATGGTACATTAAGTGTGTCATTATTGAAGTACCCAGTGACAGCCTTCACTAACAGCCTGATCAACCGTGAGATGCAGTACCATATCATCATACCAAATCTTGTCTTCAAGAGGAATGAATCTGCCATGAAGCTTATTCTGGGGAAGCTGCTAATTGGAGCTAGTCCAACATCCATGCTGATGATAAAAGGATTCAACAGACCCAGAACAGTAGTTTCTTCCTTGAGTGCCCATGGATAGGATTTCCTAAATTCCCAAGAGACAGGAAATGATGATAGATACAGATACTGTAACGGGATGGTGTAGTTAGATATTGGAGAGGAGGAAGAGAAGAATTTATTATTGGGTGGTGGAGTAATGGGGAGGTGGTGTATCATGTTTATCTTCATGCATGTGGGACATATTTTATGCATTTTCAATGTATGTATTGAGGTGTTGACATGCCAGCAGATGGAACAATGGTCATCACTAGACTCACCATCAGCTCAATAAATTGTGTGTTTGATGAACCAGTGTTTGAAGTACATGTCCCCAGTGAATTTCTTGTACAGTGCTGTCAAGTGTTGTCTCTGGTGACTGTCTTAAGTGCTGTGGTTGGTTATACATATTGTGAAAAGTCCTGTATAGATGTTGTCAAGTATCTCATGATGTCTATCTTGTACACTTGTGGTGTAAACAATTCCTTGTGAATGCATGTTCCACTTTTGTCAAGAAACTGTCATGTAGATGTCCTGCCCAACAGATGTTATGTACAGTTATTGTTGAAGTTTGTTTGTCTACAAATAAATGAATCCTACAATCCCAAAGAAATGGGACAAACTGATATAGGTCACAAAATGACAAAATATATAGGAGAAGATCTATGTGACGGACGAACAGCACACTGTCAACAGTATAATGAGTGAGAGGGATTCTCAGTTGTACAGGCGCTAATAGTTCAGATCTTCTCTGGCCTTGGGTGAACTAGTTACTTCTAATATAAATTTCTGTGTAGATACATAGTGGTCTCACAGTGGGGGTTTGAGCCAAAGAAAAATGGTTCTCCAAAAAGGCTAATGCGGGAATGATTAGCTCATTTGAGTGACCTCTAGACAAAACGTGCTAAATCATATCCTTTATCTTGTTATTTATTATTCAAGATATATCTCCAGAGAACACTACTAACTAGGTCCTCTGGCAACTCAATCAAACATGTCACATAACTGGGTTGCTCTTTCCGGGCTATAAACCCTGGGGAAAAGAACACTAGTCTCGGATTTAAACACTGGTATAACCTGCTAGGGGCTCACATACCTGTTGCCCTGATGACGGGATACAAACTTTGGGTATACCCTGCATAAGACTCACTTTTGGGATCTCTATGTTGGTATTAAAATCCGGGGTGACCTCTCGCAAATCAGACCCAATTCTTGAAGGTTTTTATGGTGTTGTTTAATTGACCCTGTCTCTTATATGAGGGCAACTGTCCAGACATGTAAACCCACAATAAATCTCTAGAAGGTTTGATTTCATTAATAGTGATAATATTGCATGTATCACTGTTTTAATATATCAGTTAGGATTCAATGTAGCAGACTGAAAATGATGTATAAATATCTTATGGGTCAACATAAATGCTGTATCCATGATATTTATGTTCTCAGTATGAAATGATTATTGGCTTGTCAATAATGTTGTATAATTTTGTGCATGCTGGTTGTTCAATATATGTATCCAAAAATTAAGGTACCTGAAACACCAGAGAACACAAATTATTTATTATAACTGAGACAGCTAGTACAGGGAAAAATTCATTTTTGTCCCTGAAATTAAGACAATTGATCCAGTAAATAATATGGGGCCTACTCCATCTCCAAAATTAATTGCTGGCATGGGTGAGAGAGGGGGAATATTGTTGTAACTACAACATTTTTAATGTCACCACATCACCTAAAATAACAACTCATTATATTCTCTTCTCCCCATAACATGCTTGCAACACTGAGAGTAGAGAGTGTGAACCCTGATGGAAAATTTGGGCAACCATTAAGACACTTCACTAATAATCTCTCTCGGTGATAGTTAGTATTCGTACTGGCTAATGTCCAGTGTCGATTCGACATCTGGATTTATTCTTTAGTTGTGTAATCTTGTCGGTAGCCCTGATCAAGCTGCTGAGAAAGTGAGCACAATTGAAATCTCCAGGAAGGCCATCAAATTAACTGGACTCCTAGCCATTTATATGGAAGTGGAGAGCGTACAAGAATATGTGTCCAGGAAACGATGGATAACCAACCTGATGTCATTGGCGTATCATACGACTAGGAGCATAACGTGGACAACCTGAAAGATTTCATGAAGAGATAAAACAGGATCCGTCTCCGACGTCTGCCGTCAATTCATCCTCAGTTGAGAAAGCGTTTCTGCCTGAAAAATGGTGGAGACTAAAGGAAGGACAAAGTTGAGTACAACTGATGTCTTCGTCCTTTTTCATTCTCAATTGGGAAGACCTTTCTGCCTGGAAAATGGTAGGAATGTAAATAAGGATTACTGTCTCCAAACAGTTAACTCTTATATGGTAGAGATCACTGCAACTCCAGCAGTTGACACTCTATACACAACGAAAGATCCCTGTTCTTAAACAGCTGACTACTTTCAAGATAAAGATCCCTGCACTCCAGCAGTCGACTCTTTATATAATAAGAACCATGCATTGAGCAGTGGGATCTTATATTATTACTGAGATGCGAGGTATATTCACAAGACCTGGCCAGGCCTATCCTCAAAGTCAGTAAAAATTGGCTTCCAAAATTCCAGTCAATATTGGTAACTAAGAAGCTAACCCACATAATCACACACCTTCAAAGGTAGCTGTGATAATGACGGACTTCTCTGTGGATGAGAAGAAACGCCTTATATTCGCCAAAGTAAACGTTTTGCTCATGTGGGAGAGAAAGAACGGATACTTCCCAGTTACTCAAAAGCACTTAGCTAAAGCATGGCTGAAGACAACTAGTTGGAAATCCCACCTGGACTTCTATATTAGTAGTAGTAGATGTCACATTCTGGCTGCATCTACAATTCAGTTGCTACGTTAGAAAATAAAGCAACTAAGGAGAGAAAAGGCTGTCACTTCTCACAACAAATCAAAATAGAGGCCTAACGGAATGAGGAAATCTCAGCCCATAAGTGCACCTCTAAATCTATGGTAAGACTACAGAAATAAGTCAAGGAAATATAGTGGGAAATTGATACCATCTGCAAACACAAGAAGCTTATTGGAAAGGTAGACCCTGTGTCCAACGCTAACCAAATCTGCACTAGTAGATTTTAGCCTTGACAAGTTTTGCAGCGGCTGCTATACAGTTCACCCGGAAGTGATTGTCTTTGCTCAGGTGGTGATCAAAAATTTTAACCCAGTTCCAAATGCCAAGATTACTGTTGGAGAAAGTGTTCAGTTAAATACACTCTCGCAGGATTATCATTCTCCAGTGGCGAAGAGAAGAATGAAGTTCTGATAAGGTGAAAGGTTGAGAGATATCTCTCTAAACCTCATCTGGAAGTTGGCTTAATTGCAAAACCATTACTTCACATAATGAATCTCTATGGTCCATTCATACATTACGAAATGGTGTGACTCAGAGAGATCATTTATCACAACAGGAAATATAGCAAGGATGTCAGCAGTGGAACACTGTCAGAGGTAAATAGAAGAGCAGTTCACAGATGAGTGGAGTCAGGACTCCTGATGCTCCCATTGACTTAAAGGAACATAATGCAGGGCTAACTTCATGGTCTTTGCGTTTGCCACCAAATTCATCAACAGATGCAATGTTGGGGCAGATTTTTTTTATAGAGAAAAATCACTTAGTTCCAAATGTACTACTCTAGTAGGGTAAAGGGAGACAGGGAGTAATTGACAAAACCACCTGAGGGATCTGGGAACTGTGGATTTCTGCGATTCATCTGTCATACCTATGAAAGATTTAAGAGAGGGGCCATGTAGCATGATGGAACAGAATTCCCCATTCCCAGCCCTACACATTCATAAAAATACTTTAAGTCGGAACGGGGGCGTTTCCAGTTAGAAGGACGATTCTTGGAACTAGTATGTTCTAGAACGAGTTGGGGGAGGACAGCGATAAATATGCGCTTGTCTTTTGATTGGTTAATAAGTAATGAGCCCACGCTATTTATGGGCCATATTTTAAAATCTAATTAGTTGAGCAGGGATTTCACCGGGAGCGGTCGCTAGTGTGATGTGATGACCCAACAATGCCCTTAAAGATTCAATAATATATTGTTCTCTGGACAACAGTTACCACTTTAAAACATATTTTAATGTTGTATTTGTGCCTAGTTAACGAATGAAAAGAATATAAGAGTATTTTATGAATAAAATGTGAAAGTGGAAAACCCAACTTCTGTGCGCCAGTATTCTAGATACTGCTTCTTCAACCTTGACATGTCTTTCACGCTGTATACTCCAAGTGCATATCAATCCCTTGTTGTGACTGGTTGCGTATGCTTGATGAATGTATAGTACACTCATGCAAATTCGCAAACCCAAACCCCTTGTGCATTCTTCATGCCTAGGATGACTTATTCTTAAATCAACTGTACCTTTGCTCTCGCGAGTTAACAAATGGCAGTCTGGATTGGAATGAGTGATGTAAACATGTACAAGTTCCTTTGTAAAACGCTGAGAATGTTGGAGGAATGAGCTGGTGCTTTGATAAGTAGCCTCTCACATTAGTAGAAAGAAAGATGCTTCAAATATCCATATGTAAACAGGACGGTGATGGCACGCCAGAATTTCTAAGTCCATGTGATGCCTGGTGGCTATAATCTCAAGAGAATTAATATAATTTCTCTTTGAAGTATTACACTGTTACCTCTACTGTTGGTTGGTTCATATAAACTAGTTCTTAAGAGAACCATAGGTGTGTGAACCTGTGTCTTAGTTGGCTGAATATAATGTATGGCTCATGCAAATTTACAGGGACTAAACACAGTTTTCCACATATGTGCTTGGTGCATATGTGAACAATTGTGTATGCAATTGAACTTCTGTTACCTACTGTAGTAGACATGACAATTACTCAGTGGGGAAAGAGCACCTGATGATGATAAAGATGATGTACCTGTGAGACAAGTCTGGTGAAAAAGGGGTGAGGTCTGGCATTGCTGAGTGAGTGTATATAGAATAGGACATTCATGCACCGACATCACAGCCATTGGAATGGATGTCTGGTCTGCTAATTTGGTAAATGCCATTAGTTAATACATAATGCAGATTGCAGTTGTAAATGCCCATTTTCCATTTCCCTTCACAATGCCTGTCCCATGTTGCTATGTCCCAATGATTGCTGTATTGTGTCTAGTCCTCCTTGTGCCCAGGTCTACTGTGGTTCAAACATGGTGGAACTTAGACCACATGAATGCTTGTAATTGTGTTAAGCTACCCTGTCTCAGCATATGGTCTTGTGATTACCACAGATAAGGGTGAATTGAACGCATATCACCCACAGTACATCACAGTGAAATTCACATCATCATCAAACTAGGAGAGGTGTGTTGGGACCACACCCATCCTTTTCCTCCCCATCCCCAATCTGTGTCTGTTGATGTATAATAACATTATCTTTTAACATATGTAAAGAGATGTTGTGCCATTTTATATATCGGCAGAGAACAGTATGGAGGAGAGGCATCCATATATCATCTGGGACCTCTAACCAGAAGTCCTAGATCCAGAAGTGACTCCCTATCAAAATGTGGGAATATCAAGAAGAATTTTCTCTCAGCTCTTTAACAGCTGAATGCATAAATGGGAGCATAACACAATCTGAAGCACTATAATAGTGGTGAACTGGACAGTGATCTTGAGTCAGTCAGGGATCAACTGAGAATAACATCAAATCTTGTTCTATGAACTACATTCATGGAGAACTGTGGGGTAACTTGGAGTGTTTGTTTATCTAAGACTAAACTTAGAAAATATCCAGCCGGATGCTCACACAGTGATTCTTGAAGAATGTGATTGAACAGTAGGGAAGTTGATCTGGCTAAGTGAGTAGCTGCAATGTATGGGACATTAAGTGTGTCATTATTGAAGTACCCAGTGACAGCCTTCACTAACAGCCTGATCAACCGTGAGATGCAGTACTATATCATCATACCAAATCTTGTCTTCAAGAGGAATGAATCTGCCATGAAGCTTATTCCGGGGAAGCTGCTAACTGGAGCTAGTCCAACATCCATGCTGATGATAAAAGGATTCAACAGACCCAGAACAGTAGTTTCTTCCTTGAGTGCCCATGGATAGGATTTGGTAAATTCCCAAGAGACAGGAAATGATGATAGATACAGATACTGTAACGGGATGGTGTAGTTAGATATTGGAGAGGAGGAAGAGAAGAATTTATTATTGGGTGGTGGAGTAATGGGGAGGTGGTGTATCATGTTTATCTTCATGCATGTGGGACATATTTTATGCATTTTCAATGTATGTATTGAGGTGCTGACATGCCAGCAGATGGAACAATGGTCATCACTAGACTCACAATCAGCTCAATAAATTGTGTGTTTGATGAACCAGTGTTTGAAGTACATGTCCCCAGTGAATTTCTTGTACAGTGCTGTCAAGTGTTGTCTCTGGTGACTGTCTTAAGTGCTGTGGTTGGTTATACATATTGTGAAAAGTCCTGTATAGATGTTGTCAAGTATCTCATGATGTCTATCTTGTACACTTGTGGTGTAAACAATTCCTTGTGAATGCATGTTCCACTTTTGTCAAGAAACTGTCATGTAGATGTCCTGCCCAACAGATGTTATGTACAGTTATTGTTGAAGTTTGTTTGTCTACAAATAAATGAATCCTACAATCCCATAGAAATGGGACAAACTGATATAGGTCACAAAATGACAAAATATATAGGAGAAGATCTATGTGACGGACGAACAGCACACTGTCAACAGTATAATGAGTGAGAGGGATTCTCAGTTGTACAGGCGCTAATAGTTCAGATCTTCTCTGGCCTTGGGTGAACTAGTTACTTCTTATATAAATTTCTGTTTAGATACATAGTGGTCTCACAGTGGGGGTTTGAGCCAAAGAAAAATGGTTCTCCAAAAAGGCTAATGCGGGAATGATTAGCTCATTTGAGTGACCTCTAGACAAAACGTGCTAAATCATATCCTTTATCTTGTTATTTATTATTCAAGATATATCTCCAGAGAACACTACTAACTAGGTCCTCTGGCAACTCAATCAAACATTTCACAACATGTTACAGGACAATCAAGTGGCATACAAAACGATACCTCGTAATATGAAAGATGAGAATACATAAAAAAATATGGAATAGCATGTTGCATGACATGCGTGCGCTCAACTCTCATGCACACTTACACACACAAAGATATACAATACATACACGAGCACACACACACACACGCGCACACACACACACACTCACTCATCCATACACACATATACACACGCACATGCATGTAAACACATATAAACACATGAATGCACACCTTAACACACGTACAGACATATACACAGAGGCACACACAGATACACACATGTACACACACATATACCACATACACACATCCAGACATGCACACACATACATCACACTTTCTCATGCACTCTCTCATTCAGCCACGCTCTCTCTTTTAAACTCTCACTCGCTCTCACACTCACTCATTTGCGAACATACACGCATACCCACAAATTCTCTCTTATTCACTCACACTCCCTTACTCACTCATTTACTCGCTGGCTCTCTAACTCACACTAACTCACTAACTTTCACATTCTATCACACAGACAGGCAGACACACAACACACCCACTCTCTCAAATTCACTCATTCTCTAACTAAATCTCTCACACATATGTCCACACACACTCACTCACTTTTACACTCACTCAGGCACATGCGCATGCATACTCTCTCACTCTCACTCTGGGTGGTGATTATTCTTGGAGTCAAGGTGTGATTCATGGGAAAGATTGCTAGGTAAGTATTTGCGGTGTAATGGTACCAGTGTTAGTCCACGTAGGAAGGATGGTGTTACATTTATTGGATAACAGTTGATAGGAAGTATTTATGAGACCTATTGTCACTGCTTGTTTACATGTCCGTCCGCTAGAGTGACCGTGCGGGTTCAATCTTGCGTATGTCTAGCCAACCGACTGGGAAGTAGGCCGGTCCGCCCGACCCATTAGGTTGCAGGTCCGACCCCAAGGCGATCGTGTGTATCCAATGGTTGAATATACCCGACCGAGAGCGATGCGGCGCTCTGTAATTCGAGGCCGTTGCGCCTAGGTAGATCCAAGATAGGAACCGAACCGGGTCTGTCTCTATTATTCTACTCTTCCAGAAACCTGACTCTGTTCATGGAGTACTTGAGGTACTGCCGTGAAGTAGGAGTAGTATGTTAGGGGATGAACTAATGTGTGTAGTTGATCAATCCATGGGTGAAAGGATTGGTTAATTGGTGAGTATGTTTGGAAGGAGGATATGTCCGGCTGGGCACCTCCTGGATAAAGTAATCACTACACTGAAAGGGAAGTAGGTGTATTTGCTGATTGATGATGGGAAATGAAACAGGAGTGGACTAGCACCAGGCGAAGGATGCTTTGACAGAGTCATACAGTCGACTCTGGTGCTAGGGGGCTATCTGTAGCCCAGACGAGGTACTTGACTATGCACAGGTGTACTATGGCTTTCTCTTACATCATCATGCCTATACATTATAGTTAAGAGTGGATCTATGATGTGATGATCTCATACATATATCTTGATTGTATTATGTATGACTGAGAGGCAGGTGTAATGGTGGAGATGCAGTTAGTTCTTGTTGTAGTTGAGTACTTACACCAACCCCTCCGTGTTTCAGGATTTGTTATTGCTATACCTAAGGAGATTCCAGAGTTTAACCATGAGCTCTAAGGGACCGGCTCATTCCAGTGCCGATCAAGATGATGGTTGAGGCATTACTGGGAGCGGTCATCGGAATCTGCCGAGATCAACGATTGAAAAGTCTGAGTACAGAATTAGTCGGTAGGTCTATGCTATGACCGCCGCAGAGAGTCCGACGAGTGTCAACATATCCGGTAGGATCCAAGACTGAAACGTCTCTTGATTCTAGCCAGTGGAGCACTGGTGGAATTCGAACTCAGTGAGAACCTTGGTGATTACAAGGTAGTGAATTTCAAAGTTGATAGGAGTGGTCTCTGTTACCAGTCACCATGGCCTGTTTGTTATGCTTCCGGCCCGGCTGGGTCGTCATGGGACTCTTTGTATATTATCATGCTTAAGTGGTGTGTACCTACAATGGTTTACCTTTGCGAAGCCGAAACTTGGTCCAGTGACCGAAGACATTGATTTACTTATTGGTGTGAAAACTGGAGTGACATGCTGGATAGGGTAGGGATCTACCCCATTCCGAGGTGTTGAACATTGACAGTGTAGGTTAGGGTGTGATTGATACCCATCGACCAGGGTAGTTACTTGTGAATTTGTGAAGATCTATTATTCCAAAAGACATGGGAATAGGTGAAGTGTTGTATCCACCTGTTAGACTTTGCAAGTGACATTGTGTTTATGTGGAGCGAACGCTCATGTTATAGGTGACTTATCAGTGTATCTGTCACTTACGAGACAGAAGTGCAACCCAGCTCTTGAACATTAGGGTACGGTGCTACACGTACTTGATTGCAGTTGGGAGACAGCTAGTATTTTAGGGTCGGCCCCGACTTCCTCAGTAGAGTGTGACGGTGATATAGTACGACATCAAGGGAGGATCCTTGATTACCGGTGCAGTGTCGGTCAGGCAGTGGTACTACGCTTGATCAGCCCGAGATTTAGTTCACTGTGGGAAGAAGGAACTTTGGAGAGGCACCGGACCTTGGAGTTCCTGTCCACTGGAGGTCCCTGGGTGAGTCGTAACCACGACAGGACGACCGCACGAACTATAGGCACAGTCTCTATGATGAAGAAGAATCATCTGTAGATTTGCTCTTGTACATAGTGTCTTATAGTCTGGCTTTCAGCCATCCTTCTCTGTGTTGCAGTTGACGTAGTTATGAATTAAATGTTGTTCTGTTAGCTATGACTTTGTGCAGTGGTATGACTGATGTTTTGTCCGAGCCCCCTTGGGGTAGGAAACCCTAGGTAGGGGAGCTGTCCCGGCTTGTGTGGGGCCTTGTAGATGTTAAATGCTAGTGAGGTGGTTGGAGCAAAGGCGGGGGATATTATCTATAGTAGCAAACCAGTCCAAGCCCCGGCGGTCATGTTACAATAGGATGCATAGAATATTTTTCGTGTGCTTTCATCCAAAAAGTGCTGAAGTTTAGCAAGTTGGTAAACTTTTTGTGCTATTCTCTTGGTAAGGACGTGAACATGAGGGCTCCAGTTTAAATGTCTGTCAATTAAAAGACCTAATGTTTTATGTTCATTTACATTAACTATAGGTAACGTGTCCACGTGGAGCTCGAGCGGTGTCCCCGTTATGGCTAGGGTCTGTAGTTTTTGTCTGGTCGTTATTAGCATGGATTTGGTTTTGTCGATGTTAATTAACATGCGATTTTCATTGCTCCATCTACTAAGGTTGTCAAGTTCGTTTTGTAAAGAGATCTCTAAGTCACAAAGGCTCTCTTGACTTGTTGGTGCAAAATGGTGGAAATGACCATGTTTTCACATGCATCTACTGTGGGCAAACATTTGCAGCAAGAATTGGCCTTACCAGCCACACTCGCCACCGCCATGGATCGTAGTTATTGCCATATGACAGTTATTAAGCCTTTTGAAGCACAATGTACCAAACTATCGTCTGTCAAGACGGAAAGGTGCCAATATGTATATATATATATATATATATATATATATATATATATATATATATATATATATATATATATATATATATATATATATATATATATATATATATATGATAGGCAGTTATTGAAGGACACTACTTGTTGTCTGTCAGATAAAAATGACGTAATTAGGTTCACTATTGGAGGAGGGACTAGGAGGGAGGAGGAGGGAGAAGGAGGAGGGAGGAGGGGAGGAGGAGGAAGAGGGAGGAGAAGGAGGGAGGAGGATCCCCTCCTCAGCAAATCCCGCAGCGTGTAGCGGCTAACGACACCAGTTCGGTGTTGGTTTATCAGTCTTCTTTGGCTTCCAGCGTAGTGTTCTTGTTTGGCCACCCCTCTTTTAATTTGCTGTTCTCGCAGTCTGGCCATAGTTGTAGATTCACAGTCATCACTTGGTTCTTGCAAAAGTCTTACTTCTCGTAGAGCATTCAGAATGTTAGCCTGGTCCGCCCCCCCCCCCCCACAGAAGCGTTACCTGCGAGCCTGTCAGCCCGCTCATTCCCTTGTACTCCCGCATGCCCTGGCATGAAGATGAAACTAATCTTTGCCAGCCGAGACCGCTCCAGAGACAGCAACCATTCTCTTCGGATCTCCCCCATCTCTATCCTCTTGAGCATGTTCATTGTGTCGCTAAGGAAACATGCCCTAGTGAATGTCTGTGTCTCGAGCCATGTTAATGCTTTACTTACTGCCATGACTTCTATAGTCAGGCTACTTATGGTCTCAGCAAAAGTACCAGAGTCAAGAAGAAAATCAAGAAAATCAAGAAGGTAGCGCATCGCCCTGCATGCTGTATCTCTTGTACATCCAAGAATGATGCGCATAGCTTCATTCTGTATCCTTCCCATCCTTTCTATTTGCTTACGGCTGAGAGTCAGGATTGCCATCGCATACTCAAGAACAGACATGGTCAGTCCCTCGTACAGAAGACATAGATGGCGCTGCTCACAGTTTGCTGCCGCCATCACCCGCATCGCAGCCTATACTGCTATTGTACATGTCTGCTAGTTCCTCTAGCTCGTTGTCGGTACACATATTGATGTCGTTGTATCTTATGCCATCTGGCCCTGGAGCGCTGTTTTTTTTTTATTATCGTCGAAGCACAGCCTTGATTTCTTTCACTGTTACTGTGAGAAAGCTGAAACATTATGTTGCATGTCCGCCTATGAGTTGGCGTATAGAGCGCAATCATCAGCAAACAGGAGCTCTCTGACGGTGTCGCTGTTAATTTTGGTTTTAGCTTTCAGCCTTCTGAGATTGAATAACTTTCCATCCAGACGGTAGTTGATGTCTATTTCAATGTCGTTGTTCTCGAAGGCATTCATCGACATGGCTGAAAACATGAGCCTGAATAGTATTGGTGCCAGGACACATCCTTGCTTCACTCCATTTGTGACAGGAAAGGGTTCAGAGAATTCACCATTTTCCTGTACTCTTGCCTGCATGCCATCATGAAATAGCCGTGTCAAGATGCTGGATGAGAGGACAGAAGTAATAGAAGGATATAAGGTAGGGATAAGACAAAGATAGGATAATGATAACATCCCTGAACAGGGATTAGAGATTCAAGGGACAGAAGTAGAAGATATAACTCTTAAGTAGTTATCCAACAGGACACGCACGTGTCAAAAGGAGTACATTGTAGGACATGACAGGGATTTACTCCCACGTTAGATAAGCACGGGATGTACCCGTAAACAGCCTTAACTATAAAACAGTAACTAGTGACAGGCTACTGAACTACGTGCAAGGTAACAGAGCACGCAATAGTGCTAACGCACGAGGGTTCACAAGTCCGCAGCTGAACAACGCTGCTAAGATTAGCCAGACGGGGACTGGACAGCTTAGGAGACAGGTCGATGTATTCGCCCTGGCCACTGTGTAGTTGTTAGGGCACAGTAGGATAGTGACTTACGTTAGGACAGATAGAGATTGTGCTTAGGAATATTATTAATGTATTGGTTGTGATACTGTGTGGATGATATGTGAATGTTCATGTGAGCTCGTGGAGCCAAATGTAATCAGTACGCAATAAAGCGAATTATTCCCTTTGTACACCTACGAGTTGATATTCGTGCGGTACAAATGAAGAATCCCTGTATGCCTGTCTAAACTAGGTTGTTGACAAGCCGCACTATTTGGACAAACTTTCGTGGACAGCCATATTTTGCCATAATCTTCCACAGTCCTTCTCTGCTGACTGTATCAAAAGCCTTGGTAAGGTCAATGAAAGTGGAGAACATTTCGCAGTTATGTTCCTGACATTTCTCTTGCAGCTGCCTTGCAGCGAAAATCACGTCAACAGTTCCACGTTCTTTTCTGAAGCCACATTGACTCTCAGGAAGAAGACTCGCACTTGAGAACATGTCGGTACCGACATTCCTGTCACAAAGTTATCTCTACAATAGTCTACATCTCTCCTTCTCTCTAACTTACTTTATCTTCTTTCTTTTATCTCACGCTCAAACTTCTTCTCACTTAAGAATATGTCGTTATCTGTCTTCTTGCATAAACTCATAATGACAACAACCTTTATTTTTCTTTCCACCTCTTTATCTCTCTTTTTTTTCTATACCTTTCTCCTCTCTCTCTCACACGTTCGCTCGCTTGCATATGAAAGTCCTCATTTGTCTTCCTGCCATAACATTATCCCAATAACTTTCTTTCTCTTTCTCTCTTTCTATCCTCTATCTCTCGTTACACACACACACACTTAAGAACATGCCCTTGCCTGTCAGAAAGCTCTCTCTCTCTCTCTCTCTCTCTCTCTCTCTCTCTCTCTCTCTCTCTCTCTCTCTCTCTCTCTCGTCTTGACACATCATGTTGATGAGAAATAATCTACGTGGATTGATAGAAAGAATGTATGTGCAGAGAGAAGTGCAACCAAAAATATATGTGAAGCAGACAAGAAAACAACACATTTTTTAAAGTCTGATTTTCAAATCCTTTATTATCACTATCAAATAACACGATACTTTTAATTACATGAACAGCAAAAGCAAACAAAGAAAAATATAGAAAAATGTGTGTAATATTTATTTTGTGTGGGGAGTAGTGCTACTTCGTTCTAGATTCGTAACGTGTATGGGTGGACTCAGGATGTGTGAGTGGGCGGGGTGGGATTGTGTGGGTGGGTGCGGGATTTGTGTATGGGTACGTGCAGGATGTATGGGTTGGCGGGGAAATATGTGTGTATTGGGAAGGCAGTTGTGTGTGAGTGGGTGGAGGAGGGTATGTGGGTGGATGATTGTTGGTGGGTTATGGGATGTGTGTGTACTTGGGGAGATGTGGGGGATATGTGGTGGGTGGGAGATGTGTGCAGGTGGGGTGGTTGTGGGTGTGGGGATGTGTGTGTGTGGGTATGGGATATTTGGGTTGGTGGGGAGTGTGTGTGTGGGTGGGTGAGGGATGTGTGGTGAATGTGTTTAGGGTTATGGGGGATTGTGTGGGTTGGGGGATGGGTGCGTAATTTGTGTGGGTGATGGATTTGAAGATGTGTGTGTGGGTGAGTGGTATGTCTGGGTGGGTGGGGTGTGTGTGGCTGGATGGCGGATGTGTGTGTGGGTAGTGAGGGTGATTGTAGATGGGGTTTGTGTCGGTGGGTAGATGTGTGGGGACATATGAGTGAGGGATTGGTGGAGGATGTGTGGTTGGGTAGAGGATGCGTGGGTGGGTGATAGTATATGGGTAAGGGTGTGTGGTTAAGAGATGTGTGGTTATGGGATGTATGGTTAAGGGATGTTTGGCTGGGGGATGGGTGGATGGAGGATGTGTGGGTAGCGAGATGTGTAGGTGTGAGGATGTGATGGATGGGTGGAGGCATGTATGTGTATCTGGGTTGTGTGTGTGGTTGGGTGGGGGGAGTTGAGGTGAATGGGGGATGTGTGGGTTGGTGGTGGATGTGTCTCATAACATGGTAATATGCATTGTTTATGTTTAGAAAATTCATTTGACAATGTTTTTTCCTTTGCACTATTGATGTACAAAAGATGAGCGATTGGAAGGGCCGAAAGTAAGACGGGCCTGCGTGCCAAATTTATGGTGGTACTTCAATGAACTGTGTTGGATGCGCAATAAAAGCAAACTGCAATCTATCAATACATGTATAGGAGTGGCAGTGCACTTTGCAACAGACCTGTATTGGTTATTTGCATATCCTTTACAGGACGTCGCCGACAAATCCTAGCAATTTTGGCTGTATGTATTTCTTGGCAAGTTTATGTTCAGTAGTTTGCGACTGACTGACACTCACATTTTTTGTATTAAAACCAATGTGGTATACCACTCCATGTGGTATAGACTGGGGACAAGAGAATAACACCGAAGACTTCATCAACAAACAATAAACAAGAAAACAACTCGAGCCTAAGAAAAACAATCTGATCAACAGAACAAGTTCCATTCGTAATTTTTGTGTTCATCAAATTACTTTTAAGATTGACTTAAGTTCTACCTGTTTTCTTGTTCGCCGATGAAGACTGGACCAAACAGAAGCCTGTATCTGTGCACATGTTTTCCCTGTACACCTTCCTAGTTATATTTGGTCTCTGACTCAGATCCCTGGGTCAACTCCATATTTGTAGGTCAGCACGGCCGAATGGATAAGAACACATGTTCTTAAACATCCAGTGTGCTGAAGCCGAGGTAAGGGGTTCATACCCTACACCGGGCAGTTGGACCAAAATGCTTACCTATCGTCCTTGCTTGGCGATGTAAATTACAAGTACCTCTGAAGTCGGAGTGGATTCGCTTGATGGCGACGGACACTGTTAATAGGGGAAGCTAATCCACATGCAAAGTTCAGTCCAGCACTACTTTAAATATTGTGCATGGACTACGCTTGAGTTCAAAGTTCAGTCCAGCACTACTTGAAATATTGTGCATGGACTACGCTTGAGTTCAAAGTTCAGTCCAGCACTACTTGAAATATTGTGCATGGACTACGCTTGAGTTCAAAGTTCAGTCCAGCACTACTTGAAATATTGTGCATGGACTACGCTTGAGTTCAAAGTTCAGTCCAACACTACTGAAATATTGTGCATGGACTACGCTTGAGTTCAAAGTTCAGTCCAACACTACTTGAAATAGGGGAAGCTAATCCACATGCAAAGTTCAGTCCAACACTACTTGAAATAGGGGAAGCTAATCCACATGCAAAGTTCAGTCCAGCACTACTTGAAATATTGTGTATGGACTACGCTTGAGTTCAAAGTTCAGTCCAGCACTACTTGAAATATTGTGTATGGACTACGCTTGAGTTCAAAGTTCAGTCCAGCACTACTTGAAATAGGGGAAGCTAATCCACATGCAAAGTTCAGTCCAGCACTACTTGAAATAGGGGAAGCTAATCCACATGCAAAGTTCAGTCCAACACTACTTGAAATAGGGGAAGCTAATCCACATGCAAAGTTCAGTCCAGCACTACTTGAAATATTGTGTATGGACTACGCTTGAGTTCAAAGTTCAGTCCAGCACTACTTGAAATATTGTGTATGGACTACGCTTGAGTTCAAAGTTCAGTCCAGCACTACTTGAAATAGGGGAAGCTAATCCACATGCAAAGTTCAGTCCAACACTACTTGAAATAGGGGAAGCTAATCCACGTGCAAAGTTCAGTCCAACACTACTTGAAATAGGGGAAGCTAATCCACATGCAAAGTTCAGTCCAGCACTACTTGAAATAGGGGAAGCTAATCCACATGCAAAGTTCAGTCCAACACTACTTGAAATAGGGGAAGCTAATCCACATGCAAAGTTCAGGCCAGCACTACTTGAACTATTGTGCATGGACTACGCTTGAGTTCAAAGTTCAGTCCAGCACTACTTGAACTATTGTGCATGGACTACGCTTGAGTTCAAAGTTCAGTCCAGCACTACTTGAAATATTGTGTATGGACTACGCTTGAGTTCAAAGTTCAGTCCAGCACTACTTGAAATAGGGGAAGCTAATCCACATGCAAAGTTCAGTCCAGCTTCTGCTGTGCTGCGTATCAATCTGTGTGTAGCAAGCCATTGTAACCACTGTAGTTTATTGTTCATTAATATATATAAATCATGAGGTCTAACATCTACAGCTGCCAGCTGATCAATTGGTAGAACATTAATTGCAGATCTGTGTCGGAGCTGATGGTCTGCCTGGCATCATAATATTTCTTTACATCAAGTGTATTGAAACAAGTGTATTGAAAGCCTCTGTATCGGTATCTCCGTATTTATTTATATGTAACTAATGACAGCAAGAAATCAGTTTTTTTTAGTTTTTAGTTTTAGTCGTTGGATCAGCATCACGGCACACGGTTTAACCCATAAGTGCTCCGTTTTCCCCCTAACTCAAACCTGAGTTTGGAGAAACTCAGCTCAATGCACGAACTCGGTTGCTTCGGCGAGGATCCTGAAATGCTTTGGGTAGATTTTTAACTCGAAATTTTGCCCGGGCAGCGCCGTTAGGCTACTCTTTCGATTTCCAACTGCCAAGGGATTTTTTACGTGCGCAACAATACACACGGGCGTCCGATCTCACTACCCAGAGACCAGGGGAAATTACTGGAAGTCCAGGTAGATTTTTTAAAATGAATCCTGGTCCTTACTGGGGCCTGAACCCGGGACCTCCAGCACTCGAGGCGGACACCATACCTCGAGACCACTCAGCACCCTAAAATCAAGGAAATCAAGGACCCGGAAGTAATCAAAACGGAAGTAATCACACAATGAGGTCCTGTAAGGGATACTTATTCACTGCAGAATCAACTTTTCATTTGGGACCGGAGTTCGGAAGAGTGGTTGGGGCAGATTCAAAAGCATTTCACACGGAACTCACAGCTCACAGTGTCGCGCCACGCACTCACTCAGTAGCAGGGCGACGGGACTATTAAGCCTCCTTAGTCGCCTCTTACGATATGCGTGGGAGGCTACAGTGTTGCTATTCTTTCAGGGCCGGATTAAGCCATCTTGGTGCCCTAGGCACAAACCCACATGGGTGCCCCCTACTGCCCCGGGCCCCCGATCCTCCACTGACTGCTGGTATGTTCAATATTATGCAAAAAACTAACAAAGAAAAACAGTTGTGAAATGTAAACACATATGTTTGTACTACTATCACTAATTCATTGGCACCTTTCCGTCTTGACAGACGATAGTTTGGTACATTGTGCTTTAAAAAGGCTTAATAACTACGATCCATGGCGGTGGCGAGTGTGGCTGGTAAGGCCAATTCTTGCTGCAAATGTTTGCCCACAGTAGGTGCATGTGAAAACATGGTCACTTCCACCATTTTGCACCATCTTACGTCTCTCACGCTCTGTGTGTGCTTTATCTGCAATCATCTCCTTTGTCTTTGTGGCATAACGCTAACCACCATTATTCATTTACCAAAACATGCCGCAAGAAGAGGAAACAACATTAAAAGAAATTGACTTCACAACCGCAAACGGAGACTAGGACTTAAAACTTAACATCGAAACTGGAACTGCAAAAGTGACAGATGACGTGGATTCTTAGAAAGATTTCATCAGACAAAGCTCGGAATACCATTGGACGAAGGAGACATGTGACCCGCTTTCGCGCCAACGCATATTTAGCATATGATAATTAGCGCACTTTTTCTGCAACCATTCTGATGAACAGATGTGAGAAGCTGGTGTGACCAAATGTTCAAACATGGAATTGCGGGGTGTCTAGATCTGAGGTAAGCTTGTGATTCCCGAGATTAGACTAAGAACCCGATGTATCAAGTATCAAGTAATGGTAACCCGTGTTTGTAATGTCAATTGAAATGTATTATTATTAATTAAAACCTCTGAAATGTAAAAAATGCTCGACTGTAGATTCTAACGACGCAGAGCCGTTCCCGGGCAAACTGACTCTAATATTCGCTTCGATGAAACTGCAATCTCTGATATTCTTAAAGATAATTATTAACTTTAAGAAGTGCATTATACTACTCCATTCTATTCTGAACAACTGTACGAAGTGATGATTCTAAAGCAATCTTGTGCATTTCACCAGAAACATTGTTAAAGATGCTATCACTATCTACAGCTAAAATGACGGTTCGTGGACTAGAACAGGTGCCTTGTTTTAAAACAGACTTATCTATGTCTATTTTCAATTTAGAAAGTTGAGAGAGAAATCCAATCTTTTCTTTCTGCTTCATCTATTGAATGGATAGGGTTTGAAGGATCAATATTTATATTTATGTCAAAATTTAATTAGATAAGAGCACTTATGAACTGCATTACATCAGAAGAGTTGAGCTTCGTGGAACTCCACCACACGAAGTGAACTTAACTCATTACTCAACATAACTTAAAACACAACACCACTCAACACCACTCATCACCACACAACCCAACACTCAACATCACAACAACAGATAATGGGAGAGAGTTATTAGACACAAGAAGAAGAAGAAGAAGAAGAAGAAGTTAATTGGGAAAACACAGAGAATTATTTATACACGCGATAAACACCACTGAGTGGAAGAAATGTTATAAATGTATGTCATTTATTTACCTGCATCTTGACATATTCTCACTCTTGTCACTGTCTTACTGTACACGTTCACTGACCCCAGGTCAAATGAGAACTTACATACAGCAGGAACCAGTTGATACAAGGCGTACACAGTGTGATAAACTCTGACCACCCCAAATTAACCCAACACTAGATTAGAGAAAAAAGGAGGGGAGGGGAACTAGTTCCTACTTCAGGAATTTAGATTTCTTCCGACCTACTTCTAGAATATTGTATTGGTAGGAATGTATATATTTATGTGAATATTCATCAGTGATCTTGGTGGCTACATACCAACAACCACCCAACACATCAGCAAACTAACCACCTAAATCAGACCTGAAAAGAGGGAGGCCGAGAGAAAGAGATGAACCACAAGTGAGATGGAAGATGACTTGGCCATGAGCAAAGTATGGGGAGGCCTTCAGTGGAGCTATACGGGCAGACCTGAAGTGGATCCATCAGTCAATGGACCCTGGCTTACCTAATCTTCCAGTCACCAGGTTACATTTTTCCTTGGTACACACCACACCCAATTTCAGGGAACTGATATTTAATTGTTGAATCATTTTCACACTTAATATGTACAACATCAAAATGTTTACTATGTTTCACACTTGTTGACATCTCATGTATTGATGGTCTGTGTGACTGGTCCAATATGCAACTTTTCTATTATTTTGTGTAAATCACAATAGAAATGTATGTACTGACCAGAAGGCTCGGGCCCAGTCAATAAATGATTAACATGAATTGACCTTCTGTTAATTTATCAGTTCAAACCTATCTGTGAGTCAACAACTTCTTTGTACATCATGTTGTCAGAATCTAATGTGATTGATTATGTGTTTGATTGTTTAAAAATAACTCCACTCATAATGACTTACTAAAATGGGGGAGAGAAGACTCTAGATCTATCAACTGCTAAATATCCATGATTTCTTCATCTAAATCAGGCTGAGAAAATTCTCCAGACTTTCCTCAGATTTGATAAACTAAAAGGGGGCTCCAGAGCTAAAGAATCCTTGGAGAAGGGGCAGATTCCCAGTTAGTAATTACCATTCTCACCAGGGCCATAATCTATATCTCCTAGACATACTTAATAGAACGAGGCCTGCAGATAACTCAAGGTTCATATTCTGGGGTTACTGAAGATAGAAGAGGATGGGGCTCTACTTCTTTTGTTAGAGATGGGGCAAGCACTACAGTGATCTCCCACTCCCTTCAAAAATATATGACAGTCTTTATTCCATTTCTGATAGTTGCCCTCCATGCAACACGTTCAGCGGCGACGTGCTCCCAATGTGCATTATCAATGCCTGTATCAATCATGTCCCGCTTACACACATCTTTGTATCGTAGTAGAGGCCGACCCTGAGATCTCCTACCCGTCTGTAATTCACCAAAAAAGATGTCCTTTGGTATTCTACCATCATCCATCCTCCTAACGTGTCCTATCCATCTAAGTCTACGAAGACTGAGCATGGAATACACCGTCACACAACCTGATCTTTCCAATACTTCAGTATTTGTGATTTTGTCTTGCCACTTAATACCAAGTATTCTTCGCAGACACCGCATATGAAAGCTGTTTAAACGTTTCTCTTGGCGTGAGTAAGTTGTCCAGGTTTCACTGCCATAAAGAAGAGTACTAAGGACACAGGCTTGGTAGACGAGGACTTTTGTTTTGGCAGTAAGCTTCCTGTTCTCCCAGACTCTTTTTGCTAACATGTTCATTGTTGTTGCTGCCTTGCCAATCCTGATGTTGATTTCCTGATCGAGGGATAATTTGCTATTTACCTCTGATCCTAGATATGTAAAATGGTCTACTATCTCCAGTTCGGCGTCGTTAATAAAGATTGATGGTACACCATGTGCACCTTGTGACATAATCTGTGTCTTCTTTCTGTTAATTGTTAAACCAAATTCAGAACAAGCATTGGAGAATGCAGATAGTAGATGTTGTAATTCTTCCTCAGAGTGGGTCGTAATCGCAGCATCATCCGCAAAAAGCAACTCTCTGATTAGTCACTCTTTGTCACTATATATTATATATATATTATATATCACTAATATAAAACCTACAATAAGGTATTTCTGTATTAAAATTAATAATTAATTAATTTTGTAATAATAGTAGACAAAAATACTGTAACTTTTTTGATAGATAAGAAAGTCAGAGAGAGCACACATTTACATTTTAAAGTTCTTTTTTCTAGATTTACGTCTGGCAAAGTTTTTGAGTACATCATCAAAGTTAATTTTGCGCAACAAGTCTGCCTCAATCATCAGCAAAGATAAGGAATCAAGCCTTTCTTGTTACATTGTCGATCTATTTGGATTTTTTGTACGTTTCAACTGAGAAAACGAGCGCTCGGTTGAACAGTTCGTAACCATTAATGTTAAAAATATGCGCAAGGCGATTTCTACATTTGGAAAAGCACACTCGATGTTGTCTCTAACTATTACTTTGTAGAGTTCTGCATGACTGGACGTGTTGTTGTCAGATTTTGATGCACGAAACTTGTGGCGAATATATGAGTGGAACTGTTGTAGTTCAGTATATAAATTATTGTTCAGATCTTCAGGATAAGCATTTATTAGTCCTTCACAACACTGAGATGTTTGTGGTACATCGACCAAACAAGAAAATCGAACTGCTAGATCATTATATACCTGTCCTCGTCTACTCATCTCTGTCTCAAGTTTGTCAACAATGGTGTAGAAAGCAGATATACGAAATTTGTCTCTGGCATTCTGAGATACCTCAGGGGCATCACCATCAATGACCACTGTCTTTCGTTTACGATTACGGGTCAAAGTTGACTTATAATCCACACCTGGTGTTATTTCTTTTGCAGCTTCTTCAAATCTTTAAAATTCATTCCTAGATTCATGCAAGTGATCTGCTAGTGAATAATACAAATCAGCACAAGTTTTCACGTTCACGTGCTCATTTTGTAGAGCTTGACTGACCCTGTGAAATTGTTGTAACACTTCTTCCCAAAAGACAAGCATGAAAGGAAATTCTAATTCTTGCATCTTCTTTGCAATGTTTTCTGCTTCTCTTCTGGTGTCCCCCTTCTGTGACTGGTCTTCTTGTAATCATTCTAACGCTTCTATAATCTGAAGATGAGACATTAGAATGGCTTCAGTTGCAACAGCATGTGCTTCCCATCTAGTATCGGAAAGGGACTTTACCAGCTTTTCATTAACAAGGCATCCTTTCAGAATCTTCCGTCTTTTGGTTGAAGCTGAGAAAAAAGTATAGATCAGTTGCACTGTATGGAAGAAGTTTACTGCCTCTAAACAAGAGTCAACGGCACTTTTGCCTACCAGATTTAGTGAATGGGCAGCACAGGGTATGTATATAGCAAACTCATTTTCTTCTAGAATTTTTTTTTGCATGCCCTTGTACCACCCAGACATATTAGCTGCGTTGTCGTAGGACTGACCTCTGCATTTCGAAAAATCAATATTGCATGCTTCACGTAAGTACTGCAACACTTGCTTAGCCATACCTTCACCGGCGTGACTTTGCAGCTCCAAGAAAGTCAAAAAGCGCTCAATGGGCTCTCCTCTACCACATATCGAAGAACAACGCTTAACTGATCTATATGTGAAATATCTATCAGGTGTTGAGTCTACTGACAAGCTGCATAACCGGAAGCCTTTACTTCATCAACAATTACTGCATGGACTTTTTGGGACATAATTTCAATCAGTTCTTCACATATAGTTTTGGATAAATAAGAAGGATTTCCTTTTCCAGAATTTCCATATTTCGCAATGTGTGATGCTAAAAATGGATCAAACTGACTGACCAACTCCAGCAACCCTAGATAATTTCCATTTTGTAAAGATCCAAATTTTTCATTATCCCTCTAAAAGCCAGACCACGCTCAGCTAAGGTACAAATAACCGCTACTGCTCGCCTCAAAACATGTTCCCAGTAAATGTACTCTTAATTTATTTGCTCTCCTAGCTTTTGTAGGAGACCCGAGCCTTGTCTTCGAGCTAGGTATGTTAACATGCAGTCTTTATGAGCAGCGCTTTGTTCATGATTATCAACTTGAATGTTATTTTTCCAGTCACTGAACCCATTTTTATCAGCCAAACTTGTGGAACCTTTAGACCCCCCTCTGCCGTGCGTCCACCTTGACGAGGTAGAGGGGCTTGCGCGTCCCAATGACCCCAAGAGCTATGCCGACGGTAGCACAGCTACTGGTAGGGTCACCCATGTCGGACAGATCAAGGGAGAGGGACCAGACGAAGAGACGCACAAACCTGCTGCCCAGTAGGTAGACTGGGGACTGTTAAAGGCTAGGGAAAGCAACCCGAATAAATGCTTGTCGAAATCGGATGTACTGAGCCACAGGCTTGACAAAGCAGTGCAACGTAACTTAATTCATGATGTCACAAATCAAAATTAATCGTTATGGTGCTAATCCCGTGAAGTCCCATCAGGCGGCGATAGTGCCGGGCCCCCTGCCTCGAGGGGGTCCACCCATGACTACTGGTGGTCACCTTCCCCTGTGCTGTGGAGTCAAGGAGTAGGTTAAGAGCTATTGACCAAATACCCCGGACACTCAACATACTACAGTGGAATGCCGAAGGAGGTTACAAGAAGAAAGACTCCCTAACACAGCGTCTTCATAAAGATAGAATAGATGTGGCATGCATTCAAGAGACACACCTCAACGCCAATCACAAATTCTCAGTCAGAGGATATCAGGCCACACGTTTCGACCGCGAAGGACACAAAGGAGGAGTTCTAATACTTACACGAAATACAATACCTTGCAGCGAAGTATCTGTGATCTGTGACAACCAAACAGAAATTATAAGTGTTGATATAATGATAAAGGACATAAAAATAAGAATCTACAATCTGTATAGCCCAGCAGATAAGGACCTTACACTCTCAAACATGAAAATAACTGACACAAACTGCATTATTGTCGGAGACTTTAATAGCCGTTCAGAAAGATGGGGATACCCAGATACTGACAAAAGAGGAGATGAATTGGAGGACTGGGAAATATACTCAAATCTCCATATACTCAACAAAGCGGATGACACGCCGAGCTTCTACTCCAGAAGATGGCTTACCACTTCTACTCCAGACTTAGCTTTCTGCACAGGAGACATCCTCCACAAAATCGATCGCCATGTGCTGGACCAATCAGCAGGTAGTGACCACAGACCAATCAAGCTTGTAATGAATATGGAGTATGTTCCACAGGAGCAAAAGCCCATGCCCCGCTGGAATTACAAACGAGCAGATTGGGACATATTTGCCATACTATCAGACAAATATTGTGAAAACATAAATACACGATATGGCAACATAAAGCAAATGGTGGAAAGTCTAATTAGAGCGATAATACAGGCAGCCACTGAGTCCTTTCCAAGAGGAGCGAGGAAAAATTACAAACCATACTGGACTGAAGAACTACAAAGTTTGGAGGACAAAGTTGAAGATGCCAGGAAGACAGCAGAGAGAGAACAAACAATTGAAGCGAACATCTCTCTCAAAGCCATCTCAGCAAAATATAAAAGAACAGTTAATCAAACAACAAGAGATTGTTGGAGGGAAAAAAACAGAAAACCTGAATTTTGACAGGGATGGAAACAAACTATGGAAACTAGTGAAAGCCATGAACAATGAAGGACCTAGAAACAAACAAATAACAATTAAACAAGGAAATGCTTTGCTTACAGGAAAAAAGGCTGCAAATGCACTAATGGAACACTATGCAAATGCAAACCACATTGATATTACAACCGAACAGAAGAAAGCAATCAAAGACAAACAGATACATCATAGAAATACAGAGACAGCAGCAGAATATATGAAGGCAAATCTAACAATGGAAGAAATGGAACAGGCAATGAAAACCCTAAAAAAGAAGAAATCACCAGTAACGGATGGAATCACAAATGAAATGCTAATAGGACTAGGCACCAAGGCAAAGAAGAAACTATTAGCAGTCCTAAATAACAGCTGGAAGAGAGGAATAGTCCCACAGGCATGGACGGAAGCTATACTAATACCTGTCCCGAATAAAGGAAAAGACCTGGAAGAACCAAATGGCTATCGACCTATCAGTCTACTTAGCTGTGTAGGAAAATTAATGGAACGCATTATCAATGGCAGGCTAACATGGCATCTGGAAGAAAACAAACTCTTAACACCACACCAAACAGGATTCAGAAAGTACAGATCCACTGAAGATCAAATAACCTATATAGCTCAGGAAATAGAGGATGCCTTCCAAGAGAAAAAGCACACACTAGCAGTCTGGATAGATTTAGAAAAAGCATTTGATAAAGTATGGAAGGAAGGACTGAAAGTAAAACTGCAAAAAATGCATGTTTGTGGGAAAATGTATAAATGGATCAGCCACTACCTTGAGAACAGAACTGCCAGGACAAAAGTACAAGGACAAACAAGAAAAATGATGCTGTTGGAGCAAGGTGTCCCCCAAGGAGGAGTTCTTTCACCAACATTATTCCTAGCATATATAAATGACATCACAGAAAATTTTCCAGCCAGAGTACACACATCTTCCTTTGCAGATGACCTAGCCATATGGACATCTGAAGAATATATTAGTACAGCAGAATACAGCAAGCCTTATTAGCACTAAAGGACTGGTCAAAATCATGGCTAGTGAAGATAAGTGAGGAGAAAACAACATGCACAGTGTTCTCCCTCTCAAATAAAACTCAGCAACCTAAGCTGGTATTGAATGGAAAAATATTGCGCCATGAAGAAAATCCAAACTATCTAGGAGTCACCTTTGATCGTCGCCTGACATGGAAGGCACAGGTTGAGGAAAATCGAACAAGGACAAGGCAGAGAATGGCAATCATGAAAAAGCTTCCTGGTACAATGTGGGGAGCAGATGAGAAAGTTCTCAAGAAGTTATATACTGGACGGGTGAGGCCAGTACTGGAATATGGCATTGCAGCTTGGGCAACAGCAGCTAAGTCAAACAAAACAAGTAGAGTCCAAAACCAAGGAATGCGAATCATAACTGGAAGCCTGAAGACAACGCCTATTAATGAACTAGAAAAGATCACTTTTTTACAACCAATGCAGGACAGAAGAGATAGCAGAGCCCAGCAACAAGCAGAAAAATTTAGAAGATTGACAGACCACCCTATGTATAACAAGTTTAATGGTTTTGGAAAAGGAAGACTGAAGCGTAGCAACTTTGTAGAAACTGCAAAACGAAAGATTAGGGCAGATCCCATACTTAACATATCAACAGTCAAGCCCTTTTACAATGCACACAACTTCCCAGCTTGGAGACAGCAGCAACTGCCTGAGATGATAGAAAACATTCCTGGTATTGAGAAAAAGAACACTCAGAATGAAACCAAAAGAAGAAAAATAACCCTCAACTACATAAAAGGACATTACCCAAGCGGCAATTGGACCCATGCATATACAGATGGATCAGCCAAAGATTCAATTAAAAATGGAGAAGGAGGAATTCTCCTTATTTTAAAAAATGGAGTGATAAAAACACAATCAGTGGCAACTGACAAATTTTCAAGTAACTTCAAAGCGGAGGTAGAGGCTTTGAAAACTGCAGCAGAAATGCTCTTGATGGAGGAAAATAAAGAGAAGCAAATAGCTATATTCACAGATGCAAAGTCAGCTGTCACAATACTGAAGAGAAAAAACAGCACAGAACTAGCTGACCTAAGAGCAGCACTCCATGGTCTATGCCAGAAATCCAAAAAAGTTGTAATACAGTGGATCCCATCACATTGCAGTATACCTGGAAATGAAGAGACTGACAGACTAGCAAAAGAGGGTGGACGATTACCACAACCTGACACAGACATAACCTATAATGAGGCAAAAAGTTTTATAAAAAGCACTTATAGAACCAAATGGGAATCAGAGCATCCAGACCACCAGAAAAATGATGCATATTACAAACCCGACCGAAGAGAACAAGTAGCAATCTTCAGACTCCGCACAGGACATAACAGGCTGAAACACCACTTGTTCAATAAACTAAAGATAGGAGATACCGATGAATGTAATTGTGGAACTGGTAAAATGACAGCTAAACATTTGCTGCAGGAGTGCCCAATATATGCAGAACAGAGAAAGATATTTTGGCCCACGCCTGCCTCATTTGATGACAAGCTCTATGGAGATATCAACAAGCTCAAGTTGACTACAGTTTAACTACATTCAGGTTGACATCTAAAGGTGCATGAAGATGTATTTAGACTGCCACACTTCATACCACAGGTATGTCGATTACAAAAGCGCCCCAGAGGCATGAAATGGAATATTGCTTGGATAGCACATCCATTACGTGGAAAGTCCGAATCAAAAGCTCACTGTGTGGGCTTCGTAAATGGTGGAAAAAGTGTCCTAGTGACACGAAATGGAATATTGCTTGGATAGCAAATCCATTACGTGAAAAGTCCGAATCGAAAGCTCACTGTGTGGGCTTCATAAAAAGGTGGAAAAAGTGTCACAGTGGCACGAAATGGAATATTGCTTGGATAGCAAATCCATTATGTGGAAAGTCTTAATCGAAAGCTCACTGTGTGGATGTCATCTGCAGACTGCATTCTTCTGGTTTCCGGAGGAACAGCCTATGGTGAACGGAAGGCCCAATATACTGAAGTGAGGCTAAGCAGCCATGTGCAGGACGTGACGATTCCTTGGGTGAGCCCAGTACCAGAACGCTGTGTTATGCCTCTGCAAGTATGGAAGCCTCCTTGGATGGCGGGGAATGCCCATGGTCTGCCCCTGCCTTCCCTTGAGGGTTGACCAGGATGTCTGTGGCTGTTCCATAAGGGCCAGCTAGGATGGGGGATAACACCACAACAGTGAGATTCAAACGTCCTAAGAAACCCCCGGGAAGGTTAACCAGGTCAACAAATGCCCGCAGAAGTAGGATGTGTCGGCCTAACGGCGCAAGAACGCAGCTATGCTGTAAACAGGCACAACGTAGTCACATCCGAAGAAAAAAAAAATCCGGATGAACGCAGAAGAAGAAGAAGAACCTTTAGAAGCAAAAAGTTTACAAACAAAGCAGTACACAGATCCTGTGGATGGTGAATACAATAACCATTCTCTCTTGTACTGCTCACCATTTGCTTTTGTGCCATAGAAGAGTTTTTGAGAACAATATCTTGTTATTTTTCCTTCAGCATAAATACGGCAAGATTTATCAAAGGGACCATAATGATGCTGACAGTTAGTGGGCCCACAGTCAACCCAGTAAGCCACATCATCAGCCGAGAAGTCAATCCACAGTCCTGGATCTACTGCTTGATTTATTTTATCATCTTCATCTTTATCATCATCTTCAGCAGACTGAAGTGGGTTACCACAAATTTCATTTTCAAGCACTAATGCAGTGTCTGGATTTGCAGAACAGCCTATAGTAGACTTATCAAGAGGGTTGATAGTGTCAGTAAAATCATGTTCCACCTGTTGCTTAACCGAAACTAAATAATTCGTTAATTTTCTGCTCTTAGCTTTTACAACTGAAACAGTATGCTCTTTTTGTTTAGCTAGTTTTCTCTTTTGTGCACCACTTAAATGAACACGTTTCATCATGGGGTCTGAATCTGAAAAAAGTATGTGAAAAGCTGTAAATGAAAAACGAATAAATAATATAATCAATATAAGTGGGTACGCTAAGGTATCATTTTCCGATTATTCATAATTACATTTTTTAAAAGAAAATGTATTTACATAAATATTAGAAAATTATGCAAAATAAGGCTAAGGAATAATATACTTAGGCCCCAATCAATAATTGCTTTATCAAAATCGATTGATTGATTGATTGATTGAGGAACCGACATCACAGCTATCAAAATCGATAAAAGCACATTTAAAACGCACTAACACTAACTGCCAATAGACGTCTGTATATATATATATATATATATATATATATATATATATATATATATATATATATATATATATATATATATATATATTAGAATTAAAAACCCTTAGATGAAAACGAAAACGAAAGTAAAAAGTGTAACCATTAACCTTACCTTCGCCAAATCAAGTTTTGCTGTGTAAGCTAAATTAGTAATATCTACATCAGTAAGTAGTTTATGCAAATGTTCGAAAATGCAAAGTAGTTCTAAGCCGTTATGCAAATGTACAGTCATTCAATGACACGTCGACAAATTAGCACTATTCACAATTGTTTTCACTAGCAGACCAAAACGGAAGTGAATTTGTCGCTACGCATTAGTGCGTTACGTAGCACAAACATATCCCAGAAAAGTAAAAAAAATAGCACAAAAAAACCTTGAAGAAAAATAACAAATAATAGAAAAAAAAAAACAACTGGGTGGGGGGTGTTTTACCCCCGGGTTGTGGGACCAAGGTTAAATAAGGAAGTGTCTATTCGGAGTCCAGCTCCGAATAAACTACTCCGTTTATTCAGAGCTGAACTATCACGTGATTTTTCCCGGTCCCGGAAACCCCGGGTGGTCCTGGTCACGTGATTAGCCTAGTCACGTGACTTAACGTATGTGACGTCATCGGGACATGAGCGTGGCTATGTTATATACTTTTGTTGATTCACAATCATATCCTCAGTAGCACAGTGGTAAGTGTCTCTGCCTGATAAGCGGGAGCTGTTGGTTCGATGCCCTGCTGGACGCTTATATTTTTTTTTTATTATTATTAATTTTTCAGCAATTAATTGGGTGCAAAAGACTTTTTAATAAAAAAATATTAGGAACTATGATTATGAACAGATGTTTTGTCACTTATATTATCTTATTTATCTTATATATAAATTAGGATCTCCGTCTGTCTGTCTGTCTGTCTGTCTGTCTGTCTGTCTGTCTGTCTGTCTGTCTGTCTGTCTGTCTGTCTGTCTGTCTGTCTGTCTGTCTGTCTGTCTGTCTGTCTGTCTGTCTGTCTGTCTGTCTGTCTGTCTGTCTGTCTGTCTGTCTGTCTGTCTGTCTGTCTGTCTGTCTGTCTGTCTGTCTGTCTGTCTGTCTGTCTGTCTGTCTGTCTGTCTGTCTGTCTGTCTGTCTGTCTGTCTGTCTGTCTGTCTGTCTGTCTGTCTGTCTGTCTGTCTGTCTGTCTGTCTGTCTGTCTGTCTGTCTGTCTGTCTGTCTGTCTGTCTGTCTGTCTGTCTGTCTGTCTGTCTGTCTGTCTGTCTGTCTGTCTGTCTGTCTGTCTGTCTGTCTGTCTGTCTGTCTGTCTGTCTGTCTGTCTGTCTGTCTGTCTGTCTGTCTGTCTGTCTGTCTGTCTGTCTGTCTGTCTGTCTGTCTGTCTGTCTGTCTGTCTGTCTGTCTGTCTGTCTGTCTGTCTGTCTGTCTGTCTGTCTGTCTGTCTGTCTGTCTGTCTGTCTGTCTGTCTGTCTGTCTGTCTGTCTGTCTGTCTGTCTGTCTGTCTGTCTGTCTGTCTGTCTGTCTGTCTGTCTGTCTGTCTGTCTGTCTGTCTGTCTGTCTGTCTGTCTGTCTGTCTGTCTGTCTGTCTGTCTGTCTGTCTGTCTGTCTGTCTGTCTGTCTGTCTGTCTGTCTGTCTGTCTGTCTGTCTGTCCTTTATTTGTTCGCGAACGGCCCATCCGATTGAGATGAAATTTTCTACACGCCTTCCTTTCATTCCAGCGCTGCCAACTGTGATATTTTGTTAGTGTGAAATCGCCTGCTTACTCAGTATTATTTCATTTTTCATTTTTCATTATAATTTCATATATCTCAGGGGACCTAACTCTGTAAAAGTTATTTCAAGGGGCATAACTTTTCTGTATAACTTATAGTCATATTGTGGCATCGTTTTCAAAGATTTATAAACTCTTTGTCCATAGTTATGTACCGGCATATGAGTTATAATAAATAATGATACAATCTGTAAGGCATTTTCAAAGTTTTCATAAAAATAATGCGCAATGCATAACATTGTAACTCATCTTTTTTTGCTTAAGAAGTTACTGTAGTCATGCAGGTGATTAGAAAGAGTTTTCATTACAAATAATGGATGGTGTGTGGAAGGACATTCTGTTAAGTTACTTTTTTTCGCTTCTCGGCCTTTTGGCTAAGATCAAGTGTATTTGCTGGCCTCCAGTAGTGCGCTTGGTCTGGTCGGAGGCCGGGATGATCAATCTCGGTCCCTTGGCTAAGATCAGGCGCATTTGCTGCATCCCCCGCAGTAGTGCGCATGGTCTGGTCGGGGGCCGGGTGATCAAAAAAAAAACAACCTCACATTAGCATCACTTTAAATGTGGGCCCGGTGGACCACTGTGGGCAATAGCTCACAGTGGGACTAAGGGTCCACGCCAAAAACAGGGGAGGCGGGGAACCAGCTAGTCTGGCATGACCGCCAAACCCTAAAATAAAAAAAAAAAAAAAAAAAGTTACTTTTTTTGTTGTATGAATTTAATGAGAACTTATATGACTACTTATATGAATTAAATGAGATGCTCCCCACCAGGGACTGGGCGAAGCCGGACAGGGTCAGGCAGACAGATAGACAGACAGACAGACAGATAGACAGTCAGGAACAGGAACTTATATGACTACTTATATAAATTAAATGAGATGCTTCACACCATGAGCTGGGCGATGCCGGGCCGGGTCAGACAGACAGACAGACAGACAGACAGACAGACAGACAGACAGACAGACAGACAGACAGACAGACAGACAGATAGTCGGTAACGGGAACGGGAACTTATATGACTACTTATATGAATTAAATGAGATGCTCCCCACCAGGGACTGGTCGAAGCCGGGCAGGGTCAGGCAGACAGATAGACAGACAGATAGACAGTCGGGAACGGGAACTTATATGACTACTTATATGAATTAAATGAGATGCTCCACACCAGGAGCCGGGCAATGCCGGGCTGGGTCAGTCAGACAGACAGACAGACAGACAGACAGACAGACAGACAGACAGACAGACAGACAGATAGTCGGTAACGGGAACGAGAACTTATATGACTACTTATATGAATTAAATGAGATGCTCCCCACCAGGGTCTGGGCGAAGCCGGGCAGGGTCAGCTAGTATTATATAAAATTATCACTTTTTTTATGTCTTTCAACAGATCTTTCTCATATCTCTGTCTCTCACACTAGCTTCGTTATCTATCTATCGCCTCTCTCTTTTCAACCTGCTTCACATATACCAGGTTTTCATGCACTTTATGTGCGCAGCATTTCCTTGTTTATTATTTAATTCATCAGGCCAGTAAGTCGGAAGCCTGGTGTTTGAATTGCCTAATCATGTCTTTCTGAGGCGACGCATATTACTGTCAGCTTGGAAGGGAATTATGAGGCCAGGGTTGCCACTTTTTTTTTTTTGGGGGACCAAAAGTATCTAGAAACGGCCCAAACAACATCCATAAATATCTAGATTTCGTTGGAAAGTATCTAGGAAAAATATCCAGATTAAGAAAGTAAGAAATTACATATGTATTGATGTGACTGCCGCTCTCCCTGGCGAAAATTTTACGGCTGTCGCCGTTATCCCGTATATTCTCGTGAGTAACGCAGCTGCGCCCGAACAGACAGCGGTTCGAGCCGCTCTGGTAACTTACAGGGGTATGTGAGCCGGTGGCTCAGAAAGCAATGGCAAACTACTGAGCGTAATCTTGCCTTGTACATCAACAGCAGCTGAAAAATTCTGATGTTGACTGCACCATCCTGTAAGGGATATGCAACATTAAAAAGAAAATTGATGTGACTTACCTATAGAATCATGTCCTCATCTTCACTGATGCCTGTCTCACAAGATGCACTTAGCTTGGATGATGAAGTTGAAGCTTCACATTCAAAATGACTCTGGTGTACTTTAGCTGTTCCAATTTCTTTTATTATATGATCAGGGAGCTGATAAGTTGAACAGCATTTTCCTGCTCTCATCAGGTCAAATCTTATTGTCAATATAGCATTCAAGAGATCAAGTTTCATCCTGCTTCTTAGTTTACATTTTGTATAAATCACAGTACTGAAAACTCTTTCCGCATCAGCACTTGAATGGGGTAGTATCAATATTAGTATCATGGCAGACATCGCACATTCAAAGAGCTCACAGAATGGACTGTTACCTGAGACATCTTTAAATTGTCTTACTTCACTCCAAAAAGCTTCAGTTTCTGTTTTGTTTGTCCAGTCAACCAAATTTATTTTTGTTAACTAATATTCTGTTTCCGCCACACTATTATCAGTAGCCCCTAAAAATTTAATAACTTGACAATATTTAGGTATGTCCTTTACTGGCTGAGGTATGTTGTTAATAGAAAAGAGTGAAATATTTTTCAATACATCTAAATCTTCAGAAAGTCTCTGCTTCAGTTGATCGAATAATGAGACAAGAAAATCTAGATAGCGCTTTCTTAAGTTGTTCTCTTCATTTTATGTTAACAGTCCTTTTGTTTTTAAACCATAAATTTTTGATTCGATTTGGTATCGCAGGTACGGCTTGGGGGCCAAATAGCTCTCTATAGTGCAAGTGAACAAGTCCGCTTTACAAGTTGGCAATATAAGTCTGTTACCAATTGAGTGAAATAGCAAAGTGAGGTCGTCAAGTTAGTTAGTTAGTTAGTTAGTCGACAGATCATCCTCGTTGCACATCGAACCATTCAGTCCATAAGTGCTCGGATCCCCTCCTCAGCAAATCCCGCAGCGTGTAGCGGCTAACGACGCCAGTTCTGTGTTGGTTTATCAATATTCTTTGGCTTCCTGCGTAGTGTTCTTGTTTGGCCACCCCTCTTTTAATTTGCTGCTCCCGCAGTCTGGCCATTGTTGTAGATTCACAGTCATCACTTGGTTCTTGCAAAAGTCTCACTTCTCGTAGAGCATTCAGAATGTCAGCCTGGTCCATGGCGAGTCCGCCCTAGGCACGTACCTTGTTTGCCTAATGGTTAATCCATCCTTGTATTCTTTGCTTCCCTTATTTGCCTCGGCAACATGATGAGATGAGTTAAAATGTTTTCTCTGCGCATGCGTGGCCACCATGTTTGTTGTCAAGAGACGCCAAAGAAGCCGCGAGTGTTTGTCAGAGTAAGATTCCCAATATTATGATACCATACTCATTGACAATTATGCTTCAGAGTTTTCCGACATTATCGGATATTATAGTAAATTCTGCTAATTTTTTTGTATCATAACAAATAATATATAAGGAATTAGAATATTGAGTAAATGTATCGTTGGTTAGTAATAAAAAATATTTAATGATGATTAATGAATGTTTACATCACTCCGGAACAAGGCTGAACTTGAAGTGGAGCCATTTTCGCTTCGTTCCGACATGTCTAGATAGTTAGTTTTTAGCGAGTCCTATCATCATTTTAATTTTGAGTATTTACAAATGAGACCGCCACAGTAGATAGGCCTTGAAATTCAAAATCTAATGGCAATGGTACCACAAAAATGACTATGTATGAATTGTATGTCACTTCTAAGTGAAGATATATTCACATTTTTCATTTTGTGAAGGTGAGACGAGTTGCGATTTCTAATAGCAGCTTTGGTCAATATTTAGAAATTTGGTTTTTACTTATGAAAGCATACCAGTTAGATAGAGCTTGACAAGACGAATCCAACGGTATCTCAACGAAGAGTGTTCACTAATTCTAAGCGGAGTTATGAATTTTTTGGTGACATAATTTAATAACAGGAAGTGCAATGATAACCCAAGAGATAAGTAAGATTTTATCGCGGCCCTAAAATTGGAAGCTGAGAAATTCTGCCTTCTATTACTGTGGCTTGTTTATTTTTAAATGGACAACGTTGTGTCATATATCATTGCGTCCGGGGGGCGGCGATGCCTAACTTGACGTATTTTTAATTTTTTGATAGGATGTGCCACGACCAAATTAACAATTTAAAATGGCCGCCAATTTTAGAAAAAATTTTATTACATCACTTTTCGTGGGAAAGAAAAACATTAGTATCGTCGTAAAGTCATGTCATTGTTATGTCCGTGTTGAAAGAGAATAATCGATAAATAGCTGTAAAGTGGAGTAAAGACAATTATTTATAAGACTGTTAAATTGTCGTCGTGTGGTGTGTAAGCTTTTTAATTTTTTACTTGGTAAGTCCAAGAATTGTCACAATGTTAATTTTAATTGTCGTAATTAACTGTCTTGGGACTCGCCAAAACGGACTTGAGCCCCCATAACTAACCTGTCAACGTCTCAAGGGGTTAGAAGATGGGTTCAGACAGGCAGATAGTGCGAGCACAGATGAGGCATAAACGCATAACAATATTAGACATATTTATTGTTAACCTCATATTATACATATCACACAAATGCAACAGTATCCCATAAACAAATCAATATCACTTCGATCCTTGCTCTAGCACTTCTCTTAATGTTCTCACACGATCCTCGCACTCTGATCACAGCTAAGCGCACTAGTCTCAAGCTTTGCACACAAACACACGTCTAGTAGCGGTCCCATTCATTTGCACTGAAGTCTAAGTATAAGTCTATTCTGTCTCTCCACTCAGTCATGCATCCTCTCTCAGTCGTGTCTAAAGCCCATCTGACTTCTTCTCTACCATCCGGTCGTCACGAGGTACTGGACCCTCATGCAATCCGTGAGAAGTCGTACTGTCACGTCTGTCTCGCACTCGCCTGGTTGGGGCTAGGCGTATTGCGTAATTCTGTCCAAGGTGAACTTGTCGCTCAAGGGTACAGTCCTGTTTCTACTGCCCTCAGCGTCTAGACTGTTCTACCCCCGTACTCACCCCATGTCCCTATGTCTGTCCTCTGTTATGTCCTGTCAGGACCTTGACAATTTTGGCGATGAAACTTTCCAGATATATTTAAAATTGTATGCAGAATTCAAAAATACATCTATAATTGATTAAATTCTAGCCACTGCGTCAAAAAAAAATTAATTATGGTAAGTATGAAATATATTCTTATTTATATAAAAGGTTACGATGATTTCAACCAATCACTGTGCACGGAATATTAGGCAAACAATTCCTGGAAAACCCAGGATGATGTGTGTTACTGTCATATAGATTTGAATGAATGAATGACGTCGAAAGAATGCATGGTAAATTAGATAGTGTTTTCCGGGACAAGGTGTGGCGGTATGATTCCGTATATTATTTTGGTTTTCATTTCCGGTCACTGCACGATGGAACTCGCTATTAGTTTAATATTTACCCGATCATGATAATTAAATTTCGTTTGCACAATTGTACAGTTAAGCACATTCTGCACTAAGAAAATTTGCATATTATATAACAGAGCACCATCTCTGTTAGTAGTTTAGGAGATAGTTGGTGTGAAATAGAAAAGGGTTTGGGAAATGAATAGCTGGTAAATGATGCATGCGTGAGCACAATTGGACTAGTTGTTAGGGATGCTCACGCGTGACGCAAGAGGTGAACATAGTTCAGTTTCTACTTGCCCTGCAGACGAATAAGAGGTGTGTTCAAATTGCTGTACGTTTTTTATACCTTGGACAATAAACCAACACGTTTACACTTTGCCCGGAGCTTTGACTTGATATATGTTCTGACTCTCTGTGACCTGTAACAATTATGATCACTTCATCATACATAAGATGCTGCTATGATGATACTGTGATAGTCATCTGATCATCGATTCAATCATCACTCCATGTAGCGAGTTCCATCGTGCGGTTCGTGACCAGAAATGAAAACCGAAATCATATACGGAGTCATTTCGCCATGATTCACCTTGTCCAGGAAAACGCTATCTAATCTACCATGCATTCTTTCGACATCATTCATTCATTCAAATCTCACGTGACAATAACACACATCATCCTGGGTTTTCCAGGAAAGGTTTGCCTAATATTCCGTGCACAGCGATTGATTGAAATCATCGTGAGCTTTTATATAAATAAGAATATATTTCATACTTAGGTAATTAATTTTTTTGGTGTTCCTTATAGTATTAATTCAACTATAGATGTATTTTTGAATTCTGCATACAATTTTAATTATATATGGAAAGTTTTATCTCTGTAATAGCTTTAAGGTGGATGTAAACAATATGTTCTGCGAAGATGCGTTTTTGTTCTTTGCGCATATCTGTCCAACTGGCATGTGCACTTTGTAACACTATTCTGGTGTTCCTTATAGGATTAATTCAATTTTAGATGTATTTTTGAATTCTGCATACAATTTTAAATATATATGGAAAGTTTCATCGCTGTAATAGCTTTAAGGTGGATGTAAACAAAATTTTCTGTGAAGAAGTTTTTTTTTTGGTTCTTTGCACATATCTATCCGACTGGAATGTGCACTTTGTAACACTATTCTGGTGTTCCTTATTGGATTAATTCAATTATAGATGTATTTTTGAATTCTGCATACAATTCTAAATATATCTGGAAAGTTTCATCGCTGTTCTAGCTTTATTTGTGGATGAAAAACAACATTTTCTGCGTAGCGTGCCTTTGTGGATGGAGAAACGCATGGCCATGTGCCATGACGGCGTATCGATCGGAATGATATGTATGCACACTTTCACTTTTCTACACTCAAAACGTGCAATTTGACCCACTAAAGTTAAAGAGAACACAAGCTTAAAGATTATTAGTAATTTATTTGTATTCTTGTACTATTTTTTTAATCAATTAACATGATGAAACATATTTTTGAAGTCAGGTTTCATAATCTGACTATGACCCGTTTGGTTGAGACCAACCTCGCACGCGGAGAAAAAATGGAAAAGGCACGCAGAACCGTAATTAATTTTTTCCTGTGGCTTTCAATAGAAAATCATCAATTGTAGATGGATCTTCGAATTCTGCTTCAAATGTTTAAGAAAATCATCACTAAACTTGCTTTAATTGTGGTTGAAAAACAGGCAAAGATGTTACGATCATGAAACCCAAAACGGCGGCTTGACTATATAAAAATCTTTGTGGAACAATCGTGTCCTCGCTAGTGTAGTCATAAGCATTCCGCCTGTCACATGGGAGACCAGGGTTCTGTTCAAAAAAAAAAATTTTTCACAAAATTATTAGGTGATATAATAGAAACTATTAAACATTACGAACTAAAATATTATATAGAACTAAGAAACTGGAAGTTTGTGAAAAAAGTGTGCACTATGGATATGTGCGAGCTGCCGACTGCCGGGGAGCACATCCTACAAAGGCAGCGGAATGATCACATATCGGAATCGATGGATCCAATAGATGTCTTTGTTTAATGTCAATTTTAATTGCCATATAAAATATTGCTCCTGAATCAGCAATGTTTCATCGCTAAACTTGCTCGAATTGTGGTTGAAAAACATTTTCTGCGAAGATGTGACTTTGTGAATTGGAAACCCACAGGTCATGACGGCTGCCGCATATCGATTGTGCTACACTTTGTTATACTCAAAACGTGCAACTTGAACTGCTAAAGTTAAAGTGAACACAATTTTAAAGATTAATAATAATTTATTTGTATACTTGTACTATTTTGTAGTCATTTAACATGATGGAACATATTTTTGAAGTCCGTTTTCATATGACCGTTTGAGACCGTCTCGCATGCACAGACACGCTCACCCGCTAGTAAAGGTAATCGGACACACTGGAGAGTTCTAATATCGGGTGAATATCATGAGAAATTGCAACTTGTCTCACCTTTACAAAAATGTGAATATCTTCACTTAGAAGAGACATACAGGCATCGTGGAGGTACCATTAGATTTTGAATTTCAAGGCCTATCTACTGTGGCGATCTCATTTGTAAATACTCAAAATTAAAATGATGATAGGGCTCGCTACTCCACGGCATTGGCATTTGAATTAGTAAAATAAAATAGTTCATTGTGTCTCTCTTTCTCCCCCCCCCCCATTACCTCTCCTCTACCCCGTTCAACTTCAGAAAAGAATTTATAATTAGGGCCCATCTTAACATCAGATTATTACTATTATTAAATAATCCTGTGCCTGAATCCAAGACATTGTCATAAAGACTGCTTTTATAACCCTCAGTCAGAACATCTGATTCCTATGTGATAAGCATAACTCATTAACTGCATGTGTGTTGTATTATTATAATAAACCTAAGCAACAGCCTCAACCTGAATCATGAATGTCAATGAAATCCATGACCACAATTCCTTCACGTTAAAATTAAGCTCATACTTGCTTTATAGTCCTGTGCCACTTGGTCCAACACCTTCTGACTTTGATGGTTGATATTTCTTTTCCTGATTCCTCCTCCCTTTGGTAGATTGCTTTCCTGGGCTTGTGGGTTCTGCCTGCCCACATGTTCTGTAGGGCTTCATTGTCCTAGCCTGTGATCTTACAAGAACTTTCACAAGGCAATGGTATTTGGCATTCAGTGTGTCCTTTATGAGATCCCATCAACCCATTTTTATTGCTCCTTTATTTTGTCCTTTCAAGCACAGACTTTGCCAGGGAGTACAGATGCAAGTTCCCATGTCATTAGTGCTGTCTCAATCAAGAAATTACCACAGGGTGTTGAACAAAATTGGCTATGCATCTATTCCAGCATTGGTCACGATCAGGACAGCCTGCTTGAGGTCTTCACCGGTTCCCCAGTTTGTCAGATACTGATTACAACATGTAGACAGATAAGTATAAAATGAGCAGTAAGATAAGCTTATGTTAAAGCAGGTTGAACATTAAAAACGAAATGATGCTGCCAGTATGTGGTTTGTAGGCAATATGTTAAGAGGTAAGATGGATACATTCTGTTGAACAAATGATACAACCGGGTAGGCATGACTGAACAGTTATGGCATCTGCTGCTGGCTTATAAGTTACTGAGCTCAAATCCTAGCATAGGGTTGGGAAATTTTTGTTAGACCATTGGTTTGTGTTGATATCACATAAACTCCAGTAGTGTCATCAGATACCTAGACTTCTCTTATAAGGGTAACTAACCAGGAGTTCACATGTACAAGTTATTCTTGCTAGAGATCCCATAGCAATTGGAAATCACATAGTGAGGCTGCAAGGCTACAATTCTGGCATAATTGTTGGTAAAGAAAAATCTAACCATGGTAAGATTGAGTCCACTACCTTGAATGGAATCCATCGAGAGAAAGTTAACCATATACAAATGTGTGCTGAGGTCAAACAATGACCTTTGAGGGCATAACTAGGTGTGACACTCTCCTAAAAAGAGGAACAAAGGTGAAGAAGAAAGCTGTACTGCATATCTTAATACTTGATATACTACTGATAATACTACTGTTAATTGTTGCTGAGAATAATGTTAAGTAGTCAGACACATTTTTAAGTTAGCTTGCGTATATAACTTCCAAACCCCAAATTTCACACAGCAACTGCCTGTGGGGAGGAAATAATGATAACAACAAAATCACCAGCGTATGATTTTTGAAAGGGCCAAATATATACCTCGTGAAAATTCTGTTGTCAGATTGTTTTAATATTCTTTGGCTCAACTTAAGAAGCACACTCACACAAGACATATTAATAGGGATACATGAAGAATAGCTAGTCAACATGCTGCATTGCTTGAGGCAGCAAGTGGGAATGGATCACTCTTCATTCTTGAGGCAGCAAGTGGGAATGGATCACGTATGTAGTAAAATAATAATTTTTAAGTCACTTGGTGAAAAACTCTAAATGTAAAAGCAGGAATAATAGGATTATACCAGCAAACATCCATATGAAGAAAGCCGAGAGCACAATATGAATATCATCGTTCCAAAGAACCCAACTAAATTACTGTACAAATTCTTTAGCAGAATCTGAGAGACTGAAGAAATACCAGCAGACTGGAGAGAAAGATACCCGGTGAAACTGCCAAAGAAAGGAGGACTACAGGAGTATAAAAATTATATAAGAATAATTTTGTCAGTTTCTGGGAAAATATTATGCATAATCTTTCTGAAGACATTTACGAGATGCCATTGAGAAACAACTAAGAGATGAACAACTAGGCAGTTCCTGCACTGATCTCATAGTCACATTACACATAATAAAGCAAATCATTGAACGGATGTCATCACTTTATATTAGATTTGTGTCATGGATGATCTCACTAAGAGTGCATGCACTCCATAACACCCGCAAGAATTTTCAACCGTTGTTGTAAAATACAGTAAACAGCAGCGATCACAGCCTTTTATGATCTTTATCTTGCTTCCTTGCACCCAAACAACAAAATACTTACCAGAACTGGTGCGACCAGTTGTTGTTTGCTGGATGGGATGCTTAGGAGTTTGTAACATCTATGAACATGTCCAGAGTGCAGTGATAGTAATCCTCACTAATTGTTAATTTTGGATTTATGGACTATGAGAAGGCTTTTAACATCATTCATAGGAAATCGCTTACGAAACAGTGAGATCTCACAGAAGATCATTATCTTAATCAATCAATCAATCAGGTGCTGCCTTCACATTGAAGGTTGGCTGCAGTGGATCTCCAACATTGTCTATCTCTCACCTTGATTGTACATTCTGTCAGATTGATGTTCGTCCATCTCTTGATGTTTTCTTCTCACTTGTATTGTTATCTGCCTCTTGTTCGCTTGCCCTCAACCTTGCCGTCCGGTATGGTTATTATAAGAGTCTTTTAATGTGGCTGAAATATTTCACTTGTCTCTTCTTATTTCTTTCATCAACGCTGTTTTCATTCCTAGTTTTTCTAGAACCTCTGTATTTGATTGTTTTTATTTCCATGAAATGCGTCATATTCTTCTGTATATCCACATCCCCAAGGCAAAATACAGGCAACATATAAAGACATAAAATGCAGAATTCTTCGAGGGAAAACTAACAGATTTGTTTAAATAAGAAAAGGAGTGGTACAGGGATACTTTTCTCTCTTTTATTATTCTTACCGATTATAAACATGATTATGAATTAAGCATACTTGATGAGAGGTCACAATCATTGGGTCTAAAATTTAATAGTGTTAGTGCCAAATTGAATTCCTGATTCCATCAGTTGTAGCCACATGTAGCCATTGATCTGGGTTTTCTCATATAAGAGTCAATAATGAATAAAGAAGGAATTATGAGAAATGTATTTATTCTAAGCATCCATTGAATTCCACTTTCAGAGATGAAATATTTTGTATTTACACTTTTAGAAATGACAGAGATATTGTTTCTGTATATTATTGGCTGAAGTAATCAAAGCTAATAATAATGACAGCAGTTGATTCTGAAATTGATAGTTTCATTCGTCAGCAAAAACTTAAACTTGCAAATGAACGGCAGAATCTCAACTTGGTAAGTAGTACTGAGTAGTTTTTAAGTATGCACAAATTGATCTTGATTTTATAAATATGTTTTGAATAATTGTTGTAAATTACAAAACTTTATAGGATGAGTTTAACAAATGATAATAAACACACACACATAATTGAAACAATGAAAATCAATTAGTCATCAGATCCATTAGACAATAATGAATAATTGTGGAGGGGGAACAGATAGAACTATGTAAATTAGAGTTTTAAGAGCATGCATCTTTCCCATTGCAATATACACCAGTGAGACCTGAACACTTACTAAACAAGTTCAACAGCGCATAAATGTCTTTAATATATAAATGTTATAGACGGGTTCTAAGAATATCTCGGATACAGAAAACAAATTAATCCATACAAAAAGATCTGAATATTGAAGAAGGTTGACTACTAAAGACGATAAAACATAGACAATTTTAATAGTTTGGTCACTTAAAATGTCATGCAAGTTTAGAAAGAATAATCATGTAGCAATATACACCCGGGAAGAGAGGTAGAATAATGCCAAAGAGAAGATAGGTGCAGGATGTGGCGGATGATCTCCAGATGGGTGTATCGGACTCGGGACATCTTGCTTATGACTGAGAAGTTTTATGGATGGTTATGGGAGCAAGGTTCTGCAAGGGACATGCTACTAAATGAATGAATGAGAGTGAAACTGAATCAATTACTGATAAGAAAAAAAATGTATGTTCAGAGCCAAATGATAACCAAGTAAAAGGATGGAAAGACTTCAAGGCTAGACAAAACAAACAGTAATATTTCCAACCAAGGTAACATGTCTGACCTTGGAATGCAAGCTTAGGTTACCCATTCTCCTTCCCCCCCCTCCCCCCCCTCCACTCCATATGCTTTATGCAAGCATGGACAGAGAAAGAGACAACATTCCCAACTGGGGTTATAAATAGACAATAAATAAAATAAGCAATGTACTATATATATAAATGAACAATGTACGTTATGCAGATGAAGCAGCATTGGTGGTGGAAAATGCAAAAGATCTACAACTTTTGGTCATTGTAATAGCACAACGGATAGCAGCGAACCGCCAAGCATGGAGAGTCAGGACTTCTGCCCTATGCGCCGCCTTAGGCTCAAGAGGAAAGACTAACTAACTAACTAACTAATAACACAAATGAATAGCAGTCCATGTGAATATAAATACATGAAGCCCATAAATGGGCATTCTCCCACTGTTTATACTTCACCCCGACACCACAAGGTACAAGAGGAACATGACGAGAGAAGAGAATGTAACATATAGGAAAAAATAGGACTTTCCTTGAATATCAAGAAAATAATAACAATGGTTTATGTCAAAGAAAAAGATGACACCTAAATGTGAGATAACAATAGAAGGGAAAATGTTTAGTGAAGTTGATAAATTTAAATACCTAGAGGAAATTATAATATCAGATGGAAGATGCTTCAGGATTATGAGCAAAATAGGCCAGGCAAAAACTCTATTCCAGAAAATGAGAAGAATCTTTTGCAATAAGCCACTATCACCGAATGAAAGAGAATGCTGAAATAAGAACCTGCTTTGCCGTATGGCAGTGAATTATAGAACGTTAATTAAAACATTCGGAAAACTTAGAAGCAACAGAGATGTGATTCCTGAGACAAATGTTGTGAATACCTTGGACTGTCAGAGTAATTAACTACGATTGTCTGGAAGAGAGTAATGACAGTAGAACATATACAACTATAAGAAGATACAAACAATATTCTTTGATTATGTGATGAAAAGAGAGGCATTGTAGAATACTGTGACAACTGGAATGATCAGTGGGAAAAGTGATAGAGGTAGACCAAGAGAAATTATGCTGGGTGGACTGAGATGATATCATGGAGGAATATCATCAGCAGAGTTGATTCAGTGCCCCAAGGACCGAGATCTGTGGAAAGACATGAATGGCTATACCAGCAAGACACACGATTACATGATTATATATATATATATATATATATATATATATATATATATATTATGGTATGCTGTTGACATTCATTCATTGATCATATGCCATGCAGATAAGCCTGTTCGGTCTGCTGCATGATGATCATAAAATGATGAATTTCTTGGCATATTTTCAATAATCTATAGATCTCATTATATGCTTAATTTGGTCTGTCATCGTTTATTGCAATGAAATGTTCTCTTGTGGTTTTTGATGCTTATAACTGCGTTTGCTGTCAATGTATGTTCTGTATTATTCGCATATCTTTGCCATGAATATTTAAATGTTACAGTAGTTTGTTATTTCATTATGTTTCCTGGTGAAAAATTATATCCTTTCATATTTTAATATGATTAATTTATTAGAATGTATTGAGAATCAAAAGGTTTATAAAATACTGCATTACACAGTGAAGAAGTGTGTTTTTCATTTTGCAATGTTAGGGTATAAGGATATTTTGATAATTATTATCAGAGAAGATCAGCTTTTGAGTAAGTGGTGAAAAAAATTACTTTTTGTGTGGTCTCTGAGCGTTATTTACAATCATGTAGTTATGTGACTAAAATGGCTTATTGAAGTGTCATGCTTTAGCAACAATTGAACTTTTTGCATTTAAAAAGGTGAGCTGTATTCAGAATAGTATAATTTGTACCAGTAAAACAGTTGTGATAATTAATGCGGCACTGCACATTTCTACCAAATCAGATATATGATGAATAACACTTATTAAAAATTTTATCTAAGGTTAGATGTACAGGAACTTTTGTGTTATAAATTTTAAACATGTATTGTCATGTGTCTTTACTGAGTTGATCATAGCTTTGTTGGGCAAAGGTTTGACAATACTGACCTGTACTCATCTTCTATTTTCTGTTTTCCTTAATGTTACAGAATATATTGGAGGTCTTATACTGTGGTTAACATGATTATTGCAACAAATATTGTAAATTGATTTAAATGTGTGTTTACCATCCATTTTTGATGATATTAAGTGTCCAGTTATAAAGTACTATTTTCTGCACTGTGTATGATTTTATATTTTTGCAACTAATAGATGTTTCGTACATTGTCATACCACAAATAATTAACTAATGTTATAAGCAGATCATGGAGACTTAGAAAGTATGCATTTAAGTGGTTTGTTGGAAGATTATACTTATATTTAGTGTGCCATGTCTAATGCGGCTGCTTGACTACTTTGTGTGTGCAGTTTGGTTTTTCCAAAATTCCAGTCAGTTTAAATTTAGTTATTGTCTTATTCAGTCTAGAAATATAATTTATGATCATACTATTTGGTATTTTTTCAGTTCCACGTTGCGATCCTCATTATTTTGGTTCAAACCCAGACTAGAATTCTCACAAGTTTGGTTCAAACTCAGTCTAGAATCCTCACTGAAATTACCCTTCATTTCAGCTGTGTGTATTTAAAAATATAAAACAGTGTTTTCCTCTTGTAAATTTTAACAATAAAGAACCAAACATTATATTATATGGTAAATTTTGCTGTATCTTGTTTGGTGCATACAACACAAATAAATCAACATATATTAAAGCAACGTAATGAATCCTTATCTACACAGCTGAAATATGATAATGTTTTGTGTATGTGGGCTATAAGATAGCTCCCATTTCTATTTCTGATCAGTCCATTTGGTTGATTACATTTTCCTGCTCTCCTCCTTGTGGTACTGTAAAGGGCTCTAAGGTTTCCTTTCATTGCTGCTTCCACTGCCTCTCTTGCTAGGTCATCTGTATATTTTTTTTTTTCCACCTTATCCGCTTATTCTTTATTAGCTTCTGCATTTTTTCCTGGGCTCTGGCTTTTGTAGCTCTGGTTTAGCTATTATTTAAATCTGCTTGTATCTTTTTAAGGGTTTCCTGCGTTATCCATGCTTTGTACTCTCATTCCTTTTTGCCACCCCACTTCTAAACATGATTTTATATTAGATATTATTACATAATAATTAATGTTATGACATGTGCTGTAAATTGGTCACACTTAGATGCATTATGAAAGTGTTTGGAAAACAGGGGAAATAATCAGAATAGCTCTTGTCTTGTTTTTAGGTTTAATTGGTTACACACATTTTAAATACGCAGTTAACATCAAGGTAAATAGGAATATTCATAAGTGATTCAGTGCCAAATTAAATTAACTGAACAATGATAAACACAAAATTTTTCTTCACAAATATCACAAACTGCTCCTTAACACCAGCAAATTATATTTTTGACATCATATTTTGAATCATAATTAGCAGTGGAATGGAGAGGCCATCAACGAACATCACAGTAAATGGGGAGATGCTAGAACAAGTGCCGGCTCTGTGGTGAAACGGTTACAGATGCAATTTGTAATCCTGCATACCACGTTCAAAACACAGACTATTTCCTAATTTTATCTCCCCTTCTATTCTGTTGTATGTTAAATATGCTTGTTGTCTGGCTCCATTTTAAAACAATTATCTGGCTACTATTCGGTGCCCTAATATATTTATCTTCTGTTGCATAAGAAGAAAGCTGAGAAAATATAGCTGATCACTCCCTACTTAATGAAAATATTATCAACTATATTTAACATCCATAGAACAATAGCTTACAAAGTAGGATGGTTTTGTGACCACACCACTCCAGGGCTGACCCAGTCTCATAAATTAGGTACCAGCCAATTTTCTGGCACATGAAGCATTTGGTTTAATACTGACCACATCACTTATCCAGTTCTGTTTGGTCAAGGAAATATGGGCCTGGCACCATATCTCCATCTTGGATGACTGAATTTGTTTTAATTTTATTTCTTTGTCCTTGTTTCTGGTTGGTTGGATTATGCAGTTAAAGTTTTCTGTGGAAGAGAGAATCTATTCCCATGCCAAATATCCTGTCTCCTCTTATGACACACATGATAAGTTACAATGCTACTACTCTTTGCTTCCCTTAAGGGCCCTCCTAACACATGAGTATATCAACAATTTTAAAGACAGTAAATATAATTATAACCCAGAACTGGGTAGGCAGGCTGACAAATGTTGGGTGGATGATTGATTATATGTATATGCATGTGTGTGTTTGCCTGTGTCTACCTGTTTCTGTAGGGGTGGGAATGTATGTGGTGATTTTATACTAATGGTGACCAAAAGAGGAATGTATTACTGAACAAACCTAGGGCATAACACCAAGGAGATATCTCCAAGATGAAGGGAAATAGCATTCTGAAACTAGGAGCTCAATATTGAATATTTGCAAGAGCATAAAGAATAGAGAAAAATATTTGCAACAAAATGTCTTGCAGAGTCAGATTTAATCGATACATCTGTACAGCACTGTCCGCTTTATACATAAAATTAACCTTGTATTGCCATTGTTCAGACAACTATTGATTTTCTTCTGTTGTTAGCGTGTAACAGTGTATGAATTGTTCCATGTGTCCGATCAATAACCATTTAATTCTTCTGCAGCAAAAAATAAATAAAATCAATCAGTAACACACAAGAAGAAATTACAAAAATGTCTTTTTAAAATTCTTAAAATCCAAACCTATCCTTCCATCTCAAGTAAACATACGCTTTGTTTATCATTGAATGTGCCATATTTTACATTTTAAAATGTGGAGCATTTGTTTCTGAGTGAAGATTCACTGCTTAAACTACTGGCTGAGATTGGTGTATATGTGCAGTGTTTTTGTGAATTTTTGTTTCTGTGAGGGGGAGAGAGAAAGAGAGAGAGAGGGTCAGGGAGGGAAGGACAGATGGACGGAGGCCTGGAAGGACGGTGGACATACAGGGCAAGAGAGATATATGAATAGGCAGATAGATATATGGATGCAGAGGGAGGTAAAGAAGGAAATCACTAAGAGAGAAATAAAGAAACAGAAATTCTGTTAAACACTGTCACCAAATGTTTTTTTAAACCTTTACATGTGTTAAAATGAAAAAAAAAAAACCATGTGTTCTTAATAACATCTTTTGTAATAAGTGCCTACATTATTGTGGTATAGATAAGAAGTTTAATTTGAAAGATTAAAATTATTAGAGGTGCGTACATGATTAGAATACACCACTAGTCAGCAGCCTGTCTGTTACTAAAAAGTAAAGAAACAAAGAAAAGTAACTTTTCATTAACCAGTCATGTTGTATGTGCTGACCTAGGAGCTGAGACATAGGTATTGCTATTCCATCCTGCAGAAGCTCCAGTCACAATATCTAAGAACATTAAATGGAAGTCATCAAAAAGACTTGGTGAGAAATATAAACAATTTAAAATAACACAAAGTAATGCAGTTTTACAGAACACAATTATGGAAAACAGGATGTTGCAGCGACTAGCCCCCATCAGCAAACAAATACACAAAAGACAATATATAAACACAGGGAAGACATTACAGTAAATACATTAAGGCATAAGAATGGGATGAGAAGAATGGAAAGATGGGGGAGGGGAATTAAAAGAAAGTTTTTAAAATGTGCTACTTATCTCAGAATTATGGTGAGAAATGAAATAATTAGTTGAGTAAGCACGATATGGAGATTAAAGGCAGAAGAGGAATCAGTATGAGTCAGAAACATGTAAAACAAACAATTAGGTTTGTTAAGTAATAATTTTTTTACCAACAAAAAATAAATGATAAAAACAATTATTCACTGAATAATTAAATAATCAATCATCATCATCATCATCATCATCATCATCATCATCTTCCACTCCTGCTGTCAAGCATTGTGGGGAGGAATAATTTGAGCTCCAGCGCTGGATTGGCGGCGCTAGATAGTGTCATTCCGTGCGATTGTACAATGTCGTTGATGTCGTCAATCCATTTTCTTCTTGGGTGTCGTCTTGATCTCGTCGCAGATGATCTTTAATGTAGAGCCAGTGATAGTAGTTGATGGTGTTGCATTCTAACGACATGGCCAAACCACTTGATCTTCTGTCTTTCATTAAATGTGCACAGGGTCTAATAGCAGCATTTCTTACTCGGTCTCAGATTGTTAAGATGGCAGCTCTCCTCAGACATCTCATCTCAGAGGTGTTGATTTTGTGAACGTGTGATTTGGATTAAGTCCAAGTTTGAGATTGGTAGCATAGGGCTGGTGTGAATATGCTGTTTATTATCTGTCATTGTGCGGACATGGGTATATTTGGATGTTTCAAAATGGGTGATAGTTGATATGTAAGTGCACTAGCTTTTTTACATCTGATTTCGATTTCTCTGTCCAATCTGCCATCTTCTGTGATCATACTCCCAAGATATTTTAATTCTTTAACTTGTTTCAGAAATGTGCTATTTATCTGTATACTTAGTGGACCAGGTGATCTGCTAACTTGCATTTCTTCGGTTTTGGCTTTATTTATGCTCATATAGTACATTAGTAGTAATGGTTCATAAGTAGTAATATTACTTTATTGAGTAGGCCAGACATGTTATTACTAACTGATTCTATTAATTGGTGTATTGTTAAAGAATATATGATAATAGCCTTGGTGTTCTACTCTTTTTTTTTTCTTGTCTTGCATAAAACATAAGAACTTGATGTTTTTTGATGTTTCAGTGTAGTAACTGTCTCTGATTGTTATGTCTTTGCTTTGGCATTACTTATGCTTCTTGTATGTAGAAGTAGGCAGCCATATTGCAGCAGACCTTTGACTTTTGCTAAAATTTGACCTTGACATTATTCACCTGTTTGTATGACAGCAGGAACCAGCCAATTACAACAGGGAGAATGCTAGGCGTAAGTGGGGTCCACCTGTTGATCTAGATACTCTCAAGAATTCAGAGAAAGAGAACTACAAGAGAACTTGGTATGAGCTGAAAGGCAAATATCTTGAGGTACATAACTTGTTATGAAACGCTACCTGTTGCCATTCAGTTTTATTGGAAGCCTATAATTTTGTGTCATCTCAATCATCCTAAATGTTCCTTTCCATTTTTAGTTTTGCAAATGTCAGATTGAGTTCAGTGTTGAGACTATGATCTTGAAATGTAACATCGTATGTGACCAATACAGGCAGTTTAAACAAAATAGAAATGACTACACTTACAGCACTTAACACCATTGCTGGTTTATGCCATTGTGTCTAGAGGTTGGGGTTTGATAGTAAGTGGCACCTTGCTGTCTTTATAGATGAAAGTATGTGGATTGTAACTAAAATTTCCATCGCACAATCTCTGGGCTTAGATTCAGAAAACGTGTTGCCCATGCAGCATGATCCCTCTCTCAGCCTTGCCTTGTTTTCTCCAGAGGAATGGATAACCAGTACGTCTGGAACAAGGTAGGCTCAGCATCAAACCTCCAAGAGCAGAAGGTGAGTAGCGGCCAGGCCCTCACATCCGGGGGATTTGACTTAGAGGCATTCAGCCATATCCCTCAGCTGAGTGCCTCACACCAAGTGTCTGTTCTTCTGTCAAACTCCCCGTCTGACCAACTGTCTGGACCTATATAAGCATGTACTACTGTCAAACTCCTCGCCTGACACTTTCTTCAGAGCGGATCGCGGCCGATGATGAGCGCCGGTTGCCGCTTAACTCCAGAAGCGAGGGGCTTTGATAAGAGAGTATGATAAGGGCTCTAGAAATAAAGGCCATTTCCCCAGATAGGGGGAGCTGCGATAGCTTAGTGGCTATACATCTGCATGCCAGTCCGGTGGTCATGGGTTCAATATGCGTCAAAGCAAATTTGAATTTTTAAATTTGACTTAGGCTTCCCATGTCTGCCTAGCCTAAAATGGGTACCAAGAAATAGCTTGGGAAGTAAAGATGGCTTAAATGATTCTTACGTTATCCATTGAGTTCTGATTAGCCTATAAAAATACGAGTCTAGCACTATATCCCAAATACACTTTCGAACAATCAGGTGCCGCTTCCCCAAGGAAGGTTGGCTACAGTGGATCTCCAACACTGTCTGTCTCTCGTCTTTGCTGTACATTCTGTCAAATTGCTGTTAATCCTTCTCTTGATGTTATCTTCCCACTTTTATCGTTGTGTACCTTTTTCTTGCTTGCCTCAACCTTAACCTCCAGGATGGTTTTTATAAGAGTGTTATGTCTTTTAACGTGGCCAAAATATTTCACTTGCCTCTTTTTTATTTCTTTCATCAACTCCGTTTTCATTCCCAGTTTTTGAAGAACCTCTGCATTTGATTCTGTATTTTCACATATATGCTTGGCATGTTTTTTTATCCAAGCAGTGTTCATGCTTAGGATTTGTTATGTTAACTCTGATAGATAACAACCTCCTGCCTTACTGGGGATCAGAACCCAGATCCCCTGATGTACAGGACCTGTATCCTCAATTCCTCAGCCAGCCACTGCTGATCATTTCCAGCTAAACTTAACAACAGCATCACTTGTGGTTATCTATCTCCAACGCTGTCTCTTCTGCCTTTCGTCTCCCAGTGGCTCATACACCCTCAACTTGTGCCAAGCCTTTTGTTGACTTGCTCATGATTTGGTTGGATTTTTAACACTGGGTCGTGAGTGCAGATAATGGGCAGCGGGCCGCACTGAGTTTGAAGTGCAACAACTGATCCAGAGTAACACACATCAAGGTAACATAGTCATTTACTCCAATGGGTCAGTGGTGAGAAACAGACGTAGTGGCTGGGGTTTTATTGCAAAGGCTAATGAACGAGTCTTGAAAAAGGAGAGTTTGGCATACGAGACAACTACCTCCAGCATGAGAATGGAAGTGGAAGCAGTAACAGCGGCATTCCGTTGGCTAGAGGAGACCACTGCAACTCACATTGTCTTCATCATGGACTCAAGGAGTATGCTTAGTAAAGTGGAGAAAGGAATGTTTCGTGTGGAATGGCTCACCTTGCTTCGGAGGTCATAGATTGTAAGAATTGTATGGATATTTTGCCCTGGCCATGCGGGAGTGCAAGGGAATGAACAGGCTGATAGGCTGGCAGGGAATGCACCTCTTAGTGATCGATTACCTATGGACAAGGGAGAGGTGGTCGTGCACCTGTTGGACCAGGTGGAGAAGATGGAGGGGCAGATTGAGAACCCGTATGTTTAAAGGATGAGATTTTGGAGGATTGACAGAGGTTCCAATAGAATCTCAAAACTGACAGTGAAGACCAGGAGAATTTTTAATCAGATAGCGGTGGTAATGATTAGCAGTATGACTCTTCGCTGGCTGTTGAACGAGGGGATGGAGCACGTATGGGAATGTCTTGAGTGCAGTGATGTCGGTTCTTAACTCAACTCAACTCAACTCAACTGGTTGGATTTTGCAGCTAAAGTTTTCTATGAGATAAGGTAGCTAGTGCTCATGCCAACCGTTCTTATGTAACCTCTGATGACATGCAGGTTAGGTTACAGTGTTACAATTCTTTGCTTCCCTTATGATTGACCATCACTGGAAGAGCATCAATAATGCACATATGTAAAGTAGGAAGAATGAGAGTCTCCGTGGCGATGTGGTCAAACCATCTGCCTCGTGCTTCGAAGGTTGTGGGTTTGATTCCGGGTTACGTCTTTCAGTTCATGAGTGCAGTTTTTTCAGAGACTACTGGGGGTCATTGCCGGAGCTACGGAGTTTGTGCTTTGTGCGACGCTTTCACAGGCCACTCTTCCTTAAGAGACAGAGCCATATGGGATAAAATCCGGGGCAGTGAAGTTGATCCTCTAGACTTTTAAGACTTTTAAAAAAAGTATAAGTATGCAATATTTGCTGCCAGTTTGTGGACGTGTTTTTAGATGTGTCCATTTTATATTTTTCCTTCACCAATTTCTCATTTGTCTCAGCTGTTTTCTTTTTTTCTATGAGTTCCTGTCCAAAGTATATTTTTGCTGTGCTTTCCTACTTTGTCTTGAAGATATGTTATTTTTGTCCACACTTTGGTGTCTGTGAACTGATGACAAATATCTATAGTTTGAATGTGGCACATTTTAGATGTCACATAAAGTTATTTTGTTAACTGATATATTAATTTGGGAAACTGATAGTTTATTTAGAAACTGAAATGAAGTCATGTATTGTAACAGTGTATAGATTTTGAAATTGTTTTGTCAGGTGGTTGTGTGAATTTATTTTATTGGTTCAGACATCTGGTAGTCATCCGGCTCCGTGGCGACGGGGTAACAGATGCAGTTTGTAATCCCGCATACCCGTGTTCGAAACACGGCTACGCGCAATTTGGCAGCAGACTGCCTTATGTTGGTTTTTATGAAATTGTATGAATACCAGTCGTTCAGAAAGCAATGGCAAACTACTGAACGTAAACTTGCCCAGGAATAACAAAATCCCAAAACTGCTGGGGTGACTGCTACGTCCTGTAAAGGATATGCAAAAAAATCTATTTTTTATCAGGTAGTCAGAAAATAGAACAACCAACTGTCTGATTGCTAGCATGTGTTACATTAAAGAATATATATATATATAGTTAAAGAAAGTCAAGTATACAGCAGGAAACCCTAAATATGACTTGTGCAAATTGAAAACTGACAAAGAAATACAAGATAATTTTAACATAGAAGTAAAGAACAAATTTGATTTGATCCTATTTCAAGATGTAGATGATCAATGGGAAATGCTGAAGAATTCAATCAGTTGTGCAGCAGAAAAAACTATTCCAAAAGTAAAGAAAGTGGGCCGTAAGACATGGATGACTGAAGAAATTTTGCAACTAATGGAAACAAGAAGACAGAACAAAAATAATCCTGCCAAATATGAAGACATTCACAGAAAAGTCAGAACCTTATGTAAGGAAGCAAAAGAAACATGGCTTGAGAAAAATTGCAGAGAAATTGAAAAACAGCACAACAGTAAAAATGCGAAACTAATGCACAAAAGAATTCAAGAGCTTACCAATCTAAGAACACGTACATCAGCAGGCTGCCTAAAGACAAAAGATGGAAGAGTCATAATAGAAAAAGAACAGATTTTACATGTATGGTCAGATTACGTGAAAAACCTTTATGACGATAACAGAGACGAACAGTATGATGTTCAGAATAATAATGAAGGGCCAACAATTTTGAAGATGGAGGTTCAGAATGCTCTTAATCATATGAAATCTGGCAAGACCCCCGGTCCAGACAGCGTCACAACAGAAATGATTAATGCTTTAGAAGAATATGGAATAGATAAAGTTACCAGTCTGCTTAATACAATATATGATACTGGAAATATACCTCAGGAGTTATGTAATTCTGTATTTATTGCAACCCCAAAGAAATCAGGAGCCTTGGAATGTGATCAACATCGAACAATTAGTATAATGAGTCACATCACGAAGATTTTGCTAAGAATTATCATGCAAAGAGTGAGGAGGAAAATACAACCTGAAATAGGAGAAGAACAATGTGGGTTTGTAGAAGGTAAGGGTACAGTAAATGCTGTGTATATACCGAGAACCGTAATCGAACGTTCTATAGAAGTAAACAAAGATCTACACCTTTGCTTTATTGACTACACAAAGGCTTTTGATAAAGTGAGACATGTCAACATGATAAGGATGCTTGAAGATCTACGAATTGATGGGAAAGACCTTAGACTTGTAAAAAACATATATTGGAAACAACAAGCTGCCATAAGAGTTGATAATGAAGTAAGCCAATATCAGCCTATTAAGAGAGGTGTGAGACAGGGATGTGTAATGTCTCCAGATCTGTTTTCCCTGTACAGTGAAAATATTTTCAGAAATATTGAAGATATGGAAGGAATCAACATTGGGGGACGATGCATCAATAACATTAGATATGCAGATGATACAGTCTTGATTGCAGACAATGAACAGGACCTGCAAAATTTAGTAGATGCGGTTGTCTACAAGGGTTAGAATTAAATTGTAAAAAGACACAGATTATGGTCGTCACTAGGAAGAATGAAATACCACAGTGTAATATACAAGTAAATCGGAATATTCTTCAACAAGTGAATAGGTACAATTATCTCGGAACAGTGATAACATCTGATGGGAGATGCCTGGAAGAGATTAGAACAAGAATCGCCATGGCAAAAGTAGCCTTTAGCAAGATGAAAAACATACTGACCAATAAAAAGATGTCAATTGAATCGAGAAAAAGAGTGTTGAGGTACTACATAGAACCTGTATTTTTATATGGATGTGAAGCTTGGACAATGAGCAGCCAGGCTGAAAAACATCTGATGGCTGTAGAAATGTGGTTTCTGAGGAAAATGCAAAGAATACCATGGACAGCCAGAAAGACCAATGAACAAGTCCTTCAAGAAACAAATGAAGATCGTAAACTGATCAGAGACATTAGACGTAGACAGTCACAATTTTTTGGACATGTTATGAGAAGAAATGATTTGGAGAACTTGGTGACAACTGGTAAGATCGAGGGAAACAGACCAAGGGGAAGACCTAGAAACAAGTATCTGGATGGCTTGGCCTTGTGGCATGGTCGAGACAGAAACACGGAACTGATCCACGACTCTGGTGATCGAGTGAGATGGCAGAACATGACCGCCCTCGCTTACCGGTATGGCACATGATGGATGGATATATATATATATATATATATATATATATATATATATATATATATATATATATATATATATATATATATATATAGAGAGAGAGAGAGAGAGAGAGAGAGAGAGGGGGGGGGGTGGTGGGGGAGGGAGGGAGGGAGAATGAATGAATGAATGAGTTTATGGGCACCCAAAAAGCGAGATTAATTGTGTTACATGCTCAAGAAACTTAATAACAGTCTTCGAGATAAATAACCTGACATGACATGAATATTTTTTTAAACATGTTTCTAAGAATTTCTGGAAAATATGTTCTGCTTTCTATGACATGTACTGTTGTCATCTTTGCTTTCTTGTGTATGCTTCCTGTATGGATCAATAATCAGAATTAGACGGAATAAATATGTACATTAAATCAATACACATTCTGAATAATGCATATTTGTGTACAAATATTGCAGTTATGGATGAGAACTCCAAACCTATAATATAATTGCTTTAAGACATGTGGTGATGCAATAATGCGACAGAGTGGGCAGTTTGTAATGGGCGTTAAATTGTCTGAGTTAAGTAGAGTTAGAAAATATGTAATATTCAGCTTTCTGTCATCAGTCAGTTGTCCTTTTCTGGTAGGTTAGAGAGAAGTGAAAATTATTAAGCATTGCTCTCATTTACAAATCAATGGTTTTCTTAAGTCTTAAAATATTATTATTTTCATATGTGGTGATGGGGTTTCGGACGCAGTTCATAATCCCACATACTCGCTGTTTGTGATTTCTGTACATTTACGTTCAATAGTTTGCCATTGCTTTCTAAATGACCAGCACTCATACCATTGTATGGAAACCAATGCAAGGCGGTCTGCTTCCAAATCACTCGCAGCTGTGTTTCAAACGCATTATTCCAAATTGCGTTCGTAAGCCCTACGCCATAGAGCCGGTCAGCAGCAGGGGGGCATAGACAATGTTGGACTCATAATATTGAAGATAGGGCACTGTCACTCATTTACATGATGTTGAATACAGGGAGCTGTGGAAAACCTTTGGTGCAAACGTGTCACCACATAGCAGACCTGAGATATTTAAAGGTGTTCATTTCTTCAACTTTTTTACTTTGACAACCCACTGAAGACATCATGAAATAGAACATGGAGTAAATTTGTTATTTCCCATGGGTTCCTGTTTGTTTTCACATCTGACTGTGTATAACAGATATTACAATTAAAAAATTTCCAATTCAGCCTAGGCATTTAAAACAGTTGCATAGACTAATTGTAATTACGTATGGACATAAATCCAGAGGATTCTAGTGTGTGAGAATGGATGCTGCTGTTAAAAAATAAATGTACAAAATTGTCTATTTTTAAACATAATGACGTGTTATAAATACAAGGGCAGTAATTTCATATCAGGACCACATAACTTAAAGCAAAATAAAAAACAAACATAATGGCATCTTTTTGCCTGTAATCCATAAAGCCAAGTAGCAGTAGAAGGCAGATGGATCCTACAATGAAATTATCACCTCGGGGTGTTCTGGACACTGGTGCACTGATTTTGGATGTACAGAAGGAGAAGGAACGAGAGGAGTATGAAGAACTTTGGAGACGGCATCATGGAGAAAAGGTAAACTTTCAGTTCTAGTTGTCTTAAAGAATAACACAAAATATGATACAGCACTTACATTTTTTATTTATTTAACCATCATACTGAAAAGTAGATTTTTGCTTTTTTGTGCTTTGCTTTCAGAAAGGGCTTTTCAGTATATATAAATATATAGCAGAATCACATTTTACAAACTTAAATAGTTCTGTCACTAAACTAACATTGCCTAGTAAATCACAAAAAGCTAATAAGAAAGAAAATGCAACTGACTTTAAATGTTCAATTGGTCTTTTGTATGAATGTCTTAATTCAGCATGCATGCCATTCACAAAAGTATTAAGCTTTGAAATTTGTCACATTTTTTTTTGGGGTGCCCAATGTTGTCATATTTTACAAGAGATTTAGTGACAATGTTTTCTGTAGTATTTGTATAAGACTTTTTTTTTGCTTTGTTTTGGTAATATTTTACACCCTTGTTTTCCACTGCTTCATTACATCTGTTTGCCAGTTAAACTATTATGTAATTGTTTTATATTCTTAGTGCACCCTTGCAAATGCAAGCATTCTGTCAGCAGTGTTCAGCTCTTACTATTAAATATTTAACATTGCAAATTGTCAAAAATATATGTTTAAATCCCCATTGATACAGATTTTAAAAATTGACCTGGGCTCCCAGATCAGTCCAGTCTAAAATGGGTACCAGGAACTTTCTGGGAAGTAAAAGTGACCGGCATAGTATTTATCATCTCACCCATCAAGTGCTGAGTCATCATCATCAACATCATATGTCACGCCATGTGGTATAATGTTCATATCTCTCCACAGATCTCAGTCCCAAGTGTTCTGGATCAGTTCTGTTAATGACATTCCTCCTTGCCACCATCTGAGACCATCAAATATTATATTATTATTTCTCTTTGTCTGCCTCTGTATTTTCTACTGCTGGCCTTTGTTATCATGGTGTTCTTCAATGCCTCTCTTCACATGGTTAGCTGATAAAAAAAATTACTGGGTTTAGCACAATATATCCAGTTTGCCTCAAGGCAAACAAAAGGGTCTTTTACTTTACTTATTATTGATAGAAGATTTTATCAATGTTTATTAGTTTTGAAGCTTGTATCATGTACTTGCCTTTTTACTAACTCAGTATATTTTTAGTATTTCACATTGTTTTAATTGTTAATAGTTGAGATTGCTGGTTATTTATTTTTACAATAATACTTTATGGTTGTAATAAAATGTGTAAAGCTTGTACAATTCTGCTTTACACACAAATGAATTCTCTCTTCTATAAAGTTAAGTCACAATGCTGAGATCTATGGAAGGAAACAGGAGCACTTACAGAGATGTGCAATGAAAGGGATCCTTTACACACATGAGATGTCATTCTATTAAGGAACCACATCTCAATGACATCTAGTTTTTTCCCCCTAATCTGTGAATTTGGTATCCACATTACACATTCTTTGGTCAACTATTGCTGATTTTGATTACATAATTCAGAAAATACCGGTCTCTCTGGCCAAGGGGTTACACCACTTTCTCCGTAATCCCATTTATCACGCAGAGTCTCGTAGCGGGCAAGAACTGGGAGCGGTTCGTCCCCCGCTGGTGACTTGTGGGATAACTGAGCCGTCCGCTCAGAAAACAATGGCAAACTATGAGCGTAATCTTGCCAAGAAATCAACAGACAGCTGAAAGATGCTGCTGTTAACAGTGATGTCCTGTAAAAAGGATATGTGAATTTAAAAAAAAAATAATTCAGAAAATATTGCTTATTAATACATATTTCTGGCAACAATTATATTACATATTCTTGCTACCAATCTGTAAACATCTACCATTGGAACATATTAATAGACAATCTTTTCGTTATATATATTACTTAGTCTCTAGGAAAGTAAATAATATGTGTGTATCTGTGTGTGTATGCATGTGTGTGTTTTTGTGTGCATGTATTTATGTGCATACATTAATGCCCAGTTTTGTAGTTGGCAGCAGCACTATAATCTATTTCTCCTATAATTCTGCACTAACGTTTTTTGTCAACAAGCCTTCACCGCGTCTTCCAATCAATCAAGCTCCAATCAATCGAGTCGGTGGAAACACTGAACTCTCTGATCCCAGGAAGGCTAACGGATTTCTAAGTCCACGTACGCAGAGGCAAAAAGAAAGGGATGAATACAAGCGACTGTGGGAACAGCATCATCCTGAGGTAGGTGTATAATTATCTTTCACACTTGTTTTATACAGAAAAGGACATAAAGTATGTTTTCAAAAGTACAGCCTATTCAGTAACAGTATCAATAAAAGGCATTGAATTACCCTTATCTTCTTCTTCTTCTTCTTCGTTCATCCGGAGTTTTTTTTTGGATGTGACTGCGTTGTGCCTGTTTACAGCAGAGCTGAGTTCTTGCACCGTTAGGCCGACACATCCGACTTCTGCGGGCATTTGTTGACCGGGTTAACCTTCCCGGGGGAATTACCCTTATAAGGGCTGGATAATTGTAATGTTTTTGGTGTCATGTTATGAGATGAGAGGATCTGGAAAATGTGACAACAAGGAGAATTGAGGTTACTAGAGAGAGGGAGAAAATGCTGGATGGTTTGACAGAGTGGAATTGGAAGATAATCAGTGGTCAAGCTGAGCAAGAACATATATTTGTGTAGGAGCATGATCGCATGAATTGCTCATCGTGTCACACGATAATCATCATCATCATCATCATGTATATTGCCAGCTGGCATAGGTGTTCAGGTCTTTCCGCAGATCTTGGTCCTTGTTGCTCGGGATCAACTCAGCTGACGATATTCCTCCATGCCACCATCTCAGTCCATCCAGCATCATTTCTATTGGTCTATCTCTGCCTCTTTTCTCACAGATCTTTCCAGTTGTCACGATATTCTCCAATACCTCTCTTCACATCTCATGACCAAAGAAAGCTGTTTGTCTCTTTCTTATAGTTGTATAGAATGTTCTAGTTTCATTACCTCTTCCAGGCAATCATTGTTAGTTCAAGGTACATGATAATGATGATAATTAAAAGACTAAATTGCATTTTGACTGTATTGGTTAGATGTTTCTTTATACTGTTCCAGGTCATAGAGTAACTAAATTAAAATAATAGATCTCTTTTTATGCCTTGAGGCTTGTTGCAAATATTGTGCTAGCTCATATTTTCTAGACCAGTCAGAACTCAATGAGTGAGATATCCTGCTGTCTCCTTTCTTCAGCGCTTTTCTCCAGTTGATCACAGGCACTCGACCAACTTGCACCAAACCTTCTTATCATTTGCTATCTCTTTCAGCTCCTTCCATGTGCTGCCCACATTACTCACCTCTGTCTCAATTCTTTTCTCCGTGTGTTTCTAGGTCTCCCTAATTTTATTAGCTCTGTGGGTTAAAGACAAGGGACTTTCTGTTTAAATTATTATCATGTTTTCTCAATGTATATCCTACCCTATGCCAGCATCTTTACCTCACTTCTTGATTCACTGATTCTGTTTCCTTCTCTCCAGGAGCTCCACATTGGAGTTTTGCATAACATTTTATTCCTTCTATTCTGTGCAGCCACCAGTGAATTAATTTTTAGAATCAGACAGAGTAGCATGATGATCTGAACTTTGCTGACGACAGTGCCCTTCTGTTCCACACATAAAACCAGAACCATGCCAAATTGAACACACTTGATGCAAGGTCACAAAAATTGGGTCTAAAAATTCTTAAAGAAAAGTCAAAGATAATCGATTAAATCAAGAAAATGTTAACCTGATTCTTCCTTGGTATCTTCTTCTTCTTTGCGTTCATCCAGAGTGATTTTTTCAGATGTGATTGCGGTGTGTCTGGTTAGGCACCCTCGGGTCGAAACCCTCAGGCCAACACATCCGACTTTTAGCGTGCATTTTTGACCAGGTTAGCAATCCTGGGAGACTCTCACTTTTGTGGTACCATCCACATCTCAGCTGGTCTAGTTGGAACAGTCGAAGACTACACGGTCATCCCTCAAGTGAAGGCAGGGACAGTCCATAGCATTTTCCGCCATCCTGGGTGGCTTCCATAATTGCAGAGCCGGCACATAACGCTCTGGTGCTGGGTTTACCGAGGGAATCGTCACGTCCTGCTCATGGCTGTTTTAATTCCTCACTTCAATATATTGGGCATTTCGCTCGCCCTGGGCCGTTCCTGCACAAACCAGTCAGCTCTGCGGTTGGTTTCCACTAAGCGAGTTTTCGGGCATGTGCTTGTCCCTGTACCCATCAGAGCTGTTCCAGGCACGGCGGACATTCGGAAAACTACCTAGTCAGAGCTGTTCCGAACAAGAGCGGCATTCGGAAACTAGGTAGTCAGAGCAGTTCCTAGCACGAGAGACATTCGGACGAGACATTTCACTCGGACGTAAATGCGTAGTGTCAATTTTTAGTTTGCCACCCGTAGGACGACACTTCCGACTTCCGGCGGGCATTTTTTAGTGAGGTTAACCTTCCTCTGGTTTTGAGACACGTTAGACTGTTGTAATGTCACCCACATCTCAGCTGGTCAAGATAGAACGATCAACGATATCGTGGTCTGCCCTCAAGGGAAGGCAGGGGCAGACCATGGGCATTATCTCGCTATCCAAGGAGGCTTCCATAATTGCAGAGCCGGCACATATTGCTCTGAGACTGGGCTCACCCAAGGAGTTTCCACGTCCTGCTCATGGCTGCTTTAGTTCCTCACTTCCATGTGTTGGGCATCCCACTTGCCACTGATCGCTCAATCACACACCAGGAGCGGTCGGACTGCGAGTGACATCCACTCGGTAAGCTTTTGCTTGTGTCTTCAGACCACGCAATAGGTTCGCTCGCCGTGCGTCCCATTTCGCGTTGATGAGACATTATTCCACTTTTGTCTACACTCTCTATGAGTTAGATACAGACAGTTTCCGTAACCCTTCGACTGGGGCACTTTTCTGACTTTTTTGTACTCGCTCACGAGGTAGGCTACATGTGCTGCCGGCTCAGCACCTTACCTTCGTGCAGCAGTGAAAGGGAAACGGCCAGGCCCCTTCATCCGGGAAACTCTCATATCCCCCAGCTGGGAGCCTTCGAACATGTATCAGACCTGAGCATGTAGCTTGCTCAGTATCATGTTTCTATTTTCCGGTAGACGGGTATCAGTCTGGCTCTAAGATCCGAGGGTTTGTGGCTTAGAGGCGTTCAGCCACAGCCCTCGACAGGGAGCCTTAAGAGTTTTGTCCGGACCAAGAAATTCTGCCTTTGTGCCCCTCATTAAAATTTTGACTGCTATCCTCAGTCTATGCCTGCAGAGCAGCAGGTTGTGTCTCTCTTAGTCTGGTCCCTATCCCATAAGCTGTCCGATATGTAATTTTTCACCCATCGGCAAGCAAATGGGGTCTATGGGACACGCAAGCTCCCCCACCACGTCAAGGTGGAGACACATCGGGGGAGTCTTCCTTGGTATAACCCCACTTCAAGATGCACATATTTAGGTAGAAATGTAGATAAAGACAGGTGAACAAATAGAAATATTAAAGTAAGAATACAAATAGTATGGGCTTTCATAGACCCAGATGGGCCCAACGCCTGAGAGTAAACAAGGTGAATGGGCCGAAACATTCGGTGAGGGGGGACTGCTTCTGATCATCAGAAGCCTACTATCGTGCTTGCTCCCCGGGGAGTTTTTACCATCTCAACCAAATCACAACAAGCCCTTTGTAGACTTGTTCATGATTGGTTGGATTTTGCAGCTAAAATTTTGTATGGGATGATGTAGCCAGTCTCACACTAACCCTTCTTATCTGCCTCTTAGACATGATTGGTAAGTAAACAGGTTACTAGTCTTTGCTTCCCTTGTGGCCCCTGTAGCAGATGGACAACGTTCCTTTCTGCTAGTGAGTGATTGGATCCATGTATTTATCAGTCATAGCCACATGTGGTCTATAGTTTGTGTTTCCTTTACAGCTGTTTATTATAGTTATATACAGTATGTTGTCTTCATTGTCTAACCTTAGTGTTCCCTCCAGAGATGTCATAGTTATGACTTGAATCTTATTAAAAGTGAAATGGTGAACAGAATAATTTTAGTGCAACTTCATGTAATGAGTTAGCACTAATCAATAAGTTTGTTTCTTCAATGTAAATTTACAAATATTGTTGAATGATGGAACAGGGTAATAAATACAGGCCAGCTGAAAACATTGGCATGAAGAAAGGTGCTCTAGACATTGACCAGATCATTCAAGATGTGCAGAGAGAGAATATGGAAGAGGAAGTACGGATGGGAGGTCAAACAATTGGGGGATTACCCCACATTAGAACGAATGCAAGAGAATTAGGGCAGAGGAAGGTATGTTTCAATGTTCTTCAGTAGATTCATACACAAGTACTCAAAACTTTTCTGTTGTCAGTTCGTTATGAGAAATGCTTTCTTTCTTGTGATACTAACTTGGTAGCGTCCACATAGTAAGTAAAGGAACCCTATCCATGCCTTGAGGCTTATTGGGTATATTGCTCTGCCCATATATGTATAGACCAATCAGCACTCGCGGATGTGTAGTCCATACTGGACTGACTGCCTCTATTTTCCAAGACATAGTGTTGTTTGAGACAGGAGAACTGTTAAGAGATTGAAGAACTTGTCATCAAGCTGTCATGAGAGTGACATTTGAGAAACTCTTCATCGAGCTGTCATGAGACAGGAGAACTGTCAAGAGATTGAGAAACTCTTCATCGAGCTATCATGAGAGCGACATTTTAGAAATTCATCATCGAGCTGTCATGAGAGTGACATTTGAGAAACTCTTCATCAAGTTGTCATGAGACAAGAGAACTGTTAAAAGATTGAAAAACATGTCATCAAGCTGTCATGAGAATGACATTTGAAAAACTTTTCATCGAGCTGTCATGAGACAGGAGAACTGTCATGAGACAAGAGAACTGTCAAGAGATCGAGAAACTCATCGAGCTGTCATGAGAGCGACATTTGAGAAACTCGTCATCGAGTTGTCATGAGAGTGAAGAGAACTGTTAAAAGATTGAAAAACTTGTCATCAAGCTGTTATGAGAGCAACATTTGAGAAACTTTTCATCGAACTGTCATAAGACAAGAAAACTGCTTAGAGAATGAAAAACGTGTCATCAAGCTGTCATGAGAGCGACATGTGAGAAACTCTTCATCAAGCTGTTATGAGACAGGAGAGCTGTCAAGAGATTGAGAAACTCTTCATCGAGCTGTCATGAGAGCAACATTTGAGAAACTCTTCATCGAGCTGTCATTAGAGCGACACTTGTGCAACACGTCATCGAGCTGTCATGAGAGCGACATTTGAGAAATTCTTGATCGAGCTGTCATGAGACAGGAGAACTGTCAAGAGATTGAGAAACTCTTCATCGAGCTGTCATGAGAGTGACAATTGAGAAACTCATCATCGAGCTGTCATGAGACAGGAGAAGTGTCAAGAGAATGAGAAAATCTTCATCGAGCTGTCATGAGAGCGACAATTGAGAAATTCATCATTGAGCTGTCATGAGAGCATTATTTGAGTTATTTGAGAAACTCTTCATCGGGCTGTCATGAGAGCATTATTTGAGTTATTTGAGAAACTCTTCATCGAGCTATCATGAGAGTATTATTTGAGTTATTTGAGAAACTCATCATGAAGTTGTCATGAGAGTGACATTTGAGAAACTTGTCATTGAACTGTCATGAGAGTGACATCCTGCAATAGATCTGCTACATGATGGTAATGATTACTCAGTCTTGGGAGCTGTGGCAGCCCAGTGGCTAGCAAGCATGTCTGCTGGTTCAGTGATCTTTTGTTCAATTCCCTATCAAGGTGGATGTTAAAAAACTGACCCAGGCTCCCAGGTTGACCCAGCATAAAATACCTACTAGGGAATGTCCTGGGAAGTAAATTTGGCCAAGTGATGTTGACCAAATCACCCACTGTGTGCCGATCGAGATATACAACTGTGGCTAGCACCATAAACCCAATAATCCACAAGGCTTATAAATGGGTAAAATAATAAAAAGAAAATCATGCTTTGATAATGGTATCTATAGATATGATCAGTTTGATTTTCTGTATTGAGGTCTGGTGATGCCCACGTTGCTTTATGTATTCTTTTATGTTTAAAAACACTTTCTCCTATGATATGCTGATTCACTGCACACAAAGTGGTGAAAAATTCTCCATTCTCATTCATAACACTTAGTCTGTGTTTCCCCATTATCTCTTCATAACTGTGTTACCGGTTCCTATCTTGGCATTGAGGTCACCCATTACAATTTTTATATTGTCATTTCTTTGATTAACTATATATATATATAGTACTTTAAAGTTTTATGGAAAATTCCTCCTTAACTGATTCATATTTATTGTTTAATGTATAATAATGGATCACATTCATGTTTACTTTCTGTATTTTGTGTGGTTCTAAATTTAAATATTTCAATATTATTATATTAGAATTCACTCTTTCACACTCTATTAGTGCTTTCTCTGCCTCGTTAGATAGCATTAGGGCCATTCCTACACTAATCATGGTTAGATAAATAACATATTTGGGTACATAGGTTGGTTGATATGGTGAATCCTATAAAAAGACTGATTTTTAAAAGTCTTAAGTCTAATGCATTGGCTCAAATGCTACAGAAAAGTCTTAGAATATCATGGACTAAGTAGAAAATACAGAAATTCTACAAGATATGAACATTGAAGAAAACTAGTTCCTCAACAGTATCACGTCTCAGAAATTGAAATATTTCGGCCATGTTAAACAACACAGTGGCTTGGAGAGTACAGTGATGGAGGGCATGGTTGCTGGTAGAAGAGGCCAAGGTCAACCAGCACAAAGATGGACACCGGACATTGCAGACATCATTGGAATGAGGGTGCACGAGGCAGGGAAAATGGCCAGAAATTGAGAGGCTTTTCAACACGCTGTATTGAGAGCATCATTAATGATGCTGGATGGATTGAGACGGTGGCATGGAGGAATATCAGCAGCAGAGTTGATCAAGAAAACCAAAGACCAAGATCTGTGGAGAGCCATGAATGCCTACACCAGCGGGCACGGCACTTGATGATGATGATGTATTGTGAGCGATGTTCTGCAAAGAGCCTACTACATTATGATGAGGCATTGGCTTTGAGGTCGTTTTAGCCCTGAACATGGATTGCATCAGTTGGAATGTGGCTGATATAGGGACTTTCCTCCAGATCTCATAGTGAAGTACCATCTCTATGGGACATTGTTGCTGAGTTTTCCTTCCTTTTTCTGTGATCAGAAACCAGTAGATTGTGCAAGACCAGTAATGGAACTTTACATCTGTGTAGAGGCACATTAGGATGTAACCATATCATGATTCAGCACAACATATGCAGATGGTAGGGATTAGGCCTTTGTTGGTAATGCTTCACCTGTGAGGTTTTAGGTATGTCACTGTCAACAGACTCCAATCCAGTGACTAGAGGGAATTTCAGCACATAAAGAGACATAGCTGTCTTGATGAATACCATCCTGGAGGGAAAGTTAGAAGGCAAGCATGCAAGAGGAAGTCAGCAGTTTGAATAGGAAGATGGCCCGGAAAGAGAATGTTTGACATCATGTTGAGAGAGAATGTGGAAATTGATCGCAGGCAACTTTCAATGTAAAGATAGCACATGTTTTGATCTTCCTGTCTGTCTTGGTATATTTATTTTTATTTGTCAATAATTGTTAACAGTTTTGTTAAACTCATTCTTTTACATTTTATAGTATAATAAACTTTAACCATATTTTCAATTCTGCTTTTAGAAACCAGTACTAGATAATGTTAACAGACAAGGGGGATCCCTGTTTGAGGATAGTCAGCAGAACATACAGAATAAAATTGCAGAGGCAAAACAAGAAGCAGACGACTACCGCAAGCGCTGGGAAGGCCAACATTCAAAGGTATTGCATACTTATATGTGAACAGTGTGGATTGTATATTGTTTGGTATAAATGGAGTTTTGTAGTTTTAACTTTCTGCATTAAATATGTGCACTACATTTGCTTCATGGTAGTCTTTGAGGTTTGACTTTGTCGCACGTTACTTTAAAACTAACTCGTTAACTCATTCAATTAATAAAATCTAAAATACGGGTTATAAATGAGTCCCAGTTCCTTTACAAAATGTCGCAATCAACCCCGGCATTTTTTTGCTTTTTGAGATTTACTAGGCAATTTTTGCTTTCTGAACAACAAAACATCAAAATCAGTGCAAGGCAGTGCTTCCAAATTCAACTCGGTATGTTGAGGAATTGTTTAACATGTTCACTTTCCCTATGCAGCACAAAACGGGTAACATGTCATTAATATTTATGTTTAGGACTTCGTTTTCATTGACAGATGATTCTTGATGGAAGTAAATTGACCTTTCAGCAGTATATTTTATTCAATATTGACACATAATTTAAAGGACAACACATTTAGAGTGTTGAACATTTCTTGGGCATGAAAAATAATTTTCTTCACATTAATAAATAATAATTATATAGCAGACGGGTGAAGAGGTTATAGTTTGTACCTACATAATAATTTTTAATTAATACCTGCAAAACATGCTCAGTCATTTTGAACTCAAGCGTAGTCCATACACGTGTGACTATTTCTATTGTGTTGTACTGATTTTTGCACGTGGATTGGCTTTCTCTTTTATCAGTGTCCCTCACCATCAGGCGATTTCAGTCATACCTCTGATTTCAGAGGTACTTGTAATTTACATCCCAAGTCAAGGACGAGAAGCCAACATTCTAGTCCAACTGTTTGGTATAGGGGATAAACCCCTTACCCCAGCATCAGCACACCAGATGTTTAAGAACGGGTAGTTTTATTCATTTGGTCATGCTGACGTCTATAAAAATATGACACCTTATACCTACAGTGCCTAAAGGCATGGAAACAGGTTCTTTACTTTACTATACATTAAATGAATGGAATGGCACCTATGATATATCTAATATCATAATATCTCATTCTGGCTCTCCTAGTGAAGTCGGCAGCTTTTCTGAAGCAGTTCATTTTAGATATAATTAGGGAAGATTAGGAAATCTAAAAGCAAACAAAATATTTATATTTCATAAATATTCAGGGTTTAGTCCAGTGCATTAACCCTTTACAGGGCAGACGCTTGTCCGTTTTGTAGCCCTGAATGGGCAAGATTTTTTCAGGTTCTGTAAAAATTTCGGGTCACGTTAGTAAAAACATCACAAATAAGGTGTTAGTCAACCGATTTTAGTTAAATAAACAACACAATGAAGGGAAAAGCATGCAGAATATGTTACTCATGTGATTGTTGCCGGTAATCCATATATGAACACAAATATTTACGAAATACGGCATGTTGTTTGTGATTTTCCGTCATCTATACGGCAATTTACAAACACATTTTCAGAATCATAATCACTTTCTTTAAAGTCCGACTCACGACTGCTAATGCAAAGTAACGCTTTGCACTGATATCTAGCTCCGATTAATAATCAACTTCGTGCCCTTTAATGTCATTTAAATTGAACAGAGCGAAATCTCGGCTATCACTTGAAGAATCGCCGAAATCCATTTTGAAAAACAGCGTAAAACTATCAAAACAAGTCCGTAAAAGTCTGTTCAAAGTCATTGTAGCGCGTTTACAAATGGCGGCCACGTTGTCAAGCTATGGGCGAAAGTGAAAGTAGCCGACGGAAGTGTCGGAAAGCCGAGAGATCGCGTTTTTACAATGCATAATAGTATTGGCCGGAATCGGACGTTACGCTCATATTTAGAGACCGGCCGGTAACGGACGATATGCCTTGTAAAGGGTTAATAATAGACAGATAGGAAAATATAATACAAGAACTTAAATGTTATAGAAAAGTTCTTAGAAAATTGTGAACCAAGAAGAAGAAAAATACCAACATTCTACAGGATCTGGACAAAGTGACTTGTAAACAGCGTCACATCTTAGAAGCTGAAATACTTTGGCCATAGTAAACACCACAGTACCTGGGAAGGCCAACCCGGTCAACAAACGCCCACAGAAGTTGGATGTGCCGGCCTAAGGGTGCAAATATAATTGGCACAATGCGAAAACAGCCGAGTGAGAGTGGAATGTCCTTTGTGAAAAGTCTGCAATGAAAGCTCACTGAGTAGACGTCGTCTGCAGACTGACCGTTCCTGGTTTACAAGGGGAGCGGCCTGTGGCGAACGAAATGCCCAATACATGGAAGTGAGGAATTAAAGCAGCCATGTGCAGGACGTGGCAATTCCTTGGGTGAGTCCAGCACCAGAGAGCTATCTGTTGGCTGTGCAATTACGGAAACCTCCTTGGATGGCGGAAAATGCCATGGACTGCCCCTGCCTTCCCTTGAGGGCTGACTGTGAAGTCTTCGACTGTTCTAACTTGTCCAGTTGGGATGGGAGGGCACCACAACAGTAACTGGATACATCACAATTACGTCTGATAAAACACTTCGAATGAACGCAGAAGAAGAAGAAACACCACAGTGGCTTGGAGAGAACAGTGATGGGAGGCATGGTTGCTGGAAGAAGAGGCAGGGTCAACCAGCACAAAGATGGGCACAGGATGTTAAAGACACACGGGCATGAACATGCACAAGTTAGAGAGCTGGCAAAAGATTGAAAATCTGTTGGCAGGTCATGATGTGTGACATTCTGCAAAGGACCTGCTACATAAGATGGTGGGGGATTGAATCTTAAATTACATCTTAATCAACAGTTAAGAAATGAATTGGACACAACCTTAAATAGAAACCATTGTACTGAAATACTTAAAAGGACAGTCCCAACAACAAGTCATGACATGAATTATGGACATGCTAGGTACATGAAATTAGTACACAAATAAGAAAAGGTATCCGAAGAGAGACAAATGCCAGTTTTTGACAATGAAATATCTGAACTATCAATTGTACTATGAGTTTCAATTTATCTCTATCTAACACAATGAAAGTGGAGGTGATGATTACAGTGCAGCCTAATGACATTGTGTGCTTGTGTTACTGGGGCCTGTAATGGAAGCAAAGAATATAGTAACATTGTGCGCTTGTGTTACTGGGGCCTGTAATGGAAGCAAAGAATATAGTAACCTGCCATGCATGTCACAAGAGGTGACCAAGGAGGGTTAGTGTTAGACTGGCTATCTCATTAGCTGCAAGATCCGACCATTCATGAACAAGCCTACAAGGGGCGTGGCATGATTTGATGACCAATGTTCCATTGGATGGTGAAAGGAAGTAGAAGGAGAAGAAGAATGATACTGGTTGATTAGTGTGGGTGTTTAAATAATTTCTTTCTTACATTTTTCTTGTTGGTGAGTATTGCTTATGTTGATTGTTGCACGTTGAAGTTTTCATAGATTTGTTTTAATATGTTTTTATTTGTTTTTCTTTAAAAGTTAACTGAAATATGGGTTTGTTGGATAAATTACCTAGATATAATAGATTATAAATTAACATATTTATTTAGACGATACCATCGTAGGTATTCACTATTAATGATTTTTATCTCATGAGTTGTATTGTAGGTACAAATATTGTATTCTCTCTTTCATCGTTCACTTGTAGTGGCATAGACATTTCTTACACTATTTATCATTTGTTTTTCAAAAAGACATTAGATGTTTCTCTTGAACAACAATGTATATTAGTATGTGGGGGAGGATAAGATTAGATTTACATCTGGCTTTAACTCGAGCACATTTGGTATACTTCCTAGAGTAGAAGGTATGGTTTTTGTAAAATAATAACACGATGGTATATTCCCCTTAATCCTATGGTTATGGATCAGATGTCTAGTACACTCAAATAATGGTGAATAGCTGAGAGAACCCCGTTTACATGGTACACACCTGAGAAATCCTTTGGAAGCTGTAAATAAAAAAGAATAAGTAAAAAAGGTTGCTGCCTCGGCTAATTTTAAATTAGACAACCTATGGCTGTACTGAGATTATTCTTGTGTGACCTGTAAAAGGTGAATGTAGCACTTAATGGAGGTATCCATGGGAAATACAAGAGATCTTTTACTAACAAACCTATGAATCTATTATTACAGACCAAACCAGTATGAATCTATTATTACAAACCAAACCAATATGAATGTATTATAAATCAAATCAGTATGAATCTATTATTACAATCCAAACCAGTATGAGTTTGTTAGAAACCAAACTTGTATGAATCTATTGTTACAACTAAAGCTGCATGAATCTATTATTACAAACCAAACCAATATGAATCTATTGTACAAACCAAACAACTATGAATCTATTATACACCAAACCAGTTTGAATGTATTGTTACAAATCAAACCACTATGAATCTATTATTACAGACAAAACCAGTATGAATCTGTTATTACACACCAAACCAGTATGAAACTGTTACACACCAAACCAGCATGAATCTATTATTACTAATCACACCAGGATAAATCTGTTATGTCCTGAGATTTATGAGTGTAGTAATTCTCCAAGATCAAGGTGTTGTTGATCAGATCAGTTGCCATCTTCACGTCAAAAGTCTACAACAGTGGATCTCCAATATCCTCTGTCTCTTGCCAGAAAGGTCCTGTCTAACATTGTCTTTGCATTCCATCCTTAGTTGTTATGTTCCTCCTTACACCATTGCTTTTTTCTTGCATGTCTATCTTCCTTCATTCATTCTAGATGGTTTTGAGCAGGTAACAGTCTTTTGATATGGCCAAAATATTTTATTTATTGTACTTTATCTCCTTGAATAATGATCTTTTTATTCCTAATTTGTTTAAAAGTAAACAACCTCTTTTTCACTTAGGTACATTTTGGGTAAATGGTACTAGTCCCATATTTTTCGACCATTTGGCACTCACTCATTGATGTGGTCAGTATCACACCATCCACCTTAATTTCCCAGGAAATTTCCTAGAGCCCATTTTAGGTGGGAGTAAGAAAAAGAAAATCCCAACCCCAAAGGGGGATTTGATCACATGACCTCTGGGCTGGCAGGCAAGAATTTAAGCCATCACACTACTGAGGCTACCTAGTCTAAGACTTCTTTGTTATTTGGCCTTTTCACGATATTTGTAATATATTCAACTTTGACAGCAATAATTCTTTCTCTCATCTGCTGTTTCATCATCAGTGACTCATCGCTATGTAATAAAGTAGGCACTCCAGTTTCTCTTCACAATGTATAAATATTTCATCTTTTCTTGTTTATTTGTTTGTTTGTAATAAAGTAGAATATATGAAGCTCTTGATGTAGTTGACAGCATCGTCTTTTTGCTTGTGTTTCTTTTTTAACATTTACTTAATGAAACAAAACAGGGGCTGGAGGAGCAAAAGTCAAGGTCTCAGAATTATGGTTTGCTTATAGAAGAAGATGGAAGGCTGGATAAAATAAGACAGCAACGACAGGAAAGAAACAAGGAATATAATGAATATTTAGCCAGGAAGGTAAATTTGAACAAATGAAATCTGGCAAAATACTGTATATCTCAAGTGCATATATATTTATGTGTATATAAGTGTGTTCATCTGCGTGAACATGAGAAAGAGAGAGAGGGGGGGGGGGGGAGTAGTATGAGGAGAGAGAGACACACACACATGCTTGTGGTAGTCTGTGGGTTGTGTGGGTTCTGCCTGCCTGCCTGTCTGTCTGTCTGTCTGTCTGTCTGTCTGTCTGTCTGTCTGTCGGCCGGCCTGCCTGCTTGTCTCTATCTTTCTATATATTTTGCTTTATAATTTAAGTATGTTATGTTAACAGTTAATTACAAAATTGTATAATTTTCATTTGTAAAAAAAAGAAAGACATTATTTGTGGAAGGTAATCTAGTATTTTATTATTATGAAGCTATCAGAATACAACCGCTGAATTTTATATATTTGTACAGGAGGGACACCGGCTCTGTGGCAAAGGGGTTACGAACACAATTTGTAATCCCACATACCATGTTTGAAACACAGTTGCAGTCGATTTGACAGCAAACCGCCTTGCGTTGGTGTTTCACAAAGGTATAAGTGCTGGTCGTTCTGAAAGCAATGGCAAAGTACTGAACGTAAATTTGCCAAGAAATCACAAACAGCCGACAAATGCTGGGATTGACTGCAATGTCCTATAAAGGATATGCAACTAACTTAACAGGAGGCACAGGTGGCTTAGTGGTTAGTGCATTTGTCTACCAAGATGGTGTCCCAGGTTAAATCCCAACAGACACAGGATTATTTTCCTGACAAGTATGGCTCAAAGGCCGGCCCAGTCTCATAAAAATAGGTCCCAGACAATTTTCAAAATTTTATGGGGATTTGTTAGAAGGAAGGGTGACATGGAAGGGAACTAGTCACTCCACCTGATGTGTCCTGGTTTAGAATATATGAAGGCCTAACTCTTTACACCCCAATGACAGTATCTTCTATGGGACTATCTGTTTTATTTAATATAGTGTAAATATAATTCCTTGCTGTATATTTCTATGCAGCAATTCCTATCAAAGGTGAAAGGAAGTTACTGCATCAGTTGTAGTAATTTGGTTTACATAGAAATCCTTTTATGATTTGATAACATTGTTGGCAATACCTGTTATTGATGTATTAGTTTTCTTCATATATGCCTTAAACAGTTTTCCCTCTGCTCTTTGTTTTTCTTGGTTATTATGTTAATTAAATAGATAACTGCTAACTTTATATATATGTTTTGGGTTGATCAAATTGGCTTTGACACATTTTTGTTTCTTGCATTAAAATTGTAGTAGTCTTTAGTTTACTTTCTAAATGGTTTTCATGTCACCATATTGTTATGTTTGTGTTGTTTGTTTTTATATGTTAGAAAATAGAAATGTATGTGATATTCATTATTTGTACATATTTCATGCATATATTTAGAATATCCATTTAATTTCTCTCTCAGTCCATATGTGAGTATGTCCGTCCATGCCATTTCTCTTTGAATCTATCTGTGCAAGAGTATGTGTGTGTGTGTTTGTGAGAGAGAGAGAGAGAGAGAGAGAGAGAGAGAGAGAGAGAGAGAGAGAGAGAGAGAGAGAGAGAGAGAGAGAGAGAGAGTATATTTCTGTAAATATTTTGGTAAAATTATGTGTGTAATTCAAACCAAACAATAATTATCATATAAAATTCTCACAACCCAAAATTTGTAATTTCTGTAAGTCACTAAGTCAGTATAGTACACCAGTTCTGACATAAATTATGTTCTCTCAGATAAAATTTTAAGAGTATCCTTTTCCCCCTATTTTGTTTATAGAAATCAAAATAATAAAAAGACATGCAATATGCCAAAGGAAATGAATGTCAAAGGATTGCAGGAAAAATAATAGGGGTGCTGAAGTATATATTTAATAGTATATTTTTCAGGAAATTCAGATTGTTGACAGTTTATGATTAATCCAAGTTCTAAGAAATCCATACATTGAACTGAGAAACAAATACATAATTAAACATAGGTCTGTAATACTGGTATGAGATCATTTATATATCACTAACATAAAGTGAAATTCATTTTGTGTTATGAACGCGAACAGAGAATATTTTTTGTGCAGCTAGGCAACAGATATTCATACACAAATTGGAGAAATTTCTTTTAAATACAGGTTTCAGGAAAGTGCAGTCAGACCAGCATAAAACTTTGGCTTTCTACCTCCATTTGAGTAGACGTACATTTCTTTCTGCAGACAGACATTCTTTCCTGTCTACATGTGATTCTAGAATAGCTCGAACCTTTTAAATGTGTACCAGAGATTTCTCTTGGAAGGGAAGATTGCAAGAAAGGCGTCTGCTTATCTTATAATACTGTGACCTTTTGTATGGAAAGTTCTTTTACTTCACACACATGCATGCTTACACTCATGCAAGCATGTATACACTCATGAATGCATACATGCACACACATCTATGCTATCTTCTTTTTCTGCCTGTCATCTGCCAATGGATACCACCCCTCATGATTCACCTCTCACAAAGCTCATGGTAGATTGGTGTTACTATTTTGTGCTTCCCTTGTGTGCCTTGTTGACACACAGACGATGACAATATCTGCATGAGATTATCTTTATAATTGTCTTATAATAGCCACATTCCTGCATGCAGCCAATCTTGTGTACTATATTTAAAAAAGTTAGTTGTGTATCCTTTACAGGACGTCACAGTCAACACCAGCATTCTTTGCTGTTGTGATCTCAAGGCAAGTTTTTATGTTCAGTAGTTTGCCATTGCTTTCTGAATGACCGGCACCCATACCATTTTGTAAAGACCCAACGCAAGACGGTCTGCTGCCAAATCGGTTGCAGCTGTGTTTTGAACACGGGTAAGCGGGCTTATGAATCACATCCGTAAGCCCTTCACCACGGAGACCGGCGGTCAGTATTATGTTGGCCAAATTCTTCCACTTCGTCTTCTATCTTTCATCTGCCACAAACACATAGGCCCTCAACAAACTCGCGACAAGCATTTTATAGACTTGTTTATGATTGGTTGGATTTTGTAGCTAAAGTTGCCCTTGGGATGTGGTAGCCAGCCTCAGTCTAACCCTTGTAAGTCGCGGCTTACGACATGCAGGGTAGGTTACAGGTTAATATTCTTTTTTTTTATGGGCCCATGTAACACATGAGTGGAGACAAAATTTACAAAGGTACATGACTCTCTTACTGGACCTTTCAAATTATTTTTCTCTACTGAATAAAAGAGATCCTCTACTTTTTGTTTTACTTTTTTAAAACGTGCAATGAACAGTTTTATTGTTACTTTCGGTCTGTAGCGTCGGATCCCAACACGAGAGAGGTATAACCTACCCCCAGAAGTTGATGAATCTGAAGACTTTGGTCTATTTCATAATCTAGGAATGGAAGATAAGAAAAAACAACGGACAAGAGTACCACCTAGTCAGTTAAATCTACCTCATCAGAACTTCAACAATGAAAGAAAACAAGTATTAACATATTTCGTGCTTATTTCTATGCACCCTATATAATTTCTTTACTATATTTGAGAGTCTCTGGAGTAGGAGGTAGAATAACAGTGCTTGCCCATTAGTTTCATTTTCAATTTTTACACTTTCATAAAACATAAAAAAAATACATAGGTTTCGGTACTTCATTTTTAGTTCACCGCACACAAACCACATAGTTATTTTTAGCACTGACCTAGATCTGGTGGGATTGTCGATTTTCAGATTAGGGATATCGGGATTCACTTAATGGTCAGTCGACAAGTGTGTTTGCAGCAAAGTGTACCCAAACTGCACATCACTGTCTTCAAAAACTGGCCTCCCAGATACATCAAAGATGAGCGCAGACAGATGGGACATACACAAGATAAGACAAGTAGCACAAGATATGGATACACTCTGACGACAGTTAGGGCCCTCTGGGCCCAGAAACATTTATTGCATCCATCGATCGGCATTGCAGTTCACCACACACTCCACTGGGAGTGATCGACAACACATTCAATTTATATGATTCTTTATTGCACAGAGTTTTTCACGTCATACAAATGACCCTACTCCCATACACAAGTTGCACAGTATATCAACATACCCCTACACCCACTATGGAATCGCCCTGATGTCACGTGATTTCCCACGAACACCTGGAATTCCTATGTTTGCGGTGAATTAAAAATGAAGTACCTAGGTTTCTTGTCATTGTATATTGTGATTGCTTATCTAAAGTAACATTAGTTAACAACATATCAACTAATATATCAAGGTGTTTATCATACTCTGTTGATTTTTCATAATATTTATTGTGTTTACTTCATTTTCACATTTTATATGCAGTTAAAACTCAGGGCTTACATTGCACATAAGCAACTAAGAGTTATTATAAATTTGCATTCGTACTTGTCAAAGCTTTGTTTCATGTGGGATTTGAGACTTGTTGTGAATCAGTTTTGGAAAGTCTAATAGAGTGCATGGAAGAATAGGTGGCCAGTCTTTCCCTCCTGTAGCAAGCCCAGCGCAACTTCCTAACCATTACGCCAACTCACCTGTTCAAAGTAAAAGCAGGTCAATATTAAATACTGAGGGAAGAAACCTTATCCACAATAATTTACCCTGCAGTACAGAATTTTGTGTGGTGATGTGCATGCATGCTCACACACACATGCATACACATATGAATGGGATTTTAATGTCTGAAAATGCTGGAAAAATCCAGAAACCTAAGTACTTGGTAAGAGTTAAATAAACTGTCTCATGCTTGATCAAATGCACTACACAAATAACAACCCCCACTTGCAATATATGTGTATGATGAGACAAGGGTGGAGTTAATATGTATATAGAGATAGTTGTTGTAGCCACTATTTTATATGTCATAGGTAGACTTTTCCTCAGTTGTACACTACCATATATATATACATAAGCTTGTAGAATTTTTTCTTTTATTAGTGTAGTAGCAATAGATTAAACTATGTTGGAATACTGGCTAGTGCACCTGCCGACCAAGATATGGTCAGGCTTCAATCCCCAGCAGAAAGAGGATTATTTCTTCTGACCAGCATTGCTCTGTGGTCACCCCAGTGTCAGAAAAATGGGACCAGTTTTAAGAATTTTCTGGAACATGCCCGGGAAAAAAATTGACAAGGAAGGGAACTGGATACCCCACCTCATATGTCATCTAGATATTGTGCGGGCCGGCCACTTCACACCCTAACAGGGTTACCTTTATCTGCTTTGTTAGTAATAACTATAACACATGGAATGTTGAAGTGCTTAACACCAGTTTTATTTGTTGTATTCTGACCTAGAATGGAGTGCATAGATAATGAGGAGAGAAAGGAGAATGAAATACAAATTCGGGACAGCTTAAAAAATATTAAATACAAGGGACTTCAAATGAAAACTGTAAATGGTTTTGGGTGATGAATATATTCTGAAAATTACAGAATAAATGTATCATTTTTGGATGCTAGCCACCACTGCATTCAATGCAAGTCTTCCAGTGTTGATAAAGTGCATGAATTCCTGTAGAAAAAAATTATCTTGGTCATGTGTGCAACTACTCATGCACCAGCTGCTGTACCTCTTCATCAGACCGAAAAGTCTGTCACAGAAGTCACGCCATTTTGAAACTTCCTACTCCACTCATGCACTTGCTGGACTGACAGGCATGCATCACTTTACTGTACCTTCATTTGCTGATGAAGTTCTACAAGTTTCACTATTCACTAATAAAAAAAAAACGGATAACAGAATGCTGTTCCTGTTTGGTGCATGTCAAAAGTGGGGCAGCCATCTTTAAACTGTTCTTATGACATCACAGTGTTCGTCTGCACCATGATGTCATGTGCTTAACACTCTTGACATCCTTAACAACAATATTGACAAGTTACAAGACAATGACATGGTTGTTGTAATTTCTATCGCACTTTTAAGGTTTTCATTTGAAGCCCCCTCATAGAATGATAAATTTAACATTAATAAAGGAAGTGTTTGATGCAAACTCTGGTATGAACGCGAAGCCATTAGTGTTATACAACATTGTAATATGCTTATCCTAGCATTGCAGCTATGTTACGTATATTTGAAGTGGCATTATTGATTCTGCTGATCTCGTTAGCATCTGAAAGCTGTGTTTTTGTGTGAGGTTGTGATGCTGGCTTAAGTGTGGAAGCGCTCGTGAGTGTGGGTTATGATCAACTGAACATAGCTCTGCTTTATATCAACACTTTATTTGATATAGAGTAGCACAGTAGATATAGATTGGAATCATTCATTAATAGATTAGATTTTTAGTTTCTATGTTTGTAGTATATGAGGTTTTGTATAGTAAACAGTGTTTTACTTTAAATTATTATCACTAACGATTATTTAACACCACATCATTCCCTTCAGACATTTATTTTACTTCTCTTATAAGAATTTTAACATCTTTCTTACAATAATTTTATTTACATTTATGTGCAGCCCTTGTCAGTAGTAAAAGCGATACAGTTAAATTATTTGAAATACAATAATTTTATTTACATTAATGTGTAGCCCTTATCTGTTTGAAATACAATCATTTCAGACATTTTGTTAAAAATTTACTTCATTCATTAACTACCAGATAAAAAAAAAAAAAACACCCAGATTTGGAAAAATTATTTCAATTACGTGTGTCATTTTCAGCACATTTTCTCGTGGTATTGGACAGTTTTAAACGGGTGGTGTATATTTTTAAGTATTGTTCTCACCGTAAGAAGTAAGGTGCTGTCAGTGGTTTATGATAGTTAATGAGTTAATTGTTGAAGTTTATATTCTTGCTAATTCTGAAAGAATTTTCTCTAAAAATAATGCTACTTTCTATGATAATTTAGAGTGTATTTTTAATGACTGTAGTGGAGTTCATGCAACACAATGCAACATAATAGGTAAATACAAAACTTGGAACAGCAATATTTTCAAAAACTGCACAGTCATTAAAAATACACCCTGTATTTAATTAGTACACATGTTATTACATCTGAATGTATCATTGTTTGAAAATGTATTGTATTGTGTTAGCTAGGGACTCTACACATACCTTAAAGCTCATTGGACACGTGGTGCTAGGCCCATATTTGTATGGACCAATCGCTCGGAGGTGGGTCGATGTGGTTAGTGTCACGTCAGTCGCCTTTACTTCCCAAAACATTTCACAGTGCCCAATATTGCACTGGGTTGACCCCAGCGGCCCGGGATCATTTGAACAATTCAAATTCGCCCAGGTGCAAATCGAACCCATGATCACTGGGCCGTTAGGCAAGTGTTTTAGTGACTACGCTGCCATGGCTCTCGTTGTTGTTCTTGATCATAATTTATGTGTGCCTCATTGATGAAAATGTAATTTTCAAGCAATGGTTTCATTGCTAATAATTTTGATGCGCGCTTTAGTAAGATTTTCTTCTAAAGCGCCTGTATGGTTATAAATTTTAGAAATCGAAGGTAATCATTATATAGAATTAAAGATGACAGCAGTTATACTAGAATCTCAGTACTTGTGTTCATTAAAAATGTAAACTGTAAATATTACAGGGTACCTTTCTAATAAATCTTTTGTTATTCATTTTAGGTGGGTTGTCCTGTGAGCCCAGGTCAATAAAACAAAAAAATTCAGCTTCAGTATGGTTTGGAACACATGACCATAAAGCTGGCAGTAATCGTACTAGCCACTGCATTAGAACAGCTCATCTTTTTTGCTATTACTAAAAGAAATTGTACATAAGCAATACCTTTTCTTAGACTTACTATGTTTATGTTAAGCATTTTATAGAATATATTTGACACTGGTTTCATTACTGATGAGAATTGACAAAACAGACAATGCATATCCTCAGGGTGAATACCAGAGACATCCACTCGGTGAGCTGACAGATGAGTATAAAGTATTTGCACTGGGAGCTAATGAAAGTGATGCTGTGAAGGTAAACACTTTAGTCATTTGGATGAAAACAACCTTTTAAAGTCGCAGGCAGTTTTTGTATGTAAATTTTCTCACTAATCAAGCAAAACCTCACAATGAAATTGCCATCGATGGCCTGCTAAAAACTGCTGAAATATGAAATCAGATATAATATTATATGACTGTCTTTTTTATAGTCTGTGAATTAAATAAGTATGAGTGTTGACTATTAGATAGGACTAGAATGAGTTAATACATCTGTATATATTGACACAAGAGATCAGGTATTTGGTTTTCATGAATAGCATGAAGAGTTGCTTCCCCCTCATCATCTTTTTAACAGAATTATGTGGTGCAGGTTGAGATGTGCTCACGTCATGGTGTTTTCTACATGAGATTGGCTGAATGAATGCATGTCATAATTGTAAATCGACATAGAGAAGTTATATAACCCTTGGCTTTCTAGACTGCTGGATATGTGTCGTCAATCTGTCCACAATATAACATAACACAAAGTAATGCAGCTTTACGGAACAGAATTATGAAACATATAGGACATTGCGGCGACTAGCCTTCATCAACAAACAAATACATACACGGAACACAATATATAGTCACGGAGAAGACCCTCCGGTGACTACATTAAGGCATAATGACTGGATGAGAAGAATAAAAAGATGAAAACATCAAGCTATGCCTTAATGCAGTCACCGGAGTCTTCTCCGTGACTATATGTTGTGTTTTGTGTTTGTATTTGTTTGCTGATGAAGGCTAGTCACCGCAACGTCCTGTATGTTTCGTAATTCTGTTCCGTAAAGCTGCATTACTCTGTGTTATTTTATATTATTTACATTTCCACAGCTTTACCACAGTTCCACCAAATTTTATTCAAATTCAATTTGTTCAGTAATGAAAGTGTATATGATACAATTGCATCTTCAGAATGGAAATAGCATCTGTATTTTGTTACTCATAGATACATTGGCACCTTGCCGTCTTGACAGACGATAGTTTGTGCTCTAAAAAGGCATAATAACTTTTAACTATGGCGGTAGCGAGTGTGACTGATAAGGCCAATTTGCGCTGTAAATGTCCGTTCACAGTGGGTGCATGTGAACACGTGGTCATTTCCACCATCATGCACCATCTTACGTCTCAAACGCTTGGTGTGTGACTTTTCTGCAATAATTTTCTCCTTTGACTTTATTCCATTTCTGATATTTGCCCTCCATGCAACACGTTCAGCGGCGACTTGCTCCCAATGTGCATTATCAATGCCTGTATCAATCATGTCCCGCTTACACACATCTTTGTATCGTAGTAGAGGCCGACCCTGAGATCTCTTACCCATCTGTAATTCACCAAAAAAGATATCCTTTGGTATTCTACCATCATCCATCCTCCTAAGATGTCCTATCCATCTAAGTCTACGAAGACTGAGCATGGAATAAACTGTCACACAACCTGATCTTTCCAATACTTCAGTATTTGTGATTTTGTCTTGCCACTTAATACCAAGAATTCTTCGCAGACACCGCATATGAAAGCTGTTTAAATTGTTCTCTTGGTGTGAGTAAGTTGTCCAGGTTTCACTGCCATAGAGAAGAGTACTAAGGACACAGGCTTGATAGACAAGGACTTTTGTTTTGGCAGTAAGCTTCCTGTTCTCCCAGACTCTTTTTCTGAACCTGTTCATTGTTGTTGCTGCCTTACCAATCCGGATGTTGATTTCCTGATCTAGGGATAATTTGCTATTTACCACTGATCCTAGATATGTAAAATGGTCTACTATCTCTAGTTCGGCGTCGTCAATAAAGATTGATGGTACCCCATGTGCACCTTGTGACATAATCTGTGTCTTCTTTTTGCTAATTGTTAAACCAAATTCAGAACAAGCATTGGAGAATGCAGATAGTAGACATTGCAATTCTTCCTCAGAGTGGGTCGTAACTGCAGCATCATCTGCAAAAAGCAACTCTCTGATCAGTACCCTCCTAATTTTGGTCTTAGCCTTCAATCTCTGAGCATTGTAGAGGCCGCCATCTGAGCGTGAGTGAATGTATATACCACCATCCTGATCACGAAATGCATATTTCAGTAGAAGTGAAAAGTATATTCCAAAGAGGGTGGGAGCTAGTACACAACCTTGCTTAACTCCACTCTTGATTTCAAATTCTTCAGAAGTTGCACCATCAAACTTGATTATACCCTTCATGCCTGTGTGGAACGATTCCACAATGGACAGAAGAGTTGGTGGGCAGCCAATCTTCTTTAGTGCCTTGAACAGACCCTCACGACTGACCAAATCAAATGCCTTTGTGAGGTCGATGAAGGCAATAAACAGTGGTTGATTCTGTTCACGGCATTTTTCTTGCATTTGTCGCAATGAGAATATCATATCAGTGGTAGACCGGTTCTGTCGAAAGCCACACTGTGATTCGGGGTAGACTTGATCTCCTAGGACTTGAAGTCTGCGCAGAACAATCCTGGCAAATACTTTCCCAACAATACACAGAAGTGAGATACCCCTATAGTTGTTACAGTCGCTCCGATCACCCTTGTTCTTGTACAGCGTTATGATGTTTGAATCTTTGAAATCCTGTGGGACTTGTCCTTCACGCCAGCATAGCTCTATTAGCTGATGGATCTGTAGAGTGAGTGTGTCTTGCCCACTCCTGATAACCTCTATTGGAATCCCATCCTTACCTGGAGCCTTGCCAGATGCAAGTTCATTTATAGCACACTTAACTTCTGTTATGGTGGGAAGTGTGTCCAGGTGGTCAAGAGTTGGCAGGGCCTCTATGGCGTTGAGGGCATCATCCGCTAGTTTGGTCTCACTTGAGTAAAGCTCCAAATAGTGCTCTACCCATCTGTCCATCTGCTGTTTCTTATCAGTGATGACTTCTCCAGTCAAGGTTTTCAGCGGTGCACTTCTTTTGATCCCTGGACCACAGGCTTTCTTTATTCCTTCATACATGCTTCTTATGTCTCCCTTATCACTTGCGATTTGAATGGACTCACATAACTTGATCCAATAATCATTTGCACACTGCCTGGCAGCCTTTTGCACATCCTTCCTAGCTTGCCTTAGCTCACTCAGAGTGTTACGTGTTGGTCTTTCCTTGTTTCTTAAGAGAGCTTTCTTCTTCTTATCAATCAAGGGCTGCAGAGTCTCGCTGTTGGCCGCAAACCAGTCCTGCCTCTTATGATCCACAGTGCCGTAAACCCCTACGGCAGTTTTATAAAGAGTTTCCTTAATTTGACCCCACTTTTCATTTACTGTACAATTTTCTGGTGTATCAGTGAAAGCGTCTTCAAGTTGCTGTTGAAACTGAAAGCACTTTTCAGGATCATGAGTGTTAATAATATTAATCCTGGGGCTAGATTTGTGTTTAGCTGTGTAGATTCTCTTTGGTCTCAGTCTAACTCTTGCAACAACCAAAGAATGATCTGTATCACAGTCAGCACTGTGGTAACTACGAGTCAATGATATATGGTTCAGATGTTGTCTCCGTGTGATGATGAAGTCCAGCTGGTGCCAATGGCCGGATCTTGGATGTTTCCATGTGACCTTATGCATCTCTTTTGTTTTAAAAAAAGAGTTTGTAATACATAGGTCATTACTGGTGCAATGCTCCAGCAGCCTTTGCCCATTTTCATTCATGCGACCGATGTTGTATTTTCCAAGGGACACTGGCCATGAACTCGAGTCCTTGCCCACACGAGCATTGAAGTCACCGAGCATATAAATGTAGTCAGATTTTGGAACTGCCTTGATCACGGAGTCTAACTCCTCATAGAACAAATCCTTCACATCATCAGAGGAATCGAGTGTCGGTGCATATGCAGTAATAATGGTGGCAAACCCACAAGAGGTTGCCAAGCGCAGGGATAATAGTCTTTCATTTCCTCCTGCTGGAATTTCAATCATTCCAAGTAGCGAATTCTTCACTGCAAAGCCCACACCGTGTTGCCTTTTTTCTGCCTGCCCTCTACCCTTCCAGAAAAAGGTGTAGTTGTTTTCCCTGAGTGACCCTTCCTCAGCGAGGCGAGTCTCCTGCAGGCCAGCAATATCAATGTTAAGACGATTGAGTTCGGCATCAATCACAGCCGTTTTTCTCACATCGTCAATATTGGTCAAGTCAGTGGAAAATCCTGGACACATGGTTCTCACGTTCCAGGTTGCAAGCCGTAGCTTGAGGTTTCTATTTTTATTTTTGTTTGTACCTGGTGCATTGGTTTTACAGCCTGCGATTCAGATTTTGTCCTAGCCCCAAGCACCCATTGAAGCAGGCAGGCTGTGGCGGATCAGCACCCAATTGGCTGGGGGCTGCCCAGCTTGAGGCGGGCGGTAGCTGATCAGTGACACCTATAGGTGTCTCCCACCGTCAGAGGCAACGCGTGGCGCCCCATGTCTACGCCAACTGACAAGGACTTATAACCCGTAACAGTTGCCTCTCGCTTTGATTCCGAGACCAGTTAAGACCAGGGATGGAGTTATTGCCTCTCCATAGCACAAAGCCTGGGCTAAAATATAGAGATCATGTGTTGCCCATGCAGCATGATCCCTCTCTCGGCCTGCCTAGTTCACTCCAGAGGAAAGGTAACACCCCTACATCTGGAACAAGACAAGCTGCAGAAGCTGCCGGATCAGCAAAGCAATGCTCTAACTGTCCGCCTGTCGGAGCTTCGATCCTAGACCAGTCGCCAACCAAGGCTTAGGGCCTGGTCTGCCCTGCCATGACAATTTTGTCTTTAGCTTGCATTTCCTCGCACCAGGGTAAGGCTTGTACCCTCCCAATTGCGCTCTTCCGCCCGAAGCCGTTGGCACAATGTGGGGTGTCGGGTTTGGTAAGCGCCGCCCAACGTTCGGCGCTAACAGAAACCAGGTAGTACCGTCTACTGTTATACGGTAGCTCAGATAGATAACTTTTATTATTATTCAACAACAAGGGAAAGCATGAAAGTTTACTGCAGTTGACACTGTTTCTTAGAAATCTCAATCCTTCTGTTGAAAAAAAACGTTGAAAATAGTTTGCTGGTGATGCTGACGCATTAAACTACTACAGTGACATCACCACCTGACTGTGTGTGGCAGCAAATTTATTGGAATCATGATCGGACTGGACCAAGCTCTGCTTATGGTGTTTCTTGTGGAAAATGTAAAGATTTGTAATGAGGAAATGTCAATTTGTTTAATGTGAAGAAGCAGGAGGAGGAGAGTTGGAGAAGGAATAATGTTCAGAAACTTCATAATCAGTCTTCAGACTAATTAACCAGAAACATTTTTGTGTACTTTGTCATCTAAACTGTACATGTGATGGTTTATTAAACAATAGTTGAGCATTTCTTGCCTTCAGATTTGTATAACTTACCAAATTTCATCAAAAGTTGCAGAAAATAAAAAAGAGGAATGAAGAATACAACCAATTTTTAATGACCAAAAATGAGAAGGACAAGAATAAATTTTCAGATAAGAAACCATCAGAGGTAGGTCATGCGGAGTTCATCTCCTGTGTTTGTATCTGCTTTCAATCTTACAGTTTCTGTTTTTGTATTTGTTACTTTATGTAGACTGAGCAAAAGTAGATATAATTAAAATGTGCCATTACCTAACTGGCCTAAAACAGTGAGACATAAATGAATAACTGTAACAGTAGAGAAGTAGTAATTTCCTGTGGCAACAATCAGGTGTGAAACTTGGATATTTAACAAATTAGCTGAAAATTACATATCTACAAATTACATACCTTTGAATATAAGTGTTATGGAGCGTATTTCAAATTTGTTGGGCAAAATATAGAACAAACAGATCTATCCAACAACAATTCAATACTGAAGATGATGGGTTATTAAGACAAATAAAATGTTTTTGGCAAATAAAAGATATGAATGTCTGGACAAGATAATTACTGATGGAAATTTACTGGAGAAACAGAGAAGAGGAAGACCACAATGTAGATGGATTCAAGATTTGATGGATAATTTATACATGATGGCAACATAGATAAAATATCTGGCTTGTGCTGGTGAGCAATTTCGAAAAATGTTATGTGGGCATAGTTTTGCACATGACAAGCTACTAGATGATAATAAATAAACAATAGAGATGAAATACCTGTGAAGAATTCCAAACTCTTGTAGTCCCAAGCAAGACAGAGCTTCTCGTGGATGCTTTCCTGTGAATTTGTGTCGTCACATAATGTGTTCTCTTAATTATTTACATTTGGTCAGAGAATACTAAAAATATCTTGCTTCCCCGGTGGCCACTTCCACTGTGTGTTTAGCCTCTTTTAAAATATGCACTCGTGAATTTTCATAGTAGTTATTAACATCCATTGCTGAAATTGTGCCCTCTTGCTGCCTCTTATTATTTCTGTTCCTGCTTCCTCTTATCACATGAACTCTCTCAGTGCCAGGTTTTTGTAACAGATGCCCTGAGGGGGGCAAGCAAGTAGCCACACTTTTTCAGCAATGGATGTTATTGAAAGAGTCAGATGGTTTGCTCATGTAACAAGATTGTTTCAAAGCAGTATATTGCAGTATACAGTTTTAACATTCGTTGCAGTGAAAACAGAATATGAGGCAGATTCTGTTAGCTATGGATTAGATTATAGTCAGAATTAACAAATGTCATCCTGAATACAGTCCACACCAAGACTTTTTCCAGAAAAATTTCCCTAACAAAATGCTGAGAGACATGACAGAAAAAAACAGATGGAATCAAATGATGAGTTAAAGACACTGGCTTCACTAGGACACATATTGAGAACACCTGATATGGGAAAATGAACTAGAAGGAACCTAAATCACACGGAAAGGAGAATTAGAAAAAGATGAATAATATAGCGAGGACATGGAGGGAGTTGCAGTAGGAGATAGCCACAGATAGAACAGCTTGGCATGAGTTGGTTGAGGGCCCTTGCTCAAATGGGAAGTAAAGGGTAGCAGAAGAAGACAAGACAGAAGAAGAAACTGTTAGTTTCTGATACTAGGAACTCTAGCAGACAATTGTCACATGACCATAGACCAGAAACTATACATTTTGACTTGCACACAGATATGTGATGTGTTGTTAGAATTATTTTCATGGGATTTCAGTCTTATATATATATATATATATATATATATATATATATATATATATATATATATATATATATATATATATATATATATATATAGTAGTAGTAGTAGGCCTCTTTTGGTCCTGAAGGACTAAAGAGTTGTGCCACTGGGGAGGTACCTGACAGCACAACATATATATATATATATATATATATATATATATATATATATATATATATATATATATATATATATATATATATATATATACTTTTTTTTTTTCCAAATTCCTGCATAGGACGGTGGAATTTTCGCCACCATACCTGGCCTTCGCTACTCAACCTCTGCACAGGTGAGCTGTGTGTCTCTTTGTCATTTCTCATTGGTTCTTTTAACATTGTAGAAAATTATGTATGTATAGTGTAGATGATAAATTAGTAAAGAAATTAAATAATAATTTTTTGGAGTGTTGGGAGGAAAATTGTATACTTTTGCAAATAAAAAAGGGCATTGTTAATATTCTGGTTTATAGTTTCATTAGCGGAGGCATTAGGAGCGTGGTGGCTGGCACGCTACCCTGAATCCCAGTGGTCATGTGTTCACACCCTCATTGATACAGATTTAAAACAATGTCCTGTCTTTTCACTATGATGTTTTTATACCCAATTGTTGTGACACATCAAGTGTATTTTGTTTATCTTGAATCTGAGTTTGTTAATATTTTTTCAAGTAATAAACACCATTGAACAGAGTAATTTATGTTGAACAGAAAAGGGAAATGGCAGCTGAGAGAAATAGGGAGTACAATGAAATGCTGCGCAAGAAAACTCAAAATGTAAGTGACATTTCTTATCATGGTTTCAATATTCATGTTAAATTGCTAAAGTCTTCACATTAATAAAGTGAAACAGATTTGTTCGTATATTTTGTGTGTGCCATTATTAGTAATTGAGTCATGTATGGCAGGCTTTTGTTTAGAGTCTTAGAATTAAATAAAGGAGTTCTTTATACTCTATTGCATTTAAATGTGAGTGCACTAAATGCACATTAAAATATTTTTATTACTTGATAAACAAAGTTTTAAAATAGAAATATTTCCAGCATAGATTGTCAGTTAAATAGTATTTGTATTGAACATTTTGTTTTCTTATATTTTTTTTAATGGAAAGTTGTTGGTTTTAAATGTTTTTGCTACTGAAATGTAAACTACCTCATTTTAGATAAACCAGATATATTGTACAACTCTGCAACTGAGCAGTTGGAAATTGCTGTCAAAGGCAGAGGTAATATAGCCCTCTGTGCATGTGGAATTCAAGAGGAAACCACCACATGATGATATGATAAACTTTTCATGAATCAAAGTGATCACAGTTAGAGAATTATGTTAATGGTATTCTTAAGACATCCTCATCTGGTAAGGACTATCACAAGCCATAGGTGGTATTCTGATGACAAAATGAAAACCAGCAAATTTAGAATAGGCACTTAAAATGTCAGTGCATTGGCAGAAATACAAAGTTAGGTAATGTAGTGAAAGAAATGGAAAACATGAACATTAATATTCCAGGAAGAGATCTGGTAAAATAATATAGGATAAGTACACACAAAATATATTTCATATAAGGTTATCATGGTCAACATTAAATACAACAAATACATATCAATATTATACAAGTATATGCACCAACAACAAACTGTAGTGAAAAAGATATGCACAGATTTTATGATGAAATAGAAATGGTTTTTTCTCACACCAACTTACACAAAGTCAAAATAATGCTTGGAGATTTCAATGCAACAATTGAAAAGAAGAGAATGGAATATGTGGTTAGTGACTAGTATTTAGAAATAAGAAATGAATGAGATGAAAAACTGATAGAATGGGCAAAAATAAATGATATATTGATAGGAAACACCTGATTTAAACAACATATGAGATAATTGTACACATGAAAATTCCCTTATAAGAAAACATTAAATTAACATGATGGTTTGACATCTCTGGTGATCACGCTAGGAGACTTGTTCTGCATGGTGGTCAGTTGGACTGAAATGTTGGCTTCTCATCCTTGACTTGGAGACATAAATTTCAAGTGCTTCAGAAGTCCGAGTAGGTTTGCTTGATGGCGGGGGGACACTGGTAACATGAAAGCTATCCCACCTGCATAAATCACCCCAGTGCACTCACTAGTACAGTGGTTCTCAACTTTTTTTGGCCCATGCCCCCCTTCACCATATTTTCAGACGTCATTCCCCCCTTCCTATCAAAAATTTGGCCCGTGCCCCCCTTCACCATATTTTCAGAACGTCATTCCCCCCTTTCATATTTCCTACCTAAAAATCCCCCCACCCCTACACAGTATCCTTTAAAATGGAAGGTAAATATGTTAAAACAGGTCTAGACATCCACATAAAGCGTGATTTGTGGGTCTACTTACTTTATAAAATGAATTTTAGAAGGATGAGATGTGCATAACTGTAAAGTATGAAGGGAAAAGCAATATCAAGTAATCGGTTCTTGTATTAGCGCGATCTTGAAATGATCTTCATTCCCCCCCTGGAAACCCTAAAATTCCCCCCTGGGGGGGGGGGGGGGGAATTCCCCACCGGTTGAGAACCACTGCACTAGTAGTAACAACTACTCAGAGTAGTAGCTTGTGTATGGACTATGGTCAAGTTCAAAGCGAGCAAAAAAAAAAGTCAAATTGATTATCTACTGATTAAGATAATGCATTGATAAATGTGAAGACAATGTCTGGCAGGAACTGTAATAGTGATCACATCCATTATGTTGACAAATACAAGTAAGGTTACAAATAGAAAAACAAAGAGGTTAGGAACATTAGACTTAACAAAGATATTCTAGTTCAGTTTAGTCAATGAATCAACATCACGGTACACTAGTGTAACCCATAAGTGCTCTGTTCTATTCCTAACTCAAACCTGAGTCCAGACAATCTCAGCTCAGTGCACAAACTCCATAAAACTCCTGAAATACTTTGGGTAGATTTTTAACTAAACAATTTAGCCTGGGCAGCACCGTTAGGCTACTCTTTTTCGATTTCGAACTGCCAAGTGATTTTTTTACGTGCACAACAATACACATGGGCGTCCAATCTCGCTACCCAGAGACCAGGGGAAATTTTGTTACTAGAAGTCCATGTGAAAAAAATCCCGGCCCTCACCAGACTTGAACCCGGGACCTCCAGCACTCGAGGCGAACATCATACCCCGAGACCACTCAGCCCCTGCTAAGATCAGATAAAGAAATAATTCAATAATGATACAGAGTGAGAAACAGATCCAGTGCGATACCTAAAATACAATGCATTAATGAATCATGGGAATTGTTGAAGAACTCCATCCATCAAACAATCATGGAGATATTACCAGAAAGAAGACAAAAAGATGAGCAGTTGATGACAGAAGACATCTTAAAGTTGATGGTCAAAAGAAAACAAAGTAAAAATGACAAAGAAGAATATGATATGATTAAAAAAGAATCAGCTGTATGGCAGTGAGTCTTGGAATAGGAACAGAAGAATTATGAAAAGTTTGGAGGAAATTGAGATGTTGTTTCTAAGACAAATATGTGTGTAACTTTGAACTTCTAGAGTAGAGTAACTAACAACGATTGTCTGGAAGAGGATAATGAGATTAAAACATTTAACGCAACTATAAGAAAGAGTAATACAGTTTTCTTTGGTCATATTATGAGGAGAGAGGCATTGCAAAACATTGTGACTAGAAAGATCAGCACTAGAAGCAGCAGAGACAGACCGAGGGAAATGATGCTGGATGATCCAAGAGGCATATCATTGGTAGAATTGATCCAGAATACCAAGGACTGAAATCTATGAAGAAATATGAATGCCTAAAGCATTTAGCAAGGCACATAGCAATATTTTGTTAAATATGTCTTATTTAGAGAAGCCAGAGAGGTACAGATGCCCCACTGTATGGCCCAAAGCAGGGGTGGAGCACTCCAACCTACGAGGAGGTACTTGATCAGAAACGAGCTGAGGAAAGTAATTACAGGCAAGTGTGTGTGTGTGTGTGTGTGTGTGTGTGTGCGTGCGTGCGTGCGCGCATGCGTGCATTGTGTATGTCTGCCTGTCGACCTTCCTGCCTGCTTGCTCGTCTACCTTCCTGGCTACCTGCTTGTCTACCTGCATGTGTTTGTGTATGTCTGCTTATATGTTTGTGTGTTTTCCCAAGCTGTTTCCCTTTCCACCAATTGGATTTGCTATTCCTAAGATGAAATGATGCCATCTGACCTAACCAAAAATGTTTTCTCTGCTGTGCGACCAGTGCTTCAAGTAAGGGGGGGGGGGGGGGGAAGAGGAAGAGACAACTTCCTGTTCTGGAACTATCAGAATCTTAACTCTGAAGGTTGAAGAGGCTATTAAGTCACTTGGATATGAAGAAATCCTCATTGCAGTTTCAATTAAGACTGCACAGACATATAATTACCCAGAGAAAGTGAATTAAATCATTTTATGATAATTCTGTAATTGCCAAAAAAAATAAAAAAATAAAGCAGATTTGTTATGGTTCAGACTGCAGCAATAGCAGATAACCTCACTGTTTGCATTGATATAATAGTAGCTTTGATGGCATCACTGCACATCAACTACACAGATGGTGATTAGAGGCTGTTCAATAATTTGTCCAAGTTGAACTTGAAAGGTGTGCTGCTCCATAACGGTAACATTTTACTATCTGTTCCACACGAGTGTACATTTCACTTGAAAGAAACATGTAACAACATGAAATAGCTGTTGCAATGCATCAGCTATGATAAGTGGTAAGAGACTGAGAAAATGTGGGCAAAACAAATAAGCCATTGGTACTATAGTATGCATGTGTTTTGATGTCTTTTAGGAAGGTGGAGCACACGTGGGATTTCTCTGAGTGTTATGACATTGTGTGGGAGGACACAGTTTGACTGTGTTTGACATTTCTAACTGTGACAGGTATAAGTGGCAGATTTGTAGTGACCAGAAGGTCCCTAGTATTTTGATGGCACTACTGTTGGGTTACATAAAGTTTTCTGTTTCCTCTGTCTATAGGACAGCTGTGCCAGGACTTTCTAGTACAAGGAGATAGATTTCCCCCATTGACAGTCACTTGAGCTAGGGAAACAGAATGATCTTTACAAACTATTTATAGACTACCACACGATCTTGCTCCCACCAATGCACATAAACTTAGACTAATGAATAGTCTTGTAAAGGCCATGGATCGAAATAGTACAGTATTTACTTAACTTCATGATAATTTTCCTAGATTTAGTGAGATAAGAATCAAGGAAGTATCATTGTTGGTTCACAGATATACCAGATGTTCTGAGATTGGGATTTCGATATCCTCACAGGTGATGAGATGTGAGCTTGGATTTCTGTCCAACTAGTGGTTATAATAAAGGGGGGGGGGGGGGGGGAGGCTGACAATCCAGGATCTTCTTGAAACCCTCCTGCAGTACACCAAGAAACTAGGACACTGCATGTCTCTGATGTTACATTTGTTTTAATGCTTTCATCTTGATTTACTAACAGGAGAAATCATGACTGCAGCAGGATATGATGATGTAAAATTTAAAAAAAGGGGAAGAAAGGGAGAAAGAGAGGAAAGGACAGAGAGTGGAGAGAGCAAAGACAGGGAGAGAGAGACAGAGAGGAAAAGAGAGTGTGTACACGTCTTACGAAGAACTCAGTCCAGGAGAAACAAAATCATTGTGAGAAAATAAATAGTAAGAATAAATAATAATAATAATAATAATAATAATAAAATAATAATAAAAACTTGTTAAGCAAATATGTTATAAATAAGCTAAACCACAGCACACAAATCTGACTTTTCTATCCTAGTGATCTACTTCAGGAATAACACAAACAGGATTAAAGAAAAATTATAAATGTAAGTAAAAACACACAAAAATATAAATAGTGATATTTTTGTATGTTTTTATTTACAAATATAATGTTCTGTTTGGCTCTGAAGTTAGTTCAGCATCAGTATGTTGTTTGCCTGCTGGTGGGGAATCAAGTCATTATCAGTCCTCAGTGGGGCGCAGAGGTGTTTTCAAGGCACCAGGGCCAGGTTTTATACTGGCCAAGACCTACTAACACGTCCTAGTGGAGCATCCTGGGCAACAGGTCTCTTCGGGGTCCTGGCTAACGTAGTAGGATCGCTGATTCTTCCAAAGTTGGAGAGCATCTGTCTGCACGGTGAGGAACCACCAGTCTGCACACCAATAAGCCAGACATGGGGCAACGGATACTCATGCAAACCTCAGTCCGGTATGACATCACACTGATGTTGGACAACAGGATGTCTTCATCCGACATACAGGACTTCACACTGGAGTTCACAGCCAGCGAACGCAAGCAAGCATCAGTCCTCAGTTCATCAACACGTACAAGGATGAATAACTTCAATCCACGATGTTCAACAGCAACAACAACAACATTAGCAACTCATACTTTCACAAATTCGTCTGTTTGTGAGTCTCTTGCAAGCTGTTGTAGTTTGTACAGATAATTTATTGTGCATTTATCATTCTCAGAAGAGCCAATGGCTATGAAGCAAGTCCACATAACCTGGAGGTAAGAGGTGGTTTTTGTTTTGCTTGCAATGTTTAAATTGTATTAATTTCTTTGTTATGGTTATAAAAGCATGTAATTTTAATGACATGCTTTTAAAAGTTATCTCTTTTTATAATTTTTCTCTATTTTTTAAAATTCTTAAATATAATATAATTTTTATCACGTCAGTGATGTCATACAGTGACTACTTTAATTTTTTTTCCCAGTAGGATAGCAAATGAAAGAAGTAGGATAATTTTATATATGTGACTTATTCCATTAAATAAATTTTTGCTTATTTATTAGCCACGTAGTATTGTGGTCTGCCACACCAATGGTCCTAGTTTTGAATCCGCATTAGGATGGTTTCTTCTTCTTCGTTCATCCGGAGTTTTTTTTCCGGATGTGATTGCGTTGTGCCTGTTTACAGCAGAGCTGCGTTCTTGCGCCGTTAGGCCGACACATCCGACTTCTGCGGGCATTTGTTGACCGGGTTAACCTTCCCGGGGGTTTCTTAGGACGTTTGACTCTCACTGTTGTGGTGTTATCCCCCATCCCAGCTGGTCCATATAGAACAGCCAAAGATCCTGGTCAGCCCTCAAGGGAAGGCAGGGGCAGACCATGGGCATTCCCCGCCATCCAAGGAGGCTTCCATACTTGCAGAGCCGATACATAGCGCTCTGGTACTGGGCTCACCCAAGGAATCGTCACGTCCTGCACATGGCTGCTTAGCCTTACTTCCGTATATTGGGCCTTCCGTTCACCATAGGCTGTTCTTCCGGAAACCAGAAGTATGCAGTCTGCAGATGACATCCACACAGTGAGCTTTCGATTCTGACTTTCCACGTAATGGATTTGCTATCCAAGCAATATTCCATTTCATGCCACTAGGACACTTTTCCACCTTTTATGAAGCCCACACAATGGGCTTTTGATTCGGACTTTCCACGTAATGGATTTGCTATCCAAGCAATATTCCATTTCATGCCTCTGGGTCTTCATGCACCTTTAAATGTCAACCTGTATGTAGTTAAAGTAAGCTGCGGTCAACTTGAGCTTGTTGATATCTCCATAGAGCTTGTCCTCAAATGAAGCAGGTGTGGGCCAAAATATCTTTCTCTGTTCTGCATACGTTGGGCAATCCTGCAGCAAATGTTTTGCTGTCATTTTTCCAGTTCTACAATTACATTCATCAGTATCTCCTATCTTTAGTTTATTGAACAAGTGGTATTTCAGCCTGTTATGTCCTGTGCGGAGTCTGAAGATTGCTACTTGTTCTCTTCGGTTGAGTTTGTAATATGCATCATCCTTCTGATGGCCTGGATGCTCAGATTCCCATTTGGTTCTATAAGTGCTTTTTATCAACCTCTTTGCCTCATTATAGGTTATGTCTATGTCAGGCTGTGGTAGTCGTCCGCCCTCTTTTGCCAGTCTGTCAGCCTCTTCGTTTCCAGGTATACTGCAATGTGATGGGATCCACTGTATTACAACTTTTTTGGATTTCTGGCATAGACCATGGAGTGCTGCTCTTAGGTCAGTTAGTTCTGTACTGTTATTGCTCTTGAGTATTGAGACAGCTGACTTTGCATCTGTGAAGATAGCTATTTGCTTCTCTTTATTTTCCTCCATCAGGAGCATTTCTGCTGCAGTTTTCAAAGCCTCTACCTCCGCTTTGAAGTTACTTGAAAATTTTCCAGTTGCCATTGAATGTGTTTTTTTCACTCCATTTTTTAAATTTAGGAGAATTCCTCCTCCTCCATTCTCTATTGAATTTTTGGCTGATCCATCTGTATATGCATGGGTCCAATTCCTGCTTGGGTAATGTTCTTTTATGTAGTTTAGGGTTATTTCTCTTCTTTCGGTTTCATGCTGAGTGTTCTTTTTCTCAATACCAGGAATGTTTTCTATCATCTCAGGCAGTTGCTGCTGTCTCCAAGCTGGGAAGTTGTGTGCATTGTGTATGGGCTTGACTGTTGATATGTTAAGTATAGGATCTGCCCTAATCTTTCGTTTTGCAGTTTCTACAAAGTTGCTACGCTTCAGTCTTCCCTTTCCAAAACCATTAAATCTGTTGTACATAGGGTGGTCTGTCAATCTTCTAAATTTTTCTGCTTGTTGCTGGGCTCTGCTATCTCTTCTATCCTGCATTGGTTGTAAACAAGTGATCTTTTCTAGTTCATTAATAGGCGTTGTCTTCAGGCTTCCAGTTATGATTCGCATTCCTTGGTTTTGGACTCTACTTATTTTGTTAAAGTTTGACTTAGCTGCTGTTGCCCAAGCTACAATGCCATATTCCAGTACTGGCCTCACCCGTCCAGTATATAACTTCTTGAGAACTTTCTCATCTGCTCCCCACGTTGTACCAGCAAGCTTTTTCATGATTGCCATTCTCTGCCTTGCTCTTGTTCGATTTTTCTCAACCTGTGTCTTCCATGTCAGGCGACGATCAAAGGTGACTCCTAGATAGTTTGGATTTTCTTCATGGCGCAATATTTTTCCATTCAATACCAGCTTAGGTTGCTGAGTTTTATTTGAGAGGGAGAACACTGTGCATGTTGTTTTCTCCTCACTTATCTTCACTAGCCATGATTTTGACCAGTCCTCTAGCGCTAATAAGGCTTGCTGTATTCTGCTGTTAGCTGTACTAATATATTCTTCAGATGTCCATATGGCTAGGTCATCTGCAAAGGAGGATGTGTGTACTCTGGCTGGAAAATTTTCTGTGATGTCATTTATATATGCTAGGAATAATGTTGGTGAAAGAACTCCTCCTTGGGGGACACCTTGCTCCAGCAGCATCATTTTGCTTGTTTGTCCTTGTACTTTTGTCCTGGCAGTTCTGTTCTCAAGGTAGTGGCTGATCCATTTATACATTTTTCCACAAACATGCATGTTTTGCAGTTTTACTTTCAGTCCTTCCTTCCATACTTTATCAAATGCTTTTTCTAAATCTATCCAGACTGCTAGTGTGTGCTTTTTCTCTTGGAAGGCATCCTCTATTTCCTGAGCTATATAGGTTATTTGATCTTCAGTGGATCTGTATTTTCTGAATCCTGCTTGGTGTGGTGTTAAGAGTTTGTTTTCTTCCAGATGCCATGTTAGCCTGCCATTGATAATGCGTTCCATTAATTTTCCTACACAGCTAAGTAGACTGATAGGTCGATAGCCATTTGGTTCTTCCAGGTCTTTTCCTTTCTTTGGGACTGGTATTAGTATAGCTTCCTTCCATGCCTGTGGGACTATTCCTCTCTTCCAGCTGTTATTTAGGACTGCTAGTAGTTTCTTCTTTGCCTTGGTGCCTAGTTCTATTAGCATTTCATTTGTGATTCCATCCTTTCCTGGTGATTTCTTCTTTTTTAGGGTATTCATTGCCTGTTCCATTTCTTCCATTGTTAGATTTGCCATCATATATTCTGCTGCTGTCTCTGTATTTCTATGATGTATCTGTTTGTCTTTGATTGCTTTCTTCTGTTCGGTTGTAATATCAATGTGGTTTGCATTTGCATAGTGTTCCATTAGTGCATTTGCAGCCTTTTTGCCTGTAAGCAAGGCATTTCCTTGTTTAATTGTTATTTGTTTGTTTCTAGGTCCTTCATTGTTCATGGCTTTCACTAGTTTCCATAGTTTGTTTCCATCCCTGTCAAAATTCAGGTTTTCTGTTTTTTCCCTCCAACAATCTCTTGTTGTTTGATTTACTGTTCTTTTATATTTTGCTGAGATGGCTTTGAGAGAGATGTTTGCTTCAATTGTTTGTTCTCTCTCTGCTGTCTTCCTGGCATCTTCAACTTTGTCCTCCAAACTTTGTAGTTCTTCAGTCCAGTATGGTTTGTAATTTTTCCTCGCTCCTCTTGGAATGGACTCAGTGGCTGCCTGTACTATCGCTCTGTTTAGACTTTCCACCATTTGCTTTATGTTGCCATATCGTGTATTTATATTTTCACAATATTTGTCTGTTAGTATGGCAAATCTGTCCCAATCTGCTCGTTTGTAATTCCAGCGGGGCAAGGGCTTTTGCTCCTGTGGAACATACTCCATATTCATTTCAAGCTTGATTGGTCTGTGGTCACTACCTGCTAATTGGTCCAGCACATGGCGATCGATTTTGTGGAGGATGTCTCCTGTGCAGAAAGCTAAGTCTGGAGTAGAAGTGGTAAGCCATCTTCTGGAGTAGAAGCTCGGTGTGTCATCCGCTTTATTGAGTAGATGGAGATTTGAGTCTATTTCCCAGTCCTCCAATTCATCTCCTCTTTTGTCAGTATCTGGGTATCCCCATCTTTCTGAACGGCTATTAAAGTCTCCCACAATAATGCAGTTTGTGTCAGTTATTTTCATGTTTGAGAGTGTAAGGTCCTTATCTGCTGGGCTATACAGATTGTAGATTCTTATTTTCACGTCCTTTATCATTATATCAACACCTATAATTTCCGTTTGGTTGTCAGAGATCACAGATACTTCGCTGCAAGGTATTGTATTTCGTGTAAGTATTAGAACTCCTCCTTTGTGTCCTTCGCGGTCGAAATGTGTGGCCTGATATCCTCTGACTGAGAATTTGTGATTGGCGTTGAGGTGTGTCTCTTGAATGCATGCCACATCTATTCTATCTTTATGAAGACGCTGTGTTAGGGAGTCTTTCTTCTTGTAAACTCCTTCGGCATTCCACTGTAGTATGTTGAGTGTCCGGGGTATTTGGTCAATAGCTCTTAACCTACTCCTCTGTGCCTTGACTCCACAGCACAGGGGAAGGTGACCACCAGTAGTCATGGGTGGACCCCCTCGAGGCAGGGGGCCCGGCACTATCACCGCCTGATGGGACTTCACGGGATTAGCACCATATCGATTAATTTTGATTTGTGACATCATGAATTAAGTTACGTTGCACTGCTTTGTCAAGCCTGTGGCTCAGTACATCCGATTTCGACAAGCATTTATTCGGGATGCTTTCCCTAGCCTTTGACTGTCCCCAGTCTACCTACAAGGCAGCAGGTTTCACGTTGCACTGCTTTGTCAAGCCTGTGGCTCAGTACATCCGATTTCGACAAGCATGTATTTGGGGTGCTTTCCCTAGCCTTTGACTGTCCCCAGTCTACCTACAAGGCAGCAGGTTTGTGTGTCTCTTCGTCTGGTCCCTCTCCCTTGACCTGTCCGACATGGGTGGCCCTACCAGTAGCTGTGCTACCGTCGGCATAGCTCTTGGGGTCATTGGGACGCACAAGCCCCTCTACCTCGTCACGGTGGACACACAGCAGAGGGGTTAGGATGGTTTTAAATTAAACATTTTACACAGGCTCCCAGTTCGACTTACCCTAAAATGGGTACCAGAAAATGACTTGGGAAGTAAGAAGACATGCGTGGTAGCCACCAAATCACCCAGTTAGTGCCATTTGATCTATAAAAATATGGGGGTCTAGACCCCCATATGACCAATGTTCCTTAGGTGTGTGTGTTAATAAGACCTTTACTTTTTTATATTTTGGTTTGTAATATTTGTTATGCTTGAAAAAGAAAAGACATTCTCTTTTAAAATCATACAGTCTTTGTTTGTTTGCTTGCGTTGGTTGAGGCTTTCTGTTTGTTTGCTTTGTTGTTGCTAATGTCTGCTAAATTACAGTAGTAAATTATAACCTCCTCAAGTTGCAGCCAATTGAGTGATGCAGTAATAAGAAATTTACAGTTTCGCTTGCTAGCTGCCAACACCACATGGCTTTAAAAGAAAATACTTACTAATGCTTACTGCTTAATGCTTACTAATAAAATGTTTTTCTTTCTCAAATGGCTTTCTTGTTAACAAGCTTCTTACTTATTTATGTCAGTTTATTACTTATTCTGCCCATTATTGTGCTCTTGTGTTTAATATTTATTTTAATCTGCTAACTTCTTGCATTTGGATTGTTTTATTTCACTGTAGAATTAAGAGTGCGTGGCCCTATGAATATTTACTCATGAAAGTAATTTTAGCTATTTTAAGCTTTTTATCATTTTCACCTAAATCTTGTGAGCTAACAGATAGCCTTGTTTAACTTATCGTGTACTATACCCACTTGAAATGGTAAAAAGATCGCCCACATTTGCAAACTCCATTTCCAAATTGAGTAAAATATAGGAGGTCTGTTAAAAAATTATCAGATCTTTGCAGGTAAAAGTATAATTACTCACTTAGAGGTCTGAAACTCTAATTTCCTTCAAATACTCTCTTTGGGACCATACACACTTCCTCCAGTAGTCTTGCCATTTTTGGAAGCATTTCAGGAAGACCTCTTTGGAAATAGAGTACAGCATGGCTGGCACATTGTGTATAATGTCTTCTCATGACCAAAATCAGGTCTTTTTAGTGGCATTTCAGTTTCGGGGGGAAAGCCAGAAATTAAGATGCTTCCAACATTGGCAGGGCCACTTAGAGAGTGGCTACAATCCCTAGGAGAGTACTTTTAAGGATATTAAGGTTTCAAGCCTCCATGTTATTAACTGTACATTTCTCGGCCTAAGGTCTGATATTGTTTGAATAGAGCTCATAAAATATATGTTTATTATTACATTTCGGTATTTTTACAAGTAACTTCCGATAATCTGTGTGTGATGGAGTTTGTTTTCAGTTAAAAGTCAGTCTGAAGAAGTAAGCTTCAAACTACATTTACCAATCACCACCTGAAATTTAAGATTTAATAAAAAGGTGGTGCTTGAGGATGCATGATAAAACTTCTGAAACCATTACAATTTCATGGAATAAAAAATTAAATTATGAATAACATTTTAAATGGCACACTGTTTAGAGAAAGATTGTCATTTAGTTAATTGATGAAGGGACTTTATTATCCAAACTATGTTTCAGTCTCCGAAATGCTAACAATATTGACTAATATTGAACCATTCCTTCCAAACATTTAGTCTTTATATTTATTTGTTTTGGTTTACTCTCATTCCACATTTTCATAAATGTGTTTGATATCTCATTGTTTCTTTAATTGTACCAATTGTCCCTTTCTATTTTTGACTAATGTCAATTATTGACTGTTTTAATAATGCTTTTATAACTTAACTCATTAATTGGTATATTAAAAAACACCTTGTAGCAAAATTGTTACTTACATTGGCCAAGCAGAGGTGTGTCTACAAGAGTTGCTGAAGTTTGCAAGTTTCTGACACATTTTCTGTTTATGTATTTGAAAAATATTATTTCTATTATTAACACTTTCTCCAATTAAATTAAGTTTAGTGCTGACAACAGATTGTATTAGTTAATGAGTATTAAACAATTTATACTTTTAATTTCTTACAGTTAACACTTACTGTTAGATATAGTTTTATTACTGATTCTTTGATAAATTAACTGCAAATATAATTTCTAAAGTTTTATTAGTAACTTTTTGTATTGTGTCAAGCTAATGATCTTACTTTTTGTCATTAATTTCTCCAGACCTCTCTTTTTGTTGCATTACCATGAAATATTATTTTTGGTCTCAGTTGTTTCTTGTAACCTTTAGTAATTATTATATATTTGTTTATTATTCACATTTTTATTAGCAATAAAAATATAAATTTAATGTTTATGTGCATTGTTTATATTTAAGTTTTAACAGTGATGACGAGTTTAGATTTAAATATAGAGAACAGATTCTTGAGTTGTGCAGCATGACAGGAAATGGAATATTGAAAAAAAAAGAGGTGAAAGAAACAAATAGCATTTAAGAAAATGATTACGAGCTCCATTCACATAATTTTGTCATCTTTCTCTTTTCTGTCCAATAATATCAATTTTTAATTAGATTGATTGTAATATTTCTTCTGTGTTTTGTAACATCCTGAAAGACAGAAATATCACAACAGCAAAAATGCGCATGCTGAAAAGCTGTGTGTGGTCTGTTCTTCTGTATGTGTGCAAATGCTGGTGTATGTGTGCAAATGCTGGATGTAGAGTAATGAAATGGTGGGAAAACTGGAGGTATTCGCAAGGTGGTATTTGAGACTAAGTTTGAAAATATCATGACTGGAAAAGAAATCAAATGCTGAGGCATTGACAGCTGATCACTCATGAAAACCAAAAGGAAAAGTTGTGAAATCTATTGCACATATCAATAGATGATGTGAAATTTAGAAATAAGTCTTATGTGGAAATACTAGACAAGAGAGGCAGGGGAGGAAACAGTATTATTTGTGTGAGAAGCTTGAACAGCTGGACAGCAAGTATAGTCAATATTATAGGCAAAAATATTCAATTCCATGGCATATATTACTTTAGTGATGTGAAGTGTTAAGCCTAAATATTTTCTAGTTCACAGCATAAGAATGTGAGGTTCCCACTATCTTTCCATTCAAGGCAATTTCTAAAAAAAAATTATCTATTACCCATTTTATGAGTCTGGGTTGACCTTCAGAGTTAACTGATAGGGAACATACATTTTTCTACTGCTGGGGATGGAACATGTGACCATTATCTTGGCAGACAAGTACACAAACCACTATGCTATCTTAAGCAACATGAACTTTGTCAAAATATCAGATGTCAGAGAGGATTGGGGAGTCATGTTAACCAATGTATGTCCAAGACCAGGCATCTCTAAGAAGATAAATGCATCCTTATGTTATGTAACATCTGTAGTTATGATATTTTGACTTTATTTCTCTTTACTAGTTAAAAATATAAATTAAGTTATAATTTATAAGTTTATTTTCCCCCCGCTTAATCGTCCATGCTGTGTGGTGGTGGTGATCATGCTAGTCCACAGCCCTCTGTCTCCTGTACTGCCAAATATTTTTGATGCTGATGTTCCTCCATGCCATCATGTCAAACTTCCAGCATTATTTCTCTGGGTCTCTCCCTGTCTCTCCTTCACCCCATCTTGCCCGATAAATACAAAACAATAAATCAGTAACATTCCTTAGCATTTAGAAGTAAAAAGGATCAGTGGTAACTTGGTCACTTTCTAATATAGTGGTCTGGGGTTCAACCCACTGTAGCAGTAATTTGTTGTGACTAGTATGGTTCTGCCGGTCTCCATGGCGAAGGGATTAATGACTTTCTCTGTAACCGCATATATCCACGTGAGGAACGCAGCTGCGCAAGATTTGGTAGCAGATCGTGTCACGTTGGTTACTTATGGAGGTATGTGAGCCGGTCACTCAGAAAGCAATGGCAAACTACTGAACTAAAACATGCCAAGACATCAACAGCAGCTGAAAAATGCTAGTGTTGATTGCAATGTCCTGTAAATAAGATAAGCAAAAAAAAAAGTATGGTTCTGGGGTTGTCCTAGATTAAATGGGTGCCGGATAATATTCTGAACCCTAATAATTTTCTATGAAGGAAAGTTATTGAGACAAGGAACTAGTCACTTCACTGTTTTATACCTTGGCCTATTGTACGTGAAGGACTAACATTTCCACATCTGCAGCATACTCATCTGCACTTGAACTTGCTAGGGCCACCATAAAAGGCAGTCATCATACTGACACACAGGGATGTGCAACCTCATGGGGCAGCTCTGGGGAACCGTGAGCCCTTAAAAAAGACATAGCCATATCTACAATCTGCTAGAGAATGACTTTTTCTCAGAAGCATAGTTTAGGGGTTAAAACTATTCATAACATCTTTTGGCTGATAATTTACTGCTGTGTTCATTAGTATTTATTTAAAATTAATGAACTATGTTCAGTACTCTGAAAATTATTTCAGTATGTTGGAGAACAATTTATTGATGTATGCAGGGGTTTCTATTTTATGTATTTACTCTCAGATATGTTTTACTTCTTGTTTCTTAAAATGTTTTGTTTCCTTCATGCCATAACTGTACACTTCTTGATTTATGTTGATAGACAGAGAGAAGGATAAGAGAGTTGCAGAGGGAATTAGCAGACAAGTAAGTGAGCATAACTGAGGTTTCCATGTGGTTTATCTTTTTATCTGTTACTTGGCAGAACCATAATTAATCAATGTTCAGGTTAGTTAGTTAGTCGAGGTTCCAACTTCATGGCAACGGGTCATCCACATTATGCTCCATTCCCGTGCCAGTGAATATCACCTAAAATGCTCCCCACTGTCCAATGTGAAAAGTGGAATAAACAGGAGTCTCGGCAATCCAACACACAGGTACACTGTGCATAATGGCGCCGTCAGAATGCCAACACAAAATTCATCCACACTCGCCGCAGTTCATCGTCGATGGACTAAAGACTCGGCAGTCACCAGAAAGACCTCATTGATCCAGGTTTTCTCACATGGCTCGGTCTCTTACTGCAGGGCGACCCGCCGAAAGTGTCGCACAAAGCACAAACTCTGCAGTTTCAGCGCTGACTCCCAGAAGTCTCCCAAAAAATGCACTCGTGAACCGAAAGGGCAAAACAGTCAATTCAGCAACCACCGGTAGCCATTGTTCTGAACATGCAGTTCACTGTACAGGACAGATGTAAAAGCATTCCATGCAAATTTCACAGCTCACGGTGTCGCCCACGCACTCACTCAGTAGCAGAGCGACAGAACCATGTACTACCAGTCCAACATGAGGAAAATACGATTTGCAAACCATAGCCCCAAGCATAAACATGCCACAGGCCCCAACGGTTCAATGCCTAACCGCCATGCTGGCGACCGGAAGCCCCAATGTTCAGGATGGTTGACACACTGGATAATATAGGGTGTATTGTTAATGACTGTGCAGTGTTTGAAAATATTGCGGTCAAAGTTTTGTATTCACCCTCTGTAAAGTTTATGCAACATAATAGGTAAATACAAAACTTGGACCGGCGGTATTTTCAGACACTGCACAGTCATTAAAAATACACCTTGTGTTACGTTATAATATAATGTTTTGTCACTAAAGAATATAATATAATGAGTGTAGAGGTCATGTTTATCCATGTCTTACCCAACTGCACTGGGAGAAAATTGTAAGATTAAAAGAATGACTTTAGATGGAATAACAACTTTTAAAAAGAGATAGATGTGGTTATTTGAGAGCTAATGAAGAAGATGAAGGAGGATAAAGAAGAAGAGGAGGAAAAGGAGGAAGAAGAAGAGCAGCATATGAAGAGGGAGAGGAAAGAGGAAGAAGGAGAGGGAGGAAGAGCAGCAGCGACATCAGCTGAAGAAGGAGGAGGGGGAAGATGGATGAAGAAGATAGAAAAATAAGAGAAAATGTTTAGAAATAAGTAAGATGTTAAATTAATAACTAGCAGAGAGGGGGGTTAATACAATAGTTGTGGGACTGAATGAGTTAATAGATAGATATGTTTCTATTGTAATATTTCATATTATTCATCTTAATTATATTTTCTAATGATTCAAGGATATATGTGTTTATTTTATAATTGCTTATGTCTCTTCTACAGAAATACCTTTGTTTTTATTACATATATTATTTCATATTTATTGTTAATTTGTTGTTTTTTCCAACAATATATGCTTGTTTATGATGCACATTCTTATTTATAACACAATATTTCTTTTGATGAATACATGTTTCTGTACATTGCAAGTTCATCTCTATTAAACTGTTTAGTTACGTAAAAAGAGGGTTAAAGTGCTACACAGAGCATGTACTGTTGCATGCATGTGATATGTGGATAATATGTAGACAAACTGGGAAATATCTGATGGCAGATTACTGAAGAAAATAAAAAGAATACAATGGATGACAGAAAGACAATTGAGATAGTTCTTTCACAGGCAGATGAAAGAGCAAATTTATTAGAAAGAGTTTATTTTGACACGCTACAATGGAAAAATAAATGAGAAAACTTAAAGACAGTTGATAAACAAGATGGGAAATGGGGAAAAGGAAGACAGAGATAAATATCTGGATGGCTTAATGGGAAAAAGAACACAGACCTGATCTGAGATCGGTAACCAAATAAGATAGCACACCAAATATTTCATGCTTATCACCATGGCACATGATAGTGATGGTGATTACTGAAGATATATTTCTATATGTGGTATGATTATCTTCATTTAACTTTCTCCTTAATAAAGATATGTTTCTTTATGTAGTATTCATATCATTATTAGACTTGTATCATATTAAAGACATATTTCCAGTTGTGGTATGTATATATTCATTCAACATTCTCCTAATTAAAGATATATTTCTACATGTGGTTTTCATATCTACATTCAACTTTCTTCTTATTAAAGATATATTTCCATATGTTGTTAGCTTATCATTATTAAACTTTCTCCTCACTGAAGATACATTTTATATTCTGTATGTTCAGCTTGATTAAATGTTCTTCTTACCAGATATACATTTGTTTATCTTGTATACATGTCCTCCTCCTTCACACAGTCCTATAGCCCTGGATCCAGGTTCCACGGAGCTTGTGAGAGCACAAAAGGACATGGTAATTTCTTAACTGAACATTTATAAACTATGCTTCAGAATTTACTGTAGTGAATTTATTTCTTATTTATATTTAGGAAAGTATGGTCTGTTCTCTCAAAAACTGTCCCCCCTCTGTTGTGTATCCACCTTGAAGTGGAAGAGAAGCTTGCATGTTCCAAATACCCCAAGGGCTATGCCAATGGTAGAGCAGCTACTATTAGGGTCTCACATGTCGGACAGATCAAGTAGTAGTCACCAGACAAAGGGATACACAAACCTACTGTCTTGAAAGTGGACGGGACAGCCAAAGGCTATGGAAAGAAACCACCCCCCCCCCCCCCCCAAAAAAAAAAAAAAAATTATTGTAGAAGTCTGATGTGCTGAGCCACAGGCTTGTGCAAGGCAACTCACTTTATGATGTCACAAAAACTTTTGAGTTATATTTTTGAAAATTAGTTGTGGAAGATTTTTTTTTATGTATGAAGCATTTATTGAATTAATTTTTATACAGCTGTTTTTGAGAAATTTTTTTTGTTTACTAGCTTTATTGATTGGATGCGTTTTTATAATTTGCTTTGATTGTATTGTGTGTATATTAACTCCTGCTTTACATTAACTCTTAGAGTGTTAACTCTCACTTTAAATTAACTCTAAGAGTGCTTAATAAAAGACAATAAATCTATATTCTATAACTTTATATTAATGGCTGCTGTTGGCTGTTTGTAACTAATCTTTTTATTCATGAAATTATTTTACTATTTTTAACATCAAAATCTACTCTTCATCAGTATAGGCTACTACAAAAGCCTGCACACCTGATTTAGTATGTACAACTGCAGACACATAAAACTTACAAATCACTTTAAGTGGTGTTTAATACTAAGTGTCAAGGTCGGTGGTTTGTAAATTATATTTATTTCACATCCACACATTCTTAAATGGGTTTTAATAGCAGAGAATCTACTTCATTGTACCAGGTTTGATCCCATTAAGGTACTTTTCTGAGATATCAGCTTTATGTAGACTATTCATTAACTCCCTTTGAGATGATTAGTCATAATCCTAGTATTTAAAATTGTGATTATTTTATGTCTATACTAACAATTGTAATTTTATTTTACTGGTAAAAACATTACTTTGCATCTTTCAACTTATTCGTTAAATTTAGTTGAGAAATATTATTTTCATTTTCTTCTTCTTCGTTCATCCGGAGTTTTTTTTTTCGGATGTGATTGCGTTGTGCCTGTTTACAGCAGAGCTGCGTTCTTGCGCCGTTAGGCCGACACATCCGACTTCTGCGGGCATTTGTTGACCGGGTTAACCTTCCCGGGATTTTCATTTTAATAATGCCTCTTTGTTCAGAAAAGTAAATAATTGTTCCAATGTAAAATGTAATGAATAAGGAAGATTAAGACTGTGTAGAAACAACAATTACAAATCTGTTTGATCAATGTTTGTGTTTGTTCTTTGCAGGATCATAACTTACATTATGTTTTAGATTGTATATTACCACATTCCGCTGCAGTCATTATTTTTCTTTTTTTGCATATTATTCATGCAGAATTACTATTTATGCTAAATGGTTTAAACCAAATGACTGCTAGCCAGTTATTTTAATATCCTATTTAGACATATATGCACTTTCTGGCATGTGATTTATTTCATTGAGGTTAAAGTGGTTTCAAAGTACGACATCTGCCTCTAGCTTCAGTAGCTCTGGATTTGAAGGATAGTCCGGTTGAAGGATAATTGTTTAAGGAAAAACCCATTGTCATACATGTGCGCAAGCACAAACACACACACACACTCACTTACAAAAACACACACACACTCACTTACAAAAACACACACTCACAAAAACACACACACACACACATACTCACGCACATGCACTCACACACAAAACAGATTATTCCCTTTGATAGTTTAGTTTAGTCGATGGATCAACATCATGGCACACGGGTGTAACCCATAATTGCTCCGTTCTCCTCCTAACTCAAACCTGAGTCTGGAGAAACTCAGCTCAGTGCACGAACTCCGTAGCACCAACGAGGATCCTTAAATACTTGGGTAGATTTTTAACTCGAAATTTTGCCTGGGCAGCGCCGTTAGGCTACTCTTTTTCGATTTCCAACTGCCAAGGGATTTTTTACGTGCGCAACAATACACACGTGCGTCCGATCTCCCTGGTGAGGACCTGGATTTTTTTATGTGGACTTCCAGTAATTAAATTTCCCCTGGTCTCTGGGTAGTGATATTCCCTGTGATAATTTAAACAAAGGAGTCATGAGCAATGTCTTTCCTGGCAGATGTCACTGCCTCTCATCCTGACAAGATGCAGCAAAATATGCCAGACAACACACAGTGATACCCATTGTTTACAGCTTCTTTGTTTAAAATGTACTTGTAAATTATCACTATCATCATCATCTTCAACTGGCTTGCCTGCTGGCGTAGGCATTCATATCTCTCCACAGATCTCAGTCTTTGGTGTTCTGGATCATCTCTGCTGATGGTATTCCTCCATGCCACCGTCTTAGTCCATCCAAATTCATTTCTCTTGGTCTGCCTCTGTCTCTCCTTCCCTTGATCTTTCCAGTTGTCACGTTGTTCTCCAATGCCTCTCTTCTCATCACATGACCAAAGAAGGCTGTTTGTCTCTTTCTTATTATTGAATATAATGTTCTAGTTTCATTAGCCTCTTTCAGGTAGTCGTTAGTTACTCTGGCAGTCCAAGGAATTTTCACAGCATTCAACTCAGGAAACACATCTCTGTTGCTTCCAAATTATTCCTAATTTGTTCATTTACAGTCCAAGATTCACGGTCGTACAGCAAACAGATTCTATATAGCATATCAGCGTAAATTATATAATCAGAAATGGTTAATTCTTTACAAATAAAGAAATTTAATATTAGACAATACAATGTAACCCCCGTTTCATACTCATTGTAATGTTTATTTCTTTGTCTTTTTTAAAGCTTTCAAGACTCAGGGATATAGACAGTGATGTGAAGGTATTTATGCATGTCTTTTATTTATTAAGTCATAGAGATCCTATACAACATAATAGTCAAATTGCTGTAAGATGCTTGCACATAGCCTTATTAATCTTTGTGTGTCCTTGCTACAATACTTTCTTGACCATGCATCCACTATGTGAGCAGCCACTAACATGTTTATACAGGGTGTTTGTACAGTTTCACTATACTTTGTATATAGAACAGCTGTTTGTTGGACAGTATGTTTTCCATCTTGCTAATGGAAAACATACTCTCCAACAAACAGCTGTTCTACATACAAAGTGTAGTGAGACTTTACAAACACCCTGTATAATTAACATTATCATAAGTAAAGTACTAGTTTTATTGACTGCATGCATTTTGATGATTTGTTTTCTCTATAAAGTAAAAGGAAAGAAGTCATTTGCATGCCATGACACGTATTGAGCATATGGTAAATAAATAAAGTAACAGTTCCTTCTACATGTCTTAGCCGTATTAGGAATATGGTGCTGGTCCCATAGTTTTTTTCCCCTGCCTCTTCTTCCAGGAACCATGCCTTCCATCATTGTTCCTTTCCAGCCACTGCAATATTTATTACGATCAAAATATTTCAATGTCTAACACATGTTGCTGCTTATGAACAGGTTTTCTTCAGCGGTCATATCTTGTAGAATATCAGTATTTTTCTTCTTCCTGATCCATGATATTGTAAGAACTTTTCACCCAGCCCACACCCATGCATAACCACATGTATGCATATATCTTGAGTGAATATTGCTGAGGCACATGAATACATAATCTTTTAGCAAATGAACTCTGTCAGTCCCTGAATGTTTCACAGCTGATACCCAAGGTGGGGGAGATAACCACTATGAAAAAACACTAGTGTACTACTTTCAAAGAGCCTAATTAACATTGGAAGTGGCTATTTGGGAAGCCAAATTTCTTAAGAATGTCTTACCTAGTCTAAAATATCAGAGAAGACATGCAATATTTGAAATTCAAAAGAAAAGACAATCACACACTTTGTGTAGTATTAAAGGGCAGCTTGTGCCCCCTTTTCCAGTTCCAGCACAATTTAAGATTAATATTGTGTGACACTTTTCAATCTGGCATGCAAACTAAAGGATGATACAAAAATCAATGGTGTTAAATCCAAACCATCTGATTTACCAGATAAGGTAATTAGCTTGTTAGTGTCTTCCTGAGCCTTTTGCTTTTCTTTTTTGAGCAGTTCTCATTTCATAAATGAACTGTTTGCTTGAACGGAAATTGCATTACATTTGTGTGTTTTTATTGTTTTAGAATGTGTCACATACGGCTACACCTTAACTGTTTTTTTAATGATTAGGATATATAGTGTTTATTACTATTTCATATAATGTATTTTGTTTGTTCACGTTGTGTGTGCAGTTATATAATGTTACCCACTTTTAACACCCCCCCACACGCGCGCGCACGCGCACACACACACACACATACGCACACACACAAACGCACACACGCCCGCACACTTTTTTTTGCCAATTTCTAATTTAAAGTTAATAGTATGCATGCTTTCATTGTAGTTGGTTTCTTTAATTAGGCCAGAGAGAGTGAGATAAGAGAGGAGAGAGAGAGGGAGGGAGAGAAAGTGAGCAGAAAGAAAGAGGTAGAAATAGACATTTTCTCAGAAAAGGGAAGGATTACGGGAACCCACATCTAAATGTGCCAATTACCACACCGATGGGTGCGTCTCCCATGGGACTATCTTGACCTGTTTTATTTCAAAATCTACCTTCAAATGACAGGTAAATTAATAAAACAGTGAAACACATCTTATTGTATATATTTGAATAACAAAGACACAAACAATAGATTGCGCGATTTATTGCCTGGCATATTTCGCTGCATCACGTCAGGTATCTGCATCTCGTGCAGCGAAATATGCCAGGCAATAAATCGTGCAATCTATTGTTTGTGTCTTCGTTATTCAAATTCACTACGGGAAAACATTGTTTTGAATTATTGTATATAAACCAAACTGTTCCACTCTAACTTCACTCTCCCTCTATATGTGTTGCTTTATTAACTGCACAATTACCAGTTTATATTCTTTTCTTGTTGTGTTGCAATTACAATGTTTATACACTTTTGACCCTTATGCTTTGAGTGTTCAGTTTTATTTTATGTAACTTTTCCCAGTATAACACATTCATTTTGTTTCTGATGTTCATTTATATCTTATCATGAATTGAATTAATAGCACCCGGTCAACAAATGCCCGCAGAAGTCGGATGTGTCGGCCTAACGGTGCAAGAACGCAGCTCTGCTGTAAACAGGCACAACGCAATCACATCCGAAAAAAAACTCCGGATGAACGAAGAAGAAGAAGAAGAAGAATTAATAGCACAAATATTTTATTCATAAGTGCCATATATATCCATCCATCATGTGCCGTGCCGATAAGCGTGGGCAGCCATGTTTCACCATCTCATTCGATCACTAGAGTCGTGGATCAGCTCCGTGTTTCTGTCTTGACCATGCCACATGGCCAAGCCATCCAGGTATTTACTTCTCGGTCTTCCCCTTGGTCTCTTCCCTTCAATCTTGCCAGTTGTCATCAAGTTCTCCAATTCATTTCTTCTCATAACATGCCCAAAATATGGTGACTGTCTATGTCTAATATCTCTAATCAGGTTACGATCTTCATTTATTTCTTGAAGGACTTGTTCATTGGTGTTTCTGTCTGTCCATGGTATTCTTTGCATTTTCCTCAGAAACCACATTTCTACAGCTATCAGATGTTTTTCAGCTTGACTGCTCATTGTCCATGCTTCACATCCATACAAAAGTACAGGTTCTATGTAGCACTTCAACACTCTTTTTCTCTTTTCAATTGATATCTTTTTATTATTCAGTGTGTTTTTCTTATATATATATATATATATATATATATATATATATATATATATATATATATATATATATATATATATATATATATATATATAAAGGGATTAATTTTCTAGTGATGTATTGCATATTTCTAGTTTATAAGTCCTGATTATATTGACTATAATGCAAATGATTTTTTACAGTTTTAACTAATGAAAAACAGCATTCAATGATATAAAACAACTTTTCACATCTAAACAATCTAGTTATGAGTTAAAACTAAGATTCAAAAAGTGTTAACTTACTTTGCATTGTTGTTTGGTGCAGAAACATGGACAATGAGTGAAAATGTGAGGGAAAATCAAATTTGTTGAAATGTGTTAGTAAGAATATCACAGGAGGTGAACAAAACAAAGAATGATTCCAAAAAACTGGGATTGCAGAAAATTTTACTGAAAGAGATTAAGTTCAGACAATTAAGGTACTTCAGCTATACAAAAAGACATGGCTTGTTAAAGGTTTTGCCAGAGGGAAAGAAGGCGAAGGGGAAGTGTGCAAGAGGTAGATATTACAGGAGGGTGGGAGAGATGGACATGAAGAAGCTTGTGTGGATACACCGTGAAAATTCAGGAAGGAGGGTGCTGGAGGCTAATTACAGCTGACCTTCAAAGTGGAGATGGCACATGATTGATTGATTGATGCTGGGGTGCTTGAGTATCAGTGATAACTGTCCTTGTTCAGAGCAGTTAAAGAAAGACACTTCTATGTAAAGAGTAATATTGAGATTATTTTCAGAACTATCAGGACACGGCCATCCGAATGCCATATGCTGAGATACGTTCTGTGGATCCACGTGGAAGGAAACAGCTGGAAGGGCAATACATTGGTAGTCAGTCTTTAGGTAAGTGCTAAGTTTTATAAATAAAAAAGAAAATTATTTTTATGGACTAGATATGGCTCGTTCATTAATAAAGCATTAAAAAGTTAAGTTGTATATTCTTTACAGGACGTCAGTCAATCCCAGCATTTTTTGGCTGTTTGCAATCTACTAGGCAAGTTTACGTTCAGTAGTTTACCATTGCTTTCTGAATGACTGACACGCATACCATTGTTATAAATCAACACAAAGCGATCTTTTTAAAATTGCCTAAAGCTGATTTTGAATATAGATTCTTGTCGGTGCTACAGTGAGGTTCATGCACTGAGCTGAAATTCATCTAGTATGAGATAAACAAAACAAGGAAGGGTATCAGAGATTTGGTAATCCAGTTGATCAAAGTGCAAAGAAAATGGTCCTTGAATTCTATCAATCAATCACTTAACCACCCACCCAGCCAACAAACAAACCAACCAATCATAAATGTATAGCCAAATTGTCATGTGAAATCTGTGTCACAGAGTGGCTGAGTGATGTATAAACTAGAATCACTTTATGTTCTCCAGATCCTCGAAATGAAAAACTAAAACGACAAGAGGAATATAAGAGAGATCTGCAACAGCAAATGGCAGAAGCAGCTTATGCCAGAATGAGGTAAGTGAGAGAGATTTATACATTAATCACATAATTTTTCTTAGAATTAGAAAAGATATTAATGTAACTTTTATTTATGATATTGAGAAAATGTTGGCCTGTTCAGTCAGTATACACATTTTTAAGTGCTTTATTTAAATGAATTTGCTGTAGTTTTCACCAAGATATGGTGAATTCTTCTTTTCTTCTTCCTCTTTATAGTCTAATGAAGATTAGGCTTTTTAACACATTTCCCCTATCTTGGACATGTAATAACAGATGATGGCAGAAGTGAAATAGAAATAAAAAAGAATAGGAATAGCCAAAAATGCTTTCAGCAGAATTAAATCAGTATTAACATCTAGAGAGATTAACAACTCATTAAAAATGAGAATTGTCAAATGTTATGTATATTCAACAATATTGTATGGCGCGGAAGACTGGACATTGAACAAGCAATTAGAAAGTCGAACAGAAGCCATGGAGATGTGGATATACAGAAGAATATGTCGTATTTCTTGGAGACAAAAAGAATCAAATACAGAAGTTCTAGAAAAACTGGGAATGAAAAGAGATTTGATGAAAGAAAAAAAAAGGCAAGTGAAATATTTCAGCCACGTTAAAAGACAATACTCTTATTAAAACCATACTGGAGGGCAAGGGAGCAAGAGGTATACAATGATACAAGTGGGAAGAAAATATAGAGAGATGGGTAAACATCAGTCTGACAGAATATGTTGTTGTTTGGCCATCAAGAATGATGATGACCATTCATTTCATCCAGTGGGTGGATGAAGAATGACTTGCGCGATGAATTGGATTAAAATGAGGAAGAGTTGTGCAATTTGTCGACCTCATTCTCTCGCCTGAGTCCATCTGAGTCCAGTGGCATAACAAGTCAAAACAACTGGAGACAGAATGTAGTCTTGGCGAGAGACAGACAGTGTTGCAGATCTATTGCAGCCAACCTTTATTGTGGAGATGGCACCTGATTGATTAATTGATTGAAGATTAGGTGAATAACCAAATCAGGCCAAGCTCTTTGTAGACAACAACGAGTCTCTGCCACCGTAAAACCAGACTTCTCTAGACATGACCATCCAAATGTATCTAAACTTGAGTAAGACCACAGTCTACCCTAGAAAAATAAGGTGGTGAAGAATGATGAATACCACAGTAGCCTTACCAGCAAGCTTGTCGCCTGCTAATTTCCTTGTATACCCACATGCCCTGGCTCGAAAATGAAAGTGATCTTTTCTAGCCGTGACCGCTCCAGAGACAACAGCCACTGTCTTCGGACTCATTCCATCTTTATCTTCCTTAGCAAACTCATTGAGTCACTAAGGAAGCATGCCCAAGTGAATATCTGTGTCTTGAGCCATGTAATTGCTTTACTTACTGCCATGATTTCCATAGTCAGGCTACTTGTGGTCAATGAAAAAATTAAAACCAGAATCTTCCTTCACAATTCTCACTCCGGCCTGAACTGTAAAAGCCCATGAACTTCTCATACGTTGAATGACCAATCCATCTGTGTAAATAATAGCATCACAGTCTAAGTAGTAGTAGCAGCAGCAGTAGAGTAGCAGTAATGATAGTCATATTATTATTATTGTTATAATTGTTATTATTATTATGTGTATGAGTATAAAAAGTATCTGTGTATGAATATTTCAGGGAGAAAGACGAGGGAATTCAGATAAATACCACAGAGATCAAGGCCCGGGAGCCTGTACATTTAATTTATGGAGGACGAGAAACCACTAGAAAGGATCCAGCAGTTGAAGCCTACCACACCAAAATCTTGGACAGCTTGAAAAAATTGGATGAGATAAGGTCAGTTATATTGCAGATCAAGAAAACAACAGAAAATTACATTATTGCAATTATAAGTTCACTAAGATGCCAGTTCTGTAAGCGTGAATAACCTGGAGATCATATGAGCATGCTGTACACATTAAAGGTCCTTTGGCAGTTGAAGAGTGCAGTTGAAGAGTGTAAATATTCAGCCTGTATTCGCCATTGCCAGAGCCGTGGTAGCAGAATAGCTAGCACACTAGCCTGCCATCTGACTGAGTGGTCATGTAAAAAAAAAAAAAAGTAATGAATGTTTAAAAGTTATTCATACAATTCCAATGATTATTCTAAAGTAACATTTTTAATATAATGCTATGCTTGCTTGCTTGTGTTCGTTGGCTTGAGCTCCAACGTGAAGTCCTGTATGTCGGATGAAGGCATCCTGTTGTCCAACATCAGTGTGATGTCATACAGGACCTGAGGTTTGTGTGAGTATCCGTTGTCCCATGTCTGGCTTATTGGTGTGCAGACTGGTGGTTCCTCGCTGTACAGGCAGACACTCTCCGACTTTGGAGGTATATGATGCTATGAGATTGAATGGTGCAACAAATGGATCGTTACCTTTCACAGATCTAGGCCTTTTGTGTTCTGGACTAGTTCTACTGCTGATATTCCCCCGTGCCACTCTTATAAACCTAAAGCATTATTTCTTTGGATCTGGCTCTTCTTTTTTCTGATCTTTTAATTCATCACAGTGTTTTCATCTTCCTCATCTGACATTCCCCCGTGCGGCTGGCATAGACCATTAAGCATCATTTCTCTGAGTTTGTCTGCCTCTGCATCTTCTATTGCTAATCTTTCTGTTCATCACAGTGTTTTCATCTTCTTTTTATACTGGGCGTTTGTAAAGTCTCACCACACTTTCTATGTAGAACAATTTTGAAAATTGAAATACACAATGTCATAAAAAATATTTGCTCCACGGTTCATCGAGAAGCAATATGCAGTGAATGGCTGTCATCTGCTGGAGTAATTCATTGCACTCCAAACAGAATGGAGTTATCAATGAAAGAAAGAATTTTTCAAATTTGTTCTACATACAAAGTGTTGAGACTTTACCAACACTCAATATGTGTCTACAATTTTTGACATTTATTAGCCTTTTTCACGCACTCATTGTTAGTTACTCTGGCAGGCCAAGGTATCTGCAGCATCATCATCATCAAGTGCCCTGCCAGCTGGCGTAGGCGTTCATGGCTCTCCACAGATCTCTGTCTTTGGTGTTCTGGATCAACTTTGCTGATGATATTCCTCCATGCCACCGTCTCAATCCATCCAGCATCATTTCTCTTGGTCCACCTCTGCCTCTCTTCCCCTCGATCTTTCCAGTTGTCACGGTGACCAAAGAAAGCTGTTTGTCTCTTTCTTATTGTTGTATATAATGTTCTAGTTTCATTAGCCTATTTTAGGCAGTCATTGTTAGTTACTCTGGCAGTCCAAGGAATTGACAACATTCGTCTCAGGAACCACATCTCTGTTGCTTCTAATTTCTTCTTAATTTTTTCATTTACATTCCAAGATACACTGCCATACAGCAAAACTGGTTCTATATTGCATTTCAGCACTCTCTTTCTTACATTCAGTGATAATGACTTATTGCATAAGATACACTTCATTTTCTGAAATGCAGATTTTGCTTGCCCTATCCTGCTCTAAATCTCTGTTGTACATCTTCCATCTTATGTTATAAATGACCCTTTTTTTTTTTTTTAGCATATCCTTTACAGGACTTAGCTGTCAACACCAGCATCTTTCAGCTGTATGTTGATCTCTTGGCAAGATTACGCTCAATAGTTTGCCATTGCTTTCTGAGCGGCCGGCTCACATACCCCGTAAGTTATCGATGCGATTTGAACCACTGCTGATTTGAACCGTCTTCACGTTACTGACGAAAGTATATGAGATTACGGAGAAAAGTCATAACCTCTAAGCCACGAAGCCGGCATTATTAAAATTATCCACTTGGTTAAGAATTTTCCCTTATATTTCTATGTCACATTTTGGTATCACCATTTTCTTTTATATCACCATTTTGTTACTGTTTTCTTGATATTCAAGGAGAGTCCTTTCTTTGCACTCTCTGTTATTACAATGTGCAACAATTGTTGTAGGTCTGGTGAATTATCCGTCACCAATATTGTGTCATCTGCATAGCAAATATTATTTATATTATAACATCCAATTAGTATTCCTGGCATATCATTGATCTCTCTCATTATAACTTCACTATAGAGGGAGAAGAGATCGGGTGACAAGACACACCCCTGTCGTACTCCTAGCTTTATCTGTTCGTAATTGCCCTCTTTATTTCCCATTTTAGTTGCTGCTACTTGGTTCCAGCAAATATTCTTTATTATTCTTAAATCTTTCACATCAATGTTGATATCTTCCAACATTTTAATCAGTTCATCATGTCTGCAACATATGCCTCAGAAACCCCATCTTCATTAAACAGATGATTAATTAATCAAATAATTTTAAATTCATAATGATGAATAAAAAAAACAGCATGTTACATCAGTGAGCAATATATATATATATATATATATATATATATATATATATATATATATATATATATATATATATATATATATATATATATATACATGCACGCACGCATGCACGCACGCTCGCACGCACGCATGCACAGACTCACAGAGAGAGGGAGAGATAGCCATGTACAAGTGTGTTAAAATAAGTAATTATTGTGTTGTCAATCAATTAATCAGGTGCCGTCTCCACAATGAAGGCTGGCTGCAATGGATCTCCAACACTGTCTGTCTCTCGCCTTGACTGCACATTCTGTCAGACTGATGTACGTCCATCTCTTGATGTTATCCTCCCACTTGTATTGTTGTCTACCTCTAGCTCACTTGCCCTCAACCTTGCCCTCCAATATGGTTTTTATAAGAGCGTTATGTCTTTTAATGTGGCTGAAATATTTAACTTGCCTCTTTTTTATTTCTTTCATCAACTCTCTTTTCATTCCCGGTTTTTCTTGAACCTCTGTATTTGATTGTTTCTGTTTCCATGAAATACGACATATTCTTCTGTATATCCACATCTCCAGGGAATCTATTAGACTTTCTAGTTGCTTGTTCAATGTCCAGGCTTCCACGCCATACAATAGTGTTGAATGTACGTAACATTTGACAATTTTCATTTTTAATGCATTGTTAATCTCTCTAGATGTTAATACAGATTTCATGCTGTTGAAAGCATTTTTGGCCATTCCTATTCTCTTTTTGATGTCTATTTCACTTCTGCCATCATCTGTTATTACATGTCCAAGATAGGACAAACGTGTTACATGTTCTTGTATCTCCCCATTTACTGTGATGTTCATTGATGACCTTTCTTTCCCACTGCTAATTATCATAGTTTTCGTTCTTTGGATGTTACTATATAAGCCACATTCTGCACTATGCCTGTTTACTTGTTCCACTAGGTCCTGTAACTCTAGACCTCCCCTCTTCTAGTAATACGGTATCGTCAGCATAACTAAGATTGTTTATGATTCTTCCATTGATGTTAAGTCCAGGCATTTCAACTTGTTTAAAAATTCTTTCTGTGTATAAGTTGAAGAGGCTTGGGGACAACACGCATCCCTGCTGTACTCCTCTTTTTATCTCTATGGGTGACAAATAATCATTTTCACATCTAATTGACGCCACTTGTTCCCAATACAAGTTACTAATAAGTCTGATGTTCTTTCCGTCTACTCCTATGTCTTGAAGGCATATAATTAGTTGTTCATGTTGTACTCTATCAAAAGCTGTCTTGTAGTCTATAAAAGTTAAAACAGACATATATATTTTTCTGAACTTCTATGTAATTTTCAATAATTGGGTTGTACTGCTTGCTAAAAATATTCTGTTATCTGATCATATGCAACCGCACAAATCATTAAATGTTTCAGAAATAAGATTCACACCTACTTCCTGTAATATTAATTCTGATAAAAGTTAATTACATATCTCATTATTTCTTCCCTTTTATCAGCCCACTATCAAATGTCATTTTCAACAATAAACCAGAAACTACTGTGGATCGTAAATACACCAGGGGACTTAATGTGAATCCAAATCTTCTTGGTAAAAATACTCAACCTGTAAATGTAGATGCACAAGGAGGTGGCATTCTAGATCTTGGCTTTGGTCCAGTCCTGGAACCTGCAAGACTGACCTCATTGGAGCCACCCCCAGGACTTCAGTACCAACCCTCGTAAGTATTGTTGTAACTGTCATTGCCAGAATGTCCAAGAGTAGTTGATCTTGTTTTTATATTTTTGCGTTCGCTCGCTTTGAATTCAAGCGTAGTCCATACACGTGCAACTACTCCCAGTGCACTGTACTGATGTTTGAGTGTGGATTAGCTTCCTCTTTTATCAGTGTCCCTCCCATCAGGCAAACCCACTCTGACTTCTGAGGTACTTGTAATTTATTTCCCGAAGTCAAGGACGAGAAGAAGTCAACATTTTAGTCCAACTGACTGGTGTAGGGAATGAACTCGCTACCATGGCATCAGCACACTGGAAGTTTAAGAATGAACGCTCTCATCTATTTGGCCATGCTGATTTCAAAACTTGATACTTGTAAACCACTTTTCTGCTTAATATTACAGTTGCCTTGTTTCTTCGCCTTAAAGTGTAATGCACTTGAGATTTTTCATGGTGGTTATTTCCTCACTTGGACATCCACTGAGGCTGAAAAAGTTTATTTTACAGTGTATTATATTTTGTAATCAGGCTCACTTCAGGATTATTAACAATAAGAATATATATATGTGTATTTCATAATGTGTGGTCAAGTTAGGATTATATATAATGTTTCTGTTTATTATTTTCTCTCTTTCACAGAACTTACATCACGGCTAATGCTGTTTCTGCTGCTAATAATTCTGTTGATGAAGCTTACAATTTTTATGCATCCCATAATCCTCTTGACCCATATCTGACTGCAGGTAGGATTTGATTTTCATAAAACTCATCTTAAAGCAGAGACTAGCAAATTATGATCTTATGGTTAATTACAGATTTATTTGATGATTCAAATTGTAATGAAGCTTTTGTGAATAAATGGCTTATGTCATGATTTTATGACAATTCTTAGGCCTAATCCCAGACTGTGCTTAATCATAACCTGGTTATGTTCTTATATGCCTCGCCACAGATGTGAAGTTGTAGTAGAAATCTTGCACAACCCACTGATTTCTGAGCTTAGTGAAGTAAGGAGTAGTCTCTGTGGAGATGGTGGTTATTACAGGATCAGGACAGATGTATCTCACTCCGTTAGATGCTGGCCCTGTTCAGGGCTTAGACAACCTGAATACCAATGCATTGGATTCAAGAGTGAAAACTCAGTTCTCCGAAGGACACACAACCAACCAATCAACCAACCAACCAACCAACCAGCCAACCAACCAACCAACCAACCAACTTACCAACCAATCAACTAATTAACCGACCAACTAACCAACCAGTCAACTAACCAATCACCTAAACATCTGGTTTGTCTTTAATTTGTATATGCATATCTATTTGATGGAAATATTTACATTATTCGCTGGAGAAATCTAAATAATTCTATAATGGATTCAACGACCATAAGTGTCTTGCTTAGGTCAGATGTGTTTGTCAAATATTGTAAACTTTAATGAAACTAATCACATCACATCCTACATCATTTTTGACTAAATGAAAAAAAAATTATTATAAGAAGAAATTTTGAATGTTGTTAAGTACTGAAGACCGGGAAAAGTCGGTTGAGTGTAAACAATATAAAGAAACAAACTGGGCTTGCAGCAAAGAACCTCCTTAGTTTGTGATACAAAGGGGAACTAAAAATACAAGTAAACTTTCAGTCTGTAGAACCAGTATATGGGGCCAGTAATGGGAATTCAATTACTAAACAAGCTGAACAGTGCATAAACGCCTTTGAATATAAATGTTATAGACGAGTTCTAACAATATCTTGGGTAAAGAAAAGAACAAATGCATCCATACTTCAAGAGCTGAATATTGAAGAAGGTTGGCTATTAAAGATGATAAAACAAAGAAAATTGAAATATTTTGGCCACTTGAAACATCACAAAAGTTTGAAGAGAACAATAATGTAGGGGTATATGCCTGGGAAGAGAGGAAGAGGAAGGCCAAAGAGAAGATGGGTGCAGAATGTGGCGGATGATCTCCAGATGGGTGTTTCGGACGTGGGACATCTTGCTTATGATCGAGAGGTTTTCCGGAAGGTTCTTATGGGAGCGAAGTTATGCAAAGGACCTGCTACTGAATGAATGAATAAATGAATGGGAATTCAGCCATGGTGGAGTAGTGTTAGTGTGCTTGCCTGTCAAGACAGTGGGCTAGGTTCAAACCCTAGCAGAGGCAGTATTATTATTTTTCTGAACAGTACTGCTCTGGAGTGACCTGACCTCATAAAAATGTGTGTCAGACAGTGTTAATATTATCTGGGAATTGTTTGGGAAGGAACGGTGATGAGAAAGGGAACTGGTTGCTCAACCTCATATTTTGCAGCCTAAAATATGTGAAGGTCTAACACTTCACAGCCCAACACAAATATCTGCCACCTCAAAGGGGCTACCTTGACATTTTATAGGGAAGCTGATAATCATGTTCGGTTAGTAATTTTAATAAACTCTTTATTTTGTTTTTCACCTGAATATACATTATAAATGTTTTCTTCATAACTATATATTACAAATAAATAATACAAATAAATAATACAAATAACCAACTTCAAAGTTTAGCTATATATTCAAGGAGATAGAAAAGAAGTCCTGCACCAAATATGGAAAAATTCTATGTCCTTTAAGAGCTACATGTCAAAGCCATATTCAGGTTTTGTGTGTGTGTTAATAGTGCAATTGTTATCTGCTAAGTTTTGTAGTAGAGTGAAGCTGAAGACCACTTTGATCCATGTCTAATGAGCTAAACCATGGGTAAATAACTCTCTCAGGTGACATAGGTGGTGGTGGTAGGGGAGAATTTGGAGGGGATGTCCCAGTTCCTTCACTGGATCTTTCACGAGCAGGCAGTGACGGTGGTCCTTCATCCAGAGTTCGCTTCAGAGATGGAAGGTAAAATTTATGTTTAAAAGGAATTTATACAGTTAGGCTTTATTATGCTAAATTACACACATGGCGAAGAAACTGGTGACAATGGAGATGTAGATTTTGAGAGGAATGTTGAGAATATCATAGAGGGAATAAAACAAAAGTTGAGGTACAGAGAGCTGTATTAGCTTCAAGATCACTCACAGTAATCTTAAGAAAAAGACAAATGAAATGTATGAGACATATCAACAGAGGAGGTGGAATAGACCACTTAGGCGTGTGTGGGAAAATTCTGGCAAGAGAGGCAGAGGAAGACGCAGAAAGATGTATGTGAAAAGCTTAAACAGCTGGGCAAAAAATAAGAGGGTGATTCACATGAAAACCGTAAATGTTTTTTTTTCAGATTTTGGTAAATAAATTCTGAAAAAGTAAAGAACAAATGTATCATTTTTCGATGAAGTCACCATGTTTGTCTGCAGCATGATGCCACATGCTCAAAACTCTTGACATCCTTAACAGCGATATTGACAGGTTACAAAACAATGGCTTGGTTATTGTAATTTCTATCATACTGTAAAGGTTTTCATTTGAAGCCCCCTTATAATATTTTAAGCAACACATAAACTTTATCAAAATATCAAGTGATGGGGTGGATTGGACAGCCATGATCAGCATGTCTGCTCCAGACCAGGCCCCCGAAGAAGAAGTGTTGCCTTTAATTATAAATTATTTTTTGTTTGTTCTGGTTGCATCTTTGACCTTGTCCACGCAGACCACAGGAAGCCCCTGCTGAGGGTATGGTTTTTGCATCAGATCAAGACAGAAAGGAAAACCAGCGCCATCAACAAAATGCCTACAGAGAAGAGTTGGAGAGACAGATGAAAGAGAAAAACTTGAAAAAGATACGAGAGAAGGAAGCTAAAGAACGGTAATTTTACCATTGTTTCCTTTTTTCTTTCTTCTCCAATTCATTGCATTATGTAACAAGTAAATAAAATAATAGATAACGGATCAATTCTGTGAAAAGTTGCACTTGCTTTTCTTTCACAAATGTCACGAAGGCTTTCTGTATGTTTCTGAGCCGACATTCACTGCATTTTGTTATCTACTTTTCCTTCTTCTCATTATTATAAGATTATATATATCTGAATTACAATAGCAGATTATTCAAAGCTGTGAGATCTCTCTTTAACTTTTGATTTTCTCAAATGATGTATGATCAGAACTGTAATTGTTTTATACATTTATTTTGTACTTTCATTCATAACTCAACATTTCTTTCATTCAGACATCATAATTACTTTAATTCATAACTCATAATTACTTTCATTCAGAATTTATAATTACTTTCATTCAGAATTCATTATTACTTTAATTCAGAACTCATAATTACTTTAATTCATAACTCATAATTATTTTAATTCAGTACTCATAATTTCTTTCATTCAGAACTCATAATTTCTTAAAATGATACTAGAAAAATATTTTAAAAAAATTATTTCAAAACAAATGATTGTGTATGCTAATTAAGATGTATAAGATAATTTAGTTCTGATACAGAGAGATATTTTTGAAATGTGGAATTTTGGGAGAATATTCTCATCGTCAGGGTCATGTAATTTTACCACGTGAACTTCTATCTAATTGTGTGAACAACGAAAAACACAAAGTGCAAGTTAACTTTACAAAATTACAGTTACAAAAAAGCTGTAATGCTGCTGCGGTGGCAGACTTTCATCAACAAACAAGAAGCAAACTACAACATGCACAAAATAGAAATAACACTCATCATCATTAAGTACCATGCCATTAAGCATGGGTGGTCATGGTTCGCCATCTCACACATTGACCAGAGTCGTGGACCAACTCTGTGTTCTTGTCTCAGTTATGCCATGTAGCTAAAACATCCAGATATTTATCTCTTTGCCATCCCTTTGCTCTTTTTCTACCAGTCTTGCCAGTTGAAATGACACTAAAGTAACTATATTAAGGCATACAATTACGGAACCATGTGAAATGAAAATAAGCAGAATGAAATGAAAGATGTGGCACTTAACTCTGAGGTTTCAAATATTAAAAAGATGAAGCCTGATGAATGCTGTGATACATAGCAGGCAGTAGGAAAATGCAAACAGAAACAATCAAATACAGAGGTTCTAGAAAATTTTGAATGAAAAGAGAGTAAAAAAGAGGCAAGTGAAATATTTTGGGCACGTTAAAAGACATAAGAGTAAGGGCAGGCGAGCAAGAGGTAGACAATGATACAAGTTGGAAGATAACATCAAGAGATGGACAAACATCAGTCTGACAGAATGTACAGTTGAGGCGAGAGACAGACAGTATTGGAGATCCATTGCAGCCAACCTTCATTGTGGAGACGGCACCTGATTGGTTGATTGAAGAAGTTGCACGGTCATGTAACATTGTAGTGAATCCTGTCACGTCTGAGAAGGAGAGAGGCATGAACACAGGCCAGTGTAGAGGGCGAGAAATTTAACTGATTAAATGCCATGGGATGATTTATCGACAAGCGATTTCCTGTGTTTGTTAAGGGCTTATATATCACTAAAATCATTATATATATTGTTATATATATATCACTAAATTACAGTATAATACAACATGTCAGCTACCACATTAACAGCTTTTAAGTCATAACTGTGACACAGCTTTACTCCCCATTTTCCGCCATCCATTTTGGTATGGTGCAAACCTACTGTTTGTTTGGGACAGGATTTGTTAAGCATGAAGTGAGAGCAATTGCTAATAAGGGAATAGAACAAAGTGGAAATGGGCAGGAGAAGTGGAAATATACAGTATACAGCATTGAGAAAACCTGTTAATAATAGAAATATAACATCCTGTCTGGGAACCCACAGGGCAAAAGAAATAGATGGAGACCTTAAAATATACGGAGAAGAGAATTAGAGACAGATGAATAATGTGGGGAGGAATAGAGGGAGCTGCAGAAGATGGTAAAAGAGGCTCCGTGTGAGCTGTTTGAGGGCCATGCTGCAATAGGGGATGAAAGGCACAAGAATAGAAAACAGAAGAAATGTGTAAGCAATTAACGTTATTGACCATTTCAGATATGAATTGAAGATGGAAGAGGAGGCAAAGAATTATGACCCCTTTGGAAAAGGTGGAGGTGGTGCTCCTATGAGGGACCAGCATGGTAATGTTATAAGTAAGTTTCTGTTTCTTTGAATGTTCTTTTTTCATGAATTAGTATATACATTCATTACTGTAAGACCCTTCTATTTAAACTGTAATTAAATGTGTTGAGCATGATTTCATAATCATCATGTGCTCTGCCATCTGGTGTAGGCATTCATGTATCACTACAGATCTCAGTCCCTGGAGTTGTGGATAAATTCTAGTGATGTTGTTCCTCCACGCCACCTTAATAGTCTATCCAGCAGTATGTCTCCTGATCTGCCACTGCCTCTTCTACTGCTGATCTTTCCAGTAACAATATTTTCCAATGTCTGTCCTCATTACATGATCAACAAAAACTGTGTCTCCTTATATTTGCATCCCATGTTTGACTTTCTGTAGCCTTTCCCAGGCACTCATTGTTAGTTACTGTTCAAGTTTGAGATATTCACAAGATACCTCTCCGATACCATATTCCCCGATACCATATCATCCTTGCCTGAACAGAGCTTAAGAACCTGGTAAGACAAGAACAATTGTATAATATGAATTAATCATAAACAGGCCTAACTCATCTTGATAAACATAGAAGAAAAATTCATCACATTATAATATTTTAAGCTGGAGCTGTGGAAAAGGGCTTACGAATGCAATTCATAATCTTGCATACTGCATTCGAAACACAGCTGCGGGCTATTTGGAAGCAGGCCGCTTTGCGCTGGTTTTGATTCAATGGTATGAGTGTGGTTGTTCAGAAAGCAATGGCAAACTACTGAATGTAAACTTGCCAAGAAATCACAAACAGCCAAAAAATGCTATGGTTGACTGCGACATCATGTAAAGGATATGCGTTAACTTTAAAAAAATAATTTAAACATGTCGTATGTAAACAAACTGCCATGTCATCATTACACAGACTTCATGTTGTGGTTTATGTACAACACTATTTTGTAATCTGTCTCTACTGTTTGGTATACACCTTAAACAAGTTAGTTTAAATTCTTTTAGTATGTGTTAGAATTTGTGAAGTTACATTCACATATTGTCATCACTTGTACATGTGCTGTCTTCTTTCTGTACGTCATATCACTGTGTATAAAGGATTCAAATGATCTAATTTCTGTTCTAGATTCTATTTCCTACAATCTGATGTATTGTTGTTTGTATTGTCTTTTAATTTGAATAATGTGCATTTTAAAGTATCTTATGTACATTAATATGACACTTGACAAAATTTAGTTATGGAAGTTGCAATTGCCTAGTGGATAGACACTTGTGTGTGAATCTAGTGCCCATATATTGGAATCTGCATCAGGGCAAATTTTTAAAATACAGCTGAGCTTCCATGATGGCTGTGGAAATGTGGTTTTTGAGGAAAATGCAAAGAATACCATGGACAGACAGAAAAACCAATGAACAAGTCCTTCAAGAGACAAATGAAGATCGTAAACTGATTAGAGTCATTAGACGCAGACAGTCAACATTTTTTGGGCATGTTATGAGAAGAAATGACTTGGAGAACTTGATGACAACTGACAAGATCGAAGGGAAGAGACCAAGGGGAAGACCGAGAAGTAAATACCTGGATGGCTTGGCCCAGTCTAAATCGGTACCAGGAAATGTCATGTGAAGTAAAAGTGGCCAATACGATGCTGACCACATCACCCACCATGTGTCAGCTGCCTATAAAAATATAGGCCTAGCACCATATACCATATACATAAAGCGACCAAGGCATGTAAAGGACCTTTACTTAATTTTCACTTATGTTCATTATCTCAGGAATTTCATTATTTTATTGATATTTTTAGAATTTATGTATTAATTATTAGTATTTGCTGCCCATATTTCTTAGTGGACTATTTAAAACTTTAAGCACATATTTATTGTTTAACGTTTCTGATTTCTGCTCACTGATGCACACAGTTGGTATGTAGCATCACATTTTCTTGTGTAAAGCATGTGTTCATGGCAAGTCCTATGCTAATTAAGTGTCATCTTTCTAATGTAATCTGTGTTCTTTGTAACAGTATGTTGCGTTTGTTTAGAGGTACCCGATTATGGAAATGTGAGTTCTGTTACGGAAACAAACAAATAATATTAATCCCTGCAATAGTAAGATTTTGTATAATGAAGATACAAACATAGATTGCATGATTTATTGCCTGGCATATTTCTCTGCATAATATCAGGTACATACTGCAGAAATCACACAGCATAAACTAAAATAATTATATAAAAGTAAGGTTTTGTGTTTATTTTCATTAACTGTAAATTTTTATTTTATAGTTTGATTACATTCTTCTACAAAAATGAACAATTTCATGAAAAACAGAAATATCACAACATGTACGCAGATCTGCTTATTGAACAGTTTTTTTTAGTTTTGCATTCACTCACTTTGAACTCAAGTGTAGTCCATACTTGTTCTACTACTTCTAGTGCAATTGACTGATTTTTGCATGTGAATTAGCTTTCCCTATTACCAGTGTCCCTCCTCATCAGGTGAACCAACTCTGACTTTTGACGTACTTGTAATTTACGTCCATAATTCAAGGATCAGACGTCAACATTTTAGTCCATCTAACCGGGTAGGGGTTGTGCCCGCTATTTCGGCATCAGCATGTTTAAAAGCATGCGCTCTTACCCATTTGTCCATGCTGACCACTAATGAACAGTTGTATCTGGCCTGTTCTTCTGTGTGGATGAAAATGCTGGGCAATGATCAGTGGAATGGTGAAGACTCTGGAGGGAGCAGAGATGTGGTTTTTGAGATGAGTGTTGAGAATATCAAGGACAGAGAAGAAAACAGACAGCGAGGTGTTGACAACTGCAGGTGTTATACAATCACTCATAAAAACCATAAGGACAGATAGGCTGGGTCTGCATCCCTTAATGTGATTAGTGCATAATAAGGCAGATGTGGTCGGGGCCCTTTGGAATCAAAAGGGTAGAGGAACAGTTAGATCTTCATGGCTTGGAGAGAATGGTGCTGCAGAGAGTGACCAGAGGATCTGACTGATACTCAAAACTCTGAGGAAATATAATCAGATTGTTGCTGGTACCATTAGGATTGGGACTTTTCACTGGCTGTTGAAGATGAGGACGGAGCATATATTGGAATGTCCTGAGTGCTGTGATGTTGGTTCTTGACTTAGCTCAACTCAACTTTAATGAAAAGACAAATGATATGTTTGGGACATACCAACAGTTGCTGTGGGCAATCAATAACAGTATAAATAACTCCAACTTCATCAAAATGGTTGAGAAGATTGGAGAGTCATGATCATTGTTGCCAGGCATCTAAAGAAGAAGATAGATTATGTTTGCAAGTTTATATTTCTGTTCATGTTAATATTCAGATTATGTATGTATATTTATATTTCTGTTTATGTTAATATCCAGATTATTTATGTATGTTTACATTTCTGTTCATGATAATATCCGATATAAGTATTATGTGAACTTAAAACTTCAAGAAGAGAGTAATGTATAACACTTTCTAATGTGTACACTGATTACTTTTTACTGCACAGCTGATTTGCGTCAAATGCGAAATGATAATAACAATCGTGAAACCAAATTCACACCAAGAGGCTATGATAAGAGCAATGTGGGTCAGTCTGGCAATACCACACGGGCAGCTGCCAGCTACAGGGATGATCTGATTGGTCCGCCTCCAGCACAGACAACAGCTGAAGGAGAAACTTCTTTTGCTCGTGGTGGTCATGGCATTTTTGGCATGCCCAAGGTACATTTTTTAGAACAGATTTTTATGGTTTAACAAATGAATATACATGTTTTGACCTGCAGGAGTGGAGGAGTGAAGCCATTCTAGTTGCTTGGATTCAAGTAGTACTGGGTTACAACCTTTAAAACATATTGTTAATTTTCTCCTCTTTTATGTCTTTACCTAGTTGTGTACTTGTGGTATGTTTGTAGCATACATTAAAGCAAAGATTAAAGGCGAGAGGAATGACTTCATTGCACTGGTTTTATCCCATATGGTTGGGACTCTTTCTGCATAAATCTCCAGCTAAAAGTGTCACACAGAGATGAACTCCATAGCTCCAGCAAAGACCCCTAGGAGTCTACAAGAAGATTGCAACCAAAAACCCAACAGTGGAGTTCAGAAATGAACCCACAGCCTTTGAAATGGAATAATCACTTCAACACTGAAAGAGAGAGAGAGAGAGAGAGAGAGAGAGAGAGAGAGAGAGAGAGAGAGAGAGAGAGAGAGAGAGAGAGAGAGAGAGAGAGAGAGAGAGAACAAATTGCAAGTGATAGCAAAGGACAGGAGAGCTTCACCTGAGAGGTTTGAAAACCAATGCTCCATTGGAAGTTAAAAAGAAGAAGGAAAAGTTATTAACCAACTGCTCCCACTAAAGTTTAGGGTGATATTCCCAAAACGTGACCCAGATTTTATTGTAACACATCACAATATGTATTCATTTCTGCACAAACAAACTTGACTTTGCCACAAATGATCATCATCCATTCAGGCATCTCAGCTTCACTAAATTTCACAGACGTGTTGCCTTGGCCATGCAGACTTCATGACAATATAAAAGCTGATTGTTTGGCTTTCTATAATCGTTATCTTCCATGTGGATAAGGGATGAATACTACAGTCAATCCTTGTGGGGAATGATAAGACAATTAGCAAATGAACACAACACTGACTGTGGGAATCACGTTTGTAACCAGGGTTTGGGAAGTAATAAGGGTAAGAATCAGACAGTTATATAATCAACCTCGCTACAGAAACAATCGGCATCAGTACACATCTCATTATCTGCTGAAAAATATCGAGCACATATCATTCTGCCTCATGTGCAGTGATTTTAGCTCAAAGTAATGGATGTAATCTGCAAAGTTGCAAATTTTGTGTGTGATATAATATTTTGATTAGTTATGTATTTGTTATTAGTGAATGCTAAATTTACCAATTTTTTTGTAGACGGATGCTGAGAAACTACAGGCTGACAGGTACAAGCAGGAGTTGCAAAGACAGGTTTGTGATCACGATACATGTGCTCCACACCCCTTTACATTTACTCACATCATTTACTCACATCATTTACTCATCTTGCTATATATATAATAGGCAAAATATAGATTTAAATGTACATATATATATGTATACTGTCAAAGAAATGAGAAATTTTAAAATATTAAAAAATGTACATATACTAGTCATCACTCATTAAAACCATAAGGAAAAGACAGTTGAAATTTGTGGTACACATTACTCTCTCTAGACTAATTCCCAATTTAGTTTTTTTTAAATTCATTGTAATTCTTTTGTATGAATGCCTACAAATAAACTGAGAAAAATAATTTTGTGTTTCAATCGTTTGCTTCACAGATGGAGGAAAGGAGGGCTGAAGAGTACAGACGAAAACAGTTGGAGAAGTTGGAGGAGGAAAGGCAGCAGAAGATTGTGGAAGAACAAAGGGCAAAAATGCAAAGAGAGTTTGAAGAAGAACAGAGAAAGATAAGGGAGAAGGAGGAAGAAGTAATTAATTTAGTCTGTTGGTAAATAAAAAGTAACAAAAAGTACACTACCGTTTGTACACACCTTGAGGCATGTTGGCATATATTGTTAGCCCCATAATCTTGTAGATCAATTGGCACTCAAGCTGTGATGTGGTCAATATCAGTTGGCCACCATGTCTTTCTGAGACACTTCCTGGCACTCAGTTTAGACGGGTCAACCTGAGAGACAGGAACAATTAAAAAAAAAAAAGCTTAAAAGTCAACAGGGTCGACTTCATTGCACTGGGTTTTACCCCAAATGGCTCGGTCTCTTTCCGCAGCGCGGAAAGCGTCGCACAAAGCATGAACTCTGTAGCTCTAGCAACAACCCACAGGAGTCTCCGAAAAATTTCACTCGTGAACCGAAGGACCCGGCCCAGAATCGAACCCATAACCTTCAGAGCCCGAGTCAAACGGCTTGACCACTTCACCACAGAGACTCCTATTTTAAACATCCAATCAATGCAAACTTGAATTCATGACCCCCGGGAAGGTTAACCCGGTCAACAAATGCCCGCAGAAGTCGGATGTGTCGGCCTAACAGCGCAAGAACGCAGCTCTGCTGTAAACAAGCACAACGCAATCACATCCGGAAAAAAACTCCGGGTGAACGCAGAAGAAGAAGAAGAAGAAGAATTCATGACTACTGGGTTGACAGGCTGGCGTGCTAGCCACTGTGCAATTACAGCTTTGAATTGGTAAATACAAGCTCTGTAATTGAGTTTTTTTTCTAGTTTACAATAAGATTTTCAGTGAAAGCCTTATAACTCTTTCAGTCTCATATTTTCGCAGCAGATACCCAAGAGGGATAATTTTGCAGCAGATACCCATGAGGGGAAATAACCACTATAAGAAAAAACAAGTTCATGACTTTCAAAGAGGTTAAATACACAGTGGATTGACTGCTGGGAATGCTACACTTCTTTAGTCGTCATCATCATCACATGCCATGCTGAGTTGGTCTCTGTGGTTAAGTGTTCAAACCATCTGCCTCATGCTACAAATGCCACGGTTGTATTTTTGGGACTCAGCTCACAGTGCATTTGTTTTCGGAAACCCCTGGAACCTGTTGCTGGAGCCATGGAGTTCATCAAACTGCTCTGGAGAAAGAAGACTGAGCCTTATGGAAATTAGATTAGTGCAAGAAAGTCAATCCTCTTGCTGGTAACCATGACAATATGTGCCGTGCCAATAAGCATCTGCGGTCATGGTTTGCATTCTCACAAGATAGTCTTTGACCAGGTCTGTGTTCTTGTCCCAATTATGTCATCTGGCAAAGCATTTATCTCTTTGCCTTCACCTTGTTATTCTTTTTTTGGCCTATTAGTTTTGTCAGTTGTTATTAAGCTTTCAAGTTTATTTCTCCTCATAATGTGCTGAAAATTCTCTATGTTTAATTTCTATAATCAATTTACAGGTTTAGTTTTCTTTTTGAAGAACTGTCTCATTATATTTCTGATCTGTCTTTGGTATTCTTTGCATTTTCTTCAGTAAGATATGATTAAATGTAAAAATATAAGTGAGCACATTACGTAAGGCCTGAAGCCTTGGTTGGCAACTGATCTAAGGTTGAAGCTTCAACTGGTGGACAGTTAAAGCATTGCTTTGCTGATTTGGTTTCTGCAGCTGGTCTTGTTTCAAATGTATTGGTGTTACCTTTCCTCTGAAGTAAACTAGGCAGGTCGAGAGAGGGATCATTCTGTATGGGCAATACATGGTCTCTACAATTCAGCCCTGGCTTTGTGCTCTGAAGTGATATAACTTCATCTCTGGTCCCCACCATTGGTTGTAGTTATTATGCTTTTTTGAAGCATCATTTAACAAACTATCATCTGTCAAGATGGCAAGGTGCCAGTAACAATAACATTACATAATGGCTGTGATTCACAATGAAGAACTAGACACGTATCACATATTGCTTGGGAGGGAAAAGTTAAAATTGGTTTGCTGTTCTCGAATTTCTTTCCCATTTTTAAAGATGTTCTCATCCTTTATATGGACTTCAGAAGATAGGTACCAGAATGACTGTCCAAAGATGAATTCTTTGAAGAGTAATGGAAGCTGTGCTGAAGACAGTTCTGGAAAGATAAATGGTATATCTATATGCTGAGCAGGGCGGAGAGAGTTGCTGCCGCAAGATAACATTTAGCATGGGGGCCACTAATTGCTTAGTCATTCTGTGCTTAAGGACAGCTAGTGTAATTTCTTACCATAAAACATAAGCCTGGAAACAATAATACATCATCTTTTTTAACATATCTACAATTATTATTCAAGATATGGGGCAAAGGATTAAGGGTACCCATTTCACACAACACTTGGTGTGGGTTCTAACCCCAGTAAGGCAAAGATATTTCAGTTCTTGGGTAGACTGTGGAACTTCTTGATCATTCAGTTACGTAGTTGCCTGTCTTGTGCTGCTCTCTGTATTTCTCTGTGTGTCTGCATTGATAGATCTGCACATGCCTGTTTTATAACTGGTTTTCTTGTTCTACATTTTCTACTTGTTTCCAGCATTTTGCCTTTCAGTAATCTCTTTTTTCATATCTTAGGATTTGATGTAGCCATAAGATCTTTCACTTTGTTTCTTACGTTAAGTTTTCTTTGGTCTGTTTTTTCTTTTTCAGAACTGGTATATTTGTCAATTTTTCATTCCATCTGGTTCGTGTCATTTTCAGGTAATACCACATCTCAAATGTCTCTACAACCTATGAAAGTTAAAGTCAGCAAACGCCTGAAGAAGTCAGATGTGTCGGCTGAATGGCACAAATAGCGCAGCTCTGCTGTAAACAGGCACAACACAATAATGTCCAAAACAAACATTCCAGATGAACGAAGAAGAAGTGTCTGTACATTTGTTATTACATTTATCCATTGTCACTATGTTAGAACCTTTTGTAGGTGAAATATAAATTTACCTGCATACCAAGTGGCAGCTCAAATAGCCTTAATTTCTGAGCCTGGGAATTCTCCTGGCAGATGCAATTTTGTTACAAACTGCCACAGTGATGCTTTTAGTTTGGTTAATTCACAATTACATGTTGTCATAATTGAATTTGAATAACTGATGTTTTCCCTAGGCACGCCGCAGGAATGAAGAATTGATCAGAATTACAGAAGAAAAGAAGAGAGAAAATGAGAGGAGACGACGAGAAGCTGAAGAACAGAGACAACAAGAACTGAGAGAAGAAAGAAAGAGAGACATTATTGAACAACAAAGGGTGAGGAACAAAGATTATAAACATTGCACAGCTTCATTTCTTTTCTTTTCATTTACAATTGGAAGAGGAAATTATGAAATAATACATGTAATAATAATTTGTACCATTAATTCCTAAAAAATAGTTTTCCATGAGTTTCTATAAAGAAACTTTAATTTTTTAGGAAAGAGAAATCAGAATGGTATAAAGAATAAAGACAGGTAATATTATTGTAATTATTAATTACCAAAGTATCATCATCATCAAGTGCCTTGCCGACTGGCATCAGCGATCATGCTTCTCCTTACGATCCCTAGCGACATGTATTAGTGTGTTTGCTGACAAAGTATATAGGCTAATTAAACTAAGTTTCAGTGATTATAATTTGTTTTTGACTGCTCCACATTGTCGAAGATTATGGGGGTCAATCCTAACTGGTCATGGATTTTTCTCAAAAAGTCAAAGAGTTGCTGGACCATTAGGAAATTAGTCTAAAACAATGTCCTGACTCTAGATATGACCATAAAAGTAATTATCTGCCCTATTGGAGCAATTGTTTGGAGAAAATTGAGATAGCTCAAAATTGAGAAATTTAAATAAGGCACCCAAAAAGTCAAAGTTGCTGGACACTAAGAAATTAGTCTAAAACATTGCGCTGACACTAGATAAGACCATAAAAGTAATAATCTGCTTTATTTGAGCAGTTTTGTATGGAAAATTGAGATAGCTCAAAATTGAGAAATTTCAATAAGGCGCCGGTCATGGAGTTTTCACAAAATATAAAAGTTTCTGGATCACTAGGAAATTAGTCTAAAACAATGTGCTGACACTAGACATGACCACAAAAGTACTAATTTGCACTCCGGGGGCAATTTTGTTGACAAATTTGAGATAGGTCAAAATTGAGAAATTTCAACAGGCGGCCGGTCATGGATTTTTCCCAAAATATAAAAGTTTCTGAATCACTAAGATATTAGTCTAAAACAATGTGCTGACACAAGACATGACCATAAAAGTACTAATTTGCACTCCGGGGACAATTTTGTTGACAAATTTGAGATAGCTCAAAATTGAGAAATTTCAACAGGCGGCCGTTCATGGATTTTTCCCAAAATATAAAAGTTTCTGAATCACTAAGATATTAGTCTAAAACAATGTGCTGACACTAGATATGACCATAAAAGTACTAATTTGCACTCCGTGGGCAATTATGTTGACAAATTGTTCATTGATTTTTCCCAAAATATAAAAGTTTCTGAATCACTAAGATATTAGTCTAAACCAATGTGCTGACACTAGACATGACCATAAAAGTACTAATTTGCACTCCGGGGGCAATTTTGTTGACAAATTTGAGATAGCTCAAAATTGAGAAATTTCAACAGGCGGCCGTTCATTGATTTTTCCCAAAATATAAAAGTTTCTGAATCACTAAGATATTAGTCTAAAACAATGTGCTGACACTAGATATGACCATAAAAGTACTAATTTGCACTCCGTGGGCAATTATGTTGACAAATTGTTCATTGATTTTTCCCAAAATATAAAAGTTTCTGAATCACTAAGATATTAGTCTAAAACAATGTGCTGACACTAGACATGACCATAAAAGTACTAATTTGAACTCCGGGGGCAATTTTGTTGACAAATTTGAGATAGCTCAAAATTGAGAAATTTCAACAGCCGGCCGTTCATGGATTATTCCCAAAATATAAAAGTTTCTGAATCACTAAGATATTAGTCTAAAACAATGTGCTGACACTAGACATGACCATAAAAGTACTAATTTGCACTCCGGGGACAATTTTGTTGACAAATTTGAGATAGCTCAAAATTGAGAAATTTCAACAGGCAGCCGGTCATGGATTTTTCCCAAAATATAAAAGTTTCTGGATCACTAAGAAATTAGTCTAAAACAATGTGCTGACACTAGACATGACCATAAAAGTACTAATTTGCACTCCGGGGGCAATTTTGTTGACAAATTTGAGATAGCTCAAAATTGAGAAATTTCAACAGGCGGCCGTTCATTGATTTTTCCCAAAATATAAAAGTTTCTGAATCACTAAGATATTAGTCTAAAACAATGTGCTGACACTAGATATAACCATAAAAGTACTAATTTGCACTCCGGGGGCAATTATTTTGACAAATTTGAGATAGCTCAAAATTGAGAAATTTCAACAGCCGGCCGTTCATTGATTTTTCCCAAAATATAAAAGTTTCTGAATCACTAAGATATTAGTCTAAAACAATGTGCTGACACTAGACATGACCATAATAGTACTAATTTGCACTCCGGGGGCAATTTTGTTTACAAATTTGAGATAGCTCAAAATTGAGAAATCTCAACAGGCGGCCGTGCATGGATTTTTCCCAAAATATAAAAGTTTCTGAATCACTAAGAAATTAGTCTAAAACAATGTGCTGACACTAGACATGACCATAAAAGTACTAATGTGCACTCTAGGTTCAATTTTCTTGACAAATTTGAGATAGCTCAAAATTGAGAAATTTCAACAGGCGGCCGTTCATGGATTTTTCCCAAAATATAAAAGTTTCTGGATCACTAAGAAATTAGTCTAAAACAATGTGCTGACACTAGACATGACCATAAAAGTAATAATCTGCTTTATTTGAGCAGTTTTGTATGGAAAATTGAGATAGCTCAAAATTGAGAAATTTCAATAAGGCGCCGGTCATGGAGTTTTCACAAAATATAAAAGTTTCTGGATCACTAGGAAATTAGTCTAAAACAATGTGCTGACACTAGACATGACCACAAAAGTACTAATTTGCACTCCGGGGGCAATTTTGTTGACAAATTTGAGATAGGTCAAAATTGAGAAATTTCAACAGGCGGCCGGTCATGGATTTTTCCCAAAATATAAAAGTTTCTGAATCACTAAGATATTAGTCTAAAACAATGTGCTGACACAAGACATGACCATAAAAGTACTAATTTGCACTCCGGGGGCAATTTTGTTGACAAATTTGAGATAGGTCAAAATTGAGAAATTTCAACAGGCGGCCGGTCATGGATTTTTCCCAAAATATAAAAGTTTCTGAATCACTAAGATATTAGTCTAAAACAATGTGCTGACACAAGACATGACCATAAAAGTACTAATTTGCACTCCGGGGACAATTTTGTTGACAAATTTGAGATAGCTCAAAATTGAGAAATTTCAACAGGCGGCCGTTCATGGATTTTTCCCAAAATATAAAAGTTTCTGAATCACTAAGATATTAGTCTAAAACAATGTGCTGACACTAGATATGACCATAAAAGTACTAATTTGCACTCCGTGGGCAATTATGTTGACAAATTGTTCATTGATTTTTCCCAAAATATAAAAGTTTCTGAATCACTAAGATATTAGTCTAAACCAATGTGCTGACACTAGACATGACCATAAAAGTACTAATTTGCACTCCGGGGGCAATTTTGTTGACAAATTTGAGATAGCTCAAAATTGAGAAATTTCAACAGGCGGCCGTTCATTGATTTTTCCCAAAATATAAAAGTTTCTGAATCACTAAGATATTAGTCTAAAACAATGTGCTGACACTAGATATGACCATAAAAGTACTAATTTGCACTCCGTGGGCAATTATGTTGACAAATTGTTCATTGATTTTTCCCAAAATATAAAAGTTTCTGAATCACTAAGATATTAGTCTAAAACAATGTGCTGACACTAGACATGACCATAAAAGTACTAATTTGCACTCCGGGGGCAATTTTGTTGACAAATTTGAGATAGCTCAAAATTGAGAAATTTCAACAGCCGGCCGTTCATGGATTATTCCCAAAATATAAAAGTTTCTGAATCACTAAGATATTAGTCTAAAACAATGTGCTGACACTAGACATGACCATAAAAGTACTAATTTGCACTCCGGGGACAATTTTGTTGACAAATTTGAGATAGCTCAAAATTGAGAAATTTCAACAGGCAGCCGGTCATGGATTTTTCCCAAAATATAAAAGTTTCTGGATCACTAAGAAATTAGTCTAAAACAATGTGCTGACACTAGACATGACCATAAAAGTACTAATTTGCACTCCGGGGGCAATTTTGTTGACAAATTTGAGATAGCTCAAAATTGAGAAATTTCAATTTTTCCCAAAATATAAAAGTTTCTGAATCACTAAGATAGTAGTCTAAAACAATGTGCTGACACTAGACATGACCATAAAAGTACTAATTTGCACTCCGGGGACAATTTTGTTGACAAATTTGAGATAGCTCAAAATTGAGAAATTTCAACAGGCAGCCGGTCATGGATTTTTCCCAAAATATAAAAGTTTCTGGATCACTAAGAAATTAGTCTAAAACAATGTGCTGACACTAGACATGACCATAAAAGTACTAATTTGCACTCCGGGGGCAATTTTGTTGACAAATTTGAGATAGCTCAAAATTGAGAAATTTCAACAGGCGGCCGTTCATTGATTTTTCCCAAAATATAAAAGTTTCTGAATCACTAAGATATTAGTCTAAAACAATGTGCTGACACTAGATATAACCATAAAAGTACTAATTTGCACTCCGGGGGCAATTATTTTGACAAATTTGAGATAGCTCAAAATTGAGAAATTTCAACAGCCGGCCGTTCATTGATTTTTCCCAAAATATAAAAGTTTCTGAATCACTAAGATATTAGTCTAAAACAATGTGCTGACACTAGACATGACCATAATAGTACTAATTTGCACTCCGGGGGCAATTTTGTTTACAAATTTGAGATAGCTCAAAATTGAGAAATCTCAACAGGCGGCCGTGCATGGATTTTTCCCAAAATATAAAAGTTTCTGAATCACTAAGAAATTAGTCTAAAACAATGTGCTGACACTAGACATGACCATAAAAGTACTAATGTGCACTCTAGGTTCAATTTTCTTGACAAATTTGAGATAGCTCAAAATTGAGAAATTTCAACAGGCGGCCGTTCATGGATTTTTCCCAAAATATAAAAGTTTCTGGATCACTAAGAAATTAGTCTAAAACAATGTGCTGACACTAGACATGACCATAAAAGTAATAATCTGCTTTATTTGAGCAGTTTTGTATGGAAAATTGAGATAGCTCAAAATTGAGAAATTTCAATAAGGCGCCGGTCATGGAGTTTTCACAAAATATAAAAGTTTCTGGATCACTAGGAAATTAGTCTAAAACAATGTGCTGACACTAGACATGACCACAAAAGTACTAATTTGCACTCCGGGGGCAATTTTGTTGACAAATTTGAGATAGGTCAAAATTGAGAAATTTCAACAGGCGGCCGGTCATGGATTTTTCCCAAAATATAAAAGTTTCTGAATCACTAAGATATTAGTCTAAAACAATGTGCTGACACAAGACATGACCATAAAAGTACTAATTTGCACTCCGGGGGCAATTTTGTTGACAAATTTGAGATAGGTCAAAATTGAGAAATTTCAACAGGCGGCCGGTCATGGATTTTTCCCAAAATATAAAAGTTTCTGAATCACTAAGATATTAGTCTAAAACAATGTGCTGACACAAGACATGACCATAAAAGTACTAATTTGCACTCCGGGGACAATTTTGTTGACAAATTTGAGATAGCTCAAAATTGAGAAATTTCAACAGGCGGCCGTTCATGGATTTTTCCCAAAATATAAAAGTTTCTGAATCACTAAGATATTAGTCTAAAACAATGTGCTGACACTAGATATGACCATAAAAGTACTAATTTGCACTCCGTGGGCAATTATGTTGACAAATTGTTCATTGATTTTTCCCAAAATATAAAAGTTTCTGAATCACTAAGATATTAGTCTAAACCAATGTGCTGACACTAGACATGACCATAAAAGTACTAATTTGCACTCCGGGGGCAATTTTGTTGACAAATTTGAGATAGCTCAAAATTGAGAAATTTCAACAGGCGGCCGTTCATTGATTTTTCCCAAAATATAAAAGTTTCTGAATCACTAAGATATTAGTCTAAAACAATGTGCTGACACTAGATATGACCATAAAAGTACTAATTTGCACTCCGTGGGCAATTATGTTGACAAATTGTTCATTGATTTTTCCCAAAATATAAAAGTTTCTGAATCACTAAGATATTAGTCTAAAACAATGTGCTGACACTAGACATGACCATAAAAGTACTAATTTGCACTCCGGGGGCAATTTTGTTGACAAATTTGAGATAGCTCAAAATTGAGAAATTTCAACAGCCGGCCGTTCATGGATTATTCCCAAAATATAAAAGTTTCTGAATCACTAAGATATTAGTCTAAAACAATGTGCTGACACTAGACATGACCATAAAAGTACTAATTTGCACTCCGGGGACAATTTTGTTGACAAATTTGAGATAGCTCAAAATTGAGAAATTTCAACAGGCAGCCGGTCATGGATTTTTCCCAAAATATAAAAGTTTCTGGATCACTAAGAAATTAGTCTAAAACAATGTGCTGACACTAGACATGACCATAAAAGTACTAATTTGCACTCCGGGGGCAATTTTGTTGACAAATTTGAGATAGCTCAAAATTGAGAAATTTCAATTTTTCCCAAAATATAAAAGTTTCTGAATCACTAAGATAGTAGTCTAAAACAATGTGCTGACACTAGACATGACCATAAAAGTACTAATTTGCACTCCGTGGACAATTATGTTGACAAATTTGAGATAGCTCAAAATTGAGAAATTTCAACAGGCGGCCGTTCATTGATTTTTCCCAAAATATAAGTTTCTGAATCACTAAGATATTAGTCTAAAACAATGTGCTGACACTAGACATGACCATAAAAGTACTAATTTGCACTCCGGGGACAATTTTGTTGACAAATTTGAGATAGCTCAAAATTGAGAAATTTCAACAGGCGGCCGTTCATTGATTTTTCCCAAAATATAAAAGTTTCTGAATCACTAAGATATTAGTCTAAAACAATGTGCTGACACTAGATATAACCATAAAAGTACTAATTTGCACTCCGGGGGCAATTATTTTGACAAATTTGAGATAGCTCAAAATTGAGAAATTTCAACAGCCGGCCGTTCATTGATTTTTCCCAAAATATAAAAGTTTCTGAATCACTAAGATATTAGTCTAAAACAATGTGCTGACACTAGACATGACCATAATAGTACTAATTTGCACTCCGGGGGCAATTTTGTTTACAAATTTGAGATAGCTCAAAATTGAGAAATCTCAACAGGCGGCCGTGCATGGATTTTTCCCAAAATATAAAAGTTTCTGAATCACTAAGATATTAGTCTAAAACAATGTGCTGACACTAGATATGACCATAAAAGTACTAATTTGCACTCCGGGGACAATTTTGTTGACAAATTTGAGATAGCTCAAAATTGAGAAATTTCAACAGGCGGCCGGTCATGGATTTTTCCCAAAATATAAAAGTTTCTGTATCTCTAGGAAATTAGTCTAAAACTATGTGCTGACACTAGACATGACCATAAAGGTACTAATGTGCACTCTGGGGGCAATTTTGTTGACAAATTTGAGATAGCTCAAAATTGAGATATTTCAACAGGCGGCTGGTCATGGATTTTTCCCAAAATATAAAAGTTACTGTATCTCTAGGAAATTAGTCTAAAACAATGTGCTGACACTAGACATGACCATAAAGGTACTAATTTCTCTTCCGGGTGCAATTATGTTGACAAATTTGAGATAGCTCAAAATTGAGAAATTTCAACAGGCGGCCGTTCATTGATATTTCCCAAAATATAAAAGTTTCTGAATCACTAAGATATTAGTCTAAAACAATGTGCTGACACAAGACATGACCATAAAAGTACTAATTTGCACTCCGGGGACAATTTTGTTGACAAATTTGAGATAGCTCAAAATTGAGAAATTTAAACAGGCGGCCGTTCATGGATTTTTCCCAAAATATAAAAGTTTCTGGATCACTAAGAAATTAGTCTAAAACAATGTGCTGACACTAGACATGACCATAAAAGTACTAATGTGCACTCTAGGTTCAATTTTCTTGACAAATTTGAGATAGCTCAAAATTGAGAAATTTCAACAGGCGGCCGGTCATGGATTTTTCCCAAAATATAAAAGTTTCTGTATCTCTAGGAAATTAGTCTAAAACAATGTGCTGACACTAGACATGACCATAAAAGTACTAATTTGCACTCCGGGAGCAATTTTGTTGACAAATTTGAGATAGCTCAAAATTGAGAAATTTCAACAGGCGGCCGTTCATGGATTTTTCCCAAAATATAAAAGTTTCTGAATCACTAAGATAGTAGTCTAAAACAATGTGCTGACACTAGACATGACCATAAAAGTACTAATTTGCACTCCGGGGACAATTTTGTTGACAAATTTGAGATAGCTCAAAATTGAGAAATTTCAACAGCCGGCCGTTCATTGATTTTTCCCAAAATATAAAAGTTTCTGAATCACTAAGATATTAGTCTAAAACAATGTGCTGACACTAGAAATGACCATAAAAGTACTAATTTGCACTCCGGGGACAATTTTGTTGACAAATTTGAGATAGCTCAAAATTGAGAAATTTCAACAGGCGGCCGGTCATGGATTTTTCCCAAAATATAAAAGTTTCTGGATCACTAAGAAATTAGTCTAAAACAATGTGCTGACACTAGACATGACCATAAAAGTACTAATGTGCACTCTAGGTTCAATTTTCTTGACAAATTTGAGATCGCTCAAAATTGAGAAATTTCAACAGGCGGCCGGTCATGGATTTTTCCCAAAATATAAAAGTTTCTGTATCTCTAGGAAATTAGTCTAAAACAATGTGCTGACATTAGACATGACCATAAAAGTACTAATTTGCACTCCGGGGGCAATTTTGTTGACAAATTTGAGATAGCTCAAAATTGAGAAATTTCAACAGGCGGCCGGTCATGGATTTTTCCCAAAATATAAAAGTTTCTGGATCACTAAGAAATTAGTCTAAAACAATGTGCTGACACTAGACATGACCATAAAAGTACTAATTTGCACTCCGGGGGCAATTTTGTTGACAAATTTGAGATAGCTCAAAATTGAGAAATTTCAACAGGCGGCCGTTCATTGATTTTTCCCAAAATATAAAAGTTACTGTATCTCTAGGAAATTAGTCTAAAACAATGTGCTGACACTAGACATGACCATAAAAGTACTAATTTACACTCTGGGGGCAGTTTTGTTCACAAATTTGAGATAGGTCAAAATTGAGAAATTTCAACAGGCGGCCGGTCATGGATTTTCCCCAAAATATAAAAGTTTCTGGATCACTATTAAATTAGTCTAAAACAATGTGCTGACACTAGACATGACTATAAAAGTACTAATGTGCACTCTAGGTTCAATATTCTTGACAAATTTGAGATAGCTCAAAATTGAGAAATTTCAACAGGCGGCCGGTCATGGATTTTTCCCAAAATATAAAAGTTACTGTATCTCTAGGAAATTAGTCTAAAACAATGTGCTGACACTAGACATGACCATAAAGGTACTAATTTCTCTTCCGGGGGCAATTATGTTGACAAATTTGAGATAGCTCAAAATTGAGAAATTTCAACAGGCAGCCGTTCATTGATATTTCCCAAAATATAAAAGTTTCTGAATCACTAAGATATTAGTCTAAAACAATGTGCTGACACAAGACATGACCATAAAAGTACTAATTTGCACTCCGGGGACAATTTTGTTGACAAATTTGAGATAGCTCAAAATTGAGAAATTTCAACAGGCGGCCGTTCATGGATTTTTCCCAAAATATAAAAGTTTCTGGATCACTAAGAAATTAGTCTAAAACAATGTGCTGACACTAGACATGACCATAAAAGTACTAATTTACACTCTGGGGGCAGTTTTGTTCACAAATTTGAGATAGCTCAAAATTGAGAAATTTCAACAGGCGGCCGGTCATGGATTTTTCCCAAAATATAAAAGTTACTGTATCTCTAGGAAATTAGTCTAAAACAATGTGCTGACACTAGACATGACCATAAAGGTACTAATTTCCCTTCCGGGGGCAATTATGTTGACAAATTTGAGATAGCTCAAAATTGAGAAATTTCAACAGGCGGCCGTTCATTGATATTTCCCAAAATATAAAAGTTTCTGAATCACTAAGATATTAGTCTAAAACAATGTGCTGACACAAGACATGACCATAAAAGTACTAATTTGCACTCCGGGGACAATTTTGTTGACAAATTTGAGATAGCTCAAAATTGAGAAATTTCAACAGGCGGCCGTTCATGGATTTTTCCCAAAATATAAAAGTTTCTGGATCACTAAGAAATTAGTCTAAAACAATGTGCTGACACTAGACATGACCATAAAAGTACTAATGTGCACTCTAGGTTCAATTTTCTTGACAAATTTGAGATAGCTCAAAATTGAGAAATTTCAACAGGCGGCCGGTCATGGATTTTTCCCAAAATATAAAAGTTTCTGTATCTCTAGGAAATTAGTCTAAAACAATGTGCTGACATTAGACATGACCATAAAAGTACTAATTTGCACTCCGGGGGCAATTTTGTTGACAAATTTGAGATAGCTCAAAATTGAGAAATTTCAACAGGCGGCCGTTCATGGATTTTTCCCAAAATATAAAAGTTTCTGAATCACTAAGATAGTAGTCTAAAACAATGTGCTGACACTAGACATGACCATAAAAGTACTAATTTGCACTCCGGGGACAATTTTGTTGACAAATTTGAGATAGCTCAAAATTGAGAAATTTCAACAGGCGGCCGGTCATGGATTTTTCCCAAAATATAAAAGTTTCTGGATCACTAAGAAATTAGTCTAAAACAATGTGCTGACACTAGACATGACCATAAAAGTACTAATGTGCACTCTAGGTTCAATTTTCTTGACAAATTTGAGATCGCTCAAAATTGAGAAATTTCAACAGGCGGCCGGTCATGGATTTTTCCCAAAATATAAAAGTTTCTGTATCTCTAGGAAATTAGTCTAAAACAATGTGCTGACATTAGACATGACCATAAAAGTACTAATTTGCACTCCGGGGGCAATTTTGTTGACAAATTTGAGATAGCTCAAAATTGAGAAATTTCAACAGGCAGCCGGTCATGGATTTTTCCCAAAATATAAAAGTTTCTGGATCACTAAGAAATTAGTCTAAAACAATGTGCTGACACTAGACATGACCATAAAAGTACTAATTTGCACTCCGGGGGCAATTTTGTTGACAAATTTGAGATAGCTCAAAATTGAGAAATTTCAACAGGCGGCCGTTCATGGATTTTTCCCAAAATATAAAAGTTTCTGGATCACTAAGAAATTAGTCTAAAACAATGTGCTGACACTAGACATGACCATAAAAGTACTAATGTGCACTCTAGGTTCAATTTTCTTGACAAATTTGAGATAGCTCAAAATTGAGAAATTTCAACAGGCGGCCGGTCATGGATTTTTCCCAAAATATAAAAGTTTCTGTATCTCTAGGAAATTAGTCTAAAACAATGTGCTGACATTAGACATGACCATAAAAGTACTAATTTGCACTCCGGGGGCAATTTTGTTGACAAATTTGAGATAGCTCAAAATTGAGAAATTTCAACAGGCGGCCGTTCATGGATTTTTCCCAAAATATAAAAGTTTCTGAATCACTAAGATAGTAGTCTAAAACAATGTGCTGACACTAGACATGACCATAAAAGTACTAATTTGCACTCCGGGGACAATTTTGTTGACAAATTTGAGATAGCTCAAAATTGAGAAATTTCAACAGGCGGCCGGTCATGGATTTTTCCCAAAATATAAAAGTTTCTGGATCACTAAGAAATTAGTCTAAAACAATGTGCTGACACTAGACATGACCATAAAAGTACTAATGTGCACTCTAGGTTCAATTTTCTTGACAAATTTGAGATCGCTCAAAATTGAGAAATTTCAACAGGCGGCCGGTCATGGATTTTTCCCAAAATATAAAAGTTTCTGTATCTCTAGGAAATTAGTCTAAAACAATGTGCTGACATTAGACATGACCATAAAAGTACTAATTTGCACTCCGGGGGCAATTTTGTTGACAAATTTGAGATAGCTCAAAATTGAGAAATTTCAACAGGCAGCCGGTCATGGATTTTTCCCAAAATATAAAAGTTTCTGGATCACTAAGAAATTAGTCTAAAACAATGTGCTGACACTAGACATGACCATAAAAGTACTAATTTGCACTCCGGGGGCAATTTTGTTGACAAATTTGAGATAGCTCAAAATTGAGAAATTTCAACAGGCGGCCGTTCATTGATTTTTCCCAAAATATAAAAGTTTCTGAATCACTAAGATAGTAGTCTAAAACAATGTGCTGACACTAGACATGACCATAAAAGTACTAATTTACACTCTGGGGGCAGTTTTGTTCACAAATTTGAGATAGGTCAAAATTGAGAAATTTCAACAGGCGGCCGGTCATGGATTTTCCCCAAAATATAAAAGTTTCTGGATCACTATTAAATTAGTCTAAAACAATGTGCTGACACTAGACATGACCATAAAAGTACTAATGTGCACTCTAGGTTCAATATTCTTGACAAATTTGAGATAGCTCAAAATTGAGAAATTTCAACAGGCGGCCGGTCATGGATTTTTCCCAAAATATAAAAGTTACTGTATCTCTAGGAAATTAGTCTAAAACAATGTGCTGACACTAGACATGACCATAAAGGTACTAATTTCTCTTCCGGGGGCAATTATGTTGACAAATTTGAGATAGCTCAAAATTGAGAAATTTCAACAGGCGGCCGTTCATTGATATTTCCCAAAATATAAAAGTTTCTGAATCACTAAGATATTAGTCTAAAACAATGTGCTGACACAAGACATGACCATAAAAGTACTAATTTGCACTCCGGGGACAATTTTGTTGACAAATTTGAGATAGCTCAAAATTGAGAAATTTCAACAGGCGGCCGTTCATGGATTTTTCCCAAAATATAAAAGTTTCTGGATCACTAAGAAATTAGTCTAAAACAATGTGCTGACACTAGACATGACCATAAAAGTACTAATGTGCACTCTAGGTTCAATTTTCTTGACAAATTTGAGATAGCTCAAAATTGAGAAATTTCAACAGGCGGCCGTTCATTGATTTTTCCCAAAATATAAGTTTCTGAATCACTAAGATATTAGTCTAAAACAATGTGCTGACACTAGACATGACCATAAAAGTACTAATTTGCACTCCGGGGACAATTTTGTTGACAAATTTGAGATAGCTCAAAATTGAGAAATTTCAACAGGCGGCCGTTCATTGATTTTTCCCAAAATATAAAAGTTTCTGAATCACTAAGATATTAGTCTAAAACAATGTGCTGACACTAGATATAACCATAAAAGTACTAATTTGCACTCCGGGGGCAATTATTTTGACAAATTTGAGATAGCTCAAAATTGAGAAATTTCAACAGCCGGCCGTTCATTGATTTTTCCCAAAATATAAAAGTTTCTGAATCACTAAGATATTAGTCTAAAACAATGTGCTGACACTAGACATGACCATAATAGTACTAATTTGCACTCCGGGGGCAATTTTGTTTACAAATTTGAGATAGCTCAAAATTGAGAAATCTCAACAGGCGGCCGTGCATGGATTTTTCCCAAAATATAAAAGTTTCTGAATCACTAAGATATTAGTCTAAAACAATGTGCTGACACTAGATATGACCATAAAAGTACTAATTTGCACTCCGGGGACAATTTTGTTGACAAATTTGAGATAGCTCAAAATTGAGAAATTTCAACAGGCGGCCGGTCATGGATTTTTCCCAAAATATAAAAGTTTCTGTATCTCTAGGAAATTAGTCTAAAACTATGTGCTGACACTAGACATGACCATAAAGGTACTAATGTGCACTCTGGGGGCAATTTTGTTGACAAATTTGAGATAGCTCAAAATTGAGAAATTTCAACAGGCGGCTGGTCATGGATTTTTCCCAAAATATAAAAGTTACTGTATCTCTAGGAAATTAGTCTAAAACAATGTGCTGACACTAGACATGACCATAAAGGTACTAATTTCTCTTCCGGGTGCAATTATGTTGACAAATTTGAGATAGCTCAAAATTGAGAAATTTCAACAGGCGGCCGTTCATTGATATTTCCCAAAATATAAAAGTTTCTGAATCACTAAGATATTAGTCTAAAACAATGTGCTGACACAAGACATGACCATAAAAGTACTAATTTGCACTCCGGGGACAATTTTGTTGACAAATTTGAGATAGCTCAAAATTGAGAAATTTCAACAGGCGGCCGTTCATGGATTTTTCCCAAAATATAAAAGTTTCTGGATCACTAAGAAATTAGTCTAAAACAATGTGCTGACACTAGACATGACCATAAAAGTACTAATGTGCACTCTAGGTTCAATTTTCTTGACAAATTTGAGATAGCTCAAAATTGAGAAATTTCAACAGGCGGCCGGTCATGGATTTTTCCCAAAATATAAAAGTTTCTGTATCTCTAGGAAATTAGTCTAAAACAATGTGCTGACACTAGACATGACCATAAAAGTACTAATTTGCACTCCGGGAGCAATTTTGTTGACAAATTTGAGATAGCTCAAAATTGAGAAATTTCAACAGGCGGCCGTTCATGGATTTTTCCCAAAATATAAAAGTTTCTGAATCACTAAGATAGTAGTCTAAAACAATGTGCTGACACTAGACATGACCATAAAAGTACTAATTTGCACTCCGGGGACAATTTTGTTGACAAATTTGAGATAGCTCAAAATTGAGAAATTTCAACAGCCGGCCGTTCATTGATTTTTCCCAAAATATAAAAGTTTCTGAATCACTAAGATATTAGTCTAAAACAATGTGCTGACACTAGAAATGACCATAAAAGTACTAATTTGCACTCCGGGGACAATTTTGTTGACAAATTTGAGATAGCTCAAAATTGAGAAATTTCAACAGGCGGCCGGTCATGGATTTTTCCCAAAATATAAAAGTTTCTGGATCACTAAGAAATTAGTCTAAAACAATGTGCTGACACTAGACATGACCATAAAAGTACTAATGTGCACTCTAGGTTCAATTTTCTTGACAAATTTGAGATCGCTCAAAATTGAGAAATTTCAACAGGCGGCCGGTCATGGATTTTTCCCAAAATATAAAAGTTTCTGTATCTCTAGGAAATTAGTCTAAAACAATGTGCTGACATTAGACATGACCATAAAAGTACTAATTTGCACTCCGGGGGCAATTTTGTTGACAAATTTGAGATAGCTCAAAATTGAGAAATTTCAACAGGCGGCCGGTCATGGATTTTTCCCAAAATATAAAAGTTTCTGGATCACTAAGAAATTAGTCTAAAACAATGTGCTGACACTAGACATGACCATAAAAGTACTAATTTGCACTCCGGGGGCAATTTTGTTGACAAATTTGAGATAGCTCAAAATTGAGAAATTTCAACAGGCGGCCGTTCATTGATTTTTCCCAAAATATAAAAGTTACTGTATCTCTAGGAAATTAGTCTAAAACAATGTGCTGACACTAGACATGACCATAAAAGTACTAATTTACACTCTGGGGGCAGTTTTGTTCACAAATTTGAGATAGGTCAAAATTGAGAAATTTCAACAGGCGGCCGGTCATGGATTTTCCCCAAAATATAAAAGTTTCTGGATCACTATTAAATTAGTCTAAAACAATGTGCTGACACTAGACATGACTATAAAAGTACTAATGTGCACTCTAGGTTCAATATTCTTGACAAATTTGAGATAGCTCAAAATTGAGAAATTTCAACAGGCGGCCGGTCATGGATTTTTCCCAAAATATAAAAGTTACTGTATCTCTAGGAAATTAGTCTAAAACAATGTGCTGACACTAGACATGACCATAAAGGTACTAATTTCTCTTCCGGGGGCAATTATGTTGACAAATTTGAGATAGCTCAAAATTGAGAAATTTCAACAGGCAGCCGTTCATTGATATTTCCCAAAATATAAAAGTTTCTGAATCACTAAGATATTAGTCTAAAACAATGTGCTGACACAAGACATGACCATAAAAGTACTAATTTGCACTCCGGGGACAATTTTGTTGACAAATTTGAGATAGCTCAAAATTGAGAAATTTCAACAGGCGGCCGTTCATGGATTTTTCCCAAAATATAAAAGTTTCTGGATCACTAAGAAATTAGTCTAAAACAATGTGCTGACACTAGACATGACCATAAAAGTACTAATTTACACTCTGGGGGCAGTTTTGTTCACAAATTTGAGATAGCTCAAAATTGAGAAATTTCAACAGGCGGCCGGTCATGGATTTTTCCCAAAATATAAAAGTTACTGTATCTCTAGGAAATTAGTCTAAAACAATGTGCTGACACTAGACATGACCATAAAGGTACTAATTTCCCTTCCGGGGGCAATTATGTTGACAAATTTGAGATAGCTCAAAATTGAGAAATTTCAACAGGCGGCCGTTCATTGATATTTCCCAAAATATAAAAGTTTCTGAATCACTAAGATATTAGTCTAAAACAATGTGCTGACACAAGACATGACCATAAAAGTACTAATTTGCACTCCGGGGACAATTTTGTTGACAAATTTGAGATAGCTCAAAATTGAGAAATTTCAACAGGCGGCCGTTCATGGATTTTTCCCAAAATATAAAAGTTTCTGGATCACTAAGAAATTAGTCTAAAACAATGTGCTGACACTAGACATGACCATAAAAGTACTAATGTGCACTCTAGGTTCAATTTTCTTGACAAATTTGAGATAGCTCAAAATTGAGAAATTTCAACAGGCGGCCGGTCATGGATTTTTCCCAAAATATAAAAGTTTCTGTATCTCTAGGAAATTAGTCTAAAACAATGTGCTGACATTAGACATGACCATAAAAGTACTAATTTGCACTCCGGGGGCAATTTTGTTGACAAATTTGAGATAGCTCAAAATTGAGAAATTTCAACAGGCGGCCGTTCATGGATTTTTCCCAAAATATAAAAGTTTCTGAATCACTAAGATAGTAGTCTAAAACAATGTGCTGACACTAGACATGACCATAAAAGTACTAATTTGCACTCCGGGGACAATTTTGTTGACAAATTTGAGATAGCTCAAAATTGAGAAATTTCAACAGGCGGCCGGTCATGGATTTTTCCCAAAATATAAAAGTTTCTGGATCACTAAGAAATTAGTCTAAAACAATGTGCTGACACTAGACATGACCATAAAAGTACTAATGTGCACTCTAGGTTCAATTTTCTTGACAAATTTGAGATCGCTCAAAATTGAGAAATTTCAACAGGCGGCCGGTCATGGATTTTTCCCAAAATATAAAAGTTTCTGTATCTCTAGGAAATTAGTCTAAAACAATGTGCTGACATTAGACATGACCATAAAAGTACTAATTTGCACTCCGGGGGCAATTTTGTTGACAAATTTGAGATAGCTCAAAATTGAGAAATTTCAACAGGCAGCCGGTCATGGATTTTTCCCAAAATATAAAAGTTTCTGGATCACTAAGAAATTAGTCTAAAACAATGTGCTGACACTAGACATGACCATAAAAGTACTAATTTGCACTCCGGGGGCAATTTTGTTGACAAATTTGAGATAGCTCAAAATTGAGAAATTTCAACAGGCGGCCGTTCATTGATTTTTCCCAAAATATAAAAGTTTCTGAATCACTAAGATAGTAGTCTAAAACAATGTGCTGACACTAGACATGACCATAAAAGTACTAATTTACACTCTGGGGGCAGTTTTGTTCACAAATTTGAGATAGGTCAAAATTGAGAAATTTCAACAGGCGGCCGGTCATGGATTTTCCCCAAAATATAAAAGTTTCTGGATCACTATTAAATTAGTCTAAAACAATGTGCTGACACTAGACATGACCATAAAAGTACTAATGTGCACTCTAGGTTCAATATTCTTGACAAATTTGAGATAGCTCAAAATTGAGAAATTTCAACAGGCGGCCGGTCATGGATTTTTCCCAAAATATAAAAGTTACTGTATCTCTAGGAAATTAGTCTAAAACAATGTGCTGACACTAGACATGACCATAAAGGTACTAATTTCTCTTCCGGGGGCAATTATGTTGACAAATTTGAGATAGCTCAAAATTGAGAAATTTCAACAGGCGGCCGTTCATTGATATTTCCCAAAATATAAAAGTTTCTGAATCACTAAGATATTAGTCTAAAACAATGTGCTGACACAAGACATGACCATAAAAGTACTAATTTGCACTCCGGGGACAATTTTGTTGACAAATTTGAGATAGCTCAAAATTGAGAAATTTCAACAGGCGGCCGTTCATGGATTTTTCCCAAAATATAAAAGTTTCTGGATCACTAAGAAATTAGTCTAAAACAATGTGCTGACACTAGACATGACCATAAAAGTACTAATGTGCACTCTAGGTTCAATTTTCTTGACAAATTTGAGATAGCTCAAAATTGAGAAATTTCAACAGGCGGCCGGTCATGGATTTTTCCCAAAATATAAAAGTTTCTGTATCTCTAGGAAATTAGTCTAAAACAATGTGCTGACATTAGACATGACCATAAAAGTACTAATTTGCACTCCGGGGGCAATTTTGTTGACAAATTTGAGATAGCTCAAAATTGAGAAATTTCAACAGGCGGCCGTTCATGGATTTTCCCCAAAATATAAAAGTTTCTGAATCACTAAGATAGTAGTCTAAAACAATGTGCTGACACTAGACATGACCATAAAAGTACTAATTTGAAATCCGGGGACAATTTTGTTGACAAATTTGAGATAGCTCAAAATTGAGAAATTTCAACAGCCGGCCGTTCATTGATTTTTCCCAAAATATAAAAGTTTCTGAATCACTAAGATATTAGTCTAAAACAATGTGCTGACACTAGAAATGACCATAAAAGTACTAATTTGCACTCCGGGGACAATTTTGTTGACAAATTTGAGATAGCTCAAAATTGAGAAATTTCAACAGGCGGCCGGTCATGGATTTTTCCCAAAATATAAAAGTTTCTGGATCACTAAGAAATTAGTCTAAAACAATGTGCTGACACTAGACATGACCATAAAAGTACTAATGTGCACTCTAGGTTCAATTTTCTTGACAAATTTGAGATCGCTCAAAATTGAGAAATTTCAACAGGCGGCCGGTCATGGATTTTTCCCAAAATATAAAAGTTTCTGTATCTCTAGGAAATTAGTCTAAAACAATGTGCTGACATTAGACATGACCATAAAAGTACTAATTTGCACTCCGGGGGCAATTTTGTTGACAAATTTGAGATAGCTCAAAATTGAGAAATTTCAACAGGCAGCCGGTCATGGATTTTTCCCAAAATATAAAAGTTTCTGGATCACTAAGAAATTAGTCTAAAACAATGTGCTGACACTAGACATGACCATAAAAGTACTAATTTGCACTCCGGGGGCAATTTTGTTGACAAATTTGAGATAGCTCAAAATTGAGAAATTTCAACAGGCAGCCGGTCATGGATTTTTCCCAAAATATAAAAGTTTCTGGATCACTAAGAAATTAGTCTAAAACAATGTGCTGACACTAGACATGACCATAAAAGTACTAATTTGCACTCCGGGGGCAATTTTGTTGACAAATTTGAGATAGCTCAAAATTGAGAAATTTCAACAGGCGGCCGGTCATGGATTTTTCCCAAAATATAAAAGTTTCTGGATCACTAAGAAATTAGTCTAAAACAATGTGCTGACACTAGACATGACCATAAAAGTACTAATGTGCACTCTAGGTTCAATTTTCTTGACAAATTTGAGATCGCTCAAAATTGAGAAATTTCAACAGGCGGCCGGTCATGGATTTTTCCCAAAATATAAAAGTTTCTGTATCTCTAGGAAATTAGTCTAAAACAATGTGCTGACATTAGACATGACCATAAAAGTACTAATTTGCACTCCGGGGGCAATTTTGTTGACAAATTTGAGATAGCTCAAAATTGAGAAATTTCAACAGGCAGCCGGTCATGGATTTTTCCCAAAATATAAAAGTTTCTGGATCACTAAGAAATTAGTCTAAAACAATGTGCTGACACTAGACATGACCATAAAAGTACTAATTTGCACTCCGGGGGCAATTTTGTTGACAAATTTGAGATAGCTCAAAATTGAGAAATTTCAACAGGCGGCCGTTCATTGATTTTTCCCAAAATATAAAAGTTTCTGAATCACTAAGATAGTAGTCTAAAACAATGTGCTGACACTAGACATGACCATAAAAGTACTAATTTACACTCTGGGGGCAGTTTTGTTCACAAATTTGAGATAGGTCAAAATTGAGAAATTTCAACAGGCGGCCGGTCATGGATTTTCCCCAAAATATAAAAGTTTCTGGATCACTATTAAATTAGTCTAAAACAATGTGCTGACACTAGACATGACCATAAAAGTACTAATGTGCACTCTAGGTTCAATATTCTTGACAAATTTGAGATAGCTCAAAATTGAGAAATTTCAACAGGCGGCCGGTCATGGATTTTTCCCAAAATATAAAAGTTACTGTATCTCTAGGAAATTAGTCTAAAACAATGTGCTGACACTAGACATGACCATAAAGGTACTAATTTCTCTTCCGGGGGCAATTATGTTGACAAATTTGAGATAGCTCAAAATTGAGAAATTTCAACAGGCGGCCGTTCATTGATATTTCCCAAAATATAAAAGTTTCTGAATCACTAAGATATTAGTCTAAAACAATGTGCTGACACAAGACATGACCATAAAAGTACTAATTTGCACTCCGGGGACAATTTTGTTGACAAATTTGAGATAGCTCAAAATTGAGAAATTTCAACAGGCGGCCGTTCATGGATTTTTCCCAAAATATAAAAGTTTCTGGATCACTAAGAAATTAGTCTAAAACAATGTGCTGACACTAGACATGACCATAAAAGTACTAATGTGCACTCTAGGTTCAATTTTCTTGACAAATTTGAGATAGCTCAAAATTGAGAAATTTCAACAGGCGGCCGGTCATGGATTTTTCCCAAAATATAAAAGTTTCTGTATCTCTAGGAAATTAGTCTAAAACAATGTGCTGACATTAGACATGACCATAAAAGTACTAATTTGCACTCCGGGGGCAATTTTGTTGACAAATTTGAGATAGCTCAAAATTGAGAAATTTCAACAGGCGGCCGGTCATGGATTTTTCCCAAAATATAAAAGTTTCTGAATCACTAAGATAGTAGTCTAAAACAATGTGCTGACACTAGACATGACCATAAAAGTACTAATTTGAAATCCGGGGACAATTTTGTTGACAAATTTGAGATAGCTCAAAATTGAGAAATTTCAACAGCCGGCCGTTCATTGATTTTTCCCAAAATATAAAAGTTTCTGAATCACTAAGATATTAGTCTAAAACAATGTGCTGACACTAGAAATGACCATAAAAGTACTAATTTGCACTCCGGGGACAATTTTGTTGACAAATTTGAGATAGCTCAAAATTGAGAAATTTCAACAGGCGGCCGGTCATGGATTTTTCCCAAAATATAAAAGTGTCTGGATCACTAAGAAATTAGTCTAAAACAATGTGCTGACACTAGACATGACCATAAAAGTACTAATGTGCACTCTAGGTTCAATTTTCTTGACAAATTTGAGATCGCTCAAAATTGAGAAATTTCAACAGGCGGCCGGTCATGGATTTTTCCCAAAATATAAAAGTTTCTGTATCTCTAGGAAATTAGTCTAAAACAATGTGCTGACATTAGACATGACCATAAAAGTACCAATTTGCACTCCGGGGGCAATTTTGTTGACAAATTTGAGATAGCTCAAAATTGAGAAATTTCAACAGGCAGCCGGTCATGGATTTTTCCCAAAATATAAAAGTTTCTGGATCACTAAGAAATTAGTCTAAAACAATGTGCTGACACTAGACATGACCATAAAAGTACTAATTTGCACTCCGGGGGCAATTTTGTTGACAAATTTGAGATAGCTCAAAATTGAGAAATTTCAACAGGCGGCCGTTCATTGATTTTTCCCAAAATATAAAAGTTTCTGAATCACTAAGATAGTAGTCTAAAACAATGTGCTGACACTAGACATGACCATAAAAGTACTAATTTGCACTCCGGGGACAATTTTGTTGACAAATTTGAGATAGCTCAAAATTGAGAAATTTCAACAGGCGGCCGTTCATTGATTTTTCCCAAAATATAAAAGTTTCTGAATCACTAAGATATTAGTCTAAAACAATGTGCTGACACTAGATATAACCATAAAAGTACTAATTTGCACTCCGTGGGCAATTATGTTGACAAATTTGAGATAGCTCAAAATTGAGAAATTTCAACAGCCGGCCGTTCATTGATTTTTCCCAAAATATAAAAGTTTCTGAATCACTAAGATATTAGTCTAAAACAATGTGCTGACACTAGATATGACCATAAAAGTACTAATTTGCACTCCGTGGGCAATTATGTTGACAAATTGTTCATTGAATTTCCCGATAATATAAAGGTTTCTGTATCTCTAGGAAATTAGTCTAAAACTATGTGCTGACACTAGACATGACCATAAAAGTACTAATGTGCACTCTAGGTTAAATTTTCTTGACAAATTTGAGATAGCTCAAAATTGAGAAATTTCAACAGGCGGGCGGTCATGGATTTTTCCCAAAATATAAAAGTTTCTGTATCTCTAGGAAATTAGTCTAAAACAATGTGCTGACATTAGACATGACCATAAAAGTACTAATTTGCACTCCGGGGGCAATTTGTTGACAAACTTGAGATAGCTCAAAATTGAGAAATTTTAACAGGCGGCCGTTCATTGATTTTTCCCAAAATAAAAAAGTTTCTGAATCACTAAGATTGTAGTCTAAAACAATGTGCTGACACTAGACATGACCATAAAAGTACTAATTTGCACTCCGGGGACAATTTTGTTGACAAATTTGAGATAGGTCAAAATTGAGAAATTTCAACAGGCGGCCGGTCATTAATTTTTCCCAAAATAAAAAAGTTTCTGGATCACTAAGAAATTAGTCTAAAACAATGTGCTGACACTAGACATGACCATAAAAGTACTAATGTGCACTCTAGGTTCAATTTTCTTGACAAATTTGAGATAGCTCAAAATTGAGAAATTTCAACAGGCGGCCGGTCATGGATTTTTCACAAAATATAAAAGTTTCTGTATCTCTAGGAAATTAGTCTAAAACAATGTGCTGACATTAGACATGACCATAAAAGTACTAATTTGCACTCCGGGGGCAATATTGTTGACAAATTTCAGATAGCTCAAAATTGAGAAATTTCAACAGGCGGCCGTTCATTGATTTTTCCCAAAATATAAAAGTTTCTGAATCACTAAGATATTAGTCTAAAACAATGTGCTGACACTAGACATGACCATAAAAGTACTAATTTGCACTCCGGGGGCAATTTTGTTGACAAATTTGAGATAGCTCAAAATTGAGAAATCTCAACAGGCGGCCGTTCATGGATTTTTCCCAAAATATAAAAGTTTCTGAATCACTAAGATATTAGTCTAAAACAATGTGCTGACACTAGACATGACCATAAAAGTACTAATGTGCACTCTAGGTTCAATTTTCTTGACAAATTTGAGATAGCTCAAAATTGAGAAATTTCAACAGGCGGCCGGTCATGGATTTTTCCCAAAATATAAAAGTTTCTGTATCTCTAGGAAATTAGTCTAAAACTATGTGCTGACACCAGACATGACTATAAAGGTACTAATTTTCACTCTGGGGGCAATTTTGTTGACAAATTTGAGATAGGTCAAAATTGAGAAATTTCAACAGGCTGCCGGTCATCGATTTTTCCCAAAATATAAAAGTTTCTGGATCACTAGTAAATTAGTCTAAAACAATGTGCTGACATTAGACATGACCATACAAGTACTAATTTGCACTCCGGGGGCAATTTTGTTGACAAATTTGAGATAGCTCAAAATTGAGAAATTTAAACAGGCGGCCGTTCATTGATTTTTCCCAAAATATAAAGTTTCTGAATCACTAAGATATTAGTCTAAAACAATGTGCTGACACTAGACATGACCATAAAAGTACTAATGTGCACTCCGGGGACAATTTTGTTGACAAATTTGAGATAGTTCAAAATTGAGAAATTCAACAGACGGCCGGTCATGGATTTTCCCCAAAATATAACAGTTTCTGGATCACTAAGAAATTAGTCTAAAACAATGTGCTGACACTAGACATGACCATAAAAGTACTAATTTGCACTCCGGGGGCAATTTTGTTGACAAATTTGAGATAGCTCAAAATTGAGAAATTTCAACAGGCGGCCGTTCATTGATTTTTCCCAAAATATAAAAGTTTCTGAATCACTAAGATATTAGTCTAAAACAATGTGCTGACACTAGACATGACCATAAAAGTACTAATGTGCACTCCGGGGACAATTTTGTTGACAAATTTGAGATAGTTCAAAATTGAGAAATTCAACAGACGGCCGGTCATGGATTTTCCCCAAAATATAACAGTTTCTGGATCACTAAGAAATTAGTCTAAAACAATGTGCTGACACTAGACATGACCATAAAAGTACTAATTTGCACTCCGGGGGCAATTTTGTTGACAAATTTGAGATAGCTCAAAATTGAGAAATCTCAACAGGCGGCCGTTCATGGATTTTTCCCAAAATATAAAAGTTTCTGAATCACTAAGATATTAGTCTAAAACAATGTGCTGACACTAGACATGACCATAAAAGTACTAATGTGCACTCTAGGTTCAATTTTCTTGACAAATTTGAGATAGCTCAAAATTGAGAAATTTCAACAGGCGGCCGGTCATGGATTTTTCCCAAAATATAAAAGTTTCTGTATCTCTAGGAAATTAGTCTAAAACTATGTGCTGACACTAGACATGACCATAAAGGTACTAATTTTCACTCTGGGGGCAATTTTGTTGACAAATTTGAGATAGGTCAAAATTGAGAAATTTCACCAGGCTGCCGGTCATCGATTTTTCCCAAAATATAAAAGTTTCTGGATCACTAGTAAATTAGTCTAAAACAATGTGCTGACATTAGACATGACCATACAAGTACTAATTTGCACTCCGGGGGCAATTTTGTTGACAAATTTGAGATAGCTCAAAATTGAGAAATTTAAACAGGCGGCCGTTCATTGATTTTTCCCAAAATATAAAAGTTTATGAATCACTAAGATATTAGTCTAAAACAATGTGCTGACACTAGACATGACCATAAAAGTACTAATTTGCACTCCGGGGACAATTTTGTTGACAAATTTGAGATAGTTCAAAATTGAGAAATTCAACAGACGGCCGGTAATGGATTTTTCCCAAAATATAAAAGTTTCTGTATCTCTAGGAAATTAGTCTAAAACAATGTGCTGACATTAGACATGACCATAAAAGTACTAATTTGCACTCCGGGGGCAATTTGTTGACAAACTTGAGATAGCTCAAAATTGAGAAATTTTAACAGGCGGCCGTTCATTGATTTTTCCCAAAATAAAAAAGTTTCTGAATCACTAAGATTGTAGTCTAAAACAATGTGCACTCTAGGTTCAATTTTCTTGACAAATTTGAGATAGCTCAAAATTGAGAAATTTCAACAGGCGGCCGGTCATGGATTTTTCCCAAAATATAAAAGTTTCTGTATCTCTAGGAAATTAGTCTAAAACTATGTGCTGACACTAGACATGACCATAAAGGTACTAATTTTCACTCTGGGGGCAATTTTGTTGACAAATTTGAGATAGGTCAAAATTGAGAAATTTCAACAGGCTGCCGGTCATCGATTTTTCCCAAAATATAAAAGTTTCTGGATCACTAGTAAATTAGTCTAAAACAATGTGCTGACAATAGACATGACCATACAAGTACTAATTTGCACTCCGGGGGCAATTTTGTTGACAAATTTGAGATAGCTCAAAATTGAGAAATTTCAACAGGCGGCCGTTCATTGATTTTTCCCAAAATATAAAAGTTTCTGAATCACTAAGATATTAGTCTAAAACAATGTGCTGACACTAGACATGACCATAAAAGTACTAATTTGCACTCCGGGGACAATTTTGTTGACAAATTTGAGATAGTTCAAAATTGAGAAATTCAACAGACGGCCGGTCATGGATTTTCCCCAAAATATAACAGTTTCTGGATCACTAAGAAATTAGTCTAAAACAATGTGCTGACACTAGACATGACCATAAAAGTACTAATTTGCACTCCGGGGGCAATTTTGTTGACAAATTTGAGATAGCTCAAAATTGAGAAATTTCAACAGGCGGCCGTTCATTGATTTTTCCCAAAATATAAAAATTTCTGAATCACTAAGATATTAGTCTAAAACAATGTGCTGACACTAGACATGACCATAAAAGTACTAATTTGCACTCCGGGGACAATTTTGTTGACAAATTTGAGATAGCTCACAATTGAGAAATTTCAACAGGCGGCCGGTCATGGATTTTCCCCAAATTATAAAAGTTTCTGGATCACTAAGAAATTAGTCTAAGACAATGTGCTGACACTAGACATGACCATAAATGTACTAATGTGCACTCTAGGTTCAATTTTCTTGACAAATTTGAGATAGCTCAAAATTGAGAAATTTCAACAGGCGGCCGGTCATGGATTTTTCCTAAAATATAAGTTTCTGTATCTCTAGGAAATTAGTCTAAAACTATGTGCTGACACTAGACATGACCATAAAAGTACTAATGTGCACTCTAGGTTCAATTTTCTTGATGGATTTTCCCCAAAATATAAGTTTCTGGATCACTAAGAAATTAGTCTAAAACAATGTGCTGACACTAGACATGACCATAAAAGTACTAATTTGCACTCCGGGGGCAATTTTGTTGACAAATTTGAGATAGCTCAAAATTGAGAAATTTCAACAGGCGGCCGTTCATTGATTTTTCCCAAAATATAAAAATTTCTGAATCACTAAGATATTAGTCTAAAACAATGTGCTGACACTAGACATGACCATAAAAGTACTAATTTGCACTCCCGGGACAATTTTGTTGACAAATTTGAGATAGCTCACAATTGAGAAATTTCAACAGGCGGCCGGTCATGGATTTTCCCCAAATTATAAAAGTTTCTGGATCACTAAGAAATTAGTCTAAGACAATGTGCTGACACTAGACATGACCATAAATGTACTAATGTGCACTCTAGGTTCAATTTTCTTGACAAATTTGAGATAGCTCAAAATTGAGAAATTTCAACAGGCGGGCGGTCATGGATTTTTCCCAAAATATAAAAGTTTCTGTATCTCTAGGAAATTAGTCTAAAACAATGTGCTGACATTAGACATGACCATAAAAGTACTAATTTGCACTCCGGGGGCAATTTGTTGACAAACTTGAGATAGCTCAAAATTGAGAAATTTCAACAGGCGGCCGGTCATGGATTTTTCCCAAAATAAAAAAGTTTCTGGATCACTAAGAAATTAGTCTAAAACAATGTGCTGACACTAGACATGACCATAAAAGTACTAATGTGCACTCTAGGTTCAATTTTCTTGACAAATTTGAGATAGCTCAAAATTGAGAAATTTCAACAGGCGGCCGGTCATGGATTTTTCACAAAATATAAAAGTTTCTGTATCTCTAGGAAATTAGTCTAAAACAATGTGCTGACATTAGACATGACCATAAAAGTACTAATTTGCACTCCGGGGGCAATATTGTTGACAAATTTCAGATAGCTCAAAATTGAGAAATTTCAACAGGCGGCCGTTCATTGATTTTTCCCAAAATATAAAAGTTTCTGAATCACTAAGATATTAGTCTAAAACAATGTGCTGACACTAGACATGACCATAAAAGTACTAATTTGCACTCCGGGGACAATTTTGTTGACAAATTTGAGATAGCTCAAAATTGAGAAATTTCAACAGGCGGCCGGTCATGGATTTTTCCCAAAATATAAAAGTTTCTGTATCTCTAGGAAATTAGTCTAAAACAATGTGCTGACATTAGACATGACCATAAAAGTACTAATGTGCACTCTAGGTTCAATTTTCTTGATGGATTTTCCCCAAAATATAACAGTTTCTGGATCACTAAGAAATTAGTCTAAAACAATGTGCTGACACTAGACATGACCATAAAAGTACTAATTTGCACTCCGGGGGCAATTTTGTTGACAAATTTGAGATAGCTCAAAATTGAGAAATTTCAACAGGCGGCCGTTCATTGATTTTTCCCAAAATATAAAAATTTCTGAATCACTAAGATATTAGTCTAAAACAATGTGCTGACACTAGACATGACCATAAAAGTACTAATTTGCACTCCGGGGACAATTTTGTTGACAAATTTGAGATAGCTCACAATTGAGAAATTTCAACAGGCGGCCGGTCATGGATTTTCCCCAAATTATAAAAGTTTCTGGATCACTAAGAAATTAGTCTAAGACAATGTGCTGACACTAGACATGACCATAAATGTACTAATGTGCACTCTAGGTTCAATTTTCTTGACAAATTTGAGATAGCTCAAAATTGAGAAATTTCAACAGGCGGGCGGTCATGGATTTTTCCCAAAATATAAAAGTTTCTGTATCTCTAGGAAATTAGTCTAAAACAATGTGCTGACATTAGACATGACCATAAAAGTACTAATTTGCACTCCGGGGGCAATTTGTTGACAAACTTGAGATAGCTCAAAATTGAGAAATTTTAACAGGCGGCCGTTCATTGATTTTTCCCAAATTATAAAAGTTTCTGGATCACTAAGAAATTAGTCTAAGACAATGTGCTGACACTAGACATGACCATAAATGTACTAATGTGCACTCTAGGTTCAATTTTCTTGACAAATTTGAGATAGCTCAAAATTGAGAAATTTCAACAGGCGGCCGGTCATGGATTTTTCCTAAAATATAAGTTTCTGTATCTCTAGGAAATTAGTCTAAAACTATGTGCTGACACTAGACATGACCATAAAAGTACTAATGTGCACTCTAGGTTCAATTTTCTTGATAAATTTGAGATAGCTCACAATTGAGAAATTTCAACAGGCGGCCGGTCATGGATTTTCCCCAAATTATAAAAGTTTCTGGATCACTAAGAAATTAGTCTAAGACAATGTGCTGACACTAGACATGACCATAAATGTACTAATGTGCACTCTAGGTTCAATTTTCTTGACAAATTTGAGATAGCTCAAAATTGAGAAATTTCAACAGGCGGCCGGTCATGGATTTTTCCTAAAATATAAGTTTCTGTATCTCTAGGAAATTAGTCTAAAACTATGTGCTGACACTAGACATGACCATAAAAGTACTAATGTGCACTCTAGGTTCAATTTTCTTGATGGATTTTCCCCAAAATATAACAGTTTCTGGATCACTAAGAAATTAGTCTAAAACAATGTGCTGACACTAGACATGACCATAAAAGTACTAATTTGCACTCCGGGGGCAATTTTGTTGACAAATTTGAGATAGCTCAAAATTGAGAAATTTCAACAGGCGGCCGTTCATTGATTTTTCCCAAAATATAAAAATTTCTGAATCACTAAGATATTAGTCTAAAACAATGTGCTGACACTAGACATGACCATAAAAGTACTAATTTGCACTCCGGGGACAATTTTGTTGACAAATTTGAGATAGCTCACAATTGAGAAATTTCAACAGGCGGCCGGTCATGGATTTTCCCCAAATTATAAAAGTTTCTGGATCACTAAGAAATTAGTCTAAGACAATGTGCTGACACTAGACATGACCATAAATGTACTAATGTGCACTCTAGGTTCAATTTTCTTGACAAATTTGAGATAGCTCAAAATTGAGAAATTTCAACAGGCGGCCGGTCATGGATTTTTCCTAAAATATAAGTTTCTGTATCTCTAGGAAATTAGTCTAAAACTATGTGCTGACACTAGACATGACCATAAAAGTACTAATGTGCACTCTAGGTTCAATTTTCTTGACAAATTTGAGATAGCTCAAAATTGAGAAATTTCAACAGGCAGCCGGTCATGGATTTTCCCCAAAATATAAAAGTTTCTGTATCTCTAGGAAATTAGTCTAAAACTATGTGCTGACACTAGACATGACCATAAAGGTACTAATTTTCACTCTGGGGGCAATTTTGTTGACAAATTTGAGATCGGTCAAAATTGAGAAATTTCAACATGCGGCCGTTCATTGATTTTTCCCAAAATATAAAAGTTTCTGAATCACTAAGATATTAGTCTAAAACAATGTGCTGACGCTAGACATGACCATAAAAGTACTAATTGGCACTCCGGGGACAATTTTGTTGACAAATTTGAGATAGCTCACAATTGAGAAATTTCAACAGGCGACCGTTCATGGATTTTTCCCAAAATATAAAAGTTTCTGAATCACTAAGATATTAGTCTAAAACAATGTGCTGACACTAGATATGACCATAAAAGTACTAATTTGCACTCCGTGGGCAATTATGTTGACAAATTGTTCATTGAATTTCCCGATAATATAAAAGTTTCTGTATCTCTAGGAAACTAGTCTAAAACTATGTGCTGACACTAGACATGACCATAAAAGTACTAATGTGCACTCTAGGTTGAATTTTCTTGACAAATTTGAGATAGCTCAAAATTGAGAAATTTCAACAGGCGGGCGGTCATGGATTTTTCCCAAAATATAAAAGTTTCTGTATCTCTAGGAAATTAGTCTAAAACAATGTGCTGACATTAGACATGACCATAAAAGTACTAATTTGCACTCCGGGGGCAATTTTGTTGACAAACTTGAGATAGCTCAAAATTGAGAAATTTTAACAGGCGGCCGTTCATTGATTTTTCCCAAAATAAAAAAGTTTCTGAATCACTAAGATTGTAGTCTAAAACAATGTGCTGACACTAGACATGACCATAAAAGTACTAATTTGCACTCCGGGGACAATTTTGTTGACAAATTTGAGATAGGTCAAAATTGAGAAATTTCAACAGGCGGCCGGTCATTAATTTTTCCCAAAATAAAAAAGTTTCTGGATCACTAAGAAATTAGTCTAAAACAATGTGCTGACACTAGACATGACCATAAAAGTACTAATGTGCACTCTAGGTTCAATTTTCTTGACAAATTTGAGATAGCTCAAAATTGAGAAATTTCAACAGGCGGCCGGTCATGGATTTTTCACAAAATATAAAAGTTTCTGTATCTCTAGGAAATTAGTCTAAAACAATGTGCTGACATTAGACATGACCATAAAAGTACTAATTTGCACTCCGGGGGCAATATTGTTGACAAATTTTAGATAGCTCAAAATTGAGAAATTTCAACAGGCGGCCGTTCATTGATTTTTCCCAAAATATAAAAGTTTCTGAATCACTAAGATAGTAGTCTAAAACAATGTGCTGACACTAGACATGACCATAAAAGTACTAATTTGCACTCCGGGGACAATTTTGTTGACAAATTTGAGATAGCTCAAAATTGAGAAATTTCAACAGGCGGCCGTTCATGGATTGTTCCTAAAATATAAAAGTTTCTGAATCACTAAGATATTAGTCTAAAACAATGTGCTGACACTAGACATGACCATAAAAGTACTAATTTGCACTCCGGGGGCAATTTTGTTGACAAATTTGAGATAGCTCACAATTGAGAAATTTCAACAGGCGGCCGGTCATTAATTTTTCCCAAAATAAAAAAGTGTCTGGATCACTAAGAAATTAGTCTAAAACAATGTGCTGACACTAGACATGACCATAAAAGTACTAATGTGCACTCTAGGTTCAATTTTCTTGACAAATTTGAGATAGCTCAAAATTGAGAAATTTCAACAGGCGGCCGGTCATGGATTTTTACCAAAATATAAAAGTTTCTGTATCTCTAGGAAATTAGTCTAAAACAATGTGCTGACATTAGACATGACCATAAAAGTACTAATTTGCACTCCGGGGGCAATTTTGTTGACAAATTTGAGATAGCTCAAAATTGAGAAATTTCAACAGGCGGCCGTTCATTGATTTTTCCCAAAATAAAAAAGTTTCTGAATCACTAAGATAGTAGTCTAAAACAATATGCTGACACTAGACATGACCTTAAAAATACTAATTTGCTCTCCGGGGACAATTTTGTTGACAAATTTGAGATAGCTCAAAATTGAGAAATTTCATCATGCGGCCGTTCATTGATTTTTCCCAAAATAAAAAAGTTTCTGAATCACTAAGATATTAGTCTAAAACAATATGCTGACACTAGACATGACCATAAAAATACTAATTTGCTCTCCGGGGACAATTTTGTTGACAAATTTGAGATAGCTCAAAATTGAGAAATTTCATCATGCGGCCGTTCATTGATTTTTCCCAAAATATAAAAATTTCTGAATCACTAAGATATTAGTCTAAAACAATGTGCTGACACTAGATATGACCATAAAAGTACTAATTTGCACTCCGTGGGCAATTATGTTGACAAATTTGAGATAGGTCAAAATTGAGAAATTTCAACAGGCGGCCGTTCATTGATTTTTCCCAAAATATAAAAGTTTCTGAATCAATAAGATATTAGTCTAAAACAATGTGCTGACACTAGACATGACCATAAAGGTACTAATTTGCACTCCGGGGGCAATTTTGTTGACAAATTTGAGATAGCTCAAAATTGAGAAATTTCAACAGGCGGCCGTTCATGGATATTTCCCAAAATATAAAAGTTTCTGAATCACTAAGATATTAGTCTAAAACAATGTGCTGACACTAGATATGACCATAAAAGTACTAATTTGCACTCCGTGGGCAATTATGTTGACAAATTGTTCATTGATTTTTCCCAAAATATAAAAGTTTCTGAATCACTAAGATATTAGTCTAAAACAATGTGCTGACACTAGACATGACCATAAAAGTACTAATTTGCACTCCGGGGGCAATTTTGTTGACAAATTTGAGATAGCTCAAAATTGAGAAATTTCAACAGGCGGCCGTTCATGGATATTTCCCAAAATATAAAAGTTTCTGAATCAATAAGATATTAGTCTAAAACAATGTGCTGACACTAGACATGACCATAAAGGTACTAATTTGCACTCCGGGGGCAATTTTGTTGACAAATTTGAGATAGCTCAAAATTGAGAAATTTCAACAGGCGGCCGTTCATGGATATTTCCCAAAATATAAAAGTTTCTGAATCACTAAGATATTAGTCTAAAACAATGTGCTGACACTAGATATGACCATAAAAGTACTAATTTGCACTCCGTGGGCAATTATGTTGACAAATTGTTCATTGATTTTTCCCAAAATATAAAAGTTTCTGAATCACTAAGATATTAGTCTAAAACAATGTGCTGACACTAGATATGACCATAAAAGTACTAATTTGCACTCCGTGGGCAATTATGTTGACAAATTGTTCATTGAATTTCCCGATAATATAAAAGTTTCTGTATCTCTAGGAAACTAGTCTAAAACTATGTGCTGACACTAGACATGACCATAAAAGTACTAATGTGCACTCTAGGTTGAATTTTCTTGACAAATTTGAGATAGCTCAAAATTGAGAAATTTCAACAGGCGGGCGGTCATGGATTTTTCCCAAAATATAAAAGTTTCTGTATCTCTAGGAAATTAGTCTAAAACAATGTGCTGACATTAGACATGACCATAAAAGTACTAATTTGCACTCCGGGGGCAATTTTGTTGACAAACTTGAGATAGCTCAAAATTGAGAAATTTTAACAGGCGGCCGTTCATTGATTTTTCCCAAAATAAAAAAGTTTCTGAATCACTAAGATTGTAGTCTAAAACAATGTGCTGACACTAGACATGACCATAAAAGTACTAATTTGCACTCCGGGGACAATTTTGTTGACAAATTTGAGATAGGTCAAAATTGAGAAATTTCAACAGGCGGCCGGTCATTAATTTTTCCCAAAATAAAAAAGTTTCTGGATCACTAAGAAATTAGTCTAAAACAATGTGCTGACACTAGACATGACCATAAAAGTACTAATGTGCACTCTAGGTTCAATTTTCTTGACAAATTTGAGATAGCTCAAAATTGAGAAATTTCAACAGGCGGCCGGTCATGGATTTTTCACAAAATATAAAAGTTTCTGTATCTCTAGGAAATTAGTCTAAAACAATGTGCTGACATTAGACATGACCATAAAAGTACTAATTTGCACTCCGGGGGCAATATTGTTGACAAATTTTAGATAGCTCAAAATTGAGAAATTTCAACAGGCGGCCGTTCATTGATTTTTCCCAAAATATAAAAGTTTCTGAATCACTAAGATATTAGTCTAAAACAATGTGGTGACACTAGACATGACCATAAAAGTACTAATTTGCACTCTGGGGGAAATTTTGTTGACAAATTTGAGATAGCTCAAAATTGAGAAATTTCAACAGGCGGCCGTTCATGGATTGTTCCTAAAATATAAAAGTTTCTGAATCACTAAGATATTAGTCTAAAACAATGTGCTGACACTAGACATGACCATAAAAGTACTAATTTGCACTCCGGGGGCAATTTTGTTGACAAATTTGAGATAGCTCACAATTGAGAAATTTCAACATGCGGCCGGTCATTAATTTTTCCCAAAATAAAAAAGTGTCTGGATCACTAAGAAATTAGTCTAAAACAATGTGCTGACACTAGACATGACCATAAAAGTACTAATGTGCACTCTAGGTTCAATTTTCTTGACAAATTTGAGATAGCTCAAAATTGAGAAATTTCAAAAGGCGGCCGGTCATGGATTTTTACCAAAATATAAAAGTTTCTGTATCTCTAGGAAATTAGTCTAAAACAATGTGCTGACATTAGACATGACCATAAAAGTACTAATTTGCACTCCGGGGGCAATTTTGTTGACAAATTTGAGATAGCTCAAAATTGAGAAATTTCAACAGGCGGCCGTTCATTGATTTTTCCCAAAATATAAAAGTTTCTGAATCAATAAGATATTAGTCTAAAACAATGTGCTGACACTAGACATGACCATAAAGGTACTAATTTGCACTCCGGGGGCAATTTTGTTGACAAATTTGAGATAGCTCAAAATTGAGAAATTTCAACAGGCGGCCGTTCATGGATATTTCCCAAAATATAAAAGTTTCTGAATCACTAAGATATTAGTCTAAAACAATGTGCTGACACTAGATATGACCATAAAAGTACTAATTTGCACTCCGTGGGCAATTATGTTGACAAATTGTTCATTGATTTTTCCCAAAATATAAAAGTTTCTGAATCACTAAGATATTAGTCTAAAACAATGTGCTGACACTAGACATGACCATAAAAGTACTAATTTGCACTCCGGGGGCAATTTTGTTGACAAATTTGAGATAGCTCAAAATTGAGAAATTTCAACAGGCGGCCGTTCATGGATATTTCCCAAAATATAAAAGTTTCTGAATCAATAAGATATTAGTCTAAAACAATGTGCTGACACTAGACATGACCATAAAGGTACTAATTTGCACTCCGGGGGCAATTTTGTTGACAAATTTGAGATAGCTCAAAATTGAGAAATTTCAACAGGCGGCCGTTCATGGATATTTCCCAAAATATAAAAGTTTCTGAATCACTAAGATATTAGTCTAAAACAATGTGCTGACACTAGATATGACCATAAAAGTACTAATTTGCACTCCGTGGGCAATTATGTTGACAAATTGTTCATTGAATTTCCCGATAATATAAAAGTTTCTGTATCTCTAGGAAACTAGTCTAAAACTATGTGCTGACACTAGACATGACCATAAAAGTACTAATGTGCACTCTAGGTTGAATTTTCTTGACAAATTTGAGATAGCTCAAAATTGAGAAATTTCAACAGGCGGGCGGTCATGGATTTTTCCCAAAATATAAAAGTTTCTGTATCTCTAGGAAATTAGTCTAAAACAATGTGCTGACATTAGACATGACCATAAAAGTACTAATTTGCACTCCGGGGGCAATTTTGTTGACAAACTTGAGATAGCTCAAAATTGAGAAATTTTAACAGGCGGCCGTTCATTGATTTTTCCCAAAATAAAAAAGTTTCTGAATCACTAAGATTGTAGTCTAAAACAATGTGCTGACACTAGACATGACCATAAAAGTACTAATTTGCACTCCGGGGACAATTTTGTTGACAAATTTGAGATAGGTCAAAATTGAGAAATTTCAACAGGCGGCCGGTCATTAATTTTTCCCAAAATAAAAAAGTTTCTGGATCACTAAGAAATTAGTCTAAAACAATGTGCTGACACTAGACATGACCATAAAAGTACTAATGTGCACTCTAGGTTCAATTTTCTTGACAAATTTGAGATAGCTCAAAATTGAGAAATTTCAACAGGCGGCCGGTCATGGATTTTTCACAAAATATAAAAGTTTCTGTATCTCTAGGAAATTAGTCTAAAACAATGTGCTGACATTAGACATGACCATAAAAGTACTAATTTGCACTCCGGGGGCAATATTGTTGACAAATTTTAGATAGCTCAAAATTGAGAAATTTCAACAGGCGGCCGTTCATTGATTTTTCCCAAAATATAAAAGTTTCTGAATCACTAAGATATTAGTCTAAAACAATGTGGTGACACTAGACATGACCATAAAAGTACTAATTTGCACTCTGGGGGAAATTTTGTTGACAAATTTGAGATAGCTCAAAATTGAGAAATTTCAACAGGCGGCCGTTCATGGATTGTTCCTAAAATATAAAAGTTTCTGAATCACTAAGATATTAGTCTAAAACAATGTGCTGACACTAGACATGACCATAAAAGTACTAATTTGCACTCCGGGGGCAATTTTGTTGACAAATTTGAGATAGCTCACAATTGAGAAATTTCAACAGGCGGCCGGTCATTAATTTTTCCCAAAATAAAAAAGTGTCTGGATCACTAAGAAATTAGTCTAAAACAATGTGCTGACACTAGACATGACCATAAAAGTACTAATGTGCACTCTAGGTTCAATTTTCTTGACAAATTTGAGATAGCTCAAAATTGAGAAATTTCAAAAGGCGGCCGGTCATGGATTTTTACCAAAATATAAAAGTTTCTGTATCTCTAGGAAATTAGTCTAAAACAATGTGCTGACATTAGACATGACCATAAAAGTACTAATTTGCACTCCGGGGGCAATTTTGTTGACAAATTTGAGATAGCTCAAAATTGAGAAATTTCAACAGGCGGCCGTTCATTGATTTTTCCCAAAATAAAAAAGTTTCTGAATCACTAAGATAGTAGTCTAAAACAATATGCTGACACTAGACATGACCTTAAAAATACTAATTTGCTCTCCGGGGACAATTTTGTTGACAAATTTGAGATAGCTCAAAATTGAGAAATTTCATCATGCGGCCGTTCATTGATTTTTCCCAAAATAAAAAAGTTTCTGAATCACTAAGATATTAGTCTAAAACAATATGCTGACACTAGACATGACCATAAAAATACTAATTTGCTCTCCGGGGACAATTTTGTTGACAAATTTGAGATAGCTCAAAATTGAGAAATTTCATCATGCGGCCGTTCATTGATTTTTCCCAAAATATAAAAATTTCTGAATCACTAAGATATTAGTCTAAAACAATGTGCTGACACTAGATATGACCATAAAAGTACTAATTTGCACTCCGTGGGCAATTATGTTGACAAATTTGAGATAGGTCAAAATTGAGAAATTTCAACAGGCGGCCGTTCATTGATTTTTCCCAAAATATAAAAGTTTCTGAATCAATAAGATATTAGTCTAAAACAATGTGCTGACACTAGACATGACCATAAAGGTACTAATTTGCACTCCGGGGGCAATTTTGTTGACAAATTTGAGATAGCTCAAAATTGAGAAATTTCAACAGGCGGCCGTTCATGGATATTTCCCAAAATATAAAAGTTTCTGAATCACTAAGATATTAGTCTAAAACAATGTGCTGACACTAGATATGACCATAAAAGTACTAATTTGCACTCCGTGGGCAATTATGTTGACAAATTGTTCATTGATTTTTCCCAAAATATAAAAGTTTCTGAATCACTAAGATATTAGTCTAAAACAATGTGCTGACACTAGACATGACCATAAAAGTACTAATTTGCACTCCGGGGGCAATTTTGTTGACAAATTTGAGATAGCTCAAAATTGAGAAATTTCAACAGGCGGCCGTTCATTGATTTTTCCCAAAATATAAAAGTTTCTGAATCACTAAGATATTAGTCTAAAACAATGTGCTGACACTAGACATGACCATAAAAGTACTAATTTGCACTCCGGGGGCAATTTTGTTGACAAATTTGAGATAGGTCAAAATTGAGAAATTTCAACAGGCGGCCGGTCATAGATATTTCCCAAAATATAAGAGATTCTGGATCACTAGGAAATTAGTCTAAAACAATGTGCTGACACTAGACATGACCATAAAAGTACTAATTTGCACTCCGTGGGCAATTTTGTTGACAAATTTGAGATAGCTCAAAATTGAGAAATTTCAACAGGCGGCCGTTCATTGATTTTTCCCAAAATATAAAAGTTTCTGAATCACTAAGATATTAGTCTAAAACAATGTGCTGACACTAGACATGACCATAAAAGTACTAATTTGCACTCCAGGGACAATTTTGTTGACAAATTTGAGATAGCTCAAAATTGAGAAATTTCAACAGGCGGCCAGTCATGGATTTTTCCCAAAATATAAAAGTTTCTGAATCACTAAGATATTAGTCTAAAACAATGTGCTGACACTAGACATGACCATAAAAGTACTAATTTGCACTCCGGGGACAATTTTGTTGACAAATTTGAGATAGCTCAAAATTGAGAAATTTCAACAGGCGGCCGGTCATGGATTTTTCCCAACATATAAAAGTTTCTGGATCACTAAGAAATTCGTCTAAAACAATGTGCTGACACTAGAATGACCATAAAAGTACTAATGTGCACTCTAGGTTCAATTTTCTTGACAAATTTGAGATAGTTCAAAATTGAGAAATTTCAACAGGCGGCCGTTCATGGATTTTTCCCAAAATATAAAGTTTCTGTATATCTAGGAAATTAGTCTAAAACTATGTGCTGACACTAGACATGACCATAAAAGTACTAATTTGCACTCTGGGGGCAATTTTGTTGACAAATTTGAGATAGGTCAAAATTGAGAAATGTCAACAGGCGGCCGGTCATGGATTTTCCCCAAAATATAAAAGTTTCTGAATCACTAAGATATTAGTCTAAAACAATGTGCTGACACTAGACATGACCATAAAAGTACTAATTTGCACTCCGGGGACAATTTTGTTGACAAATTTGAGATAGCTCAAAATTGAGAAATTTCAACAGGCGGCCGGTCATGGATTTTCCCAAAATATAAAAGTTTCTGGATCACTAAGAAATTCGTCTAAAACAATGTGCTGACACTAGAATGACCATAAAAGTACTAATGTGCACTCTAGGTTCAATTTTCTTGACAAATTTGAGATAGTTCAAAATTGAGAAATTTCAACAGGCGGCCGTTCATGGATTTTTCCCAAAATATAAAAGTTTCTGTATATCTAGGAAATTAGTCTAAAACTATGTGCTGACACTAGACATGACCATAAAAGTACTAATTTGCACTCTGGGGGCAATTTTGTGGACAAATTTGAGATAGGTCAAAATTGAGAAATGTCAACAGGCGGCCGGTCATGGATTTTCCCCAAAATATAAATGTTTCTGAATCACTAAGATATTAGTCTAAACCAATGTGCTGACAATAGACATGACCATAAAAGTACTAATTTGCACTCCGGGGACAATTTTGTTGACAAATTTGAGATAGGTCAAAATTGAGAAATTTTAACAGGCGGCCGGTCATGGATTTTCCCCAAAATATAAAAGTTTCTGGATCACTAGTAAATTAGTCTAAAACAATGTGCTGACACTAGACATGACCATAAAAGTACTAATTTGCACTCCGGGGGCAATTTTGTTGACAAATTTGAGATAGGTCAAAATTGAGAAATTTCAACAGGCGGCCGGTCATAGATATTTCCCAAAATATAAGAGTTTCTGGATCACTAGGAAATTAGTCTAAAACAATGTGCTGACACTAGACATGACCATAAAAGTACTAATTTGCACTCCGGGGTTAATTTTGTTGACAAATTTGAGATAGGTCAAAATTGAGAAATTTCAACAGGCGGCCGGTCATGAATTTTTCCCAAAATATAAGAGTTTCTGGATCACTAGGAAATTAGTCTAAAACAATGTGCTGACACTAGACATGACCATAAAAGTACTAATTTGCACTCCGTGGGCAATTTTGTTGACAAATTTGAGATTTCTCAAAATTGAGAAATTTCAACAGGCGGCCGTTCATTGATTTTTCCCAAAATATAAAAGTTTCTGAATCACTAAGATATTAGTCTAAAACAATGTGCTGACACTAGACATGACCATAAAAGTACTAATTTGCACTCCGGGGACAATTTTGTTGACAAATTTGAGATAGCTCAAAATTGAGAAATTTCAACAGGCGGCCGGTCATGGATTTTTCCCAACATATAAAAGTTTCTGGATCACTAAGAAATTCGTCTAAAACAATGTGCTGACACTAGAATGACCATAAAAGTACTAATGTGCACTCTAGGTTCAATTTTGTTGACAAATTTGAGATAGCTAAAAATTGAGAAATTTCAACAGGCGGCCAATCATGGATCTTTCCCAAAATATAAAAGTTTCTGGATCACTAGGAAATTAGTCTAAAACAATGTGCTGACACCAGACATGACCATAAAAGTACTAATTTGCACTCCGGGGGCAATTTTGTTGACAAATATGATATAGGTCAAAATTGAGAAATTTAAACAGGCGGCCGGTCATGGATTTTTCCCAAAATATAAAAGTTTCTGGATCACTAGGAAATTAGTCTAAAACAATGTGCTGACACTAGACATGACCATAAAAGTACTAATTTGCACTCCGGGGACAATTTTGTTGACAAATTTGAGATAGGTCAAAATTGAGAAATTTCAACAGGCGGCCGTTCATGGATTTTTCCCAAAATATAAAAGTTTCTGGATCACTAGGAAATTAGTCTAAAACAATGTGCTGACACTAGACATAACCATAAAAGTACTAATTTGCACTCCGGGGGCAATTTTGTTGACAAATTTGAGATAGGTCAAAATTGAGAAATTTTAACAGGCGGCCGGTCATGGATGTTTCCCAAAATATAAAAGTTTCTGGATCACTAGGAAATTAGTCTAAAACAATGTGCTGACATTGGCATGACCATAAAAGTACCAATTTGCACTCCGGGGTCAATTTTGTTGACAAATGTAAGATAGGTCAAAATTGAGAAATTTCAACAGGCGGCCGGCCGGTCATGGAATTTTCCCAAAATATATAAAAGTTTCTGGATCACTAGGAAATTAGTCTAAAACAATGTGCTGACACTAGACATGACCATAAAAGTACTAATTTGCACTCCGAGGACACTTTTGTTGACAAATTTAAGATAGCTCAAAATTGAGAAATTTCAACAGGCAAATATAAAAGTTTCTGAATCACTAAGATATTAGTCTAAAACAATGTGCTGACACTAGATATGACCATAAAAGTACTAATTTGCACTCCGGGGACAATTTTGTTGACAAATTTGAGATAGCTCAAAATTGAGAAATTTTACAAGGCAGCCGGTCATCGATTTTTCCCAAAATATAAAAGTTTCTGGATCACTAGGAAATTAGTCTAAAACAATGTGCTGACACTAGACATGACCATAAAAGTACTAATTTGCACTCCTGGGGCAATTGTGTTGTTAAATTTGGGATAGATCAACATTGAGAAATTTCAACAGGCGGCCGTTCATTGATTTTTCCCAAAATATAAAAGTTTCTGAATCACTAAGATATTAGTCTAAAACAATGTGCTGACACAAGGTACTAATTTGCACTCCGGGGACAATTTTGTTGACAAATTTGAGATAGCTCAAAATTGAGAAATTTCAACAGGCGGCCGTTCATGGATTTTTCCCAAAATATAAAAGTTTCTGAATCACTAAGATATTAGTCTAAAACAATGTGCTGACACTAGATATGACCATAAAAGTACTAATTTGCACTCCGGGGGCAATTATGTTGACAAATTTGAGATAGCTCAAATTGAGAAATTTCAACAGGCGGCCGTTCATTGATTTTTCCCAAAATATAAAAGTTTCTGAATCACCAAGATATTAGTCTAAAACAATGTGCTGACACTAGACATGACCATAAAAGTACTAATTTGCACTCCGGGGGCAATTTTGTTTACAAATTTGAGATAGCTCAAAATTGAGAAATTTCAACAGGCGGCCGTTCATGGATTTTTCCTAAAATATAAAAGTTTCTGAATCACTAAGATATTAGTCTAAAACAATGTGGTGACACTAGACATGACCATAAAAGTACTAATGTGCACTCTAGGTTCAATTTTCTTGACAAATTTGAGATAGCTCAAAATTGAGAAATTTCAACAGGCGGCCGGTCATGGATTTTTCCCAAAATATAAAAGTTTCTGTATCTCTAGGAAATTAGTCTACAACTATGTGCTGACACTAGACATGACCATAAAAGTACTAATTTGCACTCCGGGGGCAATTTTGTTGATAGATTTGAGATAGCTCAAAATTGAGAAATTTCAACAGGCGGCCGGTCACAGAATTTTCCCAAAATATAAAAGTTTCTGTATCTCTAGGAAATTAGTTTAAAACAATTTGCTGACACTAGACATGACCATAAAAGTACTAATTTGTACTCCGGGGGCAATTTTGTTGACAAATTTGAGATAGGTCAAAATTGAGAAATTTCAACAGGCGGCCGGTCATGGCACACTTGCTGGATTCTATAATATGAAAGTAAAATTTAAGAGAAGATTGTTAAAAATGAAATTCAAAAAGAAAATGTTGCCGTCATAAAATTGTGCTGCAGTAAAAATAACTTAAAATAAAATGAATAATAAATAACTGATCTTTTAGAAGTGATCCAATTAGCTGACATATGTCTGCAGTGTTGATATGGAGAGTACAGTTTCTGCCTGGTTGTATAATTGTATAGGAGAATCTGGTCTTTTGAGTCACATTATTATCAAAGAAATGTTAATACATGTTTCCATGAAATTTCTATAATCTTTCAGGTGTTTTTGTCAGGTAAACCAATACAAAACAAATAACAAACATAGCATGTTACTCAAGTTACACTATATTCATACTGACATTTCTGTTGACTCTACATTAGTTTCAGCTGTAACCAATGCAGTGTTTCTATCACAATCTTTGGTAAACAATTGCTGAGAGTCCTGAGCTCATAACTAATTATTGATTACTGATAGGTTCTTGTATGTTGTTTCTAATCAATAACGTAACAGTCATGCTATGTTAATAAATACATACTGCTGCATCTTATAAGAAATGTCTTTTTAATAATTATAGAATTCAAGATATTACAATTTTTTACAAATATGAAACACAGACAGAAAACAAAACGGTTCTTTATGTGAATGGTGCTGTACTTGCGATTGTTGTGTTGTGTTATAATTGCTTATTCAACCTTTTTATTCTCAGACTGAATCTCCACCTGTTCCAGCTGCCAGGACAAAAGCAGTTGTAGATCCCTTGCCTGTAAGTTGATACTGTCTTAACTGGCAAGATACTGTTGCTATGAATTGTATAAGTTTGTGTGACACAAAATATGTTGCTGGAAGTGAAGTTATAAGCATCTGATGACATGAAAACGCCCAGCTTGTTTGTGCTTTTCTGACCGAGAACAATGTCAGATTATTATTTGGTGTAGATTCATTGCATCTAAGTTGACACAGCCTTAACTGGCAAGATCTTCTTGTAGATGCTGTTACCATGAATTTCATAAATTTTGTAATAGACAAAGTAAGTAACTGAAAGTAAGATTAGAATCATCTGAAGATTTAAAAAAAAAAAAAAAAAAAAATTAGCTTCTTTTTCCTTCCCTGACTGAGAGCAATGTCAAATTGCTATTTCATGATTTATTGCATTCTGCAAGATAATGTCCATGTCCAAGGGAGTCTCCATGGTGAAGTGGTCAAGCTGTCTGACTCAGACTTTGAAGGTTGTTGGGTTGATTCCGGGCTGCGTCCTTCAGTTCACAGGTGCATGTTTTTTTCGGAGACTCCTGAGGGTCATCGCTGGAGCTACAGAGTTTGTGCTTTGTGCGACGCTTTCCGCGCTATGGACAGAGACTGAGCCATATGGGATAAAAACCCGGTGCAATGAGTAACTTTTTTTTAAAAGATGATGTCCATCTAGTCACAGGAGCAACATTTGGTAACAATGTAGAGATAACTCTGATTGTGTCACATGACTGCAGATATTGCTAGTTGCACTGAGCCACCTTATTAGGTTTGGTTTTGGTAAAGGAGCACTTCCATTGCACATGGATATCTCCATAAGTGCTTTAGTCTCCTCCCACAGATTACACAAGGAGGATCTCAGCACAGTGCATGAGTGTCCATATACCAGAAAATTACTACTGCTATTATAATTTCCTCTTCCTCATCTTCTCCCCATCTCCTTCCTCATTTTGTTTCTCCTTCTTCTTCCTCCTCCTTCTGTTTCTTCCTTCTCCTTCTTTTTCTACCTCCTCCTTTTCTTCTCCTTCCTCCTCCTTTTTTCTTCTCTCTTTCTCTCTTGTAAAACCACATCTCTGCAGCCTCTACATAATTTCTCATTAATTTGCTGATTGTCTATGATTCACTTCTATACATCAAGAATGGCTTAACGTAACTCTTAAAAACTCTTTGTTTCACCTCAGGTGAAATAAAATATATTGCATAGAATATTTATCATCTTGTGAAATGTTGATTATTTAAATTATTTATTTAGATAATCTATTTTCTTATTTATATTATTTTAATATTCTGAAAGAGAGGAAGATAAAAGAAGAACTGATTGCTAATTGTTTGATTTCTGTTCCAGTTTTCAGAAGATTATGCTCCAAGAACACACAGTGAGTATAGAACTATTTGTCATTTTAGTGATTACAAAAATGTGAACACTTATAATTCCTAAAGAAAACAATTATAAATGAAAGTGAAAGACTAAGCTAGTATACATTCTGCTCTTCATTATCCTTTTCTATGTACTCTCCTTTTCTTTATTCCCCAGTCTTTGTCTAACCCTCTTCCTTGTCTGGTTGTTTTCATTGGAAGTTAAGGGGAAACCACCATTGTACTTCTCTAGCACATTATGATTTGGCAACCCATGAAAATTGAGATACACAGCACAAATTGATGTACCATAGGAGCTGCCTTGCCTCCTAAGGAAAGACATGTCCACTAGGTGTCTCCAGACCAGCAAGAGGCAATTAACTGCAAAAGAATCATTATGCTGGAAGTAGTGACATCGACACAGACTTTATCTGAGGCTCTAGTAGTTATGTTAATTAAAAAGTTACTTGCATATCCTTTTACAGGGCATCACAGTCACCCCCAGCAATTTTATGTTTGCTATTTATGATCTCTTGGCAAGTTTACATTCAGTAGTTTGCCATTGCTTTCTGAATGACCGGCACCCATACTATTTCTTAAAAATCAATGCAATTCAGTCTGCTGCCAAATCACCTGCAGCTGTGTTTTGAACACAGTATGCGGGATTACGAACTGCATCTGTAAACTCTTCACTATGGAGCCGGCTATAATTATGTGAGCTGGCAAATTATGATTACCTGTACTTTTGAAGGTATGGTACATGATGATGTCTCGTTTTGGATCTCTCAGTATTCATATCTTTATTTTAATAATTAACAGAAGATGTTTTGGAGAGTCTATCATGTTGAACACTGTATTCCTGTACATTTTTGTATGGCGTAGTTAAACGATTGACTAGATGATTGTGAATCCTTTGGAATACTGAGACTGTATATCCAATGCATTGGTGTTCAGGTCATCTGAGCGAGAAATGGGCTTTCAACTATCAAAATGAGGTTGATTTAGAGAATTCTCTCCAACCTGGTACAGAAGTGCCATCTTCACATGGACTGCTGTAGAAATCTCTTTCCCCTCTCCAAGTTCAGAAACTAGAGAGGTGTACAAAACTGGTACTGAAACTTTACATCCAGGGAGAGACATTTTAAGTTGTAACCAGGTCAAGATTCAGCACAGCACATAAGCCTGGCTGGGGTTAGGCCTTGGTTAGTAAACATTTCTCCACATTTCTCCACATTTATGTTATTTTTAACAGACTCCAACCCAGTGCTTAGAAGGAGGGTAAACTATTAAAGATGCATTGTTGTAACTAGATAATGATATAAGACAGAACGATGAATGAAGACAGACAACAATTAGCACATAATAAATGGAATATTCAGTTAAACTATGGCAAAATAACACAATAAAAAATTGAAACATTAAAACATATGCGGTCGAAAACTAACTAAATATGAAACAACCTCACAACATGTTAGTTAATTGCATGATCTTTTACATAATTCCACAGTCAATACAGCATTTTTTAAGGCTGTTTGTGATTTACTAGGCAAGTTTAAATTCAGTAGCTTGCCATTGCTTTTTTAAATACTGACGCTCTTACCACTGTATGAAAATCAGCACAAGCAGTCTGCTTCCAAATTGCCTGTAGCTGTGTTTCGACCACGGTATGCAGGATTGCAAATTGCGTTTGCCACACCTTCGCTACAGTGTCAGCTTCCCAACATGTATACAAAGAAAACTATATTCTTTATTGAAACAAAATTGTTATTGTTTGTATTAATGATGGGACATATTTTTAACTTTGAACCATATTACGTTTAATTGGAAAGGTGCAGATGTTCTAAACCAGCTTGCTCACATGAGGGCACAGTTGCGGAATGAAAGAAAACGTGTGCAGACAATGCTGAATGATCAACAAGTATGTATTGCTATGTTAAAGAGGTCATATTTTTAGCCATAAATGGCTTTCTTTGTAGATCTGCATATATTCTTCCTTTTATTATTACATCACTTTGAATGCCAGTCTCATCTCTGTGAGTTTTGTAAGCTGGAAACAAGTGCTTATTTTTTCATAAAGGAGCTGTATTAGCATACGGCTTGTGGACTTATCTGCCAGTCTGCTGGTTCAGGGTTCAAATCACCTTCCAGGCAGTAAGAACTTGTAAAAATGCAATTGTGACAGTATTTGCCAGATTTAAATATATTATGTTTTGACAGTACACCACAATAAGCAATGATGTATAGACCAAATGGAGCCAGAAGACAAGGCCAACAATGTAAACGATGGACAGAGGGAAATAGCAGAGCCCATGGGAATCTCAATATATGAAACCCATCAACGGGTACTCTCCCTCTGTTTCTACTTCACCTCGACACCGCAAGGTACAAGATTAACGAGATGAGATGATGATGATGATGAATGTTGTGAATGATATCAGATATGTCAATATTTTATCAACATCTGCAGTAGGCAGACGAGATGAGATGATGATGATGATGAATGTTGTGAATGATATACAGATATGTCAATATTTTATCAACATCTGCAGTAGGCAGACGAGATGAGATGATGATGATGATGAATGTTGTGAATGATATCAGATATGTCAATATTTTATCAACATCTGCAGTAGGCAGACGAGATGAGATGATGATGATGATGAATGTTGTGAATGATATACAGATATGTCAATATTTTATCAACATCTGCAGTAGGCAGACGAGATGAGATGATGATGATGATGAATGTTGTGAATGATATACAGATATGTCAATATTTTATCAACATCTGCAGTAGGCAGACGAGATGAGATGATGATGATGATGAATGTTGTGAATGATATACAGATATGTCAATATTTTATCAACATCTGCAGTAGGCAGACGAGATGAGATGATGATGATGATGAATGTTGTGAATGATATCAGATATGTCAATATTTTATCAACATCTGCAGTAGGCAGACGAGATGAGATGATGATGATGATGAATGTTGTGAATGATATACAGATATGTCAATATTTTATCAACATCTGCAGTAGGCAGACGAGATGAGATGATGATGATGATGAATGTTGTGAATGATATACAGATATGTCAATATTTTATCAACATCTGCAGTAGGCAGACGAGATGAGATGATGATGATGATGAATGTTGTGAATGATATCAGATATGTCAATATTTTATCAACATCTGCAGTAGGCAGACGAGATGAGATGATGATGATGATGAATGTTGTGAATGATATACAGATATGTCAATATTTTATCAACATCTGCAGTAGGCAGACGAGATGAGATGATGATGATGATGAATGTTGTGAATGATATCAGATATGTCAATATTTTATCAACATCTGCAGTAGGCAGACGAGATGAGATGATGATGATGATGAATGTTGTGAATGATATACAGATATGTCAATATTTTATCAACATCTGCAGTAGGCAGACGAGATGAGATGATGATGATGATGAATGTTGTGAATGATATCAGATATGTCAATATTTTATCAACATCTGCAGTAGGCAGACGAGATGAGATGATGATGATGATGAATGTTGTGAATGATATCAGATATGTCAATATTTTATCAACATCTGCAGTAGGCAGACGAGATGAGATGATGATGATGATGAATGTTGTGAATGATATACAGATATGTCAATATTTTATCAACATCTGCAGTAGGCAGACGAGATGAGATGATGATGATGATGAATGTTGTGAATGATATCAGATATGTCAATATTTTATCAACATCTGCAGTAGGCAGACGAGATGAGATGATGATGATGATGAATGTTGTGAATGATATACAGATATGTCAATATTTTATCAACATCTGCAGTAGGCAGACGAGATGAGATGATGATGATGATGAATGTTGTGAATGATATCAGATATGTCAATATTTTATCAACATCTGCAGTAGGCAGACGAGATGAGATGATGATGATGATGAATGTTGTGAATGATATCAGATATGTCAATATTTTATCAACATCTGCAGTAGGCAGACGAGATGAGATGATGATGATGATGATGAATGTTGTGAATGATATACAGATATGTCAATATTTTATCAACATCTGCAGTAGGCAGACGAGATGAGATGATGATGATGATGAATGTTGTGAATGATATCAGATATGTCAATATTTTATCAACATCTGCAGTAGGCAGACGAGATGAGATGATGATGATGATGAATGTTGTGAATGATATCAGATATGTCAATATTTTATCAACATCTGCAGTAGGCAGACGAGATGAGATGATGATGATGATGAATGTTGTGAATGATATACAGATATGTCAATATTTTATCAACATCTGCAGTAGGCAGACGAGATGAGATGATGATGATGATGAATGTTGTGAATGATATCAGATATGTCAATATTTTATCAACATCTGCAGTAGGCAGACGAGATGAGATGATGATGATGATGAATGTTGTGAATGATATCAGATATGTCAATATTTTATCAACATCTGCAGTAGGCAGACGAGATGAGATGATGATGATGATGAATGTTGTGAATGATATACAGATATGTCAATATTTTATCAACATCTGCAGTAGGCAGACGAGATGAGATGATGATGATGATGAATGTTGTGAATGATATCAGATATGTCAATATTTTATCAACATCTGCAGTAGGCAGACGAGATGAGATGATGATGATGATGAATGTTGTGAATGATATCAGATATGTCAATATTTTATCAACATCTGCAGTAGGCAGACGAGATGAGATGATGATGATGATGAATGTTGTGAATGATATACAGATATGTCAATATTTTATCAACATCTGCAGTAGGCAGACGAGATGAGATGATGATGATGATGAATGTTGTGAATGATATCAGATATGTCAATATTTTATCAACATCTGCAGTAGGCAGACGAGATGAGATGATGATGATGATGAATGTTGTGAATGATATCAGATATGTCAATATTTTATCAACATCTGCAGTAGGCAGACGAGATGAGATGATGATGATGATGAATGTTGTGAATGATATACAGATATGTCAATATTTTATCAACATCTGCAGTAGGCAGACGAGATGAGATGATGATGATGATGAATGTTGTGAATGATATCAGATATGTCAATATTTTATCAACATCTGCAGTAGGCAGACGAGATGAGATGATGATGATGATGAATGTTGTGAATGATATCAGATATGTCAATATTTTATCAACATCTGCAGTAGGCAGACGAGATGAGATGATGATGATGATGAATGTTGTGAATGATATCAGATATGTCAATATTTTATCAACATCTGCAGTAGGCAGACGAGATGAGATGATGATGATGATGAATGTTGTGAATGATATCAGATATGTCAATATTTTATCAACATCTGCAGTAGGCAGACGAGATGAGATGATGATGATGATGAATGTTGTGAATGATATACAGATATGTCAATATTTTATCAACATCTGCAGTAGGCAGACGAGATGAGATGATGATGATGATGAATGTTGTGAATGATATCAGATATGTCAATATTTTATCAACATCTGCAGTAGGCAGACGAGATGAGATGATGATGATGATGAATGTTGTGAATGATATCAGATATGTCAATATTTTATCAACATCTGCAGTAGGCAGACGAGATGAGATGATGATGATGATGAATGTTGTGAATGATATCAGATATGTCAATATTTTATCAACATCTGCAGTAGGCAGACGAGATGAGATGATGATGATGATGAATGTTGTGAATGATATCAGATATGTCAATATTTTATCAACATCTGCAGTAGGCAGCTACATATTTTGACTGTGTTATGGTATTGGCTAATATCCCAATCCAGATCACAAATATAAACACACAGGCTAGTGCAGTGGTTCTCAACCTGTGGGGAATCCCCCCCCCCCCTCCAGGGGGGAATTTTAGGGTTTCCAGGGGGGGAATGAAGATCATTTCAAGATCCCGTTAATACAAGAACCGATTACTTGATATTGCTTTTCCCTTCATACTTTACAGTTATGCACGTCTCATCCTTCTAAAATTCATTTTATAAAGTAAGTAGACCCACAAATCATGTTTTATGTGGATGTTGTCATAAAGCGTAATGGTGTGTCCATAACACGCTCTGTGATCTAGCTCGTTACTAGGTTGACTGTTGTGTTGAGGACTGTCCGTTAGTCTGAGTGCACACATTGTCACAGGACGATACAACTGTCGTACATTCAAATATAACTCAGTGAAGCTCCTGTGCAGTGATCAATGATATAATTCACCATGGGACAGTAATGAAAGACAGACTTGCATGTCTATGTTGATGAAATCTTCAGGTTCTCTCATACATAAGACATTCCTGTATCACACCGACAAATCCCCTGCCTACCTGGCTAGAGTATAGAATGACTAAATTGGCCTGTCGTTAACTGTGTATGATGTGTTCAGATCAGCCTACACCCGTCTCTCAATCTAACAGCGGTTCGATCTCACCTTGGCGGCTAATGTCAGTTAGCCGGACACCTGTGGGTCTTTATGATTACTCCTGTCGTTGAGCGCATCATTTGTCAAGCCAAGCGTCCTCTGATGCATGATTGTGTAGAAGCTGGTCATCTAATGTTAAGCCTCCTCACGTGTGTGTGTAGATCATGAAAGGTTAGAAGTTGTAATTCTACGTGTATGCTGGCGGTGACATCCTATCTGTTTGTTAGCTGGTCCCCTACTGTCTCATAATGACCGTTTGGTTGTTATCTAAACGCACTTGTGACGTGTTAGTGGTTTTACACAAGTGCTATATAGTGCGTCATTATACTATTCTTCTAATTCTATCTTCTGATGCACTCGCTCATCAGTTTAACTCATTCTGTCTGTCATCTACTGCATGACAGATGTCTAGAACTGTTTTAACATATTTACCTTCCATTTTTACGTATACTGTGTAGGGGTGGGGGGATTTTTAGGTAGGAAATATGAAAGGGGGGAGGGGGGAATGACGTTATGAAAATATGGTGAGGGGGGCACGGACCAAATTTTTGATAGAAAGGGGGGGGGGAATGACGTTCTGAAAATATGGTGAAAGGGGGCACGGGCCAAAAAAGGTTGAGAACCACTGGGCTAGTGGTATGGTTTTGTGTCAAGGTCAGCTTGGCTGTCCTAAATCATACTTATTGGAACAATGCCAGGAAGATGAAACAGGGGACAATAAAACAATGTGCTAGCCAGATAACATTTATAAATAGATGAGAGATACTGGCAGAAAGTAAAATGGCAAGAGACAGATGCATGTTTTATGATTATATCACTTCACTGTCCCCTGTTCTCATCATATTATCAAGTTAGTCAATTCTTTGTTGTCATCTGATCATGTCACTTCACTGTTCCCTGTTCTCATCATATTATCAAGTTAGTCAATTCTTTGTTGTCATCTGATCATGTCACTTCACTGTTCCCTGTTCTCATCATATTATCAAGTTAGTGAATTCTCTGTGTTGTCATCTGATCATGTCACTTCACTGTCCCCTGTTATCATCATCATCATCATCCTCATTAGTTTAGTCAATTCAGAGTGTTGAAGCCATTTGATAATGTCACATCTCTGTCCCTTGGTTCTCTGCATTTCATTGTCTAAACTGCAATGCTGTTGCATGAGTGAGTGAAGACCTCATACAAACCATTCTATTTATGACCCATGCCGGAATAGACACATAGCAAACATTGATTGCAGAAGAAGATGAAGAAGCTAGCATTGTTAGTTAAATATCTCAGTTGTCATTGAAAATTTATGCTTCACAGTTTCTGCAGTTTTCTTTCTTTTTGTTTTCAAATCAAGGATGATGTAGACATATTTGACCCTAGAATATCTCAGAGACCTCAAGCTGTTCCAGTTAGGTGAGTACGAGTATTATTTCTGTCACTGCAGTAGTAGTTATTTTGTATACTGCATACCAGAGGCTTAGTAGCTTAGTGGCTAGACACTTGCCTGCCAACTCAATGATCATGGGTTCAAGTTTGTATCATGGCAGATTTTTTTAATTGACCTGGGCTCTCAGGTTGACACAGCCTAAAAAGAGGTACAGGGTGTATTTTTAATGGCTGTGTAATTTTTGAAAACATTGCTATTCCAAGTTTTGAATTTGCCTATTATGTTGCTTGTGTTGCATGAACTCCACAGTAGGTAAATACAAAACTTGGAACGGCAATATTTTCAAAAACTGCAGTCATTAAAAATGCATCCTATACCAGGACATATCTTGGGAAGTGAACAGACATTTATTTCACTTCTGGGCTTAAATTTGTAACACAGAGTCATATGGAGTATTCACTCACTCACTCATTCATTCATTCATTCATTTATTCATTCATTCATTCATTCATTCAGTAGCATGTTCTTTGCAGAACCTCGTTCCCATAGCAATCTTCCGGAAAACTTCTTGCGTCTGATACACCCATCTGGAGATCATCTGCCACATCCTGCACTCTTCTTCTCTTTGGCCTTTCTCTTCCTGGGCATATACCCCTCCATTATTGTTCTCTCCAAGCTTTCATGTTTCAAGTGACCAAAGTATTTTAATTTTCTTTGTTTTATCGTCTTTAATAGCCAACCTTCTTTAATATTCAACTCTTGAAATATGGATGCATTTGTTCTTTTCTTTATCCAAGATATTCTTAGAACCCGTCTATAATTTTTATATTCAAAGGCTTATTCAAAGAGGAAAGTCGTGGATGGGTCAAGCCGAAGACATTCTTCAGCAGGTTTGTTCACTTGAGGACTTAGAACCTGGCAAGAAGTGGGTGTAAGTGCCAACATAGTACATCCTTTTCAGTGTACATCCAACTAGACAGGAAATACAGACAAGAAAATCCAGCTGCTGTGGAGGCAGAAGTACAGGCTCTGATCTTCGAGAATTCTTTAGAGGATGATACTGTCATTTACACAGATGGGTCGGTCGTTTGAGGAGTGAGAAGTTCATGGGCTTTTACAGCTCAGGCCGGAGGAAAAATTGTGAAGGAAGAGTCTGGGGCTTTTGCTTTGACCACAAGCAGCCTGACTATGGAAGTCATGGCAGTAAGTAAAGCAATAACATGGCTTGAGACACAGACATTCAATCAGGCATGTGTCCTTAGTGACTCAGTGGGTATGCTCAGGAGGATAGAGATGGGGTAGGTCCAAAGAGAGAGGCTGCTGTCTCTGGAGTGGTCTCGGATGGCAAAGATTAGTTTCATCTTCGTGCCAGGGCATGCGGGGTTACAAGGGAACGAGCAGGCTGACAGACTTGCAGGTAGAGCTACTGTGGAAGGCGGATGAGCCATGGACCAGGCAGACATTCTGCAGGCTCTATGAGAAGTAAGTCGTTTACGAGAACCAAGCAATGACTGGGAATCTACAACCATGGTCAGGCTGTGAGAACAGCAAGTTAAAAGAGATGTGGCCAAACAAGAACACTATGCAGAAAGCCAAAGAAGAATAATAAACCAACACATAACTGGTGTCATGAGCCGCTACACGCTGCAGGATTTGCCTGAGGTGGGGATCCGAGCACTTATGGACTGAATGGTTCAATGTGCAATGAGGATGATCTGTCGACTAACTAACTAACTATTCAAAGTCATTTATGCGCTTTTCAACTTGTTTAGTAAATGTCCAGGTCCCACAGGCGTATGTTGCAATGGGAAAGATGCATGCTCTTAAAAATCTAATCTTTGTAGTTCGGCTTTCTCAGGACACAAGTCATTTGCTGCTTCCATCATACACTCTTTGATGAAGTTGCCATCATTTAACGATGTTCCTCGCTCAGCCATCTTATGCACTATTTTGTAATCTGTACGAGTAACAGATTCATTTTCAGCAAACTTTCTAGTGAAGAGATTTCTTTGGGTTTCTAAACCACGTTTCATGGACTCATATTTTTCAGAGCTAATTTTCTAGAAAGCTTTGAACATTATGATAGATGTTTTGTTTCATAGTGATGCTGAAGATTGTACTCTTACAAAACGGCAACACTTTCGCTGCATATTATGCAACTAGTTTTCTGGTCCTTTGTTTCCACAAAGAAATACTTTACTCCCCATTCTTCATTGAAAACATGACACTCGGCGTCCATTTTTCTTTTTTTAGTAGCCATAATGAGGGGTGAAGTAAATGGGACATGAAAATGAAAAAGACATTGAATTAGAAACATAATTTAAATCCTGTTGAAACACAAGAAAAGCAGAGGACTAGGGATCACTCGTGAAGCTGTGGCTCACCAAAGGTACATATAAAGTTTATAGGTACCTTTGGTAATAAATATATCACATAATAAGGTTTGCAAAATATATAAATAGGGCTGGCCTAAATAAACAGCCTAGAGCAGTGGTTTTCAACCGGGGTTCCGTGAGTGGCAGCCAGGATTTCTGTCAAAACAGACCAAAATCACCTAAATGCAACATTTCTACCTATCTGGTTTATTACATAAAGTAGGACAGACACTTGGATCATCGCACAGAGTTCCTTGAGCAAAGTAAACATTTGCGTAAGGATCCGCTTCAGCAGAAAGGTTGGAAAACATTGGCCTAGAGACCAGCTCGATTAACATCTTGACAGGGGAATTTTTCTGAGCTGGAGATAATATTTTCGTAATAACACGGGGCTTCTATGGCATTTTTATGCTACGTTTGTTACTTTATTGCCTCTATTCCCATTTGTAGCTCACTTACCTATCACTGTCAAGTAAAGAAATACTTGTTACATACCTGTTAAATGGATGACAGGCAAAAAGAAATAAATATTTCTGGAGCATTGGACCTGTGTTGACAGCCGCACGCATCTGGAAGCGGGAAAACTGAATGTTTGTGTGTGTTGCCATGAAAACCATAGTAATGTCAGAGCGTAGGTGGAGCTACCATGAGCTGGGGAAGACTTGGGATGGCACGAAATAAGCAAACATTACAATAAACAAGAAAATCTAGATACAATAATTTAAAATTGAAAATAGTCAATTTAAGGCACATATCAGCCAGGAGGTTTCTGCACGTGTGAAGATCTAGTATTCTAAACATAATATTTAAATTAAAATTGGATCACAATGTCTCGTGTTCCATACGTTGTATCACGCAGATTCAAGTACCGTCGGCGGGCCATATGAACTGACGTCACAGGCAGGATCCGGTCCGAGGGCTGTAGTTTGGTGACCCGTGGTCTAGATAGAGCATTTTTATGAGCTGTACTACATGAGATGGAAAGCCCATATTCGTCATGATTTCCCAAAGTTTTTTATGTTGTACACAGCCTTTGAATAATCCACAAAACATGAGAATACATTAAATTCTCTGCACTTCTCTATTATTAAATGCATGTTGAGTATGTTATCTCTTGTTCCTCTACCATGTGTAAATCCAGCTTGAACCACATTAATCTCTTCTTCCATTTTCTTACGAAGTCTTCCCATTATGGTTTTTAGTAGAATTTTACTTGCATGACTGATCAGGGCAACAGTTCTATAGTTGGTGCATAATTTCAGGTTGCCCTTTTATGGTAATGTAATGAAGATAGTTCTCTTCCAATCTTTTGGCCATCTACCATATTTCCATATCTTTGTACATATTGCGTGATAGATTTGTATGCTTTATTCTTCTCCCGCTTTAATTAGTTCAGCTGGTATCTCATTACATCTACGTTAGTGCTAAATTTAATTTCTTTTGACTTCCACAAATTTCCTAGTGTTATAAACTCTCCTGTAAACTTCTGTATTCTTTTTCTGATTTCTTTATCTGTTCCAGCCACTTTGTGTACATTACTAAATAAGTAGGTGTATGATTCTGTCTCTATGTTACCAATGCCAAACCTGGACATGACAGAAAAAGAGAAAAGAAAAATCACAACAACATAGATGAGATTCCTGAGAAGAATACTCAATGTATCAAGAAGAGATAAGATCAGAAATGAAGAAATCAGGACTAAAGTGGGGGTTATAGCAGCACTAGATTTTATTAGAAGACAGCAAGTCAAATGGTTTGGCCATGCAAGTAGGTTACCAACTAACAGTATACCACAACAAGCGATGATGTACAGACCAGAGGGAAGCAGAGGAACAGGCTGACCACGTAAACGATGGACGCAGGGAATAACGGAGTCCATGGGAATATCGATACATGAAGCCCATAAGCAGGCACTCTCCCGCTGTTTATACTTCACTTCGACACCGCAAGGTACAAGAGGAACATGATGAAATTAGATGAGATGATTCTGTCTCTTGTAATGTGGTTTCCCCAGAGGAGATCAGGTTAACCTTTGCTTGATTTATTCTCAATTATTATAGTCTTTCCTCTATGCCTCTATCCTCTTTTTAAACCTAGTTGATGTGACCTCCTATCTAGTATTGTTAGTTTATCCTGCATCAAAATAGTATTCCTGCTTCCAGCAAACCTTGGGTTCCTTGTTTGTTTCTGCAGTCAGACGAGGCCAGAGTTTGATGTGTTTGAAACAGCCATGAACAGGAATGCTGTGGCTGTAAGGAGAACGCCAGCAGAGAGAGCCAATCCTCAAGCTGTTGAAGACTTCAATGCTCTGAAGCACAAGAGTAAGTCTGCACATTTAAATTTTGTATCTGAAAAACTCTATACTTATCATGACATGTACATTCTCTGCTTTAAGACAGATATGCTTATTTAACAGTGGCATAGGAAAATGACAATAAAGAAATAAAAAATGTGACAAGCTTTGAATATCTTGGCTCTTTAATCAAGAACAGAAGGGACTGACAAATAATAAGTCACATGCAAGCTGGTTACAGCAGTACAGATAAGATAGATAGATAGTCAGTCAGTCGAGGTTCCAACTTCACGGCAACGGGTCGTCCACATTATGCTACGTTCCTGTGCCATTGAATATCATACAAAATGCTCCTCACTGCCCCATGTGAACATTGGAACAGACAGGAGTCTCGGCAATCCAACAGCCCGCACAGGTACACTGTGCATAATGTCGCCGCTAGAATGCCAACACAAAAGTCATCCACGAAAAGTACAGTTCATCGTCGATGGAATCAGCAGTCACCAGAAAGACTTCATTGACCCGGGTTTTCTCACATGGCTCGGTCTCTTTCTGCAGGGCAATCCACCGAAAGCGCAGCACAAAGCACAAACTCCATAGCTCCAGCATCAACTCCCAGGAGTCTCCTGAAAATTGCACTTGTGAACCGAAAAGGCAAATCAGTCAATTTAGCAACAGATGGTAGCCATTGTTCCAAACATGCAGTTCACTGCACAAACAAAAGCGGGCGGATGTAAAAGCATTCCACATGAATTTCACAGCTCACAGAGTCGCATCATACGCTGACTCAGTAGCAGGGCAACGGAACCATATACTACCAGTCCAACATGAGGAAAATGTGAATGCAAACCGCAGCCACAAGGGATAAATACTCCAGAGGCCAGAGCGGTTCAATGCCTAAGCGCCATGCTGGGGAGATAAGATAGATATGCTTATTTAACAGTAGTAAATGAAAATGACAAAAAAATAAAAAAACTTTACAATCTTTAAATATCTTGGCTCTATAATCAAGAGCTGTTAAAGAAATGTCAAAAATGTTACAGCAGTGCAGATGTTAAACAGGTTTAAAAAACAATGGTACAACACCAGCAAACAAGTTTAAATAAAAATATTTTAGAACATATACCTTTCCTTTGGCTTCAAATGGATTTGAGGTGTGCACCATTTTGCAGTCGCTAAAGAAGAACATCATAAGCTTTTGAGCTTAAATATTAAGGAAATGTTATTAGAATACTGTGGACCAGGAAAAAGAAAAGAGGCTGACATTCTACAAGATCTGAACACTGAAGAAAACTGGCTCATAAACTGTATCATGTCTCAGAGAGTGAAATACTTTGGCTACATTAATAGGAAAATTTGTTAACCAAATGTGAAAAATTTTGGTCAAGTAAAGAAAATTTGTTAGCCAAATGGGAACAATATATTATGGGAACAATATAATATATACATCAAAGGGGCTTAGAACAGTAATGGAAGGCATGGTTCCCCCAAAGAAATGGCAGGTGTTGAGCATCCCAATGATGGACACAGCACAGTAAAGCCCCCCCACAGCATGAACATAAAGGTGGACGCAGGACAGTAAAGCCCCCTACAACATGAACATATAGGTGGATGCAGGACAGTAAAGCCCCCTACAACATGAACATAAAGGTGGACGCAGGACAGTAAAGCCCCCTACAACATGAACATAAAGGTGGATGCAGGACAGTAAAGCCCCCCCCCCCCCAGCATGAACATGAAGGTGGACACAGGACAGTAAAGCCCCCTACAACATGAACATAAAGGTGGATGCAGGACAGTAAAGCCCCCTACAACATGAACATAAAGGTGGATGCAGGACAGTAAAGCCCCCTACAACATGAACGTAAAGGTGGATGCAGGACAGTAAAGTCTCCCACAGCATGAACATAAAGGTGGACACAGCACAGTAAAGCCCCCCACAGCATGAACATGAAGGTGGACATGGGACAGTAAAGCCACCCACAACATAAACATGAAGATGGACACAGCACAGTAAAGCCACCCACAACATGAACATTAAGGTGGACACAGGACAGTAAAGCCCCCCCCCCCCCCCCCACAGCATGAACATGAAGGTGGACACAGCACAGTAAAGCCACCCACAACATGAACATGAAGGTGGACACAGCACAGTAAAGCCCCCCACAGCATGAACATGAAGGTGGACATGGGACACTAAAGCCACCCACAACATAAACATGAAGATGGACACAGCACAGTAAAGCCACCCACAACATGAACATTAAGGTGGACACAGGACAGTAAAGCCCCCCCCCCCCCCCCCACAGCATGAACATGAAGGTGGACACAGCACAGTAAAGCCACCCACAACATGAACATGAAGGTGGACACAGCACAGTAAAGCCCCCCACAGCATGAACATGAAGGTGGACATGGAACAGTAAAGCCACCCACAACATAAACATGAAGATGGACACAGCACAGTAAAGCCACCCACAACATGAACATTAAGGTGGACAAAGGACAGTAAAGGCCCCCCCCCCCCCACAGCATGAACATGAAGGTGGACACAGCACAGTAAAGCCACCCACAACATGAAAATTAAGGTGGACACAGGACAGTAAAGCCCCCCACAGCATGAACATGAAGGTGGACACAGGACAGTAAAGCCTCTCACAACATGAACATGAAGGTGGAAACAGCTCAGTAAAGCCACCCACAACATGAACATTAAGGTGGACACAGGACAGCAATGCCCCCCCCCCCCCACAACATGAACATGAAGGTGGATACAGGATAGTAAAGCCTCCCACAGCATGAACATGAAGGTGGACACAGCACAGTAAAGCCACCCACAACATGAAAATTAAGGTGGACACAGGACAGTAAAGCCCCCCACAGCATGAACATGAAGGTGGACACAGGACAGTAAAGCCTCCCACAACATGAACATGAAGGTGGAAACAGCTCAGTAAAGCCACCCACAACATGAACATTAAGGTGGACACAGGACAGTAATGCCCCCCCCCCCCCCCACAACATGAACATGAAGGTGGACACAGGACAGTAAAGCCTCCCACAACATGAACATGAAGGTGGAAACAGCTCAGTAAAGCCACCCACAACATGAACATTAAGGTGGACACAGGACAGTAAAGCCCCCCCCCCCCCCACAGCATGAACATGAAGGTGGACACAGCACAGTAAAGCCACCCACAACATGAACATGAAGGTGGACACAGCACAGTAAAGCCCCCCCACAGCATGAACATGAAGGTGGACATGGAACAGTAAAGCCACCCACAACATAAACATGAAGATGGACACAGCACAGTAAAGCCACCCACAACATGAACATTAAGGTGGACAAAGGACAGTAAAGGCCCCCCCCCCCCCACAGCATGAACATGAAGGTGGAAACAGGACAGTAAAGCCTCCCACAGCATGAACATGAAGGTGGACACAGCACAGTAAAGCCACCCACAACATGAAAATTAAGGTGGACACAGGACAGTAAAGCCCCCCACAGCATGAACATGAAGGTGGACACAGGACAGTAAAGCCTCTCACAACATGAACATGAAGGTGGAAACATCTCAGTAAAGCCACCCACAACATGAACATTAAGGTGGACACAGGACAGCAATGCCCCCCCCCCCCCCCCCACAACATGAACATGAAGGTGGATACAGGATAGTAAAGCCTCCCACAGCATGAACATGAAGGTGGACACAGCACAGTAAAGCCACCCACAACATGAAAATTAAGGTGGACACAGGACAGTAAAGCCCCCCACAGCATGAACATGAAGGTGGACACAGGACAGTAAATCCACCCACAACATGAACATTAAGGTGGACACAGGACAGTAAAGCCCCCCACAGCATGAACATGAAGGTGGACACAGGACAGTAAAGCCTCCCACAACATGAACATGAAGGTGGACACAGCACAGTAAAGCCACCCACAACATGAACATTAAGGTGGACACAGAACAGTAATGCCCCCCCCCCCCCACAGCATGAACATGAAGGTGGACACACGACAGTAAAGCAAGCCCCACACCCCTCTCCCCTTTTCTCCCCCCCCCCCCCCACAGGTGGACACGAGACAGTGAAGCCCCCCACAGCATAAACATGAAAGTGGACACAGGACAGTAAAGCCACCTACAGTATGAACACGAAGGTAGACACAGGACAGTAAAGCCACCCATAGCATGAACATGAAGGTGGACACAGGAAAGTAAAGCCTCCCACAGCAAGAACATGAAGGTGGACACAGCACAGTAAAGCCACCCACAACATGAACATTAAGGTGGACACAAGACAGTAATGCCCCCCCCCCACAGCATGAACATAAAGTTGGACACAGGACAGTAAAGCCACCCACAGTATGAACATGAAGGTGGACACAGGACAGTAAAGCAAGCCCCACACCCCTCCCCCCTTTTCTCTTCTCCCCCCCCCCCCCCCCCCCCACAGCATGAACATGGAGGTGGACACGAGACAGTGAAGCCCCCCACAGCATAAACATGAAGGTGGACACAGGACAGTAAAGCCACCTACAGTATGAACATGAAGGTAGACACAGGACAGTAAAGCCACCCATAGCATGAACATGAAGGTGGACACAGGAAAGTAAAGCCCCCCACAGCATGAACATGAAGGTGGACACATGACAGTAAAGCCACCCACAGCATGAACATGAAGGTGGACACAGGACAGTAAAGCCACCGACAGCGTGAACAAAAATGTGGACACAGGACAGTAAAGCCACCCACAGCATGAACAAAATGGTGGACACAGGACAGTAAAGCCATCCACAGAACATGAAGGTGGACACAGGACAGTAAAGCCACCCACAGCATGAATATCATGAGACACGAGAACTGGCAGAGAATAAAATATATATCTGGTGGATTGTAATGAGAGCAATGTCCTACAAAGAAATTGCTACATGGTGATACAACATAAACACAAACACCACATTTGGCTCCATATTGAAAACTTCAACTCTTGTGTATAAAATGTAAATAAGTCAGGGACCATTTTCCATGCTTTAAGGCCCATCAGGCATTTGATGCTAGACCCATATTTTTTAAAGACTAATTGGTACTTGGTTCTGTGTCATTCTGGCTGCCTTTACTTCCCAAGACATTTCTTGGTGTTAGTTTTAGGCTGGGTTGACATAGAAGACCTGGTCCATTTTTTAAAAATTGTAATCTGCCCCAGTATGGATCGAACCCATAAATCCCAGGTCTGCAGGCAAGCTTCTAGGCACTACGCTTTCTCGGTTCCCAGCTCTGGTGTGTGCTTAAAAGCAAATTAGAGCCAAATGTAATTGTGTGTTTGTAGATATATAATAGATAACAGATACTAATATAAATGTATGTGTATATAATAGATAACAGAAACTAATACAAACATATGTGTATATAATAGATAACAGATACTAATACAAACATATGTGTATATAATAGATAACAGATACTAATACAAACATATGTGTATATAATAGATAACAGATACTAATACAAACATATGTGTATATAATAGATAACAGATACTAATACAAACATATGTGTATATAATAGATAACAGATACTAATACAAACATATGTGTATATAATAGATAACAGATACTAATACAAACATATGTGTATATAATAGATAACAGATACTAATACAAACATATGTGTATATAATAGATAACAGATACTAATACAAACATATGTGTATATAATAGATAACAGATACTAATACAAACATATGTGTATATAATAGATAACAGATACTAATACAAACATATGTGTATATAATAGATAACAGATACTAATATAAACATATGTGTATATAATAGATAACAGATACTAATACAAACATATGTGTATAATAGATAACAGATACTAATACAAACATATGTGTATATAATAGATAACAGATACTAATACAAACATATGTGTATATAATAGATAACAGATACTAATACAAACATATGTGTATATAATAGATAACAGATACTAATACAAACATATGTGTATATAATAGATAACAGATACTAATACAAACATATGTGTATATAATAGATAACAGATACTAATACAAACATATATGTATATAATAGATAACAGATACTAATACAAAAGAAGCAGTTTTACCCACCAGGCCAAATGACTCTGCAGAGAAACCACTGATCTGCCCACAGCTGGTATCCCCCCTGAAAACTATTAGAGAGCAAACTCCATGGAAAGATGAACATAGACTATCACTACAAATCCAGACAAAAGTGAAAGGACTATTTGACAAGGCAGAACATAACAGTGTACAGCGCAGAACAGCCACTCTCAGCTTCCTTGATGAAGAATACCCACAGGACCTCTGGATCTGGGTCTACACAGATGGGTCAGCACAAAATGCTGTTCGAAATGGAGGAGCGGGAGTGTACATAGAATACCCAATTAATACTAGGGGCACAGTCAGAGTACCAACAGAAAAGTACTGCCATAACTATAATGCTGAAATTAAGGCAATCAAGATAGCAACAGAGAAATTACTAAATACCAGCCATGGTACACAACCTGTGGTGCTATTGACAGATGCAAAATCAGTACTCCAGGCGCTCCTGTCTGGGAAATTGCCAGTACTAAGGACACTACTTTCTGAACTTAGCAGTCAGCATAAGGTCACCATACAGTAGATACCATCCCACTGTGCAGTACCCGAAAATGACAGACCTGATCAATTGGCTAAGGAAGGAGCAAAGGAAAAACAGCCTGATGTACCCGTTACATACCACCAAAAGAAAAGAATGATCAAATCAGTCAGAAAGTCACAAAAATCTGCTCAAGATGACTTCCACGTTATGGACAAACCAGAACAAGTCATTATCCTGTGTCTCTGAATAGGACATAATAGATTACGCAACCACATGTATACAAAATTCAAGATTTGTGTAACAGCCATGTGTACATGTGGATTGACTTCACAAGCCGCAGAGCACATACTCCAAGACTGCCCAAAATATACCATATGTAGGCAAACCTTCTGGCCTAGAGAGACGATAGTGGGAGATAAACTCTATGGACCGCTGAGCGAACTAAAAAAGACACTTAATTTTATGCAAGAGACAGCATTGCAGTTATAGACATATTTCAAGCTAACAAAACAAGAATAAGATACTAATACAAACATATGTGTATGTAACATAACAGATACTAATACAAACATATGTGTATACAATAGATAACAGTTACTAATATAAACATATGTATGTGTAATAGATAAGTGATACTAATACACACATGTGTGTATATAATAGATAACAGATACTAATACAAATCTATGTAAATACAATAGATAACAGATACTAATACAAATCTATGTAAATACAATAGATAACAGTTACTAATACAAACATATGTGTATACAATAGATAACAGATACTAATACAAATCTATGTAAATACAATAGATAACAGATACTAATACAAATCTATGTAAATACAATAGATAACAGTTACTAATACAAACATATGTGTATACAATAGATAACAGATACTAATACAAATCTATGTGTATACAATAGATAACAGTTACTAATATAAACATATGTATGTGTAATAGATAAGTGATACTAATACACACATGTGTGTATATAATAGATAACAGATACTAATACAAACATATGTGCGTGGAAGAAGGTGAAATGTAAATAATGTGATTAAGTGTAAAATCCTACAACTGTTACATCAATGATGTAAAGTTTAAAAAGAAGTTGGTTGCATAATTTTTACAACGCACCACAGTCAACGCCAGAATTTTTTGGCTGTTTGTGATCTTTTGGCAAGTTTACGTTCAGTACAACAATAAACAACAATAAGAAAGAGACAACCAGCTTTCTTTGGTCATGTGATGAGAAGAGAGGCATTGGAGAACATCGTGACAACTGCAAAGATCGAGGGGAAGAGAGGCAGAGGCAGACCATGAGAAATGATGCTGGATGGATTGAGATGGTGGCATGGAGGGATATCATCAGCAGAGTTGATCCAGAACACCAAAGACCGAGATCTGTGGAGAGCCATGAACGCCTACGCCAGCCGGCACGGCACTTGATGATGATTAGTTTGCCATTGCTTTCTAAACGACCGGCACTCAAACCATTGTATGAAAACCAATGTAAGGCCATCTGCTTCCAAAACATCTGCAGCTGTGTTTCAAATGCAGTACGTGGGATTGCGAATTATGTTTGTAACCCCTTTGCCACATTGCTGGTAATGCTGTAAAGAGTGAAAGATAAAATATCCCAATGTTTGGTTTATTTTTGTTAAAGGATCACATTCATTGCACACCTATATCCCCAAAAGTGTTCCAGTTTCCTTTCATAGATCACACGTGGAGAATCTCAGCACAGTACACAAATTCCATATCATTAGTGAGGATCCTAATACGTGCATTTACTAAATTCATGAAAGTTATAAATATTCTTGTTATTATGGACAGCTTTTCTAACTGTTGACAGTTTTTTCCATCTGCCGGTCAGATGGTAATGGGTTTGAATTCTGAAGAGACAGGTTGATCAGTACAAAGATGGACACAGCACATTGAAGACACCTTGGGTATTATTTTTTTGGCACTTGCTCGATTTGACCTTAAACATAGTCTATACACACTTCTAGTAGTGCTGGACTGAATTTTGCATGTGGATTAGCTTTCCCTATTACCAGTGTCCCTCGCCATCAGGTGAACCCACTCCGAGTTCAGAGGTACTTGTAATTTACATCCCCAAGTCAAGGACGATAGGTCTAAATTTTAGTCCAATTGTCTGGTGTAGGGGAGGAACCCCTTACCTCGGCATCAGCACACCAGATGTTTAAGAGCATATGTTCTTATCCTTTCGACCATACTGACTTCACCTTGGGTATGAAAGTGCATGAAGCAGTAGAACTAACAAGAGAATAAGAAACTGTTCAATGGACCGTTATGAGAGTGACTTTCTGCAGAGGACCTGGAAAATGATGATCCTTTGCTAATATGGAGATAAAGATAATTATTGAGCCGGTTAAAAAAAAATTACTTGATCTCCCAGGGTACTAGGAAATTTCATGGAAAGTAAAAGCTATGGTCATGATTTTGACCACATAACCCAGCGGGTATTGAGTGGTCCATCAAAATAGCACCATATTCTCAGTGCAACTAAAGGCATGTTAAAGGGTTCTCTACTTACTTAGGTTACTTTTATTGGTAATTTGTCATCTATAACTTACAAAGGGATCATTTCATTTTTCTAGAGGATTCGGATTCTCGCAAACAGTTCCGTAAGATGTTTCCAGATGAACCAATCACAGCGGAGGCTTTGGAAGCGCAGCAGTCAGCACTTCTTAGACAACAGGAGCAGCGTCTTCTTGGCATAAGAGAAAGGAGTGAGTTTCCAAGATTATCATTTGTTTCCCCAAACTTTTGTTGTTGTCTTCATCTTCTTCTTTGCCCCTCTTGAGTGGGGAGGTGGCTGTTTTCACACCTAGTTTTGCAAATCAAAGGTCAATATGTCCAACTTCGACATGGGTAAGGTTTATTTCTTAAAGATAGATTCCTATGTAATGAATGGGCTTTAACCTATCTTGGGTACATTTTTGTTTCCTAATAATTTTCCCATGATAGTAGCCTTAAAGCCTACTCTTTGCAATTTCCAACAGCCTTGGGGTTTTTAACATACACAACTTGCCCTTATCCGAGAAGGCTATGCATCTGATCTTCCTATCCAAGAGATCAGAGGAGCATGTGATATCAAGAGACACCAATGACTCTTGGGAAAATACCCATACTATGCAGAGATCTTCTGCGTTTGTCCGGAATGTTGTTGTAGAAATAATTGTGTTGTGTCTGTTTACAGCAGAGCTGCACTATTTGCACCTTTCGGCAGACACATCTGATTTCTTTAGGCATTTGTTGACCGGGTAACCTTCCCGGCTATGCTGAGATCAAACCCAGTTCCTTCCTAGTCTGAGGAGGACACCATAAACTCTGTCAGCGCTATCCCCCCACCACCCTGTGGTTGTCTAATAATGATAGTATTTTTAAGAACCCTGCAGAGTATGAGATTTAATAAAGACATTCTAAACATAAATAAATAAACTTAAGAATGATACAGAGTGATTGTGAAAAATATGTATAATACAATAGTTAAAATACAAAGTATATATAAACAATGGAAAGTGTTAAGAGACTACATAAAAAAAAAAAAAAGAGATATTAATAGAGAGAAGATAAAAAGCTAAGTAGAAATGGATGACTGGATAAATCTTAAAGTTGGTGAAAAAAGAAAACAAAGTAGAAATACGAATGAAAAATAAGATAAACGAAGAAACAAGAGAAAGAAAAATAAGAGTAAATACAGAATGTTTGTGATCAAAAGTAGCAAACATATTATTTTAAGAAGGTGCTATAATAAAGAGATGGAATGAATACCTAACAAAGCTATATGATAGAGATTGAGCAAAATGAAATTGAGTCAAGTAACATGGAAGGTCTGCTTATACTAAAAGAAGAAGTCACTGGTGCTATCAAACATAGGAAGAAAGGAGAAACAGTGGGGACAAATGAAATCATGATAGAGGAATTAGAAGTACTGGGAGAATTTGGAGTAGAAATAGTAATTAAAATGTTGAATGGTATTTACAACAGTGGACATATACCTAGATATATGCTGAAATGAGTATTTATAGCTACACCGAAAAGACCAGGAGCAATTGGATGTGAAGAAATTTTTGTAATCGACTTTATAATTCATGTCACCAAATTTCTACCCAAAATTATTTAAGATCCTAATTTTTCAGATGTACACTTTTGAAAGATCCTAGTTTCTAAGATATGCAATTTTTTAAGTTCCTGGTAGTTGATATGTATGCTTTTGTTATATCCTAGTGTTTCTTCTTCTGCGTTCATCCGGATTTTTTTTTTCCGGATGTGATTGTGTTGTGCCTGTTTACAGCAGAGCTGCGTTCTTGCGCCGTTAGGCCGACACATCCTACTTCTGCGGGCATTTGTTGACCGGGTTAACCTTCCCAGGGATATCCTAGTGTTTGAGATGTTTGCTTTTGTCAGATCCTTATTTTTGTAATGTACAGTTTTCTAAGATCTCTGGAGATCATCACTGGACCTACAGAATTCATGCTTTTTGTGCTGCATTTATCATACCACTCTGTGAAAATTAGACTGAGCCATTTGTCTTGGGTGTCTCCATGGTGAAGTTCTCAAGCAACCTGCCGTACACATGATAATGGTTGTAGGTTCATTTCTGAACTTCATCATTTGGTTCAAGGGTGCAGTTTTTTCAGAGACCCCTTGGAGTCCTCGCTGGAGTTGTGAAGTTCGCCCTCTGTGCAATGCTTTCAGCAGGCTGCTCTGCAGAAGGAAGATTGAGCAATATGCGATAAAACCCACTGCAATTAAGTCAATTCCCTTGCCTTAAAATGTTTAATTTGTTTGTTTGTTGGTGTTGGGCTGTAGGCTGTTAACAATTTTTAACCTCTACATTGCTATGCCCAGTCTCTTTTTGGTTTCTTTTGAACTTTTTTTTTTTTTCTTTCATTTTGAAGCCAAGGCATTCAGAGTATTTGATATTTTCAGTTTCATTTTTACCAGTTGTAATGTTTGGTTGTGAACACTATTTTTTTTTTTAGTTCAGAAAACGATTTTGATTTTCATTGTGTCTTTTGATAGACAAGATTCACTGTTCTAATCGCTTAGCACAGTTTGAGAGGAGAACTGTATCATCTGCATATCTGTGTTCAAGAATTGGACGTCCATCATGTATGAAAATAGGAGTGGCTGGCCGAGTGGCTAGAATGCCAGGCTCCCCTTTGGGAGACCTGTGTTCGAATCCTCGGTAAGGTTTTTTTTTTTCTGTTGGGGGAAAAAAGAAAGCCCTGACCTGCTCATTTCACATTAGTTAGGCGGCCTTAATTCAAACATCATACCTCAAGCTGTATACCACAAACAGAACACTGCAAACAGCATGCCACAAACAACATACCCCAAATAGCTGACCCCAATCAGTACACCTCAAATAGCATTGACATTTGGATGCAGCAGAAACAGAGCAAGCAGCTGCCCTCCATAAGCAATGGATTAACATAATAACAGAAGCAATGAACATTCCTTGAACACAGCCCACACAAATTCCTTGCCTGTGAAGCACATTTTAGCCTGATGCTGAATATGCAGCAGTGAAAGGATAGAGAAGAAGATTCATCCAATATAAATGTGTGTCTTCTATGTCTTAACTATTGATTTTAGTTGTTTCTTTTGTGTGTGTATGTAATTACTAGCTGAAGGAATAATTTACCGGATCTTTTTTGACATTCTCTAAACAGGTGCTTATGATGGCACTCCTCCCCTCCCTTTGAATAGGGATACCCACAGTTCCTCATCTCAGCTGCAGTCCAAAAGTGCTTTTGTGGGTAAGTTCATGAAATAATTTTCATGTTTACAAATGTGCCCTCTGTGCAATGCTTTCAGCAGGCTGCTCTGCAGAAAGAAGATTGAGCAATATGGGATAAAACCCACTGCAATTAAGTCAATTCCCTTGCCTTAAAATGTTTAATTTGTTTGTTTGTTGGTGTTGGGCTGTAGGCTGTTAACAATTTTTAACCTCTACATTGCTATGCCCAGTCTCTATCACATATCACAGCTTCATAGGAGTAGTCTCACCCAGTAGAGGTATTCATGTGAAGAACTCTGTCAGGCTGTAGAAACAATCATCTCAAAATTGAAAATGTACAACAGTAGGAATTAGCCAAGTGAAGACATCGTAAAACTAATGGAAACAAGAACAAAAATACTGATTAAAATATGAGGAGATTCAAATAAAAATTAGAAGATTGTGATAAGATGCAAAAGAAAGTCTGGCTTGAGGACAATTGCAGGAAAATTGAAAAACAACACAACACCCAAAATAGCAAATTAATTAATTGCATAAAAGAATTAATTACCTCACTAACAAAATAACATGCACTTCAATAAGTTGCCTAAAAACTGAAAGAAGGCAAAATCATAATGTTCTAAAACTTGGTCTTGTTTTGTATCTTCTGCATAAACATAAATAATTCATAGTACCTGTGCATTTGCTTGTCTATTATTATGTTGTTTTAATTATAGACAGGATTAACTATCAATCGTAGGTGCTTTATCAAAATTGAAAGTCTCATATATCTATCCTACAGTTTAAAGTGAAAACTATTTATTTTGTATCATAAATTCTAGAAGAAATTAAATGTATTTTATATCTGTTCATAAATGTCACATGACACCAGTAACTTGTATATATTGTACAATTGGGCTAGTCATGTCGTAAATCTGGTTAACGGCAAGTTTTCATTTCCCCACACTGATAGTTCTAGTTTTATGATCCAGGTATGTCAGTTTGCACATGTGATTTATTTGAACATTTCATGTCCTGTATTGCAGATTTGTGAAATCTTCTGCAATACTAAAAGCAGTTTTATTGCCACAGTGTTAGAATCAATAGGCAACTTACTATAGATAATTTTTTAAAAATTTGCTGAATGTTTAAGAAAATTCAACACAGTTAACGTCTGCTCTTTCGCCGTGGCAAGGATAAACATTGCTGTAGGTTTGGTTTTGTGTCATTTTTTACTGGAGAGTTGAGGGTGGATTTGTGATTGAGTTCAGGGACCATTTTCTTTGCATTAAAACTCCAGTCTCCTCCTTTATTAGATCACACTAGAATGTCTCCCCACCCTGTACACAAACTCCCAGCACCAGTTGTTGGATCAAATAGAGCATCTCCCCATCCAGTACACAAACCCCCTAGCACCAGTTGTTGGATCAAGTAGAGCATCTCCCCATCCAGTACACAAACCCCCTAGCACCAGTTGTTGGATCAAGTAGAACATCTCCCTGTGTGTGGGTGTGTGTAGGTGGTGTGGGGGATGGGTGTGGGGAATGTATATGTGGGTGGGGGATATGTGGGTGGAGGATGTGTGTGTGGGTCAGGAATGTATGTGTGGGTAGTGTGGTGTGTGTGGGTGGGAGATGTGTGTGGGTGAGTGAGGGATGTGTGGGTGGGTGGGGGATGTGTGTATGGGTGGGGAGATGTGTGTGTGGGTGGGGATGTTTGTGTATGGGTGGGGGGATGGGTGATTGGAGGGTTGGTGGGTGAGTGTGTGTGGGTGGGTGAGTGTGTGCAGGTTGAGGGATGTGTGTGTGGGTAGGTGCGGGATGTGTGGGTTGGCATGGAGATGTGTGTGTGGGTGGGGGATGTGTGGTTGGGGATGCATGTTTGGCTGGGTGGTTGGAGGTGTGTGGGTGGATGATGGAGGATATGTGGGTGGGTTAGTGTGTATGAGTTATGGGATGAGTGGGGATGTGTGTGGGTGGGGAGATGTCTGTAGGTGGTAGGTGTGTTTGAGTGGGGGATGGGTGTGTGGGCGGGGCCATGTTTGTGAACATGGGGTGTGTGTGTGTGGGTGGGGAGTATGTGTGGGTGGGTGGGGGAATGTGTGTGTGGGTGGGGAGATATGTGTTTGGGTGGGGATGTGTGGGTGGGGGATGTGTGTGTAGGTGGGGGGATGTGTGGTTGGGGGGTGGGTGATTTGAAGGTGTGTGGGTGGAGAGGTGTGGGTGGGTGAGTGTGTGTGCGTTGGGGGATGGGTGGGGGATGTGTGTGTGGGTAGGTGTGGTATGTGTTGGTTGGTGGGGGGATGTGTGTGTGGGTGGGGGAATGTGTGGTTGGGGGGTGGGTGATTTGAAGGTGTGTGGGTGGAGAGGTGTGGGTGGGTGAGTGTGTGTGCGTTGGGGGATGGGTGGGGGATGTGTGTGTGGGTAGGTGTGGTATGTGTTGGTTGGTGGGGGGATGTGTGTGTGGGTGGGGGAATGTATGTTTGGCTGGGTGGTCGGCGGGAGGGTGGAGGATAAGTGTGTGGGTTATGGGATGGGTGGGAGGATATGTTTGTGGGTGGGGAGATGTCTGTAGGTGGGGGAATGTGTGGGTGGGGATGGTTGGGTGGATGGGGCCATGTAAGTGTGCCTGGGGATGTGTGTGTGGGTGGATGGGGGATGTGTCTCATAACATTGTAGTATGCATTATTTATGTTTACAACATTCATTTGACAATGTGTTTTCCTATGTGAATGCATCATGCACTATTGATGAACGAAAAATGAGTGATTGGAAGGGCCGAATGCAAACTCCCTAGCACCAGTTGTTAGATCAAGTATAGCATCTCTCCACCCTGTACACAAACTCCCTAGCACTAGTTGTTGTATCAAGTAGAGCATTTCCTGCCCTGTACACAAACTCCCCAGCACCAGTTGTTAGATCAAGCAGAGCATTTCCTGCCCTGTACACAAACTCCCTAGCACCAGTTGTTGGATCAAGTAGAGCATCTCCCAATCTATTACACACACTCCTTAGCACCAGTTGTTGGATCAAGTACAGCATCTCCCCACCCAGTATACAAACTCCCTAGCACTAGTTGTTGTATCAAGTAGAGCATTTCCTGCCCTGTACACAAACTCCCCAGCACCAGTTGTTAGATCAAGCAGAGCATTTCCTGCCCTGTACACAAACTCCCTAGCACCAGTTGTTGGATCAAGTAGAGCATCTCCCAATCTATTACACACACTCCTTAGCACCAGTTGTTGGATCAAGTACAGCATCTCCCCACCCAGTATACAAACTCCCTAGCACCAGTTGTTAGATCACATTAAAGTATCGCCTCACACATTACACAAACTCCCTAGTACCAGTTGTTGGATCAAGTAGAGCATCTCCCCACCCTGCACACAAACTACCTAGCACCAGTTGTTAGATCAAGTAGAGAAACTCTCCACCTTGTACACAAACCCCATAGCACCAGTTGTTGAATCAATTAGAGAATCTCCCCACCCTGTACACAAACTCCCTAGCATCAGTTGTCGGATCATATTAAAGCATCTACCCATCCAATACACACCTCTGCTGATGATATTCCTCCATGCCAAGGGACAGAGCCAACATCATGAGAGGTTAGCCAAAATGAAGACTTTCAACTGAATGTATCAGCATTCATAGTTATAATGCCAGGAACGAACAGTATGCCAAGAGTGCAAGGAAGCTTACAATTCAGCATGGATTAGTTACTGCAACAACTGGCCATCCCACATAACTGTGTGACTTACTTATTGACTCGCCCTTGTAACTTTTTCTACCCATCTATGCACCGCTTTACGGGACAAACATTTGTCAGCATAAACACTGACGACCCACCTTGGCAGGAGACATTTCACGAATGACGCCGAAGTTGAATGTGAAGTGAAAACAGAGCACACAGTTCTATGCAGCTGGTTTGGGAGGACTGATAAAACGATGGGATAAGTGTATCAATGTTGGTAGAAATTATGTTGAGAAATAAAGGGGCAATATATGTATAAAAATAAACTGGTTTCAAGTTGTTATCATATTTAGTTACTTTTCTGCAGTCATTTGTGACTTACTTATTATCTTACCCTCGTATGAACTGAACTGAAGACAGTTTGTTTACTCTGTTGTCAAATATATTTTCCCCTGTTAAATTTTACATGTTATATTTTAAATCTTTATCACCGTTGTTTCTTCTTTTCACTCTTCTCTTTCTTCTCCTTCCTTTCTTTCTTTTTTCATATTCACCCTCTTCATCTCCTACCAGTGTTGCTTCTACTCCTTTTTCTTCCTTCTCCTCCTTCTTCCTTCTTTACATTCTTCTTCCTCTTTCATCACCTTTCCCTCTATTTTTCCTCTTCCATTTCTCCTCCTCCTCCTCCACCTCCTCCTCCTCCTCCTCATTCTTCATCTTCTTTTTCTTCTTCTCTTCCTCCTCCTTTTCTTCTTCTTCTCCTCCTCCTCCTCCTCCTCCTCCTCCTCCTCCTCCTTCTTCTTCTTCTTCTTCTTCTTCTTCTTCTTCTTCTTCTTCTTCTTCTTCTTCTTCTTCTTCTTCTTCTTCTTCTTCTTCTGCTGCTGCTGCTGCTGCTGCTGCTGCTGCTGCTGCTTCTTCTTCTTTTTCCTCCCCTCCACCTACTCATTT